>BROE01000001.1:4998321-5627064 GCA_036571765.1 Plecoglossus altivelis
TGTCTGGAGGGCGGTGGCCTCTGGGGTGGTGTGGTCGTGGAGCGCACGACCCCGCGCTCGCGAGCTCGGCGGCAGACAGAGCTGGGGCGGCCCCTGGGCAGCGGTGTGGCCTGGAGGTGGGGCCTGCGCCACCCGCACCGGTGGGTCGATGCGGGGCACTTACCCAGTAACTGGGCCGTCCTGGGGCCTGCCAGCGCAGGGGTGCCTGTTGGGGGTCTGGGGGTGGGGTGTGTGGGGGGGGGCTGGGTGGTTGTCTCTATCTCCCTGTCACTTAGAATCACTGCTGTTCTCTGTGTGCCCTCAGTGCTTTTCAAACATGGAGTTCCCTTAACACTCGAAAAGCAGACCGCACCTTTACTGTTTAATGCCACTCACTTTCACACACTGGCATACACACACACACACACACACACCTACAAGGTCCCGCACATACAGTGCACACACACACTCACTCACTCACACTCACACTGGACTTATTAGTTCTGAAAAATGGCAAGGCCCAGAGAAAGAGAGGGAGACAGCCAGAGTCTGTTTATGTGTCAGTCCAGGTCTCTCCATTAATCTGAACACTGAATAGACATGCGGTCGGCTCGCTGAAATCCACCGGCTCGAAACAAGCATGTTGACGCCATTAAAACCCTCTTATATTAAACAAGAGAGTGCAGCACGCTAAGACACATCATTTATCAGCCGTCTGGATGTCTTCAAGCTAACCTCACCTGCCCCTTCTCTCCCTCTCTCTCCCTCTCCCTCTCCCTTTCTCTTTCTCCCTCTCTCTCCCTCTCTACCTCTCTCTCCCTCTCTCCCTCTCTCTCTCTCCCTCTCTCCCTCTCTCTCCCTCTCTCCTCATCTTCCCGGATTTTGTTGTCGCTTATTTTCTCTTTCACTTGTAACCACCCTACTCCAAACTTTCTCTCTTCATCTCTTCACGCATTGTCATCCACTCATCTCCAGCCCCCTCTCTCTCTCTCTTTCCCTTTGTTTCTATTTCTCTCCATATTTATATATAAAATATATATCGTCCCATCTGTTTCTTCCTCCTCTGCCTCCTCCTTTGTCTCCCTCCTCCATCTTCCAACTTTCCTGACTTTTTGCCAAATGCCATGTCTCTTATCCTCTTCCTGTCCCTGCTGTTCTCTCTCCTTTCTATCTTCATCTGTCTCTCTCTCTCTCGCGCTCCTCCTCCCCCATCGTTCATGCCTCTCTCCCCCGTGAGTCATAGATTTGGCACAATCAGGCCACCATACTCCTGCTCTCATCCAAGCTCATTTGCATGCAGCCAGCACCAGCCAATCAGACGGCACCGCCGAGCAGCTGTCCTTGTCACCCGTGACTTGTCATCAAAGGTGACCCTGACAGCAAGAAATCAGCAAGAGATAAACCATTCAGTCTCTAATTGGAGGAATGTTGAGCAACACAGATTCAGAGAATGTTGAGTATAATTAACACCACCAAATCATCAAGCCCCCTAATAAGTGGACAGACAGTATTATTATCTGTAATTACAGGGAGCTGAGTGTTTTTTCCCCCTTTTATACCAGAGAGTTCTAAATCTTGTTTGCTCCCATCCCTTTTTTTTTGTTATTCTGAATTCCTCTGTCTGTGTATGAGGAGCCTAAGGCACCTGGGTCGGGTCGGGTCGCGTCGCGGCTGAAATCCGCTCAGGTCCTCTAAGAGCAGGGCTGGATGTTGGGGACATGTTGGTGTCACTGGATAAAAACTAATTTTTTACACTGGAGGTTCACTGGTTCTAAGAATTAATAAGGTTGTGAGTTTTTCACGGCATGAGTCCAATCTACATTCATGTAATGTTGTTGTTTAGGCCAGCTTGGCAATGGTATCATTTGAATCCGACAATATGGTGGCATATTGTCATATTCTATATAAGAGTCGTATTCTTCCAGTGTGTGAGCATGGAGCAAATATCCTCTTTAGGACCACCTCCCTCTATACACACAGACCCACACATGCACGTGCACACACACACACACACACACACGGTGAAACCAGCTGCCAGAGATGGAACCTATAGCAAGTTGAGCAGCTGATAGGATAACAGCTCCTTCTGTCTGACACACCTGCCTGCCGTCTAACTCTGTTGCCTGCAGAGCCCCCACTTCCCTCGTCCTCGCTGACCGCTCCCTCTCTCTCTCTCTCCCTCTCTCTCTCTCCCTCTTTCTGCCTCGCTCTCCCTCGTTCTTTCTTCCCCCCCTCCCTCCTTCCCCTCTTTGCTTGCTCGCTCTCTCCCTCTTCCTCGCTCTCGCCCTCCATTTCTCCTGAATGATGGCAGGCATTCATTGTTGTTGAGTGATGAGTCAACCTCAGTCAACCCAGGGAGCCCTTAATGTTTCTTCAAAAATGATTTGTCCTTGGCCAGGTGGTAGAGCTGAGCAGAGCTGACTCAGGCAGAAACACACACACACTCAGCCCCCCTTGCCACACACACACACACTCAGCCCCCCTTGCCATACACACACACACGCATACACAGATGCAAGCATTTACACACACCCTCTTCCCTACACACAGACACACACATACAGATGCAAACACTTACACACGCTCCTTTCCCTACACACACACACACATACACATAACCCAGTGTGTATGCTCCAGGCAGGTCCTCTAATCTGTGGGCTTCCACAGTCTCCGGGCCTGAGAGGCCTAGCCAGCCTGGGCTGGTCTGTCTGCTGCAGGAACACCCTACACTTAGCCACACGGAGATAGGCTGGCCCACACCCTGCTAAGCACTGCCACATGGAGATAGACTGGGGCCCACACCACAGCACACACACTGCTATTTACTGGGCTCTCCGTGGAAATACCACCCAACCAATTGCTAGCTAGATTTTCTGTGGCATAGCTGGCTGAAGGAATGTTTCTGGGAAGCGATGCCGAGCAACGGTCCCCGGGGGATACGGAAGAGGGTGGCAGTGACAGATGTGACACCGGTATGCGATCTTAGCAGGCTTGGTGTTAGGGTAACGCTCTGGGAAACATTCTACAGCTACTACCATAGGGGCCCATCCTCAGACACCATCTTGGCTGTGGGCAGTAATACCAGATGTAATGTTGCGCATCCCTGGGTAATTAACCCTGTCTAACGCACGGCTACACTCAGACGGGGAAACGGTGGTCACCAACAGATGGCTGAAGACAGCATCTCTCTCTTAACTCTCTCCTCTCTCTCCTCTCTCCCTTTGTCCGCTCTGCTGTGCCCATCTGATGCTCAATGGGGTGAGATGAGCAGTGAAGGAAAGATACGATGCCAGAGAGACAGTGAGTGAGAATAGCGTGCAAGTGAGTGAGAAAGAGAGCAACAGTCGGAGAACAGCACGATGTTTGAGGTGTGGAAGAGACAGGAAGAAGAAAACACAGAGGGCGAGAAAGAGGAGGTAGACAGTGATGAGTATACAACTCTGAGAAGGCGACCAAAACAGGTGCAACACAGGAGAGAATGAAAGAGACAGAAAGACCAACAGATAGAGAGACAGACAGACAGACAGACAGAGACAGACAGACAGACAGACAGACAGACAGACAGACAGACAGACAGACAGACAGACAGAGAGAGACAGCGAGAGACAGACAGAGTGAGAGAGAGACAGAGAGAGACAGACAGAGATAGACAGGGAAAGACAGACAGACAGAGAGAGACAGAGAGACAGACACAGAGAGAAAGACAGAGAGAGACAGACAGAGATAGACAGAGACAGACAGACAGACAGACAGACAGAGAGACAGACAGAGAGAGACAGACAGAGAGAGAAAGAGACAGACAGTGAGAGAGATAGATAGACAGACAGAGAGAGAGAGAGAAAGAGAGAAAGAGAGAGGAGGAAGCTGAGCAGGTGCTACCCTGTTAGGAACATACAGTTGCAGAAGTGTCACTAAGTTTACTGAGAGCATAACCTGACCACAGTCTCCAGATGACCTGCTGTTGACACACTAACTACCATTCACCCCAGGGGAACACAACTGTTTGTGTGTGTGTGTTCCCACTAGGAAAGAGCATGGCTGTCCCGTTCCATGTTTCAGTATGGCCTCTGTGACACCACACCAAACCTTTTTTCCATCACTAACTTAAACACATTTAACATCCGGTGTTCAAAAGTCTCAGTAGACAGAGAAGGACAGAGGGCAGTAGAAAGAGAAGGACAGAGGGCAGTAGACAGAAAAGGACACAGGGCAGTAGAAAGAGAAGGACAGAGGGCAGTAGAAAGAGAAGGACAGAGGGCAGTAGAAAGAGAAGGACAGAGGGCAGTAGAGAGAGATGGACAGAGGGCAGTAGAAAGAGAAGGAAAGAGGGCAGTAGAAAGAGAATGACACAGGGCAGTAGAAAGAGAAGGACAGAGGGCAGTAGACAGAGAAGGAAAGAGGGCAGTAGAAAGAGAAGGACACAGGGCAGTAGAAAGAGAAGGACACAGGGCAGTAGAAAGAGAAGGACAGAGGGCAGTAGAAAGAGAAGGACAGAGGGCAGTAGAAAGAGAAGGAAAGAGGGCAGTAGACAGAGAAGGAAAGAGGGCAGTAGAAAGAGAAGGACAGAGGGCAGTAGACATAAAAGGACACAGGGCAGTAGAAAGAGAAGGACAGAGGGCAGTAGAAAGAGAAGGACACAGGGCAGTAGAGAGAGAAGGACAGAAGGCAGTAGAGAGAGAAGGACAGAGGGCAGTAGAAAGAGAAGGAAAGAGGGCAAGAGAAAGAGAAGGACAGAGGGCAGTAGAAAGAGAACGACAGGAGAGGGAAAGAGATGGAGGATCAGGAGGGAGAACGAGAGAGTAAGATCAGTTGAGGGAATTGGAGACAAAGACAGGGAAAACAAACACCAGTCAGCCTCTGAACAACGCCATCCCGAAAGGTCAGTCTAACTAGCCGAGGCCAGAGTCGGCTGACAGATCTCTTCTCACACACTGGCCAGGGGGAACGAACCGAGTGCAGAGACAGATGAATGCTGTAACTAGAACAGATTATCAAGCACAAACAATCCCTTGGACATAATAACGGTCTGATCGCTGGTGCTTTACACTAATGTACTGCAGTCAACTCTCTCCCTCTACTCTACAGCAGATGACCCACAGGTTTACCTCACAGTAGAACACACACACACCAGCCCGTTTGTAATAAAAGCCAAGGTGGCAGGAAGCCAGAGTTTGGATGAACAAAAAAAAGAGAGAAAAGGACTCCATCTTTGATAATGTGAAAGGAATACTCTGTAACTGAATAACCTATTCGCATCCTGGTTTCGTGACTGCAATAATGATGAGGGAGAAGATACTACTGTCGAAAAACCTACTCCTTGTGTGCGTGTGCATGTGTGTGCCCTTGTGTGCATGCTGTATGTGTGTGTGTTTGAGTGGGTGAAGGGAAAACCACTACAGCTGTTCTGCGCTCTCTACCAATATCAACAGCAGCGAGCGTCACCATAAACACTCCCCTTGAAATAAACTGTCCTATGACATTATGGTTCCACAGCAGCATTCCTCACTGTGACAGGTCTACTTGCTAACGCCTAACACACACGTTCACTGCAAATATACACTGTAAAGTACACATGCACATCCAGAGCGCAAACAAAACAGAAACACATGCAACGACTAAACACAATCACAGCAATCAACCACGGAGCTTGATCCGATGTGGCAGTAGACCAGGATTTACCACTGTATCACCCTGCGCACACATCCTCATCCCTGCCACAGCACATATACAAACACACGACGCTACAACAACTTTAACACACATTCCACTGGAGAGGACACGCCCTCACCGTCAAAGGCCTTGTAGTGGGCGTTGATGCTGGCTTGCTGGATCTGGCCGGAGACTTTGATGGAGCGCTCCGTCTCCATGCGGCTGAGGTTGGCCAAGGACTCTTCCATCGCACTGGTGCAGCAGGTGTAGCCTTGGGGGCAGACTCGCAGGTGCTCCCCTGGAGGGTGGAGGAGAGGGGGGGGGAGGTTAGCGCCAACAAAACCCATGTTGCTAATTGTAAGATGACCGGATGCATCTGGATTCGATTGTATTGATTTTTCATCACAAGGCAAGAGGTCACTCTTTAACACGTGATTCTTTCCGCCAAAGCTTTAGGCCAAAGCCAGAAACAAATCGTATCAAGAGCAGAATATCATGTCAGCTACCGGACAGTAAAAGATCAAATCAAATTAGAATTTATTTCTACAGTTATTTCTATATCTATTTTTACACTCAACGTCACATAGGGCTTCACGTATATCCATCGTACTGCTTCTCAACCAAACTAAACCCTCAAGGACAAACTATAAACCCTTATAAACAAGAATAATTCGCCGGATACAGTGCGATAGAAACATTGTTAAACCCTTACGAACTGCACACAATGTAGAAACTGGACCAAAGAGTACACTGTCACATTACTGTCTGTTGTATCCCTGCTGACTGGATAAACAGCCAATCATATATGAGAAAATGCTTGACTGCCAGCGTTGACTGGTGAGACAGTGACTCAGTCTATGGTCACTAGCCAATCAAAAGGGGCAAGGATTTTGTGTCAAGGTTTTCTTTCATTTTTCACGAGAAGATCCAACATGATCACACACATATTACTAAACACACACCATCTGAATGGTACGGCAATGGACACAGTATCCAAAGTTTAATTACACTCGCCTTCTTTGGAGAGTTTGATGAATTAGCCTTTCGACCTAGAACCCACGCACCTATCCAGCACACACACACACACACACGGTGAATACGTTTGGCCGACCCTGCCAAGGGGAGCTGAATCGTACACAGTGTTGGGCTGTACCAAAGAATCCCACTTAAACTACCAGCCTCATCCGTCCAGAAACACTGGGGTTGTGCTTTGAAAGGCCCTTGTCACGTTCGCGCAAAAAACAAAATGTCGCCCTTCGAATGGAATAACAAAAGTAGATTGAAACTGTCCGCCAATTAAATTGGAGTGACCTTTTCGTATCGAGTGTTGCACCCATCAGGCTATGAAGATGTTGGGCACAGTATTGGAGATCTTGTCTCAGTCCGTCATCAGAACACACTGTGTGTCTCACTGGCTGGGTTCATCCAAGGGATAGATGGATTCTGTGCATCCGTACATGATGCATGTGTGTACGTGTGCGTGTGTGTGTCTGTGTGTGTGTCAGACAGACTAGAAGAGTGAAGGGTATAGATCAGTGGATGGAGCATTTGACTGCAGATCAAGAGGTCACATGACCAAATGCTGCCCTTGTACTGTACGTTCCTTTGGACGCTAGGAGATGCTAAATGCATCTATTCCACAGTAGCTGTTAGGTGGAGACGAGTGCGTTTGCTTTGGTGTGTGCTGGTGTGTGCTGGTGTGTGTTGGTGTGTGTTGGTGTGCATATCACACATAAGAGGCTAATCCTGTCTTTCACTTGAAGTAGTGGAGCAACTGGATGGGATCCAGTTAGCTAACTGGAGAATCAGCATGATAGGTGGATCCCACACATCCTTGATATAGATGTGTGTGTTTGTGTGTGTGAGGGGGGAAAAGGAGGGCCTGTTGTTGGCCAAAATCTTTGGACTTATACCTGCTCTGCTACCAGAAGCGCACGTGCATGTGTGTAGGAGTCAATACCCGCCAGATCATCTTGCTTGCTGCCATTTGAAGGATGTCTGAGTTATGCGGACGAGCGAGCACGCTATTGCACGCACACTGTCCCGCTCGCTGATCCGCAGACCCACCTAAACACGCGCGCTCTTGTTATGGCATAACAGCAGGTCAGTGGGTACAAACAGCGACGGCAAGCGAACGCTGGCACACGATGGCACGCAATAACGATGACACAGTGCAAAACCTTCACGCTATCTCCCACTTTGTTGCTTTGTCGTTCACAGATTCTCTCTTCCAAACACGGTAAGACACGATGCAGAGGGCTGGTGAAATAGAGGCAGAGGGAGTGGTGGAGAGAAAAGCAGAGAGAGAGAGAGAGAGAGAGAGGTAGAGAAAGAGGCAGAGAGAGGCCTATAGAAACGCAGAGAGAGGCAGAGAGAGTGAGGGGATGTGTAGTCCACCCAACCTGTCACCTCCCTTAACACACACACGCGTGCGCGCACACACTGCCCCTCCATTCACTCACGCTCAATTTCATTACCAGAGGACACTAGAGTAATCACTGCAGGACAGCTTCATCTGAAGAGGCCTATTCAAGCGAAGAGGACACACACACACGCAAACCGTTTCCACACGCACACACGCACATCCACCCCCTCCAACACGCCCTCACAAATCCAGCCACCCCCCCCCCACACACACACACACACACACACACCAGAACAGAAGAACACAGAGAACATGCATATAGGGCTTGTGTGTTATCTTCACAACAGGTGTGACATGGGGGAAACATGGTGAGACCATCCTACACTGCTCACAGCCCAGGAAGACTCAGGTTCCGCCAGCCTTGGCTTTTCCACCACTTAGAAACCGAGGAACCGGGCTGGTTACAGTAACGTTGCTCACCAGGGATGGAATGCAACATCTGCCAGTCATCCTAACTCTGTAACTTCCTAACATGGTCTTGGAAGAACCCGTTCCAGGCCACACGCCACAACAAGCTCCATCCGATGCCGTGAACTATTCTTTCAGAATCTGCGTGCGCGTCGGACTGTTTGTGCTTCCCCCCTCACGTGTTTCTCTGTTGCCCCTGACAACTTTCTGCTTGCCCTGACAAACAGAGCTACGACTCAGGAGAGCTATACTCAGACGGAGAACTTATCGGTGCTCGCCAGGGAGGCGGGCGACCACGGAACAGGAAACCCGAGAGAGACAGAAGCCTAATGTGAAAGCTCAGCTCTGAGGACAAACCCTTCAGAAAAACAGGGAAATATGGGCTATTCATAAATGACACAATATGGACACAACAGAAAGCCAAAAGATTTTAAGCACTTAGGTGCGTTCCGTTTTCCTCCGAAGAGACAGCGAGAGGTTAAAAGAAACACAGAAGAGAAAGAAAGGCAGACGCGGGGGAGGGAGATTGACTGGATTAAACTGAAGAAGAAAGAAATGGAGTTGAATGAATTAATAAATTAAAACCCTAGCCTTGAAGGAAAATTCTGATTTGCAAAAGGAAAGAAAGCCATTATCAGAGTTACCGGGCGCTCAGCCTTTGCTCAAGAGCCAAATGAAGGGTCAAATAAAGAGCCAAATGAAGAGTCAAATGAAGAGCCAAATGAAAGGCCAAATGAAGGGTCAAATGAAGAGTCAAATGAAGAGCCAAATGAAGAGTCAAATGAAGAGTCAAATGAAGAGTCAAATGAAGGGTCAAATGAAGAGTCAAATGAAGAGTCAAATGAAGGGTCAAATGAAGGGTCAAATGAAGAGTCAAATGAAGAGTCAAATGAAGAGCCAAATGAAGAGTCAAATAAAGAGTCAAATGAAGAGCCAAATGAAGGGTCAAATAAAGAGCCAAATGAAGAGTCAAATAAAGAGTCAAATGAAGAGCCAAATGAAAGGTCAAATGAAGGGTCAAATGAAGGCCGGTAATGCTGACACCCGTTATCAACTCATGACAGCAATCTGTCTGTAATCTGTTAATCCACGGATGCTCACTGACACCCTGACACACTTGGATGATTGTAGCAGGTAATCTCCGATTGATGTTACGTAAAATACACATTTTGTACGTGTGTGTCTGCCAGTGGTGGGCCTTGAGGGATTAGAGCAGTAATCTAGAGATCTGTAAGAGTGTGTGTTCCCCAGCTGGTCCAGGTGACGTCAGAACAGAATGGAGATATGACATAGCCACAGCTGGGCTCATAGGGGATTAGAACCATGCAGGTGGACAACACACACACACACACACACACATCGCTCTCCCCTTCCATCTCATCAATCGCTATGGCTCTGCCTTCACCAGCAACCTCCACCTCCTTTTCCTAGCATTTCCCCCTTCAAGATGAGCTAGATAAATCCACTCTGAGATAGATGATGCAACATAAAGGCAGACAGACAGACAGACAGGAGGGGATGACGCAAAAAGACAAGCAGAGAGGCAGGCAGGAAGCTAGGTTGGCAGAGAGGTCCGCAGGCAGAGATGCAGCCTGGCAGTCAGGCAATCAGGCAGAGAGGCAGGCTGGCAGGTATAGCGACAGGCAGGCAGGCAGACTGGCAGGCAGGTGACAAGGAGAGATAATTATAGTGTATGATAGATTACAACAGGTAACAAATTGGTAATTAAGTTAGCCCTAAAAAACGCACCAGGCTGCATTTTATGCCAGACTTGGAGATGAAAGACACACAAGACATACGCACAGAAAATACAGCCATGTGGTGTACAAAGAGTACACACACACACACCTACCTACACACAACCACAAAAGGAAGATATATATAGACATTTTAACTCACAAAGACACACACACACACAGATCCCAGTGGCAAAGTCACCCAATGAATAACCAATGACTGTGTGAGCAAAAAGTGACAGTCCCAATCTCAGAGTTAGATATAGAAAATTCCACATCTCATCGGCTTCGCCTCAGCTCACTTTCCAGTCAATTCCAACTCTGACTCGACTGAATAAAAATTGAAGTGAGCCCATAGCAGGTACCTGTCCCCAGCCTTGCTCTGAACTGAGACAAGTCAGCACGGTGACAACCGCACTACATACACACCCTGCCCTAGTTAGGCCCCGTATGAATGCATCTTGGAACACACATGTCTGGGCATGTGTGTGTGACTGTCCACACAGCAAAACCACGTCTTAGGTCACGGAAAACACGAGAAAACAACAAACTGTTCTGACCTCATTTCCCTGTGCGTGCGTACGTGTGTGCGCAAGGTACATGCGAGTGAGTGTTTGTGTGTGAGTGAGTGTCTGTGTGTGTGTGTTTGCGTGTGTGAGTGTGTGAAGCTGGTGTATTTAACTGGCGCATTGACAGTGTGAGTCACCGCGTTCAGAAAGAGCACATTGTCACTGAAAGTGTTCTCAGAGATCTGACCTCTTCGACAGACGTTGCAATCGAGGCCAGAGGAGAGGGGAGAAAACTGGTTAGCAAGACACAAATAAACACAACATACCCAAACACACACAGACACACACACATGTCCCAGTGAAGGGCAGAGCCAAATGAGCTGACACCCAGGAGTCTGACAGAGTAGTGGGGGGGATGGAGGGAGCTGGGGCCTGCCACAGACAGCCTGCTAATGGAGAAGCATCATCATACAGGATCAAGAAGGTGGGTGGGAGGCAAGAAAGACAGGGGGACGAGGGGGACAGAGGGACAGGAGAGCCAAGGGACCAGCTGGGGTGTAGTTATAGTTAGAGGTAGGTGATCAAGGGTGACACAGAGAGAGAGGGATGGGGAGAAGTAGAGAGAGAGAGATTGAGAGAGAGATAGGGAGAGAGGGAGATTGAGATATATATATATATATATAGAGAGAGAGAGGGAGATTGAGAGAGAGACATAGAGAGAGAGGGAGATTGAGAGAGAGACATAAGGAAAAAGGAGATTGAGAGAGAGACATAGGGAGACAGGGAGATTGAGAGAGAGACAGGGAGAGAAGGAGATTGAGAGAAAGACAGGGAGAGAGGGAGATTGAGAGAGAGACATAGGGAGAGAGAGAAGGGTAGGGAGGAGCCTGGGTAATTGCCAGCACGGGTGAACGCACAGTTGTTTTTTGCCAGGAACTTCGACCTTCCCAGCATGCTGCTTACAGACTTGCCTCTCTTCATCCCCCCAACTGGTATGAACGAGGATGAGGGACAGAAAAGAGGCCCTCGAAACTCCACTTTCCATCCCACCTGTGACTATTACTAATCAGGTGATTGTGACCTGTTACTCATCACCAGCTCCAGACACGTCGACCTATAGGTAGATGCCTGAGACCGTTGCCAAGCAAGGTTCAAAGGGCTTCCGTGTCTCTCGCCCTTCTCTCCGCTACACATCTCACACTCCTCCATCTCCCTGCATGGATTATTCTGTCTTACCTGGGCCTCAAGCCAAGAAATTGCTACTAAAGAGAGGAAGAGAGAGAGGCAAGAGGGGGCAAGAAAGAGAGAGAGCATTAGAGAGGATGACAGAGAGAGAGGGGGGGGAAGACATGCAGACACAGAGACAGAGAGAGAGAAGAAGAAGAGAGGGAGAGAGAAAGAGAGACAGAGAGAGAGAGAGAGAGAGAGAGAGAGAGAGAGAAGAGAGGGAGAGAGATATAGAAGAGAGGGAGAGAGATATAGAAGAGAGGGAGAGAGACAGATAGACAGAGAGACAGAGAGAGATAGAAGAAGAGAGGGAGAGAGAGAGAGACAGATAGAGACATGAATAGAGGGAGAGAAAAAATACACTCCTACCAACATAGGTCCTCCTCACTTGCTTTGGCAGTGGTACATTTGGGCAGGGCCAGTTACCAACCTTGCAGAGGAATCATCATCATGTCTTTTTACACCGTTTGTCAGCATTTATAATCAATGAAAGGCTGTGGCTCATGCTGAATCGCATCCTGTCATGCTGTTTATGGATTTACTATATTCAATTCAATTCAAATTCTAAAATAGTTAAGAAAATAAATAGGCCTTATAGATCCATTTAATGTGCTTTCTCTCTCTCCCTGGAAAACGTCTCGCACCGTTCTTTGACGAGCAATTCAGACTGAACGATTACACCTAGCCAGACTACAACGCCTGGATATCTTACACATGAATCGATCAGTTCAACTGTAACACAGCAGTAGTACACAGGATCAATTAAAAACTGCCGCCCTCCCTTTGTGTGAATGGGATCAGTGTTTGCGAGCTGAGAGTGTGAGGAGAGTGGCGTGTGACAGTGTTAAGTCCTTCAGATAGCATTGAGAGGACAAGTTATGTCGACACTCTGTGTGGTCTAATATTCACAGCGGGCTAGTACACGCTGCCTCGTGTGATGCCATGACAGAGACATGCCTGCAGACAGACAGCTGAAAGAGACAGACTGATGAGAGGGCAGACAGTTCTACGGACAGACAGGCTGACAGATGGATGGATGCATGGGCAGGCAGGCAGACAGCACGTATACAGAAAGGCTGGCAGGCAGACAAGCAGTCAACACACATAACATCACACACACACACAGGCAGACAGACAGACAGTCACGCAGGCAGACAGGCAGACACACAGAAAAACAGACAGGCAGACAGTCAGACTTCCTCTGATAGAATTAAGGGATCAGAAAGAAACGGATGAAGAGAGGGAGGCAAGACGATGAAAAATGCCCAGGGGAGGGGAAAACAGAGACGCTGAATCTCGACTGGAAAAGAAATGATTAAGTATGTGGCCTCTCGTCTCCCTTGACCATCGCAATCTTCCCAAACCAAACCGCAATGAAACGCCCCCAGAACCCGAGCCACTGCATCACAGCTGTTAGCCAGCTCCCCCCCAGAATCCAGGCCAACTCCCTTTGTCCAATGTAGGCCACAGGCTGATGATGTCATTATCTTGCCCAGACAGAACAGCCAGGGTATTTACCAGTAAAATAATGGCAGTGGAACCACCAGCCATCTTTCTGGTGGTTGTGAAGGACAGGGATTCTGGGAGGCTGAGTCATCTGAACTTTCATGGGCTGAAATGAGAAGGTATGATATGGTGGCATAGAAGCAGCCTGATGAATCGTGATCACATGATGAGTGTCTGAAGCTAAACGCTCGGTCGTGCCTCACCCAGGCTACATCATTACAAGGCTTCCTGACAGGGTTCAAACACTTGGGTTTTTTTTCTTGAATTGCAATTGGTTGGTCTTGGCCAAGGCTGGATATCAATGCTCCTCTACTGTCTCAATAAAAGCTGAACCAAAACTGAAAGCGACCAGAACAAAAAACCAACCAGCGCAACTAATTACTGTTTGAATGTCCTCAGTGGCTTCTTGAGAAATGGGGCTTCCTTGACCTCCTAAGTTCTACTCAAATAATCCCTTCACGGTGTTGGGTAGTGATCAAGACTCGGTCGGGAATGGTTGCCCAGAGACGCAGGGCAGTTAAATCCATGAGTTGAACTATCGAACCACCCTGAACGGAAAAACCAGCCAGGCAGAAGGAACTAAACCCTGCTTTCCCACATTGAGAATGACCCCCAAAACCATGTCCACAATCCGATTGGTCAAAGAGTCTCAAAGTCTGTCAGCACCAGAGTTAAGAACACACACCATAGCCTCCAAAGGGACCCTTGGAAACAGATTTGTCTCCAAACATTCATTGACATACGAGACAAAATGTTATTGGTTTCCTTGTTGCAGACACGGACAGTGCAGATTATGTACAGTTTGAGGATTTTCTTTTGGCACAGTCACATCCCGAGCATTTTTCACACGGAGATCAACTGTGACTGCAGCAAATCATTCTGCACCATGTCTTTCTGCAGTCACCCAGAGGACTAGAGGACTGCAGAGGGCTTTAAATGGTCATCTTGAGCGTTGTTCCGCAAGAATAAAAAACCCTTAGACGTTGGACAATAGTTGGTCGACACACAGAACATTTCTCGTTCGACCGTAGAACTGGAATCGTTCACAGAACTGTTCTACACAGCAGCACCGCCATCGCCATGTCTAAAACTGCCCATCTTTTGAGTACAGTCGAAGAGTGATCTGAAATGGCTCTTGAAATCCATGGTGGGATTCACTGAGATGAGATCTTTCCATTAGCAGAAAGAGAGCAAAAGAGATGCCTTCGTACAAAACAACCGCGAACGGCCTCTCGGCAGTTAAAACGCTTGGCATGCAGCTCACATGAGACCCAGCTCATTCAGAACCTCTGACAGGTTAAATGCAAAAGACGTGTCGAGGAATGCTCCTGTCTTCCTTGGGCTTTGTTGCTGCTAAACACTCCCTTTCATGTCAGCGCCGAGGCATCTTCCTACAGACCTCTCTCAGGGAATCAAATAAAGAAAAGTCGTACTCTTTCTGAACTTGGCGGCGTCACTTCCCTCCAGCATCGCCTTCCGGCCTTCTCTTCCAGTCTCCATCGCTCCGTCGAAACTCTTCGGCGCTCTTCTTTCGTCAGTCGGTCTCTCCTCTCTTTAAGGACCCCCAAATTCACGGGTAAACATGACCTCTGAATACTTTAGGGTTCGTCTTGTTCCGATGGGACCCTGCGCGTTCCCCTCGTTTCTCCTCTTCTCCTTCCACATGGGTGTGCCTCTTACAGGCTTTCCCCAACGCCACATTTCTGGCTCTCTCCCTGTGACACGCCGTATATCGCTGTCTCTGCGCCTTGTTTTCTTTTTTTTTCCCTCGCAGACCTGAAGTCTTTCTGTAGCACTCCCCTGTGTACCCTCCTGCTAGCTGTGGCCTCAACAGCAGGCAGAGCTTCTCACAACAGGGACATTTTCAAGCCGCCAGACAGACGAATGAAGTGGATATACAACACGTTGCCTTGAGATGAATATCCTGATCCTTGCAGACCTGCTAGACCTGCAGATGCGACTGAAACAGCTGTCTGACGCAGTATATTAGCACATTCTCCATCTGCATCTGGCTAACGTTTGCCAGATGTGGCATATGAAATGATGCGTTTTACAGTGAATGTATACATAAGACATCATAGTCGGCCACGTCTGACATCAGCATCGTGAATACTCAGTCTCAGTGGATTTCAAGAGAGATCCATCGTCACCCCAATAACATGGAGTGAAAAACCACTCCCCTCTCTGTCAGGCTCCATATTACAATTTAGACAGCCTTATCTTCGAGCTGTCTAAATGTTACACGGGACATCTCCCCTTCCCAGGGATGCCCAAGCATGCCAGTGTGAAGGGGACAAAGACAGCATTCTACACTGTCCTTCTCATCCTGAAAACACTCATTAGAGCTGGCCTCTCAAAAAGGCTAGATGGTTATCCCCTCACACACAGAGACAGCAAGAGAGACAGCGAGAGAGAGAGAAAAACAGACAGACAGACAGACAGACAGACAGACAGAGAGACAGACAGACAGACAGACAGACAGACAGACAGACAGACAGACAGATAGATAGACAGACAGACAGATAGACAGACAGAGAGACAGACAGACAGAGACAGACAGAAACTTAGGTCTCTGAAACAGTCCCTCTCCTGTTATCTACGGGCGAGAGAGCAGCATAGCTGCTTGCTGGTGTCAGCAACAGCAACCCACACTGCTAACACAGCATCAAAGATTTCCACCCTTATCCTTCTAAACCACATCACCATCATCGTTGCCCAAAATCAGTCTTTTTAATATGGACTCTATCCTCATCATCATCATCATCTTCAGCATTATCAGCCACCTTCATGAGCACTAAACTAAGCAGCATCTTCTTCTCACTATGTCTGTGTGCGTGTGTGTCTGTGTGTGAGTGTGTGTGTGTGTGTGTATGTGAGTGTGTGTGAGTGTGCAAGGAGGTGGGGGTGCTGAAGGACTGTGCTCAAAGACTCGAGTAGCCAGAACACGATTCCTCTGACATCATCGCTCTCCTCCTTGCCTGGAATCACAGCCAATCACAAAGCCCTCCATTGTGAGACTTGACAGGTCTCCGCCCCCACCACGGCTGTGGACGGCAGAAAACTCTTAATTAACTCCTAATCTGTCAGCTGGAACAGAGGCCTGCCAAGGATAGCATGTCAGGTCATGTGTTCATTTGATCTCTCAAGGGGGAATTCAGCTGTGTGGGAGCCCATCCCTGCACCGAGGGATCTGCACCGAGGGATCTGTACCGAGGGATCTGTACCGAGGGATCTGTACCAAGAAATCTGTACCGAGGGATCTGCAGCTCAGATACCCAGCAGGAGGCGTGCCTCACATAGAGTCCCCTCTCTGACACGAAGGCCTGTATCAAACAGACAGGATACACCAACGCCCGGGGTCTGACAGAGAGACACAGGTGACGAGTGCCTTTCAGCATTTCCTTGTTGCTAGCTTCTGTAGAATGTGGACGTGCTTTCATAGACAGCTACGCGCCCAGACTCGTTTCCATAACTCGGACTCTCCGGGTTGCGTTCTCGTCAACTCAGCGAACTTTGACTGCGAACGCGGATGCAACGTGCACAGGGATAGCAAAGCCCGATGTAAGATCCTGTAGATGTGACCTACAGTGACTACCTACACCGTGTTTAGGTCAAAGGTCACGGTCTCCTGACGTCTCAGTTGACCTCATTTTACCAACTAAATACTAACCAGGGTTGACCATGCTCAGCTTCGAAGATCAGATGAAACAGGGAGAAGTTCAGAGTAGTGTGACTGTAATAACAAAGTAACTCTAAACAGCTCTATTCTTCCCCAAAGGTGATTGAACACTTATGGTGGGCGTTCCTTTAACAGGTTCACTTCTCTACGTTGCGCAACACTGTGGGCCCCATCTTTGCCGCATGGCTTCATGCGAACTGGTCATCGACAAACCCATCCACTCCTTCCTGGCATTATCTCCCAGCAAAAAAAAACGACCTATGTATTTACCCTGGTCATTCAACCCAGCGCTTGAGACAGATAGACATAACACTGATTAAGATCCAGGAGTAGGGTGACACAGTGTTCCAGCTCATTGAGAGCCTCATTAAAGGTGCAGACAGATGGATAAAAGTGATGTTACAGGCCTTTTACGACAAGCACATGCATCTGGAACAACAGAACAGTCAATTCCCCCCAACACTCCAATAAAGATGACAGAAAGATTCACAATCCAGTTGAACACATTCCTTGCAGAATGGACACTGGATATTTTTTTCGCACAGAAACTCCCACACAGAGTCCGGCTTCACCAATAACCCAGATAGAATAACACAGACTCCCTGAGTCTCATGTGTTTCCTGTCCCAATCAAGGGATTTACTCATTAAAACCTCATTACACCCTAGGAACACAGGATTGCTCTGGCATCACAAACACAAACAAAGCAACTTAGCCATCTGACTGTACGGTTTGTGCTCTCCTGCAATGAAGCAGCCTCAGTGTGTGTGTGTGTGTGTGTGTGTGTGTGTGTGTGTGTGTGTGTGTGTGTGTGTGTGTGTGTGTGTGTGTTAGGTCTGTGTGTATTCATGGGGGTGGTGGTGGTGGTGGTGGTGCTGGTGGTGGGGGGGTGTTCATCTGCAGGGGAGCAGAGCTGAGAGGAGACGATTAACAGAGTGACTTTCCCAGGGACGAAGGATCATCTAATTCCAGTGTAAACACATAATGGACTCTCAGAATGTGAGAGAGTGCAGACAATTTCCTGGTACACTTACTGGTCCAGTTCCTTGTGTTCTTGAAACCATCCGAAGGGAACAGAACTGAACCTGGAGGCCCTTCGAGTTTAAAACACTAGAACCAGGTGAGAACATCTTCATGTTTGCATGGGATTGCGTAATCACATACACTTGAGTTTGTGAGATGACATGCACGGCGGGTTGCATGCATCCAACTGGCCATTATCTGGCCATAACAGTTTATTATCACCATGATGATGATCCATGGCTGTTTAACACCTAGAAGAGGAGGCCCTCCCCCCAGATACCATTTGGCTATGATGTCTGTACGAGTCCCGTGGGCTTTCTTTGTGAAAGTAGGCTGACAGACAGACAGACAGACAGACAGACAGACAGACAGGCAGGCAGGCAGGCAGGCAGGCAGGCAGGCAGGCAGGCAGGCAGGCAGGCAGGCAGGTAGACAAAAATGATGCAGACAGGCAGGTAGACAAGAACGCATGCAGGCTATATCTACAAAAAAGTGGGATATGAAATAATAATAAGATTAATGATGGATAGGTACACGGGATAGCGACGGCCGGGTGTATTTATAGCTGTGTAATGGTGTATTAACATGTGAGTGTGGGCTGGTCAGCGTGACCATCTGCTGTCTAGGCTATCTGCTAACAGCCACTGCTGTGAGGGCCGTCAAATACAATAACCCTACCTGTCTGTTCAGAGGGATGAGAGGCTTCGAGAAAAACAGTTCAATTGTGATGAAAAGGAGTGGGAGAGAGTGGGAGAGAGAGGGTGCGAGTGGGAGAGAGTGGGAGAGAGAGGGTGAGAGTGGGAGAGAGTGGGAGAGAGAGGGTGAGAGAGGGTGAGAGAAGGTGAGAGTGGGAGAGAGAACGTGAGCGTGGGAGAGAGAGGGTGAGAGTGGGAGAAAGTGGGAGAGAGTGGGTGAGAGTGGGAGAGAGTGGGAGAGAGAGGGTGAGAGTGGGAGAGAGAGAGGGTGATAGTGTATGCGATAAGGGTGAAGAGAAAAGTGAGAGTGGGAGAGATTGGGAGAAGGGGAGATGAGAGAAGGTGAGTCCCCTGGAGAGAGTGGGGGAGAGAAGGGAGAGTGAGGGAGGAGGGGGAGAGTGGAGGTGAAAGGGAGAGAGAGGTGATAGAGAGTGGTAAGAGAGAGGGTGAGAGGGGAGACTGAGAGGCGTGAGAGTGGGAGAGAGTGTAGTGAGAGGTGGTGAGAGTGAGAAGGTGAGGTTGGGAGAGAGTCGCGGAGAGCGTAGGGGGAGAAGTGGGGTGAAAGAGGGGAGAACGTGGAGAGAAAAGCGCCCATTATATCCGAAGTCCAATTGAAGAGATATAGCGAGACGAGACAAGGCGGGGAGAGAGAGGGTGAGAGTGGGAGAGAGAGGGTGAGAGTGGGAGAGAGAGGGTGAGAGTGGGAGAGATAGGGTGAGAGAGGGTGAGAGTGAGAAGGTGAGTGTGGGAGAGAGTGGGAGAGAGAGGGGGAGAGTGGGGGAGAGAGGGGGAGAGTGGGAGAGAAAGGGAGAGAGAGGGTGAGAGTGGGAGAGAGTGGGTGAGAGGAATAAAGGAAAGAACATACTATACAATATACAGTGAAATGTTCAGTTGTTTACTGTATGCTAGCGAGCTAGCTCAATATCAGAAAGCTAGGTCAGCTAGCATGGCTTCATTTCTTGCGCTACATAAACAGTTTCATGGCAGACCTTCAGAGCACAAGGGGATGATAATTATGTCACATTACGCCTAAACAAACCCACAAAACCTTTAAACACATGCCCATACAGACACAAACACACACCTTCTCCAGAGGACAACTGTCTTGTCGAGACAGCTCAGTGCTTTATAAATATCACTCAAGGTCGCACGTGATTTTCATTCTCATCACCTAAATTCGTCAACAACCTGCCATGCCCAAACTACCTTGGCACTGCTTAAGCGTACGTACCTCTGTACCTGATGCCAACTCCGACAGGAACGCGGTTGTGTTTGTAGTGCCAGCCTGCCTCTATTCTTAACTATAACTCATGTCTAAAAGTCTGACATTTGTTTGGCCTGCCAGTGCATGGCAGATAAGAATAAGTCTAGCATAAGTGATCGAAGGGGGAATGTGTTCGGGGAAACTTGTGCAAGACTGATTTGCCTTTAACGATGCAGGGTCTGCACACACAAACACCAGGTTTTACAAATACTCTGCGAAACACACACATTGCATGCATCAGTCAGCTGGGTGGACTTGTATGCAGTCGCTACAAAAGGTTGAAGTGAGGCGTCAACTAGACTGAATGACAAAGCTTCAAACAGCAAGGTCTTTGAGTCAAAGGACTGTGTATATTTATAGTCCAGCTATGACACAGCTCCTATACAGTCCGTCTAAGTGTCTTCACTAAGTGTCTGACTATGTCGGTGCGAGCGGTATGATAGTCAAGTCTCCCTAAAACCACACTTCTCTTGAAGTCACACTGGTGGTAAAGAGCCTGCAGAAGAGAAGGAGATTGTGAGGAGCGTGACCAGTAAAGTGAAGACAGGCAGGCAGGCAGGCAGGCAGGCAGACAGGCAGGCAGGCAGGAAGGAAGACAGGCAGGTAGGAAGACAGACAGACAGACAGGCAGGCAGAAAGACAGGCAGGCAGGCAGGCAGGCAGAAAGACAGGCAGGCAGGCAGAAAGACAGACAGGCAGGCTGGCAGGCAGGCAGGCAGGCAGGCAGGCAGGCAGGCAGGCAGGCAGGCAGGCAGGCGGGCAGGCAGCGCCTCTGGATTTGTGATTTAATTTGTGTGAGTGATGCCTGGGGGCTGGGATGCTCCTGCTACTGGGAGGCCCAGGACAAGGACCGCTCTGCTTTACAGCTGATGGAGATTTACACACTCACACACACACACACACTGGCACACACACTCACGCACATCCACAACGCACACTCCCAAGCAAACACACCCCACTCACGGAAACACACAGTCAAGATCAAGTTCAAGTTCAACTTCAGTTTATTGCCACTTGTAACAAGAACAGGAAGGCAGGTAGGTTGATCCTGCATCTCTCGACAATCCCCAGCAGCCTACCTACACTACGCTACACCTACACTTCCAATAAAGAAGCGTAACATTTCAGAAATAGGTCCTAATCCATGTGAGTTCGTATTCATCGTCGACAATGTGTAAAACCTAAGTAAGAAACGGATCAATTGAATGCTGAATAATTCACCGACCAACTGAGAACCACCACAGCTAAGAATAACAACTAAGGATTGCGCAACGACGTGTTCACGTATCAGAACTCGACTACAAGCTTCAGCAATGCACACACACACACACAGCAGAGAGGAGTTAATTCGTTTAAAGAGAGGAGAGGATAGCGGAAAGAAAAGGAGAAGGGAACTGATCCAAAAACAAACGAGAAAAAAAAGTAAGGATGAGAAAATAAGATAAATGACTGAATTGGGAAAAGAGAGAAAGAAAGGAAATGCTTAGTATCCCATCCATAGAGCCCATGTAGACCAGAGGCCACATCCATCTCAATTGTCAGGCACCGCTCTCTCTCACACTCTATCACACCCACTATCTCTCTATCCTTCTCTCTGGTGTCAATCTCAAAAGGATTCACTGAGAACATGACAGATTCACATGAACAGACTTAGTAAGAGCCAGGATCAACCGTACATACACACAAACACACAATCGGACACGCATCCTAACACATACCCAACCCCTCTCACTCTCACGCTTGCACACTCACACATGCACACTCACACATGCAGAGACTTAAGACAATTCGTCTGCATAACTAGATCACCAAAAATGAGATGACAAGAAACACTAGGGAGGAGAAGGGGGCACACACAAACAAACCAGCACATATATACCGGTACATACACACAGTTAGACACACACACACGCACCCACACACACAAGCACACAAACGTAAACACACACACATGCACAAACACGCTAGCGCAGACACATAAGCAAATGCATGATACCTTACCATCCAGACCAAACACTGAACACATTTTTGCTTACACACACATACGCATGCACACACACACAACATCCCACACATACGAAGCTGGAGTTGAAGGGGTTCGTTTTAACAATTTAAAATATTTATAAGGCAGGACTCTGCAGGGGAGGAACAGGAGATGAAAATAGTGCGAGTGAGAGGACAGATAAGGGAACGACGTGGAGAGACAGAGCCACTAGGATGCACTCCAGTCAGCCAGAGTAGGACGAAGGAAAGCTGAATAAGCTAGAACTCTGGGAGAGAGGGGAGGAAGAGAGACCAGCGGCAACCTTTTAGCACTTCTGAGAGGGGTGCAACACCATCCTTCCTTACCTCCCTTTTTCTCCCCCCTCCTTCCCTCCTACTCTCAGACCTCCACCCAAAGGAATTAAAAGATGGACACAGACCGGAATAAAACGTAACCATGCAAACTAAACTAAACGTCTTGTTTAGCCCACGATGCAGAGCAATGTGGCAGCTCTACCATACAGATAACTGCTGCATAAACACTCCAAAAAGCCCCCTAAAATTTGTAATTGCATTAATGGCACGCCCAGCCCAAGATAAGGTCAATTCTCTATGGATGATTGAATCTATTTAAAGGCCACCGTAGGGTTTGGAAATCCATAAACTAATTCCACAGCAGAGTGGGATCTAAATAGCTACTGGGTTGAAGGTACCTTAGCTGTTAAGAGAGGAAGAGAGAGAAACTCCACTTTCGTTTCATTTCAATATTTGGGGACGGCAGAGGGACGGACATGGTGTAATTGCGCTGAGAGAAAGCAAAGCAAATAAGCAGCTTGCTTCAAAACTGTTGAAAAATACTGTCGTTTATCAAGCCAAGGTAATGAACCACAATGTTCCTGTGCTTGATTGCCTGGCTACTATTTCCTGGCTGTACGCATGTTGTTGTTGTTGTCTTCAGGAGGAGGATATAGATTAGAGAGAGGGGGATGGGTTAAACTCAGCGGCAATTGACTCCAGATCGCCAGGGTTGTAGGGTCAAAACCCTGCGCTGAATGTTGCTTTGGATGAAAAGGTCTGCCAATGAGCACATTACTTGGACACAAAGCTGCTGCGGGTGACCTGCTGGACACCAAACCAGACCCAGATGTTAGGCGGACGTTATGACTAGAACCCTCTTTCACTACCAGGTGGTCTGCTGGCTGGGAGACGATTTGAATGTGTCAAAACGACTTTGTTAAAAGTAGTAGGTTCCTGGAGAACGGGGGAATTGTCCGCTCAAGTAGACATACTACTGCATTCCAAACACACACACACACCTGCTTTTGTGCAAACAGAAGTACACATGCACACGCTTCTGGTTGTCTGAGGAGGCCTAATTAAGGGGTTTTGCTAAGCCATCAGCAAGGGAATGTGTGTGTGGTGTGTGTGTGTGTGTGAGAGAGAGAGAGAGAGAGAGAGAGGGAGAGAGAGAGAGCTTGTGTGGCAGTAAGTTGGAAAAGAGACTAGGAAAGAAATAGAGAGGAATGAGACTGCGTGCGCGAAATAGTCATGGCTCCCTTCTTCTCTGTTCTCCCACTCTCTCTTTCTCTCTCTCCCTCTCTCTCCCTCTCTTTCTCTCTCTTTCTCTCTCTCTCCCTCTCAGACACAGCCGCCGCCTCTCTTCCTCCCCTGTAAGGGCGGAAAACTGGCTCCTTTCGCATTTGAAATGTTCTTTGACAGTTGGCCAATGGCTGGGGGAACAATACCTATCACATGAAACGACGCACCGAGAGTCCTGGGTTTGAAGTGTGTCCTCCCGTGCTCTGCTCTTCCAGACCTAATTGATGCTTCAGGTGTCTGGGCTGTGCTCCTACAGCCTGTCTGTCAGGGCTGCTCAAAATCTCTCCATGCAAGTTACAACACCTCGTACGTGTATTTTACCGTGTTGCGTTCCTTCCTTTTCTATTATGATATACGTTACATGGCCATCAAGAACGGCACTTCTCCGTGCCCTCCGTCTTGTCCTGCTCTCAATTCTGTTGTCACTCTCACTTCCTGTCTAAGACAGATTTCCTTTGGTGGAACTCGTGTGGTTTACCAAGTCTGAAAGAAAATAATATCGCTTTTTATTTTGGCTTTTACTGTA
This sequence comes from Plecoglossus altivelis, assembly GCA_036571765.1. Lineage (NCBI taxonomy): Eukaryota > Metazoa > Chordata > Actinopteri > Osmeriformes > Plecoglossidae > Plecoglossus > Plecoglossus altivelis. The sequence continues at coordinate 5,022,529 of BROE01000001.1, forward strand.
ATTCCCTTTACACTTCCTGGAACATGTATCCTGTTATCCCATGTTTTCATAAACGTTGGGGGACAGCTCTTTTTGGAGCTGGAGCCTCATTGCGTGCAGGATTACAATTGTGAGATTGAGGCTGAAAAAGGGTTTTACTGCCTTAAAACTGTTTCGGCATTTTCTCTCTCAGCAGAAAGTGGCCTTTGCCACCCCTGGTCGCTCAACCCCAGTCAAACATGGGCCTAGGGCCCTAGGGCCCGCCCCGTCACCTCCTACAGATCCATCAAACAGGCCTGCCAGTGGGGGAGGAAAGGTCACCTTGGCTGGTGTTGTCTCCTGTCCCCTGAGGAACAGTGTGCAGTCGATGTGTCTGTGTGTGAGTTTGTGAGTTCACTGCATGCATGTGTGTGTATGTACTGTGTATCCAACCTACGTGGACCTGCTAAAGGTGCCATTTGCTCCTCTGTAAATCCTTGTGTGTTTCATACAAACAGGCCTCCTGGTACAGTGCACACCCAAGCAAGAACACACAGAAGCATGTTCAAGTGTTCCTCCTGTGGTCCTCCTCAGGTCACACAGAACTCCAGAGGGACCAAGAAACATTCTTTTCTACATCTCTCCCTCTTTCTATCAGACATACTTAAGTTAATAGAGGACAGGGTATGTGTGTGTGTGTGTGTCTACACCTGCACTCTCACCAATGACAAGGAGTTAGTAACACCACCACAGGGCAGACAGTAGGCTTGGAGGTGAACAGACAGACACAGAATGTAAGTAGTGATGTTGAATTCTTATCAACGTTAACTTGATGTAAAATTCCATTTCGTTTCCGAGTGGCAATTCCCCTCAATTCAAAACCTCCCCATACCTTTCCTCATATATGTTTCCCCTCTAAACACATCTTCTGCTTTCTTTCCCTATCCCCTCTCTTCCTTGACACACAGAGAGAGACACAGACAGACAGACAGACAGACAGACAGACAGACAGACAGACAGACAGACAGACAGACCGACCGACCGACAGACAGACAAGCAGGCAGGCAGGCAGGCAGGCAGGCAGGCAGGCAGGCAGGCAGGCAGGCAGGCAGGCAGGTAGGTAGGTAGATAGACAGATAGATGTCCAATCCCTTACTCTTCACCCAATCCCTCCTCCTCTCTCCTCTCCTCCTACTTTCCTTCTCTCCTCTTCCACTAGAGAACATCAAACCCTCCGTGGTCTGTTTCATGCTCCCAGCAGCCCATTATGGCTTAATGCTTCAAGAAGCTTCTTACTGACATCAGCATTTTAACAACTTCAGCACATTCACAGGGTAGGCAAACACACACAAACACACACAGATACACACAAACACTCCCAAACGCACAGCCCCACAGACTTTCAAACGGCAATGGATTTATGGACAGTCGGTTGGAGACAGACGGATAGAAGTGTTGTGTTCGATCGAAGCAAAGGGGAACACACATGTGGGCCCGACAGCCAAGCACATGCCAGGGCAAGAACCCTCAGAGCGGCCTGGATTGCTGACGAACAGCGTGGGTCACGGAGCAGCTCCCTCCAGCAGTCATGGCCCAGTCAGCTTACACTGGGGCCAAGAAAAAAAAAACATGAACGTTTGTGCGCATTCAGCGTGTGTTTGAGCGAGCGGAGGCAGACCGGAGGGAGGGGGGTATCAATGTCAGAGCGATCCAAAATAACCGCGGGCAAAAACGGCTGCCATCGTTCCCTTCGAAACCCAGGCCAGCGTCTCAATCAGCATGGACGCCCTGTCTCCATCCAGCTGCTCCGAAGCAGGCAGGGGTCAACCTTTAGCTGGGCCAGCAGGGCTCCTCCCAGGCCAGAGACAGGCAGAGCCCCCTGGGGGCTATTTTTAGACAGCCTTAGCCTCATAATAAAGGCTGTTTGAGGCCTTCAGCTGGGCACAACATGTCACAGACTGCATGGTTGATGCATGGTTGATGCATGGCTTCTGGCGAGTATACGGTGGCTGTCGGCTGTTTTATGTGTGTGTGTGTAAGGGGTGTTTGTTTAACTATTATAGTGGGGACCAGATACCACCTCATGAATAGTACATCTAGTTACATTTGAATGTGTGGGATTTATGAATTCGGTTACAATTGGGGTTTGGATAGTTTTAGAGTTCCTGTTGATAGCAAAGTTTTAGATCATGCGTTCAGGTTAAGATTTTATCATATCATTAACTTGTGATATTGTGATATTGAGTCAACCTGGGAGATTGTGTTGTGTGTTGTTAGTGTGTGTGTGTGTGCATAGAAGGAGAAGGGGGTTCCTGCCACACACGCAAGCCCACACACACACACGCACACACACACACAGAACCACTACGTTGCAGAGGCCGTCTGACTTGTATTCCCGTCATTAAAAGCCCGGAAATTCCCATACTTCTAACCGCTGTGACAACACTGAAAATAGGCAAATACCATTTTCAAACCCCAACCGAGTCATGAGCGACAGCCCCCTCATCCCGGCCATAGAACCCCCCACAACTGTGTCGCTATCCACACACTGATTTAGCCGATGACTCCACCCACACCCATAATTACCGTGCGCCATAGTCCCAGAACCAACGGGCCGTTTGTAAACAGCAGTGACTAAGCCTGGACCCCGGAGACAGACAAGCTAATGACCAGGCCCACACAGCAGCTACCAGAGGTGTCCACAAGCTCATTGTGTCATGGTTTATGGGCATGCGTGTGTGTCTGTGGAGAGAGAGACAGCATACGTATGTGTGCAAACATGCGTGTGTGGAGGGGGAGAGAGACTGTGCGTGTGAGCGTTCGCATGAATATGGACGCGCGTGCGTAAGGCACTGTACGTTTTGCTGGCTCCAAACAGCACAGTTGAGGATTTTGATAAATGGGGTATTTGCTAGTCTTGAAGACAAACCGATCGTTAACAGCCACCGTCACTGTAATGATGGGGTGGGACAAGGAGGTGGTACAACACACTCCTACCCGCGACCTCAAACAAACACACACGCACACAATAACACACATCCAATTGGCATTGCTATGAAACCATGTCAACATCAACAACTACAACACAGGGACATCTTTCTAAACACACAATCCCCCGATCTAAAACAAAAGGGATTAAGGCATAAAATAGGCTGGGTCCTCCCAGGATTACATAATCAGTACGCAGGAACGTCCGTGTAATGTCTGGGGTCGATGCTGAAGTACACATTGAGACAGATATCCGCATGGGACTTGAACAATGCTCCCTTTCTCTTCTGTTCACCTGTCTTCTTGTTTCCTTCACAGCAATAGGAAGAGCCAGCCAGCATATCACAAGCTAATACGCTATCGCTAAGACCTGTTGGATGTCACGACCGGAGAAAACCCAGATGAAGGAGATGTGGGAGGAGATGGAGGTGAAATAGAAAGAGATAGATGACGGGGAGGAAAAAAGGAAGGGATGGGGGGGTGATGAGATCCAGGACTGGAAAGAGAGGAAGGTAAGAGATGGATGGAGACCTTCACGTTTCAAGAGGCTCGCAGCAAAAACAAGGAAGGGAACGGAGATGCAGTCTTGCTGTCACACAGCAAACCCCAGGAGTGCTCTGCTAACCAGCTGAAGGCGATTCAGAAGGTTAGCATGATGAAGTCAGTGTCACACCCAGGAAGGGCCCCAGGTCATGGGTTAGAAGGTGCGGGCCCTGCCACTGCCCCAGAGCCTTGTGATTAGAACTCTTCAGGATGTCCAGGAGGTACAACAGAGGAGGAATACATTCTGTACCTCCTTTATATTATCTTGGTCTCCCTGCCTCCTGCTGTCTCTCTCTCTCTCTGACTTGGTCTCTCTGTTTCTCCCTCCATCTCTCTGTCTTGGTCTCTCACAATCTCTCTCTGTCTTGGTTTCTCTCTTTTCATCTCTCTCTCTGTCTTGGTCTCTCTATCTTCATCTCTCTCTTTCTCTTTCTCTCTCTCTCTCCATCTCTCTCTCCATCTCTCTCTCAGTCTCGCAGTCTCTGTCTTCTGACAGACTCTGACAGATGGCAGTCATATGTGACAGATCTGTGCTCTAAGCCTTATTGATTAGACATCAGTAAAATAAAGGGCTGTCACATGGACCGGCTGTGGCGTTAATGTCTGGTGATTGATTAAGACCTAATGGTTAATCATTTTGATAATGGCAAAATGGCAACGAGGCCTCCCCATTTTAATGATGGCTGTCACTTGGTGACACTAACTGTTCCATCCACAGACATCGGTGGCATCATAGAGTGATTTAAACGAATGGCTATCGTTAGGATGACCTGGTTATAGCTGCAAATACAAACACAACACACATACACACTCACACACACACACACATACACAAACATACAGACCAGACATCTTATTTAATAGTGCAACACTTGTTTCTAGAACAAGATGGGCTTATAACTGAGTAAAGACATTGCAATGAACAGTGTGTGTGTGTGTGTGCAGTATGAGTGTGGGTTCATACACGCATGTAAATATGTATGAGTGTGTGTGTGTGTGTGTGTGTGTGTGTGTGTGTGTGTGTGTGTTTGATGTGTGTGTGTATATGTGTGGCAACCAGTGGGGAGAATTTTCTGGGAAGGCTCACAGGCAATCCTGGGAGACATAGCTAGATTGTGATAGCGCTTATGAAAAGAACCCTTTCTGACATCAGAGGATGACACAGCGAGCATATTTGCGCTGCAGTTATACGCCATGTGGTCAACTGACTTTCGACTAGAGTTTTCAGATAAGTAATCTCAGGGAATGAGAGCCACAAAGAATGAAAGGGAAGGGGATGGCAGTGAAGAGGGGGGGGCATCTATGCGTGTTTGGTGGAGAGACATTATTTAATCCTAAAATAATCGAGGCCAAATTTGTTAACAATGCTGGCAGCACAGTACACAGACCCAATTTGCAAAGTGTAAATGTATAATTTTCAAGCAACTTGCCTGAGGCGATCCATCCTCACGGCCAGTTATGCGAACAGGCAAACCCTTTCAATATATGTAAGCCGACAACATGATTCATAGTTGTATTGGTTAGTTTTTGACCATTAAATTAAACTAAGTGATGCACAACCGGCATGTGAGCTGCGCGTTGATCGTATCTGAAGCGTACCTGATATTTCAGACAGGGGAACCTCGTCCAGACCGAACCCTTTGCCAGTGTAAAACTTCCTGATATCCGAACAACTCCTGGCCTTGGTGATCGCGTCGTCCCCATTCCCCAGCGCAGTTAGAGCGCAGAGGACCAGAATAACAATCACGTACGAATCCATCCCCGCCATCCCGACCGTTACTGAGGCCGCCGAGGGGAAATGAGGCAGACAGGTGACTGAGCGAGAGAATTACTCCCGTTTGTCAGAATCCCCCTTTGATACCCTCTTCACGTCCTCTCCTGTTGATAGGGCTCCGCTCCTTTCTCCGCGCGCTGCCGCTCGAAACAAGTGAGTCTTGAGCACGCACGATGCAGACAGCGGAGCCTTTAACTAGAGTGACCTAATTAAAGAATCACGCATCTGTGTTGAGCCAGTGCATCTCAAACGTGTTCGGCGTCTTGGTGTTCAGTCGTCTGATCCGACTGTTTGCCTCACCTGAGAGTAGGTAACAGAGAGTTAGAGGGCATCAAAACAAGTATCGCGGAAAATCGTTAAGTGCTGAGATGTCACTCATCATGGCTTTATAAATGTTTACCTTGAGATGTCTCGAGGGGACCAAGGACGGGGAGCGCGAGGAAGGTTCAGCGAGAATGAAGGGTCCGATATGTTTCACTGTAACGATGCTCTACCGGCTGTGACACTCGTTCGAAAGGGGAGGCGGAGACAGATATGGGTGGGACGCTGCCCTATTGAAGAGAGAGAGAGAGAGAGAGAGAGAGAGAGAGAGAGAGAGAGAGAGAGAACACCAGGATAGCACAATTTATTTTTCACAAGACGCTACGTCATATCCGTGAACATATCTAGTAGTTAGAACAACATGTATTTACTGCACATTCGATTTGCCATGAGTTCCTTCTATGGTTGAGTTGCTTATCTCCAATTAGGGCAACTCATACGTGCTTGAGAATGTGGAACGTGCAGTTTGGTGATCTCATACCCAGGTGCTCTTGGGTCATTTAATTATCAGTCACTCTCACCTGAGATACCTGACCTCCAATCAGAGGCTTCTGTCAGGTCTTGACTCATGTTCCTCCAATCAGGAGTGAGTGTCCACATGCTATCCTCAAGGTGTCATTAGACAGAGAACAAGAGACAGCCTGCACAACATGTAACCTCTCCTCTCCCCACCCCTCGCTTGGTTGAGTGCATGTGTAGTTTGTGTGTGTAAGAGGGACCAGTGACTGACTGACTGACTGACTGACTGACTGACTGTGAGTCAGTGAGTGAACGTGTTTGTGTTGTTTTTCTCCCCACCTGAACCAGCGCGCAATTTACCTGTGCAGCATAAATAATGTATGGACATCTGGTCCAATCCATTATTAAGTCCAAGTCAGCTTTGCTGCACGTAATGTATCGGGATTTAAATCTCGTCTCGTTCTCTCCGTCTGCCTCTCTCACACTCTCCTTGGCAGTCCCTCGCCGCGTGTGGCGGCAGAAGCGTCATGTCCATGTATCTGAATGGGATGCTGCTCCTACGCCGACTGCGTCAGGGAGCGGCCCACGGCTTCTTTCGCAGGTGCCTGCTGGGCTCTGTGCTTTTACCACCTCTCGCTCTCTCGCGCCTCCCTCGGATAATCGCTGCTTGTTCTGTTCCCCAGCTATTCAAATCAAGTTTCGAAAACGGGCCGCACGGAGTCTGCTGCTGAACCTGCTCACTTCCTGTTGCAGACAGGCGGTGGGAGGAGGAACGGTACGTGTTTCCTCTGCACTCTGTACATGCTTTTGAGAAGCGGTGTTTTCCAATACTTTGATGAGCCTCTATTTGTGTTATTTCGATCGTTAAAGTTTTCATGGGTAATGCGGAAGGCAAAGGTTAAAACATTGTTCCGTTTAATTATCTCAGTAACACGCTGCCCGATCTTATACGATTCGAACACCGCCGGGTCAATGAAAGACAGGAAATTGACATTGATGGAGAGAGTAAATTATTGAGAGAGATCGAGAGAGAGGGAGGAGTGACAATAGACAAGGAGGGGAGAAAGGGAGGGAGGATGAAGAGATTACAGGGAGGAAAAGAGGAGGAAGAAATCGAAGAGAAGAGGTAGAGGAGGAGAGTTCCCAAACCAGATGCCAGAAATAATCCCTTCCTGCTAGCACATGGTTGTATTTGGGTTCACTGGTATTGTTCCTGAAGACATTAGGCAGTGACACTATAAATACTGTGTCCCTATGTGACTGGGCGAGTCCAAACATAGCTGCTGTCCTCTCACCTCCCACATGACAATGCCACTGACTAATAAACACTGGCACTCGCCTTTTCCCTCTCTGTCGCCTGTCGTTGTCCTCTTCCATACAAGGTGGGTCACCTGTGGTAGGTTATCGTGGTGCTGACAAGGCCAAGTGTGTGTGTGTGTGTGTGTGTGTGTGTGTGTGTGTGTGTGTGTGTGTGTGTGTGTGTGTGTGTGTGCGTGTGAGTGTGTGCAGTGTATTTGTGTGACAGAGAGAGACAAAAAATGAGGTGAACATGCGCTGGTGTCTGCGTCTTCTATGTGCGTGCGCGCGTGTGACAGAGAGAAAGAGCGAAGGGAAGAATTTGTGCTGTGTGAATATGTGTGTGTGCATGAGAGAGAGACAGAGCAGGAAGGATACATTCTTTGTTTGTGTGTCGTGTGTGCTGTGTGAGCGTACAGGTTGCTACAGTGCTGCAGAAGTAATAAGGTGGGGCTGGACTCCAGATGATGTCATTAACAGTGGCCCATGGCTACTGCAGGTTGCCTCCAGACTGCCTCCTTCAACTTTTATTGGCTCTGACCATGAAAGAGCACTAATGAGGACCAGGGTCCTGCTGTGAGCCTGTATGCACGTGTGTATGTGCGGGTATAGAATGGGGGGGGGGGGTTGTGGGTGAGATCTTCTGTACAACTTCTCTACAGCATGCACACACACACACACACACATACACACACACACTCCCTGTAATTAGATGGCAGGCCTGCTCAGGGCGTGATGGGGATTTGAGTGGAATTATACTGCTTTGCCGAGGTAGGGCCACACCTTTTTACATAGACATATACTCACTGAAACTCCCACATGCAGACTTAACTACAAGCACATACACAAGCGCGCACACACGCACACACACTTCATGCACATTTTGGCAGTACGAGTGTAACACAGAGAGCAGCATCGCAGTGTTCAGGGCTGTTACAGATTCACTGGGCTTTTTACAGTCAACAGCTTTGCCACACACACACACACACACACACACACACACACACACACACACACACACACACACACACTGAAAGAGGGAGAAAAAAAGACGACGGAAAGCATGCAAAATCAAATCTAATGCGCTAACAACAGAATGAAAGTGAAAGGGAAACTGGGAGACATGACCGAACCACTGGGGAAGATCAGAGGAGAAAAGAGGAAAACAAGAGGTGTGATGGAAAGGGTGAGAGAGTGTGACTTAGTCCTTCCAGTGTTCTCCAGGACCCCGTGGTGGGTCGGCCAGCGGACAGGACACATGCCTGGGGAGAGGTTTGAGAGAGGCAGGGCCAAGTTTGCCATTGTTTCACCTTGAGAGCTTCTTCCTATCAGACTGGCTGGATGATGTGTCCATGAGAGCGTTCCAAACTCTCATTGCACTGACAGCCATAATACGAATCCATCAGAACCAACCAATTGACCGTGCTGCTGTCTGTCTCCAGCGGGGTTAGATAGATAATAGGTGTGATTTGTCACACCCATCTACCTTAGACTCGCAATCATATTTGGCAGTGCCCGGGGCTCGGGGAGGGAAGAGGAGAAATTAGTCATGGGACTGGAGGTGTCTCAGAAGCTGTTGGGGTTCTTCCTCGCAGCACTGAGCTGCTCCTGTCTCTTTCAGGTCTTCTCGTTCCTTTATTTCCTTTATCTTGACAACCCCTCCCCCCCCCTCCCCGCACACACACACACACAAACACACTCCGCCGCTCTCTCAGTGTCAGCACTTTGGTGTTTGCTAACCTCCCCCCCCCCTGCCCCAACTACCCACCTTCATCCAGTGACTGTGTTTGCTTGCCCACACACTGTTCTCATCTAAATATTCGAGCTGCGCTACGCGTCAACCGTCTGCAAGGATAAATTAGCCGGGCGTTGTTAAGATGCCACTGACTGTGAGAGCTCATGAACGGCCCAGCAAAGGGCAGGGGTGTGTGTGTGTGTGTGTGTGTGTGTGTGTGTAAGGGGGGGCGGGGTTACGTTTGACCCTTCTGGAGAGCTGCCCGTAAAAACGTTTTCACTAAGTTTTGTTGCCTTAGTTTCTGCCATACTTTCTCATACTGTGTGAACAATGTTGTGAGCAGACCAGTGACGTTGTAACCTGTTTTCAATCAAAGGCGACGGCTCGGTGATAAGGTTGGCTGTTGCTGAGTTATGCGACCGTCCTGCGAGGATAAAATCAATACGTAACATTGTCAGACCGTCCATCTTTCTCCGGTCGTTTTTCAATATAAAGATATGCAATATTTCCATCCCGTGGTCGAAAATCAAAATGGGATCATGCGAATTTCCCAGCGCATTGTGTTCATTGTGTGTTGTCGCAGTCAATCATGCACCCTTCAAAGTATTTGATATGATTATAAATAGCTTTTTGGACCTGGGTCAGGTTGTGGCCCCATGTGTGATGAGACACAGACATCAGTTATGCAGCATACAAGCTTTCTGGTCTGGTCACCGTGGGGGTGGGAGGGGTGGGGGCCGGTGGGGGGGGGGGGGTCACATCTCATACACGTTCTCTTGTTCTCAGACCCCCACACTGAGCGTTTCATTATTTTCCCAGCACCACCACCACCCAAGAACGCAGGGAAATTCTTTGGACATTCCTCCGTTCACTTCGCAGCAGAAGCCTTCTTATCAAGTTACTTGATCCCCCATTTGTTTAGCTGAAAAAGACAACAGCAGCCAGTGTGCTGTCATTCTGTTCTCCATCCAACTGAAACACGGAGGGATGCGCAGAAGTTAATGTTTTGCATTGATCTAATGAAGAAACTATGATCCCATCACAATGGCTGTCTGAACAAATGCGTTTCTATGGGAATTATTAAAGGCTAACCCCCCTGTGGTTGAAACTATTCTCATGGCGTGGGCGTACGGTTAAAAATCCCCTCTCTCACACGCGCGCACGCGCCAAAATACACAATTAGAAGTGTGCAGACACACACACCCAGACACGCACGCACGCACTCGCACACCTGTGAAGGGGCCGGGCAGGCTGCAGTAATGGAGACTTGCACTCCGATAAACGTTCCTTTCAGCACTCTCCTCGTACAGTGTTGTAAAACTTCACTGTAAAACAAATGTGGCCTGTAAATCTGTCTGGTGTTGGGAGGAGGGGGAAAAAAATGCTCTCAAACGATGCTGTCAGGGAGAGCATTTCCCTCAAAACCAAAAGCAATGTGTGCTCTTCAGAGATTTACAGGACCCACTTGACTTGAGCTCTTTTTAGACTGTACTCTGCATGAATATGTACAGCCATGTATGTCATATTGCAAAATTCTTTATGTGGTAGACTCCCTATAAGTCACATGTAATACAATGCATACTTGTTCACTGGGAAAGAGTCTAAAGAAATTCAGTGGCTAGTTGCTGTTGTTTTATCCAAGGGTGAAACATGAGATAATAAAGTGATTTGTTTCATGTAAAATAGCAGGAAAATAACATGGAAATGATGGGTTGTGGTTCATGGGGTATGTGGGAGAAATCTGCCAAAGTAATATGACGTTCTCCTGGATTCTTCCACATTCATACGACTATGGAGAACGTTGCAGGAGTCAAAAATACATTTTAATACTGCCTACTCTGGACATGGACTTTGGGCCTGGTCAGATCGTGTCTTTATTCCATAACAGAACCGAAGGGTTATGACTAATCCTGAACCACTGGGATCTGGCATTATTGTCTGGGAGCTGCTCTGAATTGTTATGGCAATCTCAGAGTCACTCGTTCTGTTTGTGGAGATGCTATTGAACCAGTGGGCAGGAGGAAGCTGGGGGGAACTGGGACTGTTGATCTTCGACCATGTGAAGGTTCATGCTCGAGCATGAGGGCGTCATCTCTTTGAGCGAGTGTCTGAATCTGATTGATCTGTAAGATGGGTTATGTACGGGAGTGCGTTAGGAGATAGTGTTAGGAGAGAGTGTTAGGAGAGAGTGTTAGGAGAGAGTGTTAGGAGATAGTGTGTAGAGAGTATGTCCATTCTCTTCACCTGCTGTCTGCAAGGTACAACGTCCATGCGGGAGGTTTAGCCAATCAGAGGAAGGAAGGGGGAGGTTGTCAGATTTCCTGCATCAAAATAATACCTGGAGCCTGGTGCGCTTCTTGAGTTGCTCAGTTCCTGACGTGTCCACAGTTCAGCTCAGCGAGCGGCAAATTGAACTTTTGAACTTTCATGAACTTCAACCAGTCTCACCTTTTGAGCTGCAGAATCCTGTCAGAGGCTAATCACCCTCTCTCTCCATTTCCCTCTCTCTTCCTCTCTCTCTCTCTCTCTCTCTCTCTCTCTCTCTCTCTCTGTCAACCTCTCTTCCTCTCTCTCTCTGTCAACCTCTCCCTCTATCTCTCTCGGTTAACCTCTCTTCCTCTCTCTCTCTGTCAACCCCTCCCTCTCTCTCTGTCAACCTCTCCTCCCTCTGTCTCTCTCTGTCAACCTCTCTCTCTGTTAACCTCTCTCTTCCAACCTTCCCCTCTCTCTCTCTCTGTTAACCTTTCTCTCCCCCTCTCTCTCTGTCAACCTCTCCCTCTCTCTTTCTCTGCTAACCTCTCTCTCTCTCTCTCTTTCTCTCTCTCTCTCTCTCTTTTAACCTCTCTCTCTCTCTGTGTCAACCTCTCTGTCAGAAGGTGCATGAGTCGAAGGTGACAGACTTCCACCACAAGAATGAAACTCAAGTAGCAGCTCTGGGCCCGGCTCCTCTCTCCCTTCTCCTATTTAGCCGTTTTTTTTCCTTCCTTCGCTCCTTTTTATGCAGTTTGAGGAGCTATTTCCAGAAGAGCTGTAGTATCGCCTGCCTGTCCCCAGGCATTCTGGGAAAAACTATCCGGGCTCCTCTCTCCTCTCTCCCCCATCCGTTTGCCATGGGGGGAAGATGGTTTCCATAAATAATGTGCATGTGTATATATTTATGAACACACTGATATGGTAATATTAAACGTGTGTTGTATTTATGTTTAGTGCGTGTGTGTGTGTGTGTGTGTGAGAGAGAGAGAGAGAGAGAGAGAGAGAGAGAGAGAGAGAGAGAGAGAGAGAGAGAGAGAGAAAGAGAGAGAGCTGGCACTGAGGTTAAGCTGATGCCATCACCTCATATGTGCTGATGTTAACATTTTAAAATAGACCAGACAAGAAAGCTTAGCAGCTGTGACCCTAAGTTCCCCTCACTCTCAATGTAACACTCAATCTGTGTGTGTGTCTATGCCCTGTACACTGTATGGTTAGTAGCTGTGGGCTTTCTCCTGCAACCAAATACTCGCTCTCTTAAATTCACCCACAAACACATCTCCTAACTCCTCCTAATCAACTGTGTGAGTGCGTGTGTGTATCATGTTTGTCAGTATCCACCAAGACTGTTTACTTTACCAAGCAGAATGCAGTCTAGAGTGGGAGTTTGCCTCAGACTGGACTCTCTCTCTACCTGAGGCTCTCTCAGTCTCACACCCAGTGAGACCTATATGATAGAAAAGGTTAAGATAGTCTTCTTGCATTTGTGTGAGTAAAATGTGTGTCTATAGTAAATGTGTATGCTGCGCTTGTGAATAGTGTGCGTGCATTCATTTGTGTGTGTACTTGCACAGGTGGGTCCTTGTGTGTGTGTGTGTGTGTGTGTGTGTGTCCATACACATGTGTCCTGGCCCCGGTCAGTCTGAGAGCTGGGGGTGGGGTGGGGGGTCCATGACCACAGTGGGAGATGAGAAGGGGTTGACATATCCCAAACGAAGCACGTATATTTGCGTGCCTGAGCCTGATCTAACTTCAGCGCTACTCTTTCGGTTGCACCTTATGGCGACGACCAGTTTATCTATCTGCTAATGACAGTGACGATGGCGGACAGCGTTGGGCCTGGTCAGCCCTGATGCACCTCTAGGGCAGCACAGCCCCACGGTGGGTTCATCACACTCCACACACCTCACAGGATATGTACCCCACTAGCTTCCAGCCCTGGGAGCCTGTGTGACGTGTGCGTGTCCATATGTATGTGCGTGTGGTGCGCGTCTGCTTTAAAACAGCTAACGGCCATGCTAATTCCAGTGCAGACAGCGGTGGCTAATTTGTGCATTTTCCTCCCAAAATAGCAAACTTTCCTACTGCAGAGTGGTCAGCCTGTCTGCCAGCTGGCCTAGTCAGTCGCACATCAGCTGAGCGATCTAACTGTCACTGTCAACACCGCTGTTGCCACTGCAGCGACTGCCTCAGCGTGGTCCTTATACTGGGATCTATCCCCCTCCGTTTCACTCTGTCATTCTCATGGTCTCTCTCTCATGGACAGTTTACACATCTCTCTCTCTCCCTCACTCCATTCCCTGGTACAGGCATAGGCCATTGTCACATTGTTTGTTGTCACACAGATACATTTGTTTATCTGGAGGACATGTTAAAGGTCAGCCCTGAAACGCCCCACCTCTCCCAGATCAGTGGGGCTGAACTCCAACAAATACCTTGGAAACCAGTGAGTCAAGTCCGAAGCACTCAGGCCCAGCCAACCGGACGGGAGCAGACTTCTAGCAGCGTTTGCAGGGCTACATCTCAGGTGATGCGGACAGAAGGAGGGTTACGCAGAGCGGCCGTGTTGCATAGACCAGCAGACCGTCAACCCTAACAGACATGCCACTACACCAGGAGTCCTCCGCCTTCATCTCGCCAAGTAGAAAACACAGGAGGGGACCAAAAAAAAAGACGATGGGAGAGACTTGAAATATATACATTTATACACATGCGATATGACTATGTGATGAGGGAGCATTGGAGGCCAATTAAGAACGTAGCATACATACAGTACATAGGGAAACAACAGAGGCAGGATTGCATTCCAGGTGGACTGCTTAGGTAACATGACAAGAGACGAAGGTCTTGGTTTAGAGCAGGACGTCGGTGTCTGGCTGGGGGTATCTTCAAAACACGTCCAGGTTGAGAACATATCTTTACACAGCCTCATCTGAGAAAGCTGATTTATGGACCTGATTGATTTCAACGAAGAAACAAAACAAGAACGGGCTTTTTGGAGCTCAAACAGAATAAACCCGAACCCTATGGTGAGAGATGGCGTGAGAGGGGGCACAGTACCTGTGTGATCATGTACCGAACCGTGTTCACGCTCTTCACCTGTTGACCCCTACTGTTCCTACGCAGAAACCCTCCCCTATCACTCGTCTAACTCCATACATTCACAAGCCACAACGCTACCCACGATGCCCTCTCAGTCAGTCGTATCTACTGAAACGATGATAACCTACGCAGAGTTTGCGTGCACTTATGAGCAAACGCAACGTACCATAACGCACAGAACAAACGAAACGGGTTCTGACGGAGAGTTTTTGGCAAGAGGGATCCTTCTGTCACTCTACAGCCTAGAGCAGCGTGGGAAGGTGACATGCATGATGTAGCTGGTACGTCTGCACATAAGAAACACATCTCTCGTCCGTTGCTCCGAAGCTTTTCTTACGGATGCCGAACGATATTCGAGAGGAAAGAACATGAAAAGCAAAGTAGAATAGAATCTGTCACTAAATGACCATTTTTTTTATAAAGGGTGTTTGTTGGGAACGGTTTCTACAACAGTTTCTAAATATATTCCATCAAATCAATTATCCTATTTACAAGTTCATACTATACACACATACTTAGTCAGGTAAACGTGCTTGTGTGTACTTTCTTTGTCATTACATTCTTTTCCTGCATAGATGCACTATATAATCAGGACAAATGTTGGGGCCTTGTCCATAGGTTTGTGTAAATCTCCCACCAGTTCCTTATTCCTGGGAAACAAAAGAAATGTCACAAGAGTTTGAAACAGCTGAATCTTGCTGTCTTCATGCAGCTGATGCAACAGTGAAGACAATGTTGGCTATAATCGCTGGAAGCCGTAGATATGAAAGGAGAGTATGTGTGATAGTATATGATTGACAGTGTATTTGTGTAAGTTTTTATTCGCTTACATGTACTGTACGAGTCAGTAGAATACAGTTCAGCTCTTTAGCAATCTCAAGTGAGAGAGATAGTGTGTGTTTGCGTGTGTGTGTTTAAGCAGAGAGAGCAGAAGGGCTACTTTAGTCTCTCACACACAACCTGCCGCATGCTGCACAGACTGGGGAGCAGCCCAGAGGAAGCAGCAGTCTATGGAACAATCTACCTGTGTCTGCGTGTGTGTGTGTGTGTGTGTGTGTGTGTGTGTGTGTGTGTGTGTGTGAATCAACGTGTGTGTGTGTGTGACAAGCAAGTACACACATACAAGCACATATGATGGGGACAGCGACAAGTTCCATTCCTCACACTGTCCCCCTCTGTGTTTGTGCCTGTTGCCCTTGTGAACCCCCACCACCACCACCCCAGCCCAACACCGTCATCCCACCTCCCTCTGCTCTCTCCCCAGCAACATCTCCTGGGTGTGGCCAGCGGACTTGGGAGATCAGCGGTGGCGGGTTGTCTGTGTGGAGGGGCCCTGCGGGGGGGGGGGGGGCGCTAGCCTCACAGACTCCAGGGCAGAGCCAGACAGGCCAGGAGCAGGCCAAGGTGCAGCCAGGCGGGCGAGGCTGCGTCCCCTCTCACCCTCACCACCGGGGGAGCCTTCGCCTCGGGGCTGGCCCTGGCTGGATCACTGGGGCGGACGTCACTTGACACCTCCGTGTGGGCTGAGAGACAGAGAGAAGAGAAGGAGAGAGAGAGAGACAGAGACAGAGATAAAGAGAGAAGGAGAGAGAGAGAGAGAGAGAGAGAGAGAGAGAGAGGAAGAGAGAGAGAAAAAGAGAGAGGAGAGAGAGAGAAGGAGTGAAAGCGAGCGGGAGAGCGAGAGAGTGAGAGAGAGAGAGAGAGAGAGAGAGAGAGAGAGAGAGAGAGAGAGAGAGAGAGAGAGAGGGAGAAAGAGCGAGGGAGAGAGATAAGTTGAGTGAGGGAGAGAGAGAGGGGGGGGGAGAGGTGTTATGTTATTTTAGTTTGTCGGCAAAAATTAAGCTCACTGCCATTCATGATGTGTGATCTTGTTTTATTCTGTATATTGACCAGCGCGCTGATCCTTACATAATCAATCTCTCTAGCTCACATACACACTGACAGACATGTCTAACCTCCAGTTCAGAGGTCAAAGTTTTAATCAGGGATAGATCAGATGGTGATGGAGAGCAAACAGGTCACCAACAGCCCAGTTCATCATGGGTATCACCACACACACAGGCTTGTTTATAAGCATGCTCATTCACACATACACGTTCCTGCTGAGATGAGTGAAATCTCAACCCACACTGTCCAAATTAAGTGTCCCTCTATTCCTCAGATCCTCTCTACCTCTCTTCCTCTCTACCTCTCTTCCTCTCTTCCTCTCTACCTCTCTACCTCTCTCTTTCTCTCTCATCATAGGACTTTATCCCCTCCCATCACCACCCATGTCAATCCTCTACATCTCCTTGCCACCTTTCTCCTTCCTCTCCCTCCTCTCCTATATTCTCCCCATCTCTGTCTTCGTCAGCCAACAGCCTGCGTGGGTGTGCATGTGGGTATGAGAGGGAGAAAAGCGAGAGCGAGAGAACAAATGCCTTTCCAAGGGTAGGCTGGGAAAGCTATCAGGTCATAAACTTGATCACGCTGTGGAGTTAAGCCCTGTGTCGAAGCTATCTTAAAGCTGTGACTGCTCCAAATACTGGCAAGCTTGTGATGACCTGCAGCACCCTGGCATGTGCCTACATGCTGACGTACATGTGAACAGCCAGACACACCCATTGGCCCATGCGATGTGGGAGGAGACGCGAACCAATATTGATCAGCATAACAATGGCCATGATACTATTGATCTTCACTGTAACCAACTGCCGATATCTCAAATTACTCAGAAAGGCTTCCACTTTCAGAATCTTGCCAAGGGTGAGTTTTCCTGTCCCACCCTTGTGCAGCAGAGACCATGATGGATGCAATGGACTTGTCAGCCTGTTTCAAATGCACATTATTTTAGTGTGTGCCTTTGTATACTTGTGTGTGTGTGTATGTGTGTGTGTGTGTGAGAAAGAGAGAGAGAGAGAGAGAGAGAGAGAGAGAGAGACAGGGGTGAGGCGAGTAGGGGCGGAGACAGAGAAAGTTAAGATTCTATTCTCTTTCTGTTTGAACACAATAGACAAAGACATCATTTATCTGCCATGAGATTGGTGTCACCGTTTCTATGGAAATGAGTTAAATCTGGCTAGAAAGCTGCTGGAAAAAAACCAGTCTTGATGTACTAATTAGACACCACTTTACCCGTGATGACCACGACTGCTGCAAATAATCTCTGGGCAAATAACAAATATTCCTACTATGAAACAAACACGAACAGCATCCACATGTACCATACACAGTACAGACCCACAATAACAACATACTAAGCCATGGGACTAGACTCTTTTCTGACATACACTTTTGTCACTGTGTTGGTTGAATCTCTGTGTTCTTGTGTATTACGTGGATTGTCTTGTACGCTCAAATTGCTTGAGATTTTAAAAAAAAGGGCACATCTGAATGCAGTTGTATCTCTACATAACCTAATTGGAGAATGTTTCTCATTCCGGTCTGATCAAGCTGAATTTGATCCCCTTGCCAGAAAGTAGGCTTGTGCTAAGTGTTCACAGTCTTGGCTGGCTTGCCAGTCAGGTTTTTTTTGTTACGTGTTTGCGTGTAGACGTTTTGTAAGATGTTCATTAAACTGAGAAGCCAGGCAGTCCTCATGTGTTCATGGCAAACACATCGTTCCTAGCATCTTTCCAGTTCATGAAATGACAGCGAGAACAACTCAGGACGTGCCTCTACGTGACGGAACAACGAGAAAACAACCCAGAAGCCGTCCAATCATCAGCCGAGCGTTTATCCCTGTCGAGGAAGTGTTCCGACAAGACAGAGAGAATGGCGAAACTCTTTTCATCGCCAGCCTTTCCCTCATCCGTGTCTTGCTAAGAAAATACAACAGGGTCTGCAGGTGTTTTGTCATTGTTTGTGTGTTGATTGCCAGGTGTTGTGACAGTGAGGTGCAGTCTGTATATATATGTTGGGCGTGTTGCCATAGTAACATTTAAAGAGGGATCTAGTGCAATGCCAGTATGCCTTCTCCAACGACACAATGTCTGAATCGGACCACAACCAAGTCTAAAATGATCAAATGTTTCCAACTTTCGAGATTCTTTATTGCTACTTTCATAACCGTTCTGAGGGAAAGAGAGAGATAGAGCGAGAGAGATCGCAGAGGCAAAGAAAGAGAGAGAGGAGAGAGAGGAGTGACAGAAAGATATGGAGAAGTGACAGCAAGAGAAAGACCCAAAGGATGATGGATAGAGAGGACGAGAGAGAGAGAGAAGAAGAGAGAGGGGGACGGAGAGAGAACGGCGAACACAGAAGCCCCGGACATGAGCGAGTGTATCCTTGGAAGCGCTGACATAACCAGACCTTCGCCGAGAGCTTCTGCAGCTGAGTCGAATCAGGCCGCTGAGGCTGGCAGACAGAGGAAATTGTGAATTCCTCTCAAAGTTGGATTTGGGTCGCCAACGGCTGCCTCGCTAACACATCAAAAGGAGCAGACAAATGAAACCGCCACATACACGCCACGCCTCCACGATGAGAATAAACGCTTCCATCGCAAAGGCCGACAAACTGGCAGACCCGGGGTCAAGTAGAAGGTGATTTCCTTTCGAATGCATTGAGCAATCATTTTCCGGCAAAAGGCTTTTCCCGTGGCCCATTAAATACGAAATATGTGAAATGACGTGAGATGGCACAAATGATGCGAGTTCTTATAAATCTGGGAATCGTTTTTCATCTCCCATTTCATCTGACAACCAGCATGCTACTGTAAAGCCAGCATCACTCTGTTTCATGGTGGGCTGGAAAAGAATGTCAAAATTACAAAACAGACATTTCATTCACCTCACAGACACCCGGGTCACATGACAACACAGCATACATATCCCAGCCCCATCGCATGGGATATCCCTATTATGACAGTGACTAACAAGACTGCACACTAGAATCTTATATACCGCAGTTCTCCCGTTTCTGACGTCCCCTGCCTGGAGCCACGCTCGGTCGCTCTGGGAGCCAGGATAGAAGTGAAGATGAAAGGACCACAAGAGAAGGAGGAGGAGGCTTGTTTGTCCAGAGGCCAAGAGATAATCAGTGGCAAAGCTGTCATCTGCCTCTCAAGGCTGGGACGGCCAACCGCTGCAGAGCTCGCCGTCGTGGGGATGATGGAGCTGAGGAAGGCGCACGCGTGCATGCGTGGGGGCGCCCGCGTGCATGCGTGGGGGTGCGTGCGTGCGTGCGTGCATGCGGTACGTATGGGCGCGTATGTGTGACTGAAGAATGCGGCTTGGAAGATGAATTGGTGGGTCTAGAAGATCCGCGGTTGGTAAGTACGTGTCTAGAACGTCGGACAAACGTTCTCTCCGCCCTTGACAAACCTTGCCCTTCCCTCTTCTAAACGCTAGTTCGTCTTGCACAATCCTAGCCTTCCCACATTCTATTGGTTTACATCACCCCTTTGGAGCTCCAGGAAAGCACTGTCAAATTCTTAACGTACCGAAGGAAGATTTTCACACGTTCTTCCTTTCGTGAGGATTCGTTTGTGAACGTTGCGACAGTCCTGAGATGTAACTATCCTAGAGGGTGAAGTACGCCTGGACCATAGTACTGACAGCAGAACTGCTGGGAACAGGGAGGGAGAAGGATCTCTGAAGAAGTCACAAAAAGACTGTCCATAAAAGTCTTTCATTTCAGTAATAAGTGTTGAAAACCCAAATAGTTGGAAAGCCTGTGGATACACTGCCATGTGGAAACACTGAACTCTATAGTTAGTGTGTGTGGTGTGTACTTGTGCATATGTGTCAGTGACCCAAACAATATGTTCCCATTCCTCAAGCCAGTCCAGATGGTCAAGACTGTATGGTTTGTTGCACTATGCTCAGAACACAGCAGCTGCCTGCCTGCCTGCCTTTCTGCCTGCCTGCCTGCCTGCTTACAGTCCAGTCAGCTCAGCGTACAAGCGGGCCCACAAACATGGCTCTGGACTGGGAGCGGAGGCCTGAAAAAACTAAGGCAGGAGGGAGAAACCGAGAGACGGAAGGAAAGAGGGAAAACAAACGACCAGGGTTTGGAAAACATCTGAGAAGGAGAATGTGACATCTGCTTCTGTTGGCACCCAGAGAGAGGCCCAGTTGCCCCGCATCCCTCAGCTTCAGCCTCCCTCTCTGGCCGTGACTGCACTGCCATACTGCTGGTGCAGAGCTTCCTCTAGATCCTGCCTCTGCCTGTTGAGGGTAAAGAAACCCTCTCTCTCTCTTTCCAGCTCTACCCGGAGAAGATTCACATTCAACCACTGTGTTGGCGCACATTAGCTACAGACACACCCACACTGCACAGTGCATACATATGCACACATAGCCTATGGAAGGGACCGGTTTGGGAGAAGCAGAGAGAGAGGGGGGGGGGTGTGAAGGAGTGTCACATGGGAGTTTGCAGAGAATGGCAGCCAAGGATTCTGCATAATGCCTGTCAGGAATGAAGCTACTGTGCAGTGGGGCTTAGCAAGGCTGCTAGTCTACTGTTAGCATGAGTCGAGACATTATATTGTATTGTAGTATGTTCTGTTCTATTCTAGACATTTGGAGCGGTTACCCTGTTTGAAGTATCATCTCATCATCTTATGGACAGACAAAGTTCCTGTGTCTTTCTATTACATCCAACACAATGAGTGAGTCCCAGAGAATAAAATGCCTTTTCAACTTCTCACTTTACACACTTCGTCCTTCATTCTCTCTCTCTTCCTTGCTCTCCTTTCTTTCCCACTCTCTTTCTGGCTTTAATCTTTTCTCTCTCTAGATTCTCTCCCTCGCTCTCAGCAAAGTCAGGTGATATCTGATTATATTATATATTATATCTGATTAAGGATGTGACCTTTGACCCCGGAAGCACTGATTGATCCATGTAGTCCACTCCACACACACACTCAAGTGTCAAAGTCAAGAGCTAGGAATGGAGAGTGTCGAGGGCTGGCTGACCAGTCGCCAGACAAGCTAAGCTAGCTCGTAATTCTCTAGTCAATACAAGGCTGTTTGTTTCAGCGTCCTTCAACGCCAATCCGGCATAAGTCACATCATGTGCTGGCAGGCTGGAGCTGTCCTCTTCTAGTTGCACTGTGCCGCGTCTTTCTCAGGGACGGAAGGGATCGTCTTCCTTTCTGGAGACTTGGGAGAGTGAGAGAGAGAGAGGTAGAGAGAGAGAGAGAGAGAGAGAGAGTGAGAGAGGCGGAGAGAGAGGCAGAGAGAGAGAGAGAGTGGGAGAGAGAGGCAGAGAGAGAGAGAGAGACAGAGAGAGAGACAGAGGAAGTCCAACTGAGAGATGATCCTCTCAGGGTCAAATGCTCCCACAGGCCTGGGCATCCTGGAAGCAGCGAATGGCAGTGGGCCTCGCGGTGGTCTGCTCCTGTGTCCAGCCAAGCCTGACCCAGTGACCCAACCCTGCCATGCCACTCCACCAATCCTCCAACAACACACCCCTTCTCTCATCTCCTCCACCGTTTATCTCATCTTCTCTCTTTATTCTTGAAAGTGCTTGACAGAGTGAGTAAGAGACAGAGACAGAGACAGAGACAGAGAGAAAGAGAGAGAGAGAGAGAGAGAGAGAGAGAGAGAGCGACAAACAGAAACGGAGAGCGACTACGAACAAGATTCAAATGGGATGTAAAATATGAGCCACACATCCAAAGAGAAGGGTCAGGTCATGTAGGTGAACTTGTTGAAATTGAAAAAGGGAAGGAATATGAAATCCTGGGAACCAGGGAATGAAAGCTATACGAGACAGACACAGCACGTGGCACCGGTCGATGGAGCAAAGGATCATGTAATCTCGATATTAATGCTAATCTCTTTAACTTGTGTCAATATTATTGTGTTACTATTATTTGGTATTCACTGTACACTGTATGTCTTACAGTACAGAGTGTTACTTAGGAGAGAGGGAAAATCATGGAATGAGAGAAAAAGAAAGACAGAGTGTTTTAAATAAGTCAGGGCATGTTCACATAGTCTGTTTGTACCCCCGCACCCCCACCCCTCACCTCATCCTCACCCCTACTCGGTACACAATCTGCCACACAAGTAGCCTAGCAACAGGCGCTAACTTGGCAACAATTAAGCAGAGACCTGAGCAATGGAATCTGGGAAAGAATATGCGCTCCCTTGCTTTCACTGGCTTGATAAACTATGACTCCCCCCCTGCTCAAACACACACGCAGCCAGAGCAGAGCAGAGTCCAGGGCCATGGGAGGACAGTGACCTCCAGCCGTCAATGTGACAAGGTCCCATGATGAAGCACACTCCAGGGGACCCAGCAAACTGCCTCTCAGGGGGAACAGAGGAGTCACACACACGCGCGCACACACACATTTTCACACCTCTCACTGTAACAGGAGGTAACTCGTTTTGAAGCGACAAAGTGATGAAGATAAGACACACACAGTTACGCACGCACACACGTACCAGCACCCATCCACATGCACGCACACACACGCCAGATGCAGGCGTATATCGGCAGGTGTCATAACATCCTCGCAGAAACGGTGCAGGACAAGCGTGAAGGATACGGAGGTAAATCATTTTTCAATCCCCCCTCACACACACACACCTGGGGACTGATGGTGGGCATTTAGATTGTTTATAATGTGGCTCTCAACTAATGTACAAAACAATGTCCTTGAATTGCACAAAAGTCCAAAAGAGAATCGTGACTGTAGGATCTACAAAGGTTAACAGGTGAGTGCAACTGAGTGAACTCAGTCCCCCCAGGCTCACCCTCTCTTCTCCCCTCTCCTCCCCTCCACTCCACTCCACACCACTCCTCTCTTCCCACCTCTTCCCTCCTCCTCTACCCTCACCTCTCCCCTCCTCTCAGCTCCTTTTCCCCTCTTCTCCTCCCCTCCCTCTCTCCCCTCCCCTCCTCTTTCCCCCTCCCGCATCCTCTCCTCCCCTCTCCCCTCCCCTCCTCTCCTCCCCTCCCGTCCCCTCCTCTCATCTCCTCTTCTTGCTCCTGCAGTATCCCCCTGTAGCTAAACTCCAAGTAGAACATCCCCATCTCTCTGATATCCTCCCCATGCATGCTTCAATATCACTGGAATGCTGCCCTGTTTGCTTAGTCCTGTAGCACTAAGCAGGAATACCCCTCTCAGTGTTATCATGAACATCCAGGCTTTGGAGGGGGGCTGGTGGTGAACAGGCAAAGGACTCTAGATAAACAGCAGACCATTTCCAAGGAGCCCGCCACCCCCAGCATACACACACGTCTCCTGCGGAGGCCTGGCTGTGGATAACTCTAATTTAATTAGTTTGGAGTGGCCAACAATGAAAGATTTTCATGGCAAATTCTTTGAATACCTCTGAATACCTTGAACCCACAGACACCTTAGCACTGTGCGTGTGTGTGTAGTCGTGTGCATGTATGTATGTGTGTGTGCCTGTGTGTGTGTACGTACGTGTGCGTGTGTATGTGTGTGCGTGTATGCATGTGCGTGTGTGTGCATGTACATACGTGTGTGTGTGTATGTGTGTATGCGTGTGCATGTGTGTATGTATGTTAGTGCGTGTGTGTATGTGTGAGCAGGTGTGTGTATGTGTGTATGTGTATGCGTGTGTGTATGTTTGCGTGTGTGTGCATGTGTGTGTGTGCGTGAGTGTGTTTGTGTGTATGCATGCATGTGTATGTGTGTGTTCGTGTGAGTCCATGTGTGAGTGTGTGTGTGTGTGTGTGCGTGCATGTGTCTGTTTGTGTGTGTGCGTGCGTGCATCTGTGTGTATGTGTGTGTTCATGTGTGCGTGTGTGCGCATGCATGTGTGTGTTCGTGTGTATGTGCGTGCATGTTCGTGTGTGTGTGCGCGTGCATGTGTGTGTATGTGTGAGTTTGTGTGTATGCATGTGTGTTCTTGTGTGTGTGTGTGCGCATTCTTGTGTGTGTGTATGTGCATGTGTGTGTGTGTGTGTGTGCATGTGTGTGTGTGTGTATGTGCATGTGTGTGCGTGTGTGTATGTGCATGTGCGTGTGTGTGTGTGTGTATGTGCATGTGTGTGTGTGTGTATGTGCATGTGTGTGTGTGTGTGTATGTGCATGTGTGTGTGTGTGTGTGTATGTGCATGTGTGTGCGTGTGTGTGTGTGTGTATGTGCGTGTGTGTGTGTGTGTATGTGCATGTGTGTGTGTGTGTGTGTGTGCATGTGTGTGCGTGTGTGTAGGAGCTCATGATGTAGAGGCAGGGGAGCTTCTCTTGCTGATATGGGAGCTGAATGATGGTGAAAAGCTCTCTGATGGCCATGCACCCAGGGAGTCCTCAGCACTAATGCTCTCGAACAGAGCTAGTAAAACCACAGGCATAGCAGCTTAGCCAGGACAGAGGTCTGTTAGAGAGCCAGGGTAGGCCTCGGGGGGGCAAGAAGACTGTTAGCACTGTTAGCCACGCAATACGCTGCACTGTTAGCACTGTTAGCCACGCAATACGCTGCACTGACAGTTTTTGACCAAGGCAGATTGATCAATTTAGTTGAATGAACTTTCGCAGTTTGGTGATGGCAAATGTTTCCTCCAATTTGAACCAGTTCACAGCAACACTAAACAGTCAACTCCATGTGGCCTTGTGAGCAGACCGGTCAAGTTTAACATCTCTTTAAACATTTTGCTCACAAAGTTGACAGAATAACAACGTTGCCGGAAGTAGGGTTTTTTTTTTTACATCGAGTTCATTTCGTTGTGATTTTTTTACGGCCTGTAATAAAGAGTAACCAAACATTTCGCTAGTTTAGGATGCACTTTGTGCCATGTCATCTCCTGTTAGCATTAGCCACCTTGTTAAAACATATGATGGCAGCCTGTAGAATATTACATAAAACTCCCCCTACAATCCTAAAAGCCCCAGGCCCCAGCCTCAGCTCCAGCCCCTGGTCTCAGCCCCAGCCTCACCCTGGCCCCGGGCCCCAGCCACCCGGCCAGGACCTCAGCCAAACCATCAGGGATCGCTCCACCCCCCCTCCCCTCTCTGTCCTGGTCTGCACAAGCCTTCTTCAGCCCTCTGAGCCCCAGATGAAAGACCAGGGGAAATGACAGTCCCAAAGGTAATATCCGCAACGGGATCCAGACATCTGCAGGCCAGCCGGCCCCACGGGCCCAGGAGGGGTCTGCCAGGCTGGGATGGGTCTAACAACCCTGTCCCCTCTATCCTGGTCCTCCATCCTCCATTATTCTACACATTTCTCCTGCTCTCTTATCTGCTTTTCAGAAAAGATAAAGTCCCCCTCTTCCAGAGTGCATGTGACTGTGAGATGCTGACAAACAACAAGACATGTTTATATGCTATATAAGAGCTGTCATTGGTGCGAAAGGACAGAGACAGACAGAGGGAGAGAGATAAATAACTTTTAGGCAGTCGTATCTGCCGTATGCAGGGGCAAACTGCAAGCGTTCAGAGGTGGCACAAACCTCATATCTGCTACATTCAAGTGGTGTTCTCCCTTAGGTATGTCAGAAAGGAAGCCCTACCTTTGGATCTCATAAAAAAACATTTTAAGAACTTTGAAAACATGATTTACCCCTGATAAGTCTGCCTTTGAAGAGGTTTGAAGACAGGCAGGGCCTGGTCTCAGTGGAACAGGCACAGACCTATAGCTACCTAGCTTAGGGCTGTCTGGTAGACACACAGAAAACGTAGCCAGCCATGTACATTTCACGTCAGATTCCTAAAGGTTAGACGTTGTTGAAAGTGCGTCCATTGCACCCGATGAGAAGGAGCTGGAAGAAATCTTTATAAGCAAGTTCACGACTGCTAGTAAGATGTGTTCCGTCTTCCTAAACCTTGTAGATGTGTACATACTGCATTGCTCATTACGTTTAATTACTGACTGTATTAGGCCCTCCAGCAGTGTGAGCAGCAGTGATAGTAGCTCACATAGAGACAAGATCCAACACACACCAATATCCCTGAGCACAAAGGTGGAGGCAGAGCCGAGACTCATTAAACACTGTATGGGAAATTCATAAACTATATTTTTGGGGACTTTTCTTTTTCATCGTTCTAACACGCCCCTCAAGGGTGGATTTAAGATGACTATTTTTGTTACAGTTCCTTATTTGATTAGGTTTAATTACATGTAATGTCACAGCAAGTAATACAAATTAAATACGGTGAAGTAAGAGAACAAAACATGTTGTGAGTTAGAGTTTGGGAACATTTTAATCACCACCACAATCTCACCAATGCAAAGTTTGTTGCCTTGTTTATTTTTGTTGCCAGGTTTGACACATGTTAGACAACTGTTGCTATGCCAGTCCACTGCAAAGACTTGCATTCCGCAGGGCCAGTTGCTTCGATATATTGCTTGAGTACGCTTTTTTTTTTACGTCAGTATTTCGTAACTTGTAATAAAACATGTCTCTGTGTGTAATATCTGTATGAGGCATCGCTGTTCTAGATGGGACAGATACTCAGATCAATGTTCTCAATTATCGCTCTATTTTTAGGGCACCAAATAATCTAATATTGTCTTTTATCCATGCTTTTTAATCGAGTTCAGAGTAATTAAAAGTGTGATACGCTCTATCGTGCCAATAAAGCATTTCAATTTAGGTGGAACAAGAAAGAGAAAATGAGCAAGAAATCATGTACCAGAATATCAGTCTTGTTACCGTTTGATTTAAACATTTCCTCAACGTTTTTATTTGCGCATGTATTGTAACGATAACAGTTGTTATGATAGATATAATTTTACTGTTGCTTTGGCAATACTTGAAGATAAAATTAAAAGGCAATAAAGCTATTTAAATTTCCATTTGCGATAGAGAAGGATGTAAGTGAAGTCACTCGGAGATTAAGTATATCTGTTAATTATCCTCCACACACATACACACACACACTCACGCACACACACATGCACACACAGACAGACAGATAGTCAGAGATACTTAAAAAATGCCGAGTACACCAACTGCGCAGCACAACACAAACACGAATACACTTTTTAGCCGTATAGATTTGATCGAATAAACTCGGATTGTGTTCAGTTTCCTGTGCTGTTGTGTGTGTCTGTGTATGTGTGAGAATATGTGTGGTCAAACATAGGACAGACGGAGCCAGCAGGGTGTAACTGGAAATGTAATAGCTATCGATTAGTATATTGGCTTAGCTGTGCAGACAGCTTTTGTGCTGCATGCTGCCGAAACTACAGCAGTGCTTCTCAGCTGCTGGACAGCACACAGAGGCAGGGTGGGGCCTGGGTCTTCTATTCAAGTACATTAGGAGCTGTACTACAGCCTGCCTTGGATTTGTGTGAGGTAGAGAAGCATTTAGCGACGGCGTTGGTATGATGTTCAAATGTTAAAAAAAAAAAACGTGGTGTAGCATTGCAATGTTCTATATTGTCTCATGGTTGTCTGGCTAGCTGGCTGGCTGGCTAATTTGCTGGCTGGCTAATTTGCTGGCTGGCTAATTTGCTGGCTGGGTAGGGCTCCATCTGTACCTGACTCCTTCTCACCACCCAGGGAGAGCATGAAGGTTTCCTATCAGTATGTGCCTCTGTGTCCCAGCATGGCAGTGAAAACAGCCAGGTGAGACCTGGAGAGCTCTCTCCCGTTCAAGTAGAAAAAAAGTCTGGGAGCCTGGGACTAGTACCAACTAGTTGCCGTTTCATCCTTCTGCAAAGCAGATCTGTGAACTCAGATGATCCAAATGTGTCTCAGCGCTGTGTTGGTGAGTTACCCACCTGCTCTGTCAGTATGGTCTCCTGATCCCTGGCACCCATCCTCGTCGTCACAGTCTCCGCTGCCGTCCTCCACTTCCCCGCTCCCCAGCTCCCCCCACGTCTCCCTCTGCCCCAGCCCTGGCATGCTCTCCTGGATCTCCTGGAACACACACACACACACAACAATATCAATATCAACACCAACAACTGTATCGTTCAAAGCGCAAAGTAACGCTGACCTCCCAATTGCTCAGCATCCTAGAGCTTTTGGAGAGCTAACATGCTGCCTACAGAAGGGGGCGGGGTTGACTTAGGAAGGAGCACATCATGGCGAATGTCCTTGCGGCCTTATGCCATTACCACAAAGTGTTTGCCATTTGTGTATTAGAATTTTAGATCTGCCCTACCCCCCCCCCATACTATGTCAGGGTTGGGGAACGTCTGGTGCCCCCCCCCCCCTTCCCCCCCTGTCAGAGCCTTGAGGGCCCTTATGTAAAACAACAGATGATCGTTATCCGCTGCCTGGTCTGCTTGCCCATCCGAGGCATTATTTCCCATGGCTCGATGCCACATCCATCAGAACCAATGTCAACAAGCACGCTGCGAGGTGATGCCAAATGATCATCTGGCAGGGGGAGCGGGGGCTCAGGGTGTCAGGAGGGTGGGTGACAGGGAGAGGGGCTGGGGGCTGGGGGCCGGGGGCTGGGGGCCGGGGGCCTTGGAGCGTGCCACGGGCTGCCAAGGCGTCACCGAGTGATTAAAAAGACGGCTTGATAAGAAGAGAAGGATAAAATAGGTCCCCTCGCAGAATTCTTTTATTAAAACAAGACTTTGAAAAAACAAAACATTTAACCATGAAACTTGATCACCGGTGAAAGAAATTGAAAAACAGTCCCAAGTCTGACAGAATGAGAAATGATCCATGATAATCTGTTAAATGTTGTGCAAAGACCGAAAATCGGAGAACCCCAAGTCTCTCTTTGAATCTCTTGCTTCAGCTTGTTTCATCAGCTTGACCGTCTGGTAACTGCAAACCAGGACCAGGACTCTGGAGGAGAAGCCTGCTGGCAGCCTGGCTCAGAAGGAACAAAACTGCTCCCCGCAATTTGAGAAACTGCCCATTCTATCAATGATTTCCCTGACTCTTTCCTGCCAGCGTGCAGCCTCCTAATTGGCCCCCCTGCTGGTCCTTCAAGGAAGATTCTTCTACTTTGAAAGAGCTCTGTTGCTGCTGAGTCGCTGTGGTGTGGAGGTGGAGATGTTCCAGAAGCAATCAAAAAAAGGAGGACAAGGGTTCTCGCTGAGCTCCACCATTTTGCATCAGAGGTTATTCAACCCGAGTGCAAGCAAGCACACACACTACATATATACACGCATGTATATTACACATCCGTTAGTATCAACGTCAATTGAGGGTACTGGTGACCTTGCTTAAGGAATGGCCCAATCACAGACAGTCTCATCCTTAACTGCAGCATCACTACGGTTCTGCCAAATTTGGGACATTTGGAAGCATTAAATCAGAGTTGAAAATGACACACAATTCCCATCACTGTAAAAGTTAAGCGATGCATGTACAATCTGGGGAAAGAATTATGAATGTTTCGTTATGCTTGTATATGCTTATAGAATAACAACGAAATCTGGAAAGATTGAATTTCTAACGCTATGCTGGGGTCAGGCTGAGAATTGCATGAATACGATATCCAAGTATATTTGTCATATTGTGTTTGAATCACTTCAACAAAAGAGAATAGACCGAGTGGGGGAAGAACAGAAAAGGGTATTTGAGGGAAAAAGAGAGTTAAAGACAGGAAAGGAAGGACAGATTAGCATGGCAGAGGGTTAGAGAGGGAAAGGACGAAAGAAGGTTGAGGATTTAGGGAATGAAGGGTTATAGGAAAGCGCAGGAAAGGGAGAGGACTTAAGAACGAGAGAGAGAGAGATAGAAAGAGAAGGAGGAGAGGAAGAAAGGGGGAGAGCGAGAGAGGATTTTGAGGAGTAAAGAACAGAGGTAGGATTTCACCAAGGGAAAGACTGAAGGAGAGAGAGAAGCGAGAGAGACATTTGAACAAACGGAGGGAGTAGGAAATAATATCGAAAAGAAGTGGAGAGATTGAATTTGAGGAACGAAGAGAGAAACAGATCCAGAACACGAAGCGGTCTATTACATCCAGAATGTCATGGCCTGTTCATAGAGTTCCCATGTGTTTGTTGTTAGGAGCAGTGATAAACCCATTAACCTTTCATTATGCAAAGTACCAGAATGAATCAGCTAATTCAATAACCATATAAATGAATCACTGGCCAAACCAACTTGAGTAGATTTTCATGTAAAGCCACATGGGCCACATAACAGACAGGGATTAACCTATACACCTGTAGTTCAAGGGACATTAAACAGGACACTGTTCCACACAAATCGAATGAACACAGGTGTTCATTAAATAAAATAATGGATGAAATGCTGATAGGAGGAGTGTTAGTGGCAGTATTACTAAACTAATCTGTATTAGCTGTTTGCACTGTACTGGGGGAGCAGCATGACGTCAAGTCTTTTTCCATATCAACTGACACAGTAGACAACTCCTGTATCACGATTCCTTCCTACACGGATGTGCGTTTTATTCTGAATTGGTCACACAGGAACAGGAATACACAAGGTGTATTAAAATATGAGTTTATATATATATATATAAAAAACGTGAAAATTGGAGTCTTTGGAACTAAAGAGGTCATCCATCACATCTTGTTGTACTGGGGAATACATGCGAGGCGACACCCAGGCTAAACATCAGAGGCAGAGAACACACACATGCTAATGAACAACAGGTTGCTGACCTTCTATGTCTGATGAAACAAAAAGCTTTTTGGCAACAAACATCAGAGGTGGGTTTTGCATAAAAAGAGCAATAATATCATCACCCGCTCCCCAATGTGAAATACGACAACGATACAACGCAAACCTTTGATTTCATCGGCTGCAAAGGCTATCACAGTCACAAGAGGAGAGTCCAAGAGCGGGAACCAATGGTTCTGAAGGTTGGAAGAGTTTATGTGTGAAAGAATGGTCCCAAACTCCTCTCCAAAGAGTACGCCCTCCCATCTCGTCAAACACGACCAGTCACCCGTCAACTCCAAAGGCGTTCTTTTGACCAAATGAGGACGTCCCGTTCTTTTCATTACAAGGTTTTGCGTTTAGTAAATTGATTTTCGTTTCATACATTTTCTCCCAAGCCTGGAGAAAATGGGGGGGGGGAAAAGGGATACTTTCCCAAGGCAAAGTAGATAGGAGATCGGTATAAAAAAAAGTGTTTCGAAGAAGGCCTTCACCTCTGCTCCTCGGTTTGGAACGTACCGGATCAGCCCATTCAGCTTCATCGTCCGTTCGTTATTATGCTTTTTTCAATTACAAACGCACTTCTCCTGGCATGCAGAGCTGCGATCCCTTGATCCGCTATGCTCTGTAAGGGGCACTCTGAGAGGTCAACTCTCCAAGACAGAGATGGAGAGACTTCCTCCAGGGGCCTTGCTTCACCAATGTGGCGCCGGGGACAAAATCCCTAGCGACTTTGTGCCGACGTCATGCTAAACGCTGTCAGCCTAGCGCTGATAAGAGAAAGAATCAGAGGACATTACGGAGTCAAGGGAGTCTGCATTTAGAGAGAGCTATCAAGGTACACAAACCTAACCCAGGTGGATGCCAGAGGTTAGACTCTATCCCTTGGACAGGTATCTCCCTTGCCTGTGTGCCAACAGGTCTCTCTCAGGTCTCCTTCTTGGCATCTTGGCAGTGTGGACTACTGGGGTAATATTGGCTTTGGGAATTAGAGGGAGGGAGTGTAAATGCCTTTCACTAGAAAGAAATCACCTAGACATCCATGGGCAAATCAGGTATTTTGGCTCATACAGTTGTCAGTGTAGCCATAACTCCACACAAATATGCAATATGCCCCTGTTGTTACCTCTCCCTCCCTTCCAACCACACACACATACACACACATACACACCCCACTGCCCTCATCTCACTCACAAAAACATTCTTCAGTTGAATATGATCAACATGGTTGGGAGCATGGGTTTAATAGAATTCCTCTATGTGTGTGTATGTATGCTATTTTCGGCAAGTCTACATTGCCAAGAGTAACCAATTCCCATCTTAAGCACAGGTGGGGGTTAAAGGGTAGGTAAGGTCGATTGAAAAAGCTGATGACTCCCTGTGTGTGCGTGTGTATATGTGTGTGTATGTTTAAATCCACAGCAGGGGGCTAAATACATGCATTCCAGTTTTATATAAAAACTGGTATTTAAACTGGTATTCAAACTGGTATTCAGCAAGGAAGAGGGCAAAGCGCCCCCCCCCTCTCTCTCTCTCTCTCTCTCTCTCTGTCTCTCTCTCTCTCTCTCTCTGTGTCTCTCTCTGTGTCTCTCTCTCTGTCTCTCTCTCTGTCTCTCTCTCTGTCTCTCTCTCTGTCTCTGTCTCTCTCTCTCTCTCTGTCTCTCTCTCTCTGTCTCTCTCTCTGTGTCTCTGTGTGTGTGTGTGTCTCTCTCTCTCTGTCTCTCTCTCTGTGTGTAGGTCGAAGGGTGGGTGTTTTTCGCGACATCACCTCATCAGAGGAGGGAAGGGCCCCGTTCGGCCTGCCAATAAAAAGTGAGCCTATGGGAGGATGAATGGCGTAGAATAAAGAGGGGAAAAAGTGACACTTCCAATCCCTAAGAAAGACTGCAGATGTCTCCATCTCTCCCTGCCTGCTGGCCTCACATTCTCTCCATCCTGTCAGACAGAATCTACCGCCTTGACGCCACAGGCTCCGGGACAAACAGTTACAGTATCCTGTGTGTGTGTGTGTGTGTGTGTGTGTGTGTGTGTGTGTGTGTGTGAATGTATGCATGTGTGTGCTTTTGCTCAACATTTTTGTCTGCATCTCTGGAAGCCTGACCATCGACACTAATCACAGAATCAGTTTTTCCGTGTGTGTGTGTGTGTGTGTGACTGCGTGTGTGTGTGTGTGGTTGGTTGGTTGGTTGGATTGGTTGGTTTGGTGAAGAGAGAAGAGCAGACCAGAGGGGAGGGAAAGAGAGAGACTGGGAGAGCGAAAGACAACGTGGGGAAAAGCGAGCGAACGAGACACAGCAGCGGTGATATCATCTTTGGCTCTGCGAACGAATGGTGTTTTAAACAGCCTAATCGGTCATCTGTCTCACTGGGCCTGTTAATATTGCCGGCCCTCGTTCCCCTTACACCACATCTCTCTCTCCTCCCATCCTGTGGACCATAGGAAGCTCACCGAACCATCAGTAACGTCAAGGCTGGCCCAACCCTCGTACGCAGGTTTAGTTTAAAGTGACAGACATATGGCTGGACGGAGATGCAGTACGCTGCAGCAGAGGGTTGACAGTGCGTGTTAACCTCCACCTCCCTGCCTTAGACTTCCAAGCATGTAGGTCGACCACGAGACACAAGAAGCTGAGCATTAGCCCTCTTTGATCTCTACATTCAGACAGTGAGTGTGTGTCCTTGCGTGTTCAGTATGTGTGCACATACAGGTTCATTCATCTTTACTCCTTTGTGTGGGTGTGTAGACAGAGAGAGGAAAGAGAGAGAAACTGTAGTGTAGAGAAAGAAAGAGTCAAAGAGAGAGAGACAGAAACTACTGTAGGGAAAAAAGAGTCAAAGAGAGAGAGAGAGAGAGAAACTACAGTAGAGAAAAAAAGAGTCAAAGAGAGAGAGAGAGGAGAAACTATACTGCAAAGAAAGAATAAGTCAAAGAGAGAGAGAAACTATACTGTAGAGAAAGAGAGAGAGAGAGAGAGAGATAATAGAAAAAGCATGGGTATACTCCTCCCTGTCAATCCATCTCCCTATTTCTATCTTTCTATTTGTATCCACACAAAGCCTTCTATATTGAGACCAGGCTTATTTCCCATCCACACAAACACATCCACCCCTTCTCTCGTTCAGATAATGGCCAATCTTAATCCAGAAAAACACATCAACAAAAAACGGTCTATAGAAAAACTAATATCCAGAGTGTGTTCCAAAAAGACTGGATCCTGTTCATATGACAGAGGGTCTGTCTTCAACGCCTTGCTGCAAATGGCACTTATGCTGCATCATTTCAACCATTTCAACAACAGTAGACATTTCAAAAGGCCAGCCTAATAGTCTTTCTCCGGTGGAAAGAATCTGCTAGGTCCTTGCCAGACCAAACCAGACAAACCACCACCGCCCAATCCAGCCCTGATTCTCTCTCCCTCTTTCTCCCTCTTTCTCACTCTATCTCTCTCTCTCTCTATCTATATATATATATATATATATATATATATATATATATATATATATATCTTTCTCTCTTTAACTATCTTTGTCTCGCTCTCATCTTTCCCTGCCTCTTTAGTCCTGCTCTCCTTCATCCCTTTATCTCTCACATAAAACACCTATCAAATCATCTCTCCGCCACCACTTACGCTGTTCTGTCAGAAGTAGTACAGATAATTAGATGAGTGGGATGATGGATGGATGGATGGATGGATGATGGATGGATGGACGGAAGATGGGTGGGTGGATGGATGGACGGATGGATGGACAGAAAGACAGACATACAGACAGACAGACTGATCGATAGATTGGACGGACGGACGGACAGAAACACAGACATGCAGACAGACTGATCAATAGATTAGACTGACGGACGGACAGAAAGACAGACAGACCGACAGACCGATTGACAGATGGATGGATGGGGTCTGGCTACTGTGTGGGCTCAAGAGACTGCACCTGTGGACCTGCCAGACCAGTCTAGCTCAAGGATCCCAGTATGGGTGTGTGTGCGTGCCTGCGTGCGTGTGAACACAGTCACGCTATAAGCTCCCACTCATAGAAAGTGACTGCTGGGAAGAGGGCCAGGGCTGACAGCTCACATACAGACACAGTTAGACTATTGTGAGGAGGTTCCCACCCCAGGACAGCTGTTTCTGATGGCTAAAGTTCTGGGCTTGGACATCTTTACCATCCACCATCAGCCGTGTTTAAGGACCCATGGGGACGACAGCAGAGGAAGATACTCAGAGGGGCCCCTAACAAGCCAATTCATTTATGGAGCGTTTTATAGAAGGTCAAAAGATTAGACGGCTCAGAGCTCGCATCCACAATCCCTAGTGTGTGTGTGTGTGTGTGTGTGTGTGTGTGTGTGCGCGCGCGTGTGTGTGTGAGTGTGTGTGTACCCACGTGTGAACAGCATCTTCTACACAGCCACACACAATGCACAGATACATGCATTGTAATAGTGGCATGAAGGCACAGAAGTTCCCTCCACGGTGTCACTGTGTGCAGGGACTGGCTCTCTGTGTTCTCTGCAGCTTCCTGTTCAGTCACCTCACAGGCCAGGCAGAGAGATCAGCTTCTTTGTGGAAATCAAACACACGTCCCACATACTGTATGCACATCTTGCATAATGTAGAATATGCATATATATATATGGGTAGGCTTGTGTGTAGAGTGTAGAGTGTGTAGAGTGTATACAGTATATCATGCATTCTGAAAAGCAGCAGTGGAAAGCGACAACGGCAGACATCGTGAGTGACCCTGCGCTGTACCTAGGGCGAACGCCACCGCCACCAGCCCCCCGCCCCCCTCGGAGTAGACGTTTGCTTCTCCTGAACATCTTAGAAGAGTCGACCGCCCCTGTCTGCACGCTGACGCTGAGGACGGCTCGCTGTCACTCGCGATGCAGAGGAGGAGCGCAGAGACAGAGAGGAGGAAGAGGGAAAGATAAGGGAGAGAGAGAGGCAGAGACAGAGAGGAGGAAGAGGGAAAGATAAGGGAGAGAGAGAGGCAGAGACAGAGAGATGAAGGAAGGGATGGTCGGGGCAGGGTGAGCGGAGGGGGGGGGGGCAGGAGTAAGCGCCAGAGAGAGAGATGGAGAGAAGCTGTTTATGGGCAAGGGAAGATGATAGAGATGAATGAGGGAGGGATGAAAACACAGAAAGACGTGAGGGATAGAAAGAGGTGGGGGGGAGGAGGGGGGGAAGGGGGGTTAGAGAAGAAACAGTGAGAGAGAGAGGATAAGAGAGAGGGATGGCCAGTGTGCGGTTGGAGGGTAAGGTTTCGGGGGCACAACAAAGGACTGAGCAGGCCGAAAGGGGAAGAGAATCTGTCTCCGATTGTCTCCTCAAATGGCCTCCGGGGACCTTGGGAATGGTCCCTTTTATCCTCCGGTCCTTTCAGACTGATCCTCATCTGCATTACAACAGAGTCACTTTGAAGGTGCTGCTATTATCTCGGCCTCTCATAACTGACCTTTTGCTCTCTCTCTCTTCCTCTCTCTCTCCATCGCTCTCTCTCTTCCCCTCTTTCTTCCTCTCTAACCCTTTTTCTCCAGTGCTCTTTCTATATCTTTCTGTGTCCCTCATTCATTCTCTTTCCCTCTCTCTCTCTCTCTCTCTCTCTACCCACCTGTCTCTCGCTTCCTCACGCCCACTTCTTCTCCCTCTCTTTCCCTCATTCCTCTCTTTGTATAGTGTTTCCTCTTAGCTCTCTTTTCTCTAACACACTCCCTTTTTTCTCTCTTTCATTGATCTCTGATATTATCTTGTACTCATAACAGTCTTTTGTACTTCATCAGCAAAGCGTTAAGGTTAGGGCAGGGTTCAGAGCTTGGTCATGGCATTGACATGGCATTGGAATTGATAAGTACCATTGACACGCAACATCTTCAGTACTCAGCACTGTTTTGTGTCAAATAATGCTTTCAACATCCTATTTTTAGGTCAACTCTACTATAGCACATTGTTTACAGTCTGAAAATATTCCATCAGATGCTGACTGTGTGTGAGTGATTGGGAATGTAATGTAGGCTTTTACCTGTGTGAAGCTCTCCAGGTTTTTCTTGACCTTAGCCAGGACAGGATTCGGACTACGAACTTTGACCTCTGGGTTCTGCTTTTGAGCCTGGATTCCTTTCCCTACCACCCTGCCTGTATAACTGAGAAAGGAACGAGAGAAAAAGAGAGAGGGAGAGAAAGAGCAGAACAGAAGGACAATGTTTAAAGCAAGGCATTAACAGCAGCATTGCCTCATCAGTCAGCACTTTCCGATTTCAAAAAGCCTTCACAATAGAAACGCTGCGAATCAAGCCACTCGCCCAACCAAGGAACCAAAACACGAATGTTGCCTAAACACGATTCGCAAAATGTCAATGAACGAACAAAGTATTTCCAGGCGATTCCCCTGAAAGGAATCGGAGGATAGAGGAGGAAGCTTAGAGAGCCTCTCCCCTACAGAGGCCCTCAGAACAGAGCAGCGCTCCAGTACCCCAGGCACTTCTGGAGAAGACAAGACAGACCGCTGCACAAGAGAGGAGATAGACGTCAATGTGTGATGTCTCTCTATCTATCTATCTCTCTCTGTCTGTCTGTCTCTTTCTTTATCTCTCTGTCTCTCTCTTTCTCACGCTGATTCTGCTCATTCAAGTCAACGTTGCAGTGTGCGTGCGTGTGCAGAACATGCGAGTGAGCACGTGGCGTTCCTCCAAAAAACGGATGTGAAATGCATAAAGCAGATGAATGCGAGTCCCCCTGGCTGGTGATCTGACTGATCTGAGATCTGAACTTCCTCTTCATCATGCTGAAACAGCGCTTCCAGCGTCTTCCATGTCTCTCTCTCTTTCCCTCTGTCTTTCTCTCTCCCTTTCCCTCTGTCTGTCTCTGTCTCTCTCCCTTTCCCTCTGTCTGTCTCTGTCTCTCTCCCTTTCCTTCTGTCTGTCTCTGTCTCTTTCCCCTTCCTTCTGTCTGTCTTTGTCTCTCCCTTTCCCACTGTCTCTGTCTCTCTCCCTTTCCTTTTGTCTGTCTCTGTCTCTCTCCCTTTCCTTCTGTCTGTCTCTCTGTCTCTCCCTTTCCCTTTGTCTGTCTCTCTCTCCCTTTCCCTCTGTCTGTCTGTATGTCTGTCTGTCTCCCTTATCCTCTGTCTGTCTCTCTCTTTCGCTCTCTCTCTCTCTCTCTCTCTCTCTCTCCTCACCCCTCTGGCAACTCTGACTCTCCCCCATATCTCTCTCTCTCCCTCTCTGAAGCACGCATAGGGCTCTGTCATTATTCCTGCCTTACAACAAACAGGGCTTTTAATGGTAGGAACAGATGAGACTCTTGTCTTGACAAGAGGGAGACAATCGATAGTTAAGACTTCTGACTCCCACTAGCACTCGATGAGCGCGTGTACAGTATGTGGTTTGCGCATATACGAGAGCGATTGCGTAGGGGTGTGTTTTAGTGTGTGCAAGCCTGTGGGTGAGCATGCGTGTGTTTCTGTGTGGTGTGTCTAGCTTGGCAGGGGATGGTAGCATTGGTGTGCCACTCATTAGAGAGGAGGGAAAGTTCTGGATTGTTTGGTTGACAAGTGTGTGTTTCTCCAGGGTGTGTGTGTGCGCGCCTGCAGGCTCTTCTGAGTGGTTTGTTTCAGCGCACTCGCGTGTTTAAGTTTGGTTTACACTGTGATGCACTTGTTTGTCTTCATTTGCCCTGTGCGTGTTAACGAGAGTGTGTGTGTGTGTGTGCATAAGTGACACACAGAGGCATGATGAAAGAAAGAGTAGGTGTGCACACATGACAATTACAAGGCCTTCCACTTCACTCACAAGCCCTCCACTCAACTGACAACAAGGGCTCCAAATTCTGCTCCTCGTTTGTCTGTTTTTTGTTAGTTAGGA
Source organism: Plecoglossus altivelis (assembly GCA_036571765.1). NCBI lineage: Eukaryota > Metazoa > Chordata > Actinopteri > Osmeriformes > Plecoglossidae > Plecoglossus > Plecoglossus altivelis. The sequence goes on from BROE01000001.1 coordinate 5,061,265, forward strand.
GAACTTGTACAAACCATCCCTGACTACTCCACAGGCCCGACTCTCCCCCGGAGGACTCATTTAAGCTCAAAGCACTGATCCAGCATCAGTTTCAATCCACCAACACCAACTACCAGCATGAGGGCAGGAGATGAGGGCCAGATCCTGGACGACTTGTAATTCCCTCAACCCTGTATGACTCGACGCCCTACATCTTCCTTGTCCGATTCGATCCACTACGCGGGCTAGAGGTGATTGCTGGAGGGGGTGAGAAGGGAGGAAAGATCCGTGGCTCGGTTGAGAGGGAGAAGGGGTGGGTGAGCTTGACAAGGCCCAGATGCACGCAGGCTGGTATGGGGACGGGCCTCCTGATGATGCCCTGACCTGGGAGCTTTCTGGAGCTCAGGCTGTAAGGCTAACGAGAGCTGCAAGCTCACCGGGGGGACTCAATTACCACAGGCTCCAAGGCGGGTAGGGGATTACATGCGCGCGTGTTTGTCTGTGTGTGTGCGCGCGCTTGTGTGTGTGTGTGTGAGTGTGAGAGAGAGAGAGAGAGAGAGAGAGAGAGAGAGAGAGAGAGAAGAAGAAGAAGAAGAAAAAGAGTGTGCTGGTTTGTGTGTGTTTGACAGAGAGGTAGATGATTACAAGAACAAAGGCTATGTTTGAAAGAGAACTCCTAGAGTAAAGTGATTCAGCTCCACTGAAGGTAAAATAGCTCCATCGATAAAGAAATGCCTGCAGGCCAGCTCTCCCAGCTCATAATGACTGTCTGGGGGTGTGTGTGCGCGCGAGTGCACGCATGCGTGTGTGTGAGGGGAACAAACAGAACAGTATAGAGAGTTATAGATTAGACAAGCGGAACTTCAGATTGCTCTAGACCTCCTACTAGACACCAAACCCCTTAGGCCATGATTCACACACGTGCGCGCGCGCTCACATACACACACATTACTAATAATGGATCTGTAAGTTATTCATGCCAGAGGGGATACATTTAGACTATAGCTGGAGAAGAGAACCCTTACTGAACCTTTATGAAAGCACACACAGACACATTTACACTAACAGACAGACAAACACACACAAAAACACACACACACACACACAGACACTCCTATATATCTTCTTTGTCACCATTGCACTAATCCTGTTACACCGTGAAACACTGGAGGTTTTTTTATGAACGCAGCCCAGCAGAGTCAGAAGGCTGCAGACCAAGCGTGGAGCCGACTATGGAGTATACTTCACAGGAGAAAGAGGGAGGGAGGGTGAGAAGGGAAAGGAAGGAAAGAAAGCAGTAGAAGAAGAGTTGGAGAGGGAATGGGCGAGAGAGAGAGAGAGAGAGAGAGAGGGAGAGAGAGAGAGAGAGAGAGAGAGAAATCAAACCATATCCTCCACTTACTCATACAGTCTCATACAGTTTCCCACATAAATATATATAATTTAACATCTCACTGAATAAAAAGAGAACTATATACTCATCAGAAACATTTCATTGGAACCGAGAGGGAGGGAGGAATGGAGGGAGGGAGGGATCGAGGACGGGTAAAGGAAAAGCCGGCAAAGACAGCGAGTGAAAAAAAGGGGAAAGAAAGATAGAAACAGAGAGAGGGAGGGGGAGGTGTGTTTATGAGTTGGACAGGGGTGCTCAGTGCTGAGCGCTGGAGTGCTCAGTCCTGAAAGGCCATGCTGTTCCCACACTCTGAGCTTAGCAGTTCACTCACACAACGTACTGAACGCATGCGGCAGCTAACGCACAGACAACATCGCTAACACAAATATTTAATAGGACAGATGCAGCCCCAACTAGTCTGCCCTTAGACAGCAGAAACACGCGCGCTCTTACATAACAACATTCCAGCAGTAAACACATACGAAGACCCACTTAGATACCGTGTCATGCACAAATATTGAGACAAAGGCAGATGACGCCTCTCTTTGAACCGTCTCTGAGGGTTTAAGTATACGCGCTAATAGAGACTCTCTGCCCCATGTTGCGTGGAGAGGCGATGCAAGAGGCCAGGGTGAGGGTGAGTCAAGGTCAAGGTTATCCTTTGAACACCCAGGGCCAGACAGAGGACTGGTGCCTGGCTCTTCATCCACACACCTTCTTCCCTGTTCCTCCCTCCTCTCACTCGCTCTGCCCTTTCCTGTTTGTCTTCACCTCTGTCTCTCTCCCTTCCATGTCCCCGCCCCTCCCTCCTTCTACCACCCCCACCACACACACACACACACACACACACCCACACATGCTCACTCACACCCTCACTCAGCTTGTCATCGCACGGGCATGTGCCACCAAGCACTTACACATTCCGTGTTCCCAGAATGCTTCGGGGCAGGGCACAGACAGGTCCTCACCAAAGCTCCGCATCCCCATCTCCCCATTTCTCGTCCGCCCCCACTCTCCTCCTCCCCTCTCCCAATCTCCTCCACATCATGGATGAAAAGGAATTCTTCTCTCTCCGTGTGTATGTTCACCTCTCCTTCATTTCGACGATATTTGTCATTCAACAAGCTCAGATACCTCACGCGTCCACTCCTCCCCCATGTCTCAGTCACCTAACCAGAAGTATTTCCTGTCAGTGAAGGAAGAAGCCATCAAGCGCTTGAGGCCTAGTTGATTATCCGGTCGAGGTCAAAGTCAGAGAAAACCACAAAAATTTAATTGGATGAGATCCTCTGGGCAACATAACTAGCTAGCTGTCATTGTACCTGTGATTCTTGGGATTTATGATAGAAAACCATGCCTCTGGTCCGGTAATATTGCATGTAATGGCTCAACACTGCCACCATGTGGTGTAGGGGCAATAATGAATGTAAACACGGTATCGTCACCATGAATTTACAAGAAACGATGACTGACTCATATCATAGATAAACATGCTTTCATATTGCTGTCAACCAGGACTACAGCCTGGCAAAACCCACCCAACCCCCACAAAACTCCAAACATCCAGTTCAGGAAAAAGTCCCTCCAAAGCCACAGGCTGCAAACTTCAATCACATTCTCATTGTAGATAATCAAAGACTGGGGGGGGAAAACACCGGAAACAGTGGGAAATGCCATTAGAGAGACTCAGACTAGCCAACACACGCATCTTGACTGGCTTCTACCGACGCTGTGACCATGTCCTTCAGGGCAGGCCTTGGCTGTGGATGAATAAAGCGAGACAGCTAGACAGCACAGACATACTAAACCAATTGTGGTGACATAACGCTTATTAAAATAGGGTGGGGGAGAGAGAGAGGGTTGTGTCAAGTGTGTCCGACTTAAGAAGATGGCTTTACGGCCCAGTCTTTCTTTCAACGGGTGCTTCCGATCTACTCGCTGAAAGCCACAACAAGGAGAGATGAAAGCGATAGAGACTGTCGGGTGCCACATTAAAACGAGTTACTGCTTGATCCACTTTAAAACTGAAGACTTGTTGTGACTGCAGTTTCCTACCGTCCAGCAGGAGGCAGTATAACCCTGACTTGGGCAGACGGAGCCACAACGGGCCGGGCGGTGATGCGGTTTGACTGAGGGATGACTCGGTTGATTTCGTCCAGTACATCTCACTGGTACAACAGCCTTAAAGAGAAGAAGCATTGAACTTGAACGCAGCACCTTCAGTATCAGCACTTTGAGAGGTGGCTGCTGGTGGGCTTCTATAAGGCAGGGTTACACAGGGCTTCCCAGAATCCTCTGGTTAAAGAGTCTGGGCCTAAACTCTCTGATCCCTTTTAGGGTCCCAAATGGATGACTGATTTGATGAATCTTCATTAATAAAGTTATGATATACCTAGGCATATTGCCACACCCTGCATTAGACATTGGACATGATTGGTGATTGATTACTGCGCTTCTCTGGAGCCTCAGGGAAATGTTTCCTGTGCATTGGGCATTTTTCACCGCTACAGAACTTGCTAAGTACTGTCTGAGTGACAAGATGATTTTGTCGTTGGATTTTAAACTTCAATCATTCATTTTTTTTTACCTTATGATACTCTGCTTGGTCAGTAAAAAAAAAACAGCACAATGTATCAGTGTATTGTGTATACACATGTCAAAATCAGCACACCTTTCTGAACTGAGAATTGAATTCAAATTCAGGAAGAGCGTGTGCGTGAAAAAGAGGAAGAGAGAAAGGGAGAGAGAGAAAGAAGGAGAGAGAAAAGGAGATAAAGAGGAAGAGAGAAAGGGAGAGAGAGAGAGGGAGAGCGATAAACACCCACATACCAATGAGGGCACAGACAGCTGAGGTAGGGACTAGACAGGGCAAGCCAGGCCGCAAGGGGGGTTTGGGACATACAGTTCAGCATGTGTATGTGTGTGTGAGCGTGTGTGTGTGTGTGTGTGTGAGCGTGTGTTCGTGTGTGTGTGTGTGTGCGTGTGTGTGAAGCAAGAGCCTCTGGCATGGTCAGGCCACCTGTCTGAGTGTCTGCCTTCTCCAGACGAAAGAGAGTGAGTCCAGAGACCCTGAGTAAACACATGCTAAATTTACACTCCCCTCTCATGTCTCCTGACACATTCTCTTTATTGCGTTTTTTCACCAACTTTATCACTTTCCAGCTTACTGAGTGGGGTCGGGTACGTGCAAACTGCCCACGTTTCTGATTGGCTCCTCCTTATGGACTATGATTCGCCAGTGGCCGGTCTTCCGGCCTGGAACGTAGATGAGACTGTTCTCAGCCTTACACAACCCTGCTCTGAGGAGGAAAACAAAGCTACCACCAAATACAAAAGGTACAAGCCCACGCAAAAGGCATTTCCACGAAAGCTACTGAAGAGAATGTGCCATTGCACAACGGCACCATCTCCCACACTTGAGGTGTACCTTGGCATCCGTTCCAACGCAGTGCGAGAGTGAGGACGTGTGAGTTCAGGGAGAGAGAGGGCAGAGATAAGAAAACGAGGGAGCTTGAGCACTCAGGTTTTGTCAACAAAAGCCTGCAGTCACAAAAGCACACATACGGCACATGCCCACCCTCACACACTCACAAACACACACACACACACACTCTGACACACACACGCTCTGACACAAACATACTCTGACACATGCACACCCAACGGCAGAGTGGGGTTTAGGGGTTGTGAGGGTGTTGAGAGAGGGGGTCAAAGTTCATACACTGTCAGCTGCTGTAGGGGCACAAGGGAGCAAAACTCAAATGTTTCACACTCTGAGACCCCCTCCCAACACACACACACAGATTACTTAGTCACATGACTACGCAATCTGTACTGATTGGACGAATGTAAGAGGCACCTGGGAAAATACAACTGACACAATTGGCAACATTTACAGACATACTGTAGGTATTGGCAAGGATCATTTCCCCGAAAGTCATTGGTGCAGAGTTCATCTCAGGGTGGAATAATGGCTTGATGAGTCATTTCCAAGTCCAACCACTCGATTGTTACTTATAACAGATCACAGACAACATGATGTCAAGAAGTGTTATTGAAAAATAATGTGTGAAATCTAAACTTTCTGATCCTATTTTCCAAGCAATTGACTGTGTAATTTATCAGCACTGAGGTAATGCTGAAAATTTATTTATTAGTATTTAGTATTTTTATATAGGTTTGTTTGTGGAGAATACCTGTATTGCATTGGCGTTTTTGTAGATGGATGTTTTGGTGTTATTAATTTTATTTTGTACATTTTTACATACACAAGCCACAATAACTGTAAGTAAATTCAATATAAGTATTTGCTTTGATGAAATGTCACTGATCTTAGGTCAGTGATGACAACATATCCCATTACCCTGTATACTGACCTGTGGTATAGACATACCTACCTAATCTGGTATACGAAACATCAACGTCTTAGTGAAGAACATAGATGTACACATGCACTCAAACTCACTCTTCCTCTCTCTCTCTCAAATACTTATTTTGGCGTCTTTCAAATTGTGCCAAAGACAACACACAACATACAAATTTCTCTCTCTCTCTTTCTCTCTCTCTCTCTCTCTCTCTCTCTTGCACGCTCTTTCTTAGTTCCAAGTTAACCAAATGCTAACTGTGTGTTTATTCAGGCCCAGGCCCATATCCACCAGTGGGGCAGCTGGCTGGCTTTACTTTAAAGCCTTGGGCCTGGAGCTGGGTCTAGGACTGGGTCTAGGGCTGGGTCTAGGGCTGGGTCTAGGACTGGGTCTAGGGCTGGGTCTAGGGCAGGGTCTAGGGGTGGATCTAAGGCTGGGTCTAAGGCAGGGTCTAGGGCTGGGTCTAAGGCTGGGTCTAGTGCTGGGTCTAGGGCTGGGTCTAGGGGTGGATCTAAGGCTGGGTCTAAGGCAGGGTCTAGGGCTGGGTCTAGGGCTGGATCTAAGGCAGGGTCTAGGGCTGGGTCTAAGGCAGGGTCTAGATCAGGGTCTAGGGTTGGGTCTAGGGGTGGGTCTAGATTTGGAGAAGAGACTTTTACTGGAGTGGGGGTCCAGCTGGAGTGGGGGTCCAGCTGGAGTGGGGGTCCAGCTGGAGTGGGGGTCTGGAAATGGGAGCAGAGTTGGAGCTTAACTTATCAACGGACTATAACATATGAGTCCTGATGCATATCACTTTTTATACAAGGCTCATCTTCTCTCAAGATCTCGGCTTCTACTGGTGGTTGGTCCATAGACTTGAAATATTTTCCATTACTTGTGCACACTCGTGCATTTACACATACTGTATATATGGTGTGTGTGTGCATGTATGTGCAAGTGTGTGCCAATGCGCGTGTGCTTCTGTGTGAATGCATGGATTTTCTACATGAGCGTGCCTCTGTGAGCGTGTGTGTGGAGGGAGACGGAGGATGGGAGGGATTGTGACTTTACTGTCATACCCTGGTTCTTCCGTGCAGAGCCCACATTCCCACCCTGGGGGAGGGGGGGCGGGGGCGGGGGAGGGGGGGCGCTCCAGTCAGCCACCCAGCACCTCTCCAAACCCGCACGGAATCCCTGGAACGTTTTCCCTAAGGTCTCAGGTTACTGTGCGCATTCACCCAAACACACACACACACGCACATGCACACATGCAAACACGCTAGAATACTGCAGGGTACAAACTGTGGTTTGGGTGGCTATGCCCTACGAGAGCCCATCACACTCTGTCTTCGCTCTTTTACACAAGTGCCCTCACGAACCTTAGTCTGTTGCGTATGTATGTGTGTACTGTATCCATAAATGTATGTATGTTTATATTTACGTGTGTATGTGTGCGTACGTCTGTGTGTGTGTCAGATAGGGCACACAAAAACAATGTGGCAATGTCCAGCGAACAGCAGTAATCCTGCTTCGACGGGGCTACACACACACACACACACTGCATGTTAGGATCAAAGCGGAGGTTTCAGAGAGGATTTGCTCCACCTTTGAAGTTCATCCAAAGTCAAACACAAATGAGACAAAATATATCCACGCTTTCAGTGATGTAGTCAAAGCAGAGAGACAGGGAAAGACGGGGGAAAAGAGAGAAAGAAAGATGAGGAGAGACTGGTGCTTGCTCTGTCATGCTCTACCTAAAGACCAGCTACATTAGCAATTAGTCAAATAGATCAGCAACAGAGGGAGAGATGAAAGAGGGCGAGAGCAGTCCTGTGTTTTGGTCTGTGCTATGGCAAGGCGCTTTCAGGAAGTCTTACATAAACGGGCCATTTTTGTGGTCTTGTTCACTCCACGGAGGTCCACAACAAGCATCACAGACACGCAACTCACATGCATCCATACACACAACAACACACACACACCGCACAAATACTATCTGTTAGACATACAAACACTAAAATTGTACATTGTTCTTCGCGTATGCATATTCGAAAGCAAACTCTCCTAGAAATACACATATACAAGCATAGGACACTTTCTACCCCAGCTTCCCTTCAAACGCTCTTGCTTAGACACACACACATTCTGGTATTGGCTGGTAACCCCGGCAGCCTGGCAGTTTGGAAACCACAGGTCTCGAACAGAGGTCACGCCAAACAACTTCATCAAGGCAATTAGATCACAAAGGGAGAAAGAAAGTGAGGGAGAGAGAGAGAGAGAGAGAGAGAGAGAGAAAGAGAGTGAGAGAGAGTAAGGGAAAGAGAGAGAGAAAAAGAGTGAGGGAGAGAGAGAGTGAGGGAGAGAGGGAGACAGAGAGTGTGGGAGACAGAGAAAGAAAGAGAGTGAGGGAGAGTGAGGAAGAGAGAGAGTGAGGGAGATAGAGGGAAAGAAAGTGAGGGACAGAGAGTGTGGCTGAAGGGAGGGAGGGAGAACATTTCATTACTTGCTCCACCCAACTTTTTCTCATCCATCAATTGCCCTTTTCTTCTTTGTCCACCAACTGTTCTTCAGTGGAGGTCTAGACTATTGTCGAAGTGACGCCATATTTCAAAGCAGTTCTATATTTTCTGGTTCTGAACATTCTCAAGTACTTGCAGAGAACTGGCAGGAGACTCTGGCCTTGTAAACATTTTCCACACGTTCACTAAGAACAAATGCACAGTTTTCTGATGTTCTGAAATTACCAAATCGCTAAACTATGGAATGTGTATCCAAACACATACATCTTTGCTCAACTAAACTATTCCTCACTGAAATGAAAATTGTGCAGAGTACAGAAACAGACGTAAACATACTCCACAGCAAACAGACGTGAACATACTCGACAGCAAACAGACGTAAACATACTCGACAGCAAACAGACGTGAACATACTCGACAGCAAACAGACGTGAACATACTCCACAGCAAACAGACGTGAACATACTCGACAGCAAACAGACGTGAACATACTCGACAGCAAACAGACGTGAACATACTCGACAGCAAACAGACATAAACATATTCAACAGCAAACAGACGTGAACATACTCGACAGCAAACTCCCACACAGTTACTAAACACAGTACACCCACCCATGAACACTCAAACCGTCACACACACACAAGCACGCATAAGAACAGACACACAGGGAGTCATTAAATACATATTTTCTCCTCACTCTTTCACAAACAGTCCCAGTTATGCAGACACACAAATACCAAGCCATGCAGAGTGTTTTTAAGTGGTGGGAGAGAGATAGATCAGAGTGACTAGAGGCAAAGAAAAGCAAGGGATGGGGGATGGAGGGATGGACAGAGACGGAGAGGCTGGGGCCCAAAGGATGAGGGATGGAGGGATGGACAGAGATGGAGAGGCTGGGGCCCAAAGGATGAAGAATGGAGGGACGGACAGAGACGGAGAGGCTGGGGCCCAAAGGATGAGGGATGGAGGGACAGAGACGGAGAGGCTGGGGCCCAAAGGATGAGGGTAGCCATAGGTGGAGAGGATGAGGGCGAAAAGGGATGAGGGAATACCATCTACCACATGCAGAGAGATATTTAGAATTCAACAATTCATCATCTCTGTACAGCGTCATCTGTATGGTGGTTGTTTTCTACTCTCTGATGTTCCAACAGTGTGCTACAGTTGTTGGCCCAAGAAAGTCTGGCAAACAGCTGGTACGCACTGTCTCTTTTTGGGTCAGACCTTGGGTTGAAACGGTTGTCAATTTGAGAACATCTTGATTGTAGGTCTGCAAGGAAAACGCGTGTACACGTTTCCTTTGTGCGTGTATGCTTTTTTCTCATCTATATGACGCTAGGGTGCATGAAGAGATGTGCACGGGAAACAGAGAGAGAACTAGACGAAGAGAGAGAGAGAGAGAGAGAGAGAGAGAGAGAGAGAGAGAGAGAGCGTGGCGTAATGCAGCCCTCCCCATTCAGGGCAGAATAGATTCCAGATGGCCGAGCCATAAACAAAAAGATTGTCATAACCTTATAAAAATGTGCGGCATTCAGGAGTCCTCACAGTTTCTCATTGTCTATCCACAACAGAGCCCGACTTCACAATCAGCTTCGGTACCTGACTAGGGGGGCACCAATGATATGACTTGGTATCAGTATAAACATACGCATGCATTCACATCCGTGCCCTGCCTTTCCACACACACACACACACACACACACACACACACACACACACACACACACACACGCTATCCAATAAATAGGGTGAATCTTGTTTCTTAGCTGCTTAGATAAAATTGTTTCTCACCTTTTTGTGAGATGTTATGTACACTTAAATCTGTGTGAATACACGCAGGCCAAATGTTACATCTCACAAACCAAAACATGCCTTATAAGTGGATATTATAACCCCCACTACTACTGCCTCTGTCATCGGATAGTGAGAGGAATTTCAATCTCTTGTGCCTTTGAAATGTATTTTTACGTATTGTGCGTGTGTTTTCAAGTATTGTGTGTGCATGTGTGTGTGCTGTCCATGTGTGCCTGCTTACACCATGTGAAGCTGTCTCCTCCAGCTGTTGACGAACACATGGAGCTACACATGGTGTGTCGAGTGACATGGAATCGTTTTTGTACTGTCCATGTGTGTGTTTTCTGCTGCTTTGTGAGCAAGCCCACCTTGGCCACAGAGTCTCTGTGTGCCAACTCCAGGAAACAGCACATCCCCTGAGAAGGGCCAACAGGGGGAAATGTCTGCCTTTTATATACTGGGACCATGAGGGAACTGTTCTCAACTGTCTACTGATTGCTGTCTATCTCTGCCTGGATACGGGACCCTGGCTCCTCTCTCCTCTGCTCTACTTCTCTCCTTTCCTCTCCTCTCCCTTCCTCTCCTCCTCTTTTCTCATCCCCTACGCTCCTCCTCTCCTCTCCCCCTCTTCTATCCTCCTCTCCTCCCCTCCTCTCTTCTCCTCCCCTCTTCTCCTCTCCTCTCCTCTCTCCTCCCCTCTTCTTCTCCCCTCCCCTCCCCTCTCTTCTCTTCTCTTCTCTCCTCTCCTCTCACCTTCCCTCCCCTCCCCTCCCCGACCCTCCACTCCTCTCCTGCTCTTCTCTCCTCTCCCCTCTCCACCTTTCCTCTCCTCCCTTCCCATGCGAAGTGCAGGCAGCAGGATCCTGGTCTTTCCCATGCTGCCTCACTGGAGGGTCTTTGTTTCCTTTCCAGGCTTTGGGGGTCCCCACCACAGGGCTGCCCCACTAGGCTGCCTTTACAAAGAGCCTTTATGCTGCCCCCCACCCCCCACCCCAACACAGGCCTCTCCACACTACTACTCCAACAGGGGTACAGGGGGGCACTGAGGGGCACATGAGGGGCACTAAGGGGCACATGAGGGGAACCGTGCCACTCTTGAAGCCATGCCTTTTATGTTCTGTCCACTCACGCTCACACACAATCCCGTTGATGGATTGTGCACACACTGCGAGATGAAGAGTGGGGGACAGAAGTAACAGGGAGGGGAGGAAGAGGAGGGAGGGAATGGGAGGGGAGAAACAGAGGAGAGGAGGAGAGAAGATGACTTTGCCAAACGTTAACAATAGTATTGTGGTGAGAAGCAGCCTTGTCATCCATCAGGGCCTGACAAGGCCCCTGCCAGCCAGGGCAACAGGGTCCTCGTCTGAGACATAGGCGCCTGCTCAAACGCCTGATGCATTTCTATAGACAACAACTGCCAATTACAACTGACATTTGCGAACCGTCATCTATAGCATAATCTACAGTGTAGCCAACAATGACTTCGAGACATGGAAGGATGTCTCCGTTTCTCGGTGTCCACACAATCCGAAGGCTGACTTGCACGCTGCCAAGATGGGGGTTACCATGGTGACAGGAGCCCTGGAACAGGGACTGTCCGCGTCAGAGGAAAAGGAGCCCAGTGTTTTGAAACATTGTGGGAAACGCTCTGAAAAATACTTCGGAAAGTCTTCCAGCAGGGAAATAAGTTGCAGATTCCCTTTGTACACTGTGACCTCCCTGAACTGGTACATTTGAAGCACGCGCGCACACACACACACACACACACACACAGACACACACACACACACACACAGACACACACACACACACACAGACACACACACACAGACAGACACACACACACACACACGCACACACAGACACACACACACACACAGACACACACACACACACACACACACACACACACAATCCAGTACTGCTGTCAGATGGATGAGGCCACACAGCCACAAACAGGGTAGGCTCCAGAAATCAGCACTCATAAATAAAAGAGTGAAAGGGAAGATGATGGATGAAGGGGTCCATTGGAGAGAGTGAAAAAGAGAGAGAGAGAGAGAGAGAGAGACACAACTTGAACTTGAACTTGAAGAGAGCGAGAGAAAGAGAGAGAAGAATCTGCAACACACACGTGAAGAAGAAATGCAAAGCAAGGCTGTTCAAGCACCATGTTGTCCCGCATCCAACGCAGACACATGATTGTCTCTGACTTCCTCGTTCCAGCGCTGATGAGAAACAGCCACTCACGTGCAGTGACGGTCCTGCTGTCCCGTCTCCCCCCTGCCCCTCCTCCCTTCCCCTTCACCCGTCAACAGGTAATGTCATGCACCACCTTTCCCTTCTATCTCACCCCTGTCCGTTCCCTCCCACCCCCAGGCCTCCTCCTTCTATCTCACCTCTCCACCACGCCATCGCCACTCCAGCAGTTGAAGTCGTCCACCACCATCTCTCCGTCGCACAGTATCTCTGGTAAGGTGCCAAACACAGACTTATAGCGCTTAATGTAGACCAGGAACTCCCTATAGAAGAGAGAGAGAGAGAGAGAGAGAGAGAGAGAGAGAGAGAGAGAGAAAGAAACAGAGAGAGCGAGATAAAGAGAACAAAAGAGAAAGAGAGCGGGAAATAAAACTGTGAACATCATCACCATCACACTGTGAGATTCCATAAAGACCCTGAGTGGCATTGTATCGTATTTGTATTATATGTGTAACTCTGCACATCTCTTGTAAAAAGAATGTGTGTGGAGGTTGCTCACAGTTCAAGCCATCAGCAAGCACATGTTTCTGATCAAAATAATGTAACCAATTAAAGACTCTTGGCATCTAAACAGGAAAACATCGTGGCCACACAGGCAACAGAGAGGAGATGCATGGTAGGAGCCAAATGGGGCCCGGCAAGAAGGGCCCCATCCTTCAGAGCTGTCCCCTCATGTCATGTGGCCACGCCATCAGAGAGAGAGCCATAATGGGCACAAAGAAACACACACTCACACACATGTGTTAATACGTATCATTGCCTATCTACTGATGACACAACTGTTAAATAGACAGAAACAGAGAAAGAAAGAAAGTAAGAAAGAACGAAACAAAGAGAGAAAGAGAATGAAACAAACAAACAAACAAACAAAAAGAAAGAAAGAAAGAGGGGGAGGGAGGGAGTAAAAGGGAACAATAGACTATATAAAGAGGGATAAATAGACTAATAGACAAACAGACAGTCAGGCTTTTTGGCTGGCAGTCAGTCAGAGAGGTAAGAAGACAGAGAAATAGGCAGACTGTGACACACAGACACAGACAGACAGACAGACAGACAGACAGACAGACAGACAGACAGACAGACAGACATGGACACCGACAGGAAGACAAGCAACCAGCCATCAAGCCAGACAGACAGACAAGAGGACAGACGTTCCCGGGGGTTCCATGCTTACCTAGAGATCTTTCTCAGACTTCTAGGGTTATCGTTCTTGGATGATTTCAGGGGTAAGGAGCTGGGCATGATGGGAGTAACAGTCCAGGGAGAGAATAAGGCAAGCAGGGTAGGCAAGCAAGGGAAATCAGAATGATGAGGAGAGAGAGAGAAAGAGAGAGAGCGAGAGAGAGAGCGCAAGAGAGAGGGAGAGAGAGGGAGGGAGGGGGAGGGAGAGGGAGAGGTAGGGGGAGAGATTTAGAGAGAGAGATAGAGAGGAAGAAAGTAGGAAAATAAAGGTTGCAATATAAGGCAATATTGAGGGGAGGAAGAGGAGGAGAGATTTAGGTGAGCTGATGACTTCTGAAAGTTGAGACATGCACATGCGAGGGCGCTTTGTTTTACAATCCCACTTTATTAAATGGATAAAACGGATCTGTATCCCATTGTTCTGTATCCCTATTGATTCTATATTCCCATTCGGGAACATTATAGGCCTGCTAGACTGGCACCATATTATACACAGATTAGGGTTCTGTAGCGTCTGATAGCCAAGTCATCAACTCACAATGTGAATCCCAACAGACAACATATTACACCAATCAGTGAGGTAGTGAACAGGTGACATTGAACAGGTTATACAACTCAGGTTGCCGTGACATCTAAGGACATCAAAGTCATGTTGGGGTACTATAGCAACATTCAACATTATGAGAAATGACCTTAGTAATGTGGTAGGATGACTATATGACCTCAGACAAGAACAACAGGGGGTAGGGGGGTTTGGGAGCTGGAGGGCTGTTCCTCTCCTACCTCCTGAGGTTGGCAAGTTGGCTCGTCAGCTGCTCTGGCAGGGGCAGGGAGGGGGGCGTGGACGTAGGGGGAGAGGAGGAAGGTGAGGAGGAGGAGGAGGAGGAGGTGGTGGAGGAGGAGGAAGAGGTCACAGTGGAGGAGGAGGTGACGGTGTCATCTGGGCCAGTTTGGCGTGCGCTGCCAGCGGTCGTCCCCACCGACGGCCCACACACCTTGTCCACCTGTGAGGGGTAGGCACACACGCAGACAGCAAAACACACACACGCACCTGTTAGCTACACAGGAATCATGTTGTGTCAGGAGCAAAATAGAAACATATAAATACATTCAGACTCAGACACATTCGGTCCACTTTTGCGGGTTACACTGAAAAAACACAAACACTGACAGATGGTTCTGTGTAGGCATTCTAAAACTAGGAACTGATATTACAGTACATTCCTCAGAACAAGGATGTATTGAAAGTACTCGTACTTCTAATCACCTGGAGTGGGCTCCGAAAGCTCTAAGACTACTACTGCTTGTGTTCTGCTGTTCTTCTAGCCATTCTGATGATATCAATCGACAACGCAGTTAAAGTTCAAACGGTGGACAGCTTTTCAACCCAATCATTTTTGAAATCGTAGCACATTTTATCTTCAATTCCAGGTTTGCCCAAATCAACCACTTGGGAAATAAGTATGTAAGAAATCTGCACTGGTAAGATAAAGTTTGTAAATCACCTGGAACTCCAAGTAAGACCACTGTAGAGAAGGATTGTTTTTAATGATTAAGATTAGAACTACAATATCCATTAGAATACAATCCAATGTATAATTTACAATCCAATACGCATAGCACTTTTTAGACTACCCAAGACAAAAAGAGTATTTAGAATTATGCAACCAAGGACAAAGAAAATGATGGAATGACAGTTAAGCCAAGAGCAGCTACACAGGTTACTGTGAACACACACACACACACCCACACATACACACACACACACCCACACACACACACACACACACACACACACATGGGCGGATAACCACTGTATCTCCAAAGGCAATCCCAACTTCTTAGCAGCGATAAGAGGACAGCCAGGTCAGGAGTAGAGAGAAATGACTAGTGCCCAGAGGCAAGTTGCGGTCGTAAAATCAATACTGTCTCATCAGTTTAAAAGCTTTTTTCTGTCATGAAGAGGCCCTCAATTAGGCCCAATAGAGAGAGAGTGTAATAGTTTCAACACTAGCTGCTCTTAATTAAAACAGACTGGATCTAATGGCTCCCATTTCTAGGAAGCCATGGCCACTGTTCCAATAGTGAGAAAACAGTCTAATGACTCCATGCTTAAGTAGCTTCTATTTCGACAGAATGAGTCGAGTGGCCTCAGATTCTATTTAAATGCACGGAGAGGCAGCTATTTAATATCTCATGACATCTGACAAGCATCTGCTGTGCAATTATTTGTAAACTGCGCTCTGCTTGGAGACAGTCTGTCATGCCAAATATTTAGTTATTCATTGTACAATTTGGGGAATTTGAAGGAGAACATGTGACTCTTAATGGAAATATTTGTATTTTCTAATGTAAGCATGTGTTGTACAGTGTTATGTCCAAATAAATACTGTCAATTAGATGGATCAGCAACAAACAGGTGTGATGGAAGTTTGTCCATTTTGTCCATGGTGTGATAGGGAGCATCTTAAACTCCCTCCCTCTCTCTCTCGCTGTCTCCCCCTCTACATCTCCCCCCCTCTCATCGCTCTAACCCCTCTCTCTCCCTCTCTCCTCTCTTCCTCCTCCTCTCTCTCCACCTCTCTCATTAAGGGAGAGGAATAAGAGAAGCAATGTGTGACACAGGCAAGGTTGAGTTATTGAAGTAATTAGCCTTTACACACCTTGGGCCCATGAAACAAACCACATACACACACACCACACTCACACTCCCACCAAACACACACACACACACACACACACACACACACACATGTACGCATGCAGGCAAGCACGAACCCACCCACCCACCACACAGTTTTTACTACAACATGTCCTGCATATAAAAGCCAAACTGTTTTGTTTTACTGAAGGTCTTGTAAATTTCAGACTAGTAAACGTTTTTAACATGTCTGGGTTATTTGGAGTATCAGAGGAATCTTAATGTTGAATCAACGACTTGGCACATTTTTCGTCTCTTTTTATTCTTTAATGATCGGTGCCTTGATATTTTCCATGTTTCATATTTGATCCCATCCTGAATACATGTGGGTGTAGAGGTATAGCCTATATTCATTCATACAGGGCGCCTAAACAAGTGCTTCATGTTGCGTTCAAGACAAACACAGAACAAGTGACACACACCCACAAGTACACACTGACAACCACACCATCATCACAAGGCAGGTGTAGAGGGCTGCAATAGGTTGGCAATCCTTCAAACGACTTCACACACAGACAAACACCCTGGCAGTGTAATTTAGACAATCTCCAAACAGAACAACACAATAAAGACTGGAGTGTTGACCACACACAGCTAGGCTAAATACAAGTATGACACAGCTAAACAAACTTCATGGCCACCTGGTAGTAGTACTACGGCCCAGCCTTGTTTCGTCCCTCGTTGGCTAAGCAGCGATCACTCGCTTCCACCTTGCTGACAACCCCCCCCCCCCCCCCCCTGCCCGCCCCCCTCCTCTGTATTTGAAACAGCACTGAGCTCAAAGCCATTATCCAGAATGACACCAACATAAATACACAGAGGCCTTCATCTTGTTTATTCCAGTAATTACAGAAGAGTTTTGTTTCTTGCCCATCTCTCCCACAGCGGTCGACTCGGTTCTAATCCTGTTTCATTCCCAGCCTGTCTGTTTACCCCAAAGAAATATGTAAACATGTGCTTGAAGCATGAGCACTGCCACAGGGTCAATTACAGTTTGTCCACATTTTTTTACCCAAGATTCGAGTAGAGAACGGCTTTAGAATAAGGGCAGTATCATTGTCCCAAACAGGCGGATTTGAGGCCAAAATACCAACTAGAAAGCTCATCCATTGGATGCTTAAAGCATGACTGTGAAAGCAAAAAAAACAGCCAAGGATCAGAAAACAGTAAACCCAAGCGGAATGAGAGGAGGGTCAACTTAGCGAACGATCGCAGCAGGAACCTCATAGTTTGGATCTTATCTGTCGCATAAACCTAGTGGCCAATGGGATGACAGTTTGAGTGATAGCCTAGACCGCCATAAATCAATTATCTCCAGAGCTGCTGATAGCACGAGTATGGAGGTCCTGCCTGGCCCCTTCTTGTGAGGGCCTGTGAACGGGGCCTGGCTCTGTGATGAACGGGTGTGTACAAGCATGTGTGTGTGTGTGCGGGACACACCACCTGCTTGTCCTTGTTGAAAAATGCTGTGTATTGCGTGTCCGACATTCCCGGTGTGGTTGGCCGAGAAGCAGCCAGTGGGATGCCAGACAGATGCCTTCGCTGGCTGAGTGGAGAGCGGGGAAGTCTTTAGGGTATAGAGGGGGCCTGGGGGGTGGAGGCTGTGTGCTGTACAGCAGGGGCCCAGCAATAGAGTAACACCATCTATGCATAAAAGCCAGAACATTGTTTCAATTGTTTGGGCTATTCCTGTTTCCGACTGAGTAAAGTCATGACACGCTGGATCCATGTTTTGCTGTACAGGATATGTGCTACATGGGAGCTCGTGTGTGTTTGTCAGTATATCTGTGTGCATATATGTTCTCTTGCTTGACCTGACTGGCCTTGTCCTGCACCAAACCCCAGGCCCAGGCCTGGCCCAAGCCTTCGCCCTCGCTCATCCTGCCTCTGGGAGAGTATTGGCTTACAGATAGCAGTGGTGGTCTGTTCTCCAAGTTTATTTATCCACGGATTAGCCAGAAAAGCCAGGGGAACTTTCTCAGACCCCTCTAACCCCTACGCGCTGCATTGTGGGTAGGGAGGGTTGTCAGGGATAGGGAAGGAGGTGAGAGGCTGTCTGAACAGTTTGAACCCCCTGTTGTCCACTGCTGGTGTATTCTGAATGGGAATCCACAAAGCACACACTGACTGCTAAAACTAAAGAGAACTAGATTATCTATAGTCACACATACACCCACCAATATCCTCTGCTCGCTTGCTCGCTCACTCACTCAGTCCCTCACTCAGTCCCTCACTCACACACACACACACACACACACACACACACACACACACACACACACACACACACACACACACAGTTAGACTATGAGGAACAGGATCCTCTATGGCAGGTTTGGCACATGAACCCACACAAACTGTCGACAATATTTGAAACCATATTTAGTATGAAGTCTGTTGCTTGGAAATTTGGACTGCAAAACCCAGTAAGTGGGTCCCATTAGATTCAGTTCAGTTCAGTTCAGATCCAATACCTTATTTCACTACAAGTTCCAAGCAGATACACCACAACATATGTGAGTCATGTACTGTAAAAATACTTTCGAACGCAACAAACACTGCCTAATGTTTGGCCAAACCTAAACAATTGACCGAAAATTTCAAAATGGGCACAAAAAAAAACTGTTCACAAATAAAATTGACATTGTAAAGAGAGGAAGAGGGAAAAGTACTAGTCATAGAAGCAGCCAGACCCTTTCTGTTACAGCTTAACTCAAATCTTTTTCCTGCACTGCATGAGCTGGGCTTTCTTCGAGACATGACTATATGAATACAGTGTAACAGCGATCTTGAAGTGCTTTTACAAGTGTGCTGGTGTGCGTGTGTATGCATCTGTGTGTGCATGCTTTATGACCTCACCATGGGGACTAATGGAGACCATTGCACAAAGGTGGAAAATGTCCATTCCGCCTGCCTCATCATCCTCTCTGCAGACCCAACCAACTCAGACCCTGTACGTCGACGTATATCGATGTACGTCGATGTACATAGATGTACATAGATGCCAACATTGGATTCACCCTTCGAACAAAACACGTTTTTCAGAACTGAGACACCATGTCCCTCCATTCCAGTTTGCTATTAGCATGCGCAACTCTTTAACTCGCCATTTTCAGCTCCTTTACGAGGTCTGTAAACCGCAGTTGCTGCCTGCGCACCTCCTGAACTCTGTGCTGTCATGCGGGAGGGTGGTCGTACACAGCCAACGGTGATGTCACTTGGCAGTGCTGTCTGCGTATAAAGGACCTCTTCATGGAAGAGGGGAGACCCAACGGCGGCCCTCGCTCAGAGGATGCTTCCGCGTATCCGTCCGAACGATCTGCCTTCTTCCTCTTTCAGACTTTTGCCTTCGCGTCTTTTGCGAGACGTCGGCCGCTCTTTCCGAACGCCAACAGAGGATGGAAGCTCGCGCAGGATGCTGACATTGGTTCCTCCTTCGCTCGTCGCTTTTTCGCTATTACAGCGTGCAGCTATGAGACTGAGGGCTGGGTTGAAAGCCAACAAGGGAGCCAAGATCAAAAACCACACACAGTCCCCCACTCGGTACTTGCTCCTATGAACATCTCACCAGCTAATAATCATCTAGCACTCTGCATCTTCCAACCTTGTTAGAGAGATTTGTGAAACGCCACCATTCCCTTGATTCTAGTTGTAGATCATGTGTGAAGAATAACATAGGGATAAATACAGTGTTGCCTTCATATTGCGGAGTAATTGCAAGGTGATCAATCATGTTAACTATTACAGCCTGTTTCCACTGTGAAGGGCAGACAAGCAGGAATGTCTGTGGTGTTGAGTAGCGGTGCGTATCATCAGCATATTGGACCTGGCAAAGACCGTAACTGGGGGAGGAGGGGGTGAGCAAGGGGAGAGAAAAGCGATACATATATAAAGAGAGAGAGCGAGAAGGACACTGCAGATCGGGGCAATATCATCAGCTAATGGCCACATGCGGTACTTAGTAAGTCCATCCAGCTAGCCTGTCTGTCTCAAGACTGTTAGAGACAAAGACAGATGGACAGAGAGAGAGAGAGAGAGAGAGAGAGAGAGAGAGAGGATCCATTTAAAACGGTATCATAAAGGCGGGTAGAGACACAACAATGCTAAGAGAAAACACTCGGCAAACAAAAGCCTTTCCAGCGTTTCTGATCGGCGACCTCCTAATCAAACATGGCCCCTGTCTGAACCCATTCAAATCCTCCCAGTCCCCCTGAAATCATTTTCAGTGTGATGTGGACGTGAATGGAAAAGGGAGCGGGTGTGGAGGGAGGCTGTCTGGGAAACACCGAGAGCTAGCGTGAAGGCTGCCCCCCCTGGCTCTCTCCTTCCACTATCTGGAGCCCAGTCTGCTGTTAGCATTCCTCTTGTCCGTTGTAATGAGAAGCCGGGATAAAACCGAAGCAGGGATATGGTAGACATGCACATAAGCTGTCATAATCCAGACCGCAGTTGTTGTTTCTTGTGTTTCTGCCTGTGGTGTCAGCGTGAGTGTGTCTGTATATCGGTCTGTGCTGCAAATTTGTCCAGCCAAGACGACTGAGGAGTTGGTGGGAGCTTAACTTCAAGCGGTTGCCTTGAACGATGGATCTGGAACTTTAGAACTCTAGAGGTAGATCCTGGAACCATAGACCGAGAGCCCTTGAACCCAGAACAACAGAGATAGAACACCTAGAACACCTTCATCCAGACTATAGACTCGTAGAATGTTAGACCCTAGAACCATAGTGAAGTGACGTATTGTCAAGTATGGTTACCCATACTCGAAATTTTACCTCTGCATTTAACCCATCCAAGTGCACACACAGTAGTGAGTAGTGGGCAACCACACACACACATTGAACATCCACCCGGAGCAGTGGGCAGCTATTGCTCCAGCGCCCGGGGAGCAATTGGGGGTTCGGTGCCTTGCTCAAGGGCACCTCAGTCATGGTATCGAAGGCAGAGAGAGCGCTGTTTATTCACAATCCCCACCTTCAATTCCTGCCAGTGCGAGAATCGAACCAGCAACTTGAGGGATACAAGCCCAACTCCCTAACCATTAGGCCACGACTTCCCCATTTAGACCTTTAGGGTCCAGACTCACACTGGAGGGAAGACACTTTCAAGCAGCTAAGGCACTGCCTCCACCCATCCAACCAGGGGCCTCTTTTTTAGTCACCCGCTTCGAGATTCATGTTTTCTTCCATTTGTGCCTACTCCACATAATTCTGTAATAACCTCCTCAATAACCACATACCATAAACGCTTCCTGTCTCCCTGCATTCATGCTCTCTCAATAAGAGCAGAAATGTGTTAAAACATCCCACTGCCACGCACAATCGTCAATGGCAGCCTTTCAGCCTCACACTCTCTCTCGCTCTCTTTCACAAACACAGACGCACATACACAGAATCACACATCCTGCTGATATTGTCGCAGGGTGGGCCCCACATATAGACCCCTTACTGGACTCCTAAAACCTGATATCTGTACATTCAGGGGATGTTTATATGGTGCTGTGAGTGTGTGTATTTCTGTGATGTAAGCTCTTCCCTAGAGTGCAGCAGTACACAGTGCAGAGAGAGAGAGAGAGAGAGAGAGAGAGAGAGAGAGAGAGAGAGAGAGAAAGAGAGAGAGAGAGAAAGGAAGAAGGGGAGACAGAAACAAGAGAGGGAGTGACAGACAGAAAGCGAGCGAGAGAGAGATAGAGAGATAGAGAGAGATAGAGAGATAGAGAGAGAGAGAGAGAGAGAAAGTGATACAGAAACATAGAGAGGAAGAGACAGACAGACAGACAGAAAGCGAGCAAGAGAGAGAGAGAGAACGTTCCAGGCAAAACCAAACCACCCAGTAACAATAACTCCTTTAATAACAACACATAATGCTTGATTCATACACTCAACAGTGATGAGGCAGAAATTCTGGATCTTGCCAGGACCTCCCTTCAACTACTGGATCTATGGAGAAGAAAGGGTCCAGTGGCCACGAAGACAGCTTTCTGGGCTTCAAGAAAAAGCCCCCTGGAAGCTGGCCACCCGTTTCAGAGACAATTTACATTGGCCAGACTCCCTTGACCTTTTGCACTCAAGCTGGAGTTCATCTAAAGTGGACAAAACCACACACTGACCCAGTGGTCTGGGACGCAGAGGTCACAGGCCCGAGTTGGGAGGAAACCGGTGAGCTTTGATAGAGCGCGAAGCAAGGACAACTAGGTGAGCTCTCCTGAGTGTCACGTACCGAGACAACATGAAGCTGGACTGGAACTCCTGGGTAAACAGTCTGCTAAATGTAGGTGATCATGTTCCTAGTAGATTGAAGGTGATCATGATCACCTCTACTGCAACAAAGTACAATCGCTCAACCCGCTGCCCTCTGAGCAAATATCCATACAGTATCCAAGCAGAAGCAATTTAGATATTATAAATAAATGTGATCTGTAAAGTAAATGAAGGATTGAAAGAGAGCAGACAGGTATTGGAGGAGTAAGACAGAGACTGTAGAGCTGAATAGACCAGCTGTGAAAGGCTCAACAGCTGGTAACATCCAGCTCTGTTCCAGCTGTCACCAGCTGTTTGGCAATGTGGAGGATATGATGCTAGATCTGTGCTTGACTGGTTCTGACATTGGGATTCTGCAAGTGCTCATTTGAACTGGGCTGACATGGTTTGTCCTTATACTTATTGGGTTGGGTTTGCTTAGTTGGATGAAACCCATTCAACTCTGCCCCGATTGTCCCAGTCCTGGCACTCCTTAACTTTGTCCCATGGCCCATGAATACCAAGCAGGAGCGCGCACACACAAACACACACACTCGATCGCTAAAACAGACAAATTCACAAATGTATCCTTTGCAGACCTTTAATCTGGTGTTTTGGCAGTGTTGTTGTGTAGGAAAACACTATAGACAGTCAGTTTTATTGTGCAGGAAAACACTGTAGGCAGTGTTGTTGTGTAGGAAACACTGTAGGCAGTGTTGTTGTGTAGAAAACACTGTAGACAGTGTTGTGTAGGAAACACTGCAGGCAGTGTTGTTGTGTAGGAAAACACTATAGACAGTCAGTTGTATTGTGCAGGAAAACATTGTAGACAGTGTTGTTGTGTAGGAAACACTGTAGACAGTGTTGTTGTGTAGGAATACACTGCAGACGGTGTTGTTGTGTAGAAAACACTGTAGACAGTGTTGTTGTGTAGAAAACACTGTAGACAGAGTGTTGTTGTGTAGGAAACACTGTAGGCAGTGTTGTTGTGTAGGAAAACACTGTAGACAGTGTTGTTGGGGAGTCCGTCTCTACTCACAGTGGTGGTGATCAGAGTCCCGTTGTTGTGAGCATAGAGGATGGCCTCATTCACCTGACCCCTGACCCCCAGCAGTGCCAGCTCCAAGCTGTGCTGGCCTGCGATGGCGTGGGTCAGATCCTCCAGGACGGCCATGTAGCGCCTCCAGGGCTGGTCCAGCTCAGCCACGCTGGCCAGGCAGCCGCGCAGCACGTTCAGACAGTAGCCCGCGCAGGGCTTGATGAGGGTGAGCCCTCGGCAGTGGGAGCAGTACTGCATCTTCACCAACCCCCTGGCACACTCCCGTGACAGTCCCACATGCTCCGTGGCGTTCACCACCTCCACCCCTTCCTCCAGCGCCAGTCCCAAGGCACGGCCGGCCCCCAGCGCCCTCCCCAGCTCCAGAGCCAGCGCGGCCGGGTGGGGCCCGAAGGGGTTGATGTCCTGCCGCGTCATCTTTAGGCATTCGAGCCGATCGACCGCGCCCTCCGACGTGCTGCCGGGGTTCACCAGCCGGGTGTACACCAGCGGGAAGAGGTTGTCGTAGAAGCGGTGGACGGCAGCCTCCACGTTGACGTCGCTGCCTCGCAGGAAGAGAGAGAGAGTGGAGAAGAGCTGGTTGACGTGGGGGAGCGTGCGGCGGGAGAGGGTGGGGAAGGAGCTCTCCAGCAGAGAGCTGAGGTGGCCCTGCGAAAAGGACAGCAGATACTGGAAGGTATCTACAGGAAGACAGCGGAGAGGAGGAGGGAGAAAGAGACAAGAGAGGAGAGAGGGATAAACATACAATGTTATATAACCGGTGTGACAAGGTCTAGGTCTAATGGTTCAAAATAATCTGTCACATGAGGCAGTGAAGTTAGGGTACTACCCTTGTTAATCATTTCTTGAACAGACTGGCAAGGGTACTTGGGATTTTGCCCTTAAACAAGAAGGGAACAACAGCATTTGAGATTGTAAACCCGGCTTAAACCAGAAAACTGTGACCAGATATTGGTGCTGAAGGGATCCAATAGTAGCTTTATGATTATACCCATAGTGAATCTTGGGAATGCTGGTTTGCTATCTCAGACCCTTGGAGAGACGTAATCAGCAGTCTAAGTATCCCATACTGTCCCAGAATGATTTCAGCAGTTGGGCACACAAACCCAATCCACACACACACACACAAACCCAATCCACACACACACACACACACACAAACCCAATCCACACACACACACAAACCCAATCCACACACACACACCCAAGTGCAGCCAACTTGATCACACGTTATTTCTCAGAAAACAGATGATTAATGTCAGTGTGTGTTGGGACTGGAACCAGCACACTAGTGCCAGTGAAGTGTACTTCTCTGACCCTGGGAACCAAGGTGCTGGCCAAGGTGCTGGCAACAGGAGCCTTGTGTGTCTTTTTCCCCCTGTCTGTCTGTTTATCTGTCTGCCTGTCTCTCTCTCTTTCTCCTCCTCCTCTCCTTCTGTCCTCTCCTCCCTTCTGTCCCCCCCCCCCACCACCCTATAGAAGCCACTAAGCCCCAAATCCCCCCCCCCCCCACCCCCACGCCTCAATGTCCGGAACACGGTGCACGCTCCTCTGGGCCTGTGATGTCAGCCCTGAGGCATGTCAGGGCAGAGCAGCAGCAACTGCAGGGAAACTGAGATAGGAGGGAGGCTGCCAACGCAACGCGGACACACGCGGCGCTGCACATGCATGATCTATCAAGCATAATGACACACATCTGCGTGCGCACGCGCGTGTGTGTGTGTGTTCCATAACAGAACTGAATGAGAACAGAAGTCATTCTGTAACCGAACAGCTGCACAAACTAGTAGTAAGGCAAACAGAGGAGAGAGGAGGATGGGGGGAGGCGGGGAGAGAGGGGAAGGGCAGAGGGAGGGAGAAACAGAGAATTAGGCTCTAGGGGGTCCCTGCCCGTTCCCCCTGTAGAAGCAGAGATCAGTTCAAGTGCTCCCCCTATCTCACACCAGCTAGCAACATCACACCAATCAAATGGTGCGTCTGCGAGAGAGAAGGAGTTGGCGTGCGCGTCTGCATGTGCACGTCTGCGTCCAAGGTCAGAATTGCACAGCTATTGCAGGGTCCAGTTTCAGAGCCTGGATGAGGTGATCAGACAGACATGTCAGTCATGTGAACATGACCGACCAACAGACAGACGAACAGACGGACAGACATGAGCTAACACTTGAGAGCGTTCTTCATTTTATACCTCCACGACTCGTTAAATGTCAGCGGTGGAAGACTTACGGGCAGTCAAGTCAGAGGTGAGGCGAGGTCAGGAAGTCAAGTGGCGTCCGGACAGGTTTACAGACACGCCACGCCATTTCTGGTCAAATATTCCGAAACAAAATGCGGCCAGAGAGACCAGCAGAACAACGGAAACGCTAAAAAGGGACAGCAACGCAGGAGGGGGAAGACCAGAACACAATAGCAGGTGTCTGATGCCAGCTCCCTGCCACGCCATCTCAGGTCATGCCAGTCGGTTGAGCTGCGGATGCCAGGGGGCCCAAGCTGCCATCCGCAGGGGCACTGAGCCCCCTGAATTTGCCCCATGCCAGAGTTACAGGATAGCAGCATGACTGACTGTCTGGAACATTTAGCCTAACACTAGCCAGGACAATGCCTGGATATGATGTAGTTGCCACCTCTTTTTTAGCCTTTGCTTCAGTTTTATAATACATTTTATATGTGCTTTGTACTCTGTGCCCTATACATGCTGTCAGGGGTGTATACAGGACTGGCCTGTTACCTGCTTGATTCTTTGTGCTCGACGGTCATGAACATTGGTGGCGCCAGGGGCAACAAAGACGGGGGAAGAAAACAGGGGGGGGAAAACCCCAAAAAACAAAGTGCAGCAGCAACTTCTGAACAGGGAAAAAACAACTACTGAACAACTGGACCCCACCTTCAGAACACAGTGAGCACATCTGGATCCGATTGGCCCCTGGACCCAGAGAGATTCACTCTCTCTCCACGGCTGTTAGTTCAAACACTTCCCTCGCTCCTCCAGCCTCCTCTCTGCTCGTTTCTGCTCCTCTCGTCTCTTCTTTTCTCTGCCTCTTCATCCCACAGTAGACTCCCAGGACAACCGTCTCAGACATCTCTGACAAGCTCAGGAATCTCCTCCATCTGCTGTTTACGTGTGTGTGTGTGTGTGTGTGTGTGTGTGTGTGTGTGTGTGTGTGTGTGTGTGTGTGTCTGTGTAATGCTTAGTTTTTGTATATGCGTTGGGGTTGGACCGTAGTGACAAGTACTGTCCACGACCATTGTGGATTTGCTAACAGTTTGGTAAACCAAACCATACAACCCTGGGTGGCTATATATGATATCACTGTCTGATATCTTTGTCCTTGTGGGTAACAGAGGAAAGGCTGGACTTGGACTTGAAAGGGGGGACGAGGTCTCAATTTAAAAGATGGACCATCAGTCAAAGGTCAAGAGGATAGGAGAGCTGAGTGACTGAAGCCTAAAGGGAGCTTGTATTTACAGCCCTGTAATAGGACATTATACAGTTTCTTACCACGTGGCTCACTGGCCGGCCCATGTATGGCCCTCTCAAACACAGGAGCTATTTCCTCTTTCTACCCTGCACAGCAACCCAGGGCTTTTCTGGGGCAATTACAGCTGATGTGTTGCTGCATAGCTGCCACAATATGCCACAATAATGAAAGGGGTAAAAATATCCACGCAGGCAGTTGATTTTAACCACAACTATGGCGTTCCTCCTAGCAGAGCCTGACCACACCTCCAAGCCACTTCCTATCAGGAGTCAGCCTAGCTCTGTGTGTGTGTGTGTGTGTTTACACATGGGCGTTTCTATGTGTGTGTGTGTGTGTGCGGTGTCTGACTGTTTATGTGTTTGCATGCGTTATCCTGTAAGTGTGTGTCTACGTGTGTGTGTGGTGTCTATTTGTGCGTCCATCTGATTTGTATGTGAATGGAAGCAAACGCACCAAAGAGCACCAAAACCTTCCCGCCTTCACTCCACCTCCTGGGGGATGGGTGTGGCTCTCTGTGGAGTCAGCCTACGTGTGTTGGTTGTTGGGGGGGGGTGGTGGGTGGTGGGGGGGGGTGAAGGGTGGTGGTGGTGGGGGGGGTTTGTTCCAACAAGCAAGGATGTGTGTGCGTGAGTGTCTGTGTGAACTGCAACAGCGGGTAATAGTGTGATAATGAGGTAGGAGACACTAGTCTCATACCAAAGAGGCAGTGGGCCATATCTAGCTCGGTCTGGGTCTGGGCCCGGTTTTGGGACCATCCAACCACCAGCATTTTAATCCTGACCAAGTCTCTGGTTTCATAAAAGGTCACAGTATAGATAAGTGCCATTCACATATGTGTGGATTACATATCCTGTTCTTAATTACGAGAAATCCACATGAGCTCTCTATCCATCTGCCTGCGAGTCACTTAAAGCTTGGGTTACCAGTGGAGAGTAGAGTATCACACAACCTCTGACCTTTGGGCAGAGAGATTGGAGGTATTACCTTGGGATGGGGTGTTGAATCAGTCAGGGAGTATGTGGATATGTCATCAATGTAACAAGCTAACACCTCATGATACATTAACGGTGGTTGGAGGACGGTTGTCCAAACTGGCTACTCAGAGTCACTCCTGATAACAGACTTTTCCTCTGGAACACAAACTAGAACCCGCATTGTAGACTGTTAAGTATAGAGGGAATTCAACATTGAATGAATTTGATGATCTCTCAAAAGATGCACATATTTCCCTTTTTTCTAACCAATAACATAAATATTACATAGCGTATTTGACAGGAAAGCCACAGACCAATACCAGATGCACATTTGGTAGCCCATCCCAAAATACCAAATAAGCTGTACTTTACACACCAAAGAAGTGCTGAAAGACAGCTAATCATGGACATTTCAGAACATTGTTTTCCCTTGTATTCCAAATAATACCATCTGTAGGGAAACATTACTAATTGCTTTGCACCAGGGGCCCCGGGAACGCAGAAACAAGAGTTGTGTGTGAATGGAAAAAGGGAGGATCCTGAATCACCCTGGCCTGCTGTCAAGCCCCAACACAGACGGAAACACAACGGAACAGCCTCTCTCCTCTGAGGGAACGCTCTGTCTCTGCTTCATCCCTCCTTCCTTCCCTCCGTCGCTTTCTCTCTCGCTCAGTCTCCGTCCAGGGAGGGATGGATGGATGTGCAGATGCTTCATAAAACCAGCTGTTTTTGGACTGATTAATGGAGAGGAGGAGAGAGGAGGAAGAAGAAGAGGAGAACAGGGCTTCATGAGGGAGGTGAGGAGATGTCCATGGCTGGAGAGGGAGAGAGGAAGGCGAGAGTGGGGAAGCTAAGGGGGGAGAAAGGCCAAGCGTAACTCTACCAGCGGAGACTGGAAGGGACTAATGGTTGAGGTAATGGTGTGACTCACAGCCTATGGCCA
Organism: Plecoglossus altivelis; assembly: GCA_036571765.1. Classification (NCBI taxonomy): domain Eukaryota; kingdom Metazoa; phylum Chordata; class Actinopteri; order Osmeriformes; family Plecoglossidae; genus Plecoglossus; species Plecoglossus altivelis. The sequence continues at coordinate 5,090,118 of BROE01000001.1, forward strand.
CACATACACACACACACACACTCACTCGATGCACATACGCCCAAAAAAGCACACATGCACACACAAACGCACACATTGGAGAGGCGAGCGTGTGAAAGTCACAGTAGAGACACTCTGGAGACTGAGCCACTCCCTCTCACCTTCCACAGGCTGCCGCTCAACAGCTAACTAACTCTCTCCACTGACGTGCAATTCTGGCCTGTCATTCCAGGCTCTCTGTCTCCATCTCTCTGTCTCCATCTCTGTCTGTCTATCTGTTTGTCTGTCTGTCTGTCTCCATTATGTCCCGCTCCTTTGACCGTCTCTATTCTAGTCTAGACACCTATTCTGTTCTACTCAACTCCGTTCATTTCTTTTCTGCGCCATGAGACGTTGCGGTGTAGCTTTTCCAAGGGTTAAACCATTTTTTTCCATCCACGCCTGGAGTCTGAGGCAGACTCACGAGAAGGACGACAACCTGACAACTTCACAAGTTGACCGAGGGGAGAGTGACTGGGCAGGAGTGACAGAGAGAAGGAGAGACGGAGAAAATATCATTTGTTTTTACAGTTTTGCTTTGCGCTGTGCAATCTTGGCAGCTGGGGTGTCATTGAGACGTGAGGGTTCCCTACTGCGCCAGCGAGCGTTTGGCACGGCGCCTGCCACCCCTCTCCACTGGGCCCGGCTCGCTGTCCTTAAAGCCTCGCACGGTTGCTGATAAAGCAGAGGACAAAGAGTAAGTGAGAGACAGAGACAGAGGGCTTGGAGATATAAAAAAGGAGAGAGCCATAGCAGGAGTGGGTGTGTGAGCGCCACCTACGCGTGTGTGTGTGTGTGTGTGTGTGTGTGTGTGTGTGTGTGTGTGTGTGTGTGTGTGTGTGTGTGTGAGGGTTCTCTCTCTTTCTTTGGGGAACACATTCTAGCCTGGTGTGTCACAGCTACTCAGGGGACATGAAAGCACACACACACACACAAAAACATTTGTCCAGCCAGTAACATTGACTGTGACATGAAGGGTCAGAGCCGGATGTCCTCCTTAATGTGAACATGATCTCATGGTGCTATGTCATCAGGTCCAGGCTGGGGCCTCTGGAGCTATGACTATGTCTGTCAAATGTCCTCTGGGCTTGAATTAGACTCCATAAGACAAGACAAAACACATCTGATTATTCACCACACAAACATGCACCCACACACGCACTCACTCACATGGACACAAACACACACGTTCACACACAGTTTACGCAAACATCCATACTGTCAATGAATCATCGCCTTTTAATAAAGACATCTTATCGTTGTGAACATCGACGGATTAACTATGTGTTTAAACCTCAAACCAGCGTGAGCAACCCAGACAGAGAAAACTCCTGCTATGTGTTGCTTTGAATTATGGAGAGAGACAAAGAAAGTGAGAGAGAGCTAGGCAGAGAGAGAGGCAGCACACACAGCCAGGCAGGCAGGCTGACACACAGGCAGGCAGGCAGGCAGGCAGACAGACAGGCAGACACACAGCCAGGCAGGCAGGCAGACACACACAGCCAGGCAGGCAGGCTGACACAAAGGCAGGCAGGCAGGCAGACAGGCAGGCAGGCAGACACACAGCCAGCCAGACAGGCAGGCACACAGCCAGGCTGGCTGGCAGGCAGGCAGGCAGACAGGCAGGGAAAAACACAGCCAGGCAGACAGGTAGGCAGGCAGACAGGTAGGCAGGCGGGCAAAAACGGTCTAATCCCCTGGATGGTTTTGTCAGCCCACGCAGACACAGCAGTCTCTTAGGACAGGGGGTCAAGAGAGTTCCAACCCCTGTGGTATGCAGGCGAGGATCAGCTCATTAGTCGACCTTAACGAGGCAGGGGGGACCACCCTTCCCATGGCCTCACCCCAGTCCCTCCGACTCCGACTGAGGGGGGCTTAGCTCCTCTCTCACGCTAAGACAACACTGCAGACACTTGCCTTGCACAGTGTCAGAACAGCTAAGCCACTAAGATATCTAGAATATTCTTGGGCCTAGACCAATCATTGCTGAGGTTTTAACTTCTATAAAGCTTGAATACCCTTATGGCCCAAGACAGTATTGCTTCAATGTCTGCTTGCTGACAAGCGTCTAACAGACTGGAGCGTTTAACCCTGTTCCACCCTTGCTGTTTGGCCCGTACCCCAGGGATTCTTTATCACAAGTTCTTCTTTGTGGTCTCAAGCTATGCTCTTAATATTCAGCATCTGTATGGATTTAAGCAACCTGCCCTATTTTCTTTCTTGTTGATTGGAGAGTTCCTGTTTTTATCGCCATGAACTATTGAACTAATCATGTAACTATGTGGAACTACTGTTTGGAAGAGCGCTCAGATCGTGACATGTTCAGACAGCCCTTCTACACCATATATCATTTATGACACTATTTTAGAACTGCTACTCCAAACTAGAATCAACAGATAAAGACAAATTCTTCTGACCTCAGACTTTTAATGATAAAAATTCCACCCAATTTTCACGAACGAAACAATGAAAAGAACACTTGTGAACACGCTATTTCTAGTTAGCTATATTGTTACCAAAAGTTAGCTAATTCGTTTATTTTGCCGGCTTGTGAAAACTAGCAACGAGTCTTAACTTTAGAAATCACAAACTGAAAAGAAACGTTGCACTTCATGGCAGCTGTTTGGAATTAGATTTCAATTGATTTGAACTGTTTATGTTTTACATTTGATATCTTCATCGTACCGTCTCTCTATACCAGTGTGTGAAATACCCATCAATATCCGGGGGGTCCCCATCTCCCGATTGTTGCGCAATATCCATCTAAACTTTCTCAATGTGTAACTTGGTAGGTTTTAAGGGGGCCTCATTTGTTAATCCCCCCAGGGGCCCCCGTATTTTGCACACTGCTCTCAATATATTCACTACATTTTGAATTACAGTTAGTATTGTATGAATAATATTAACTTAAATAATTAAAGATTAAATGTGAAGTCTTAAGACTTCTAGCAAAGATCATAACCAGTCTAATCTAAAAATACTTACAAAAATGAACCCTGACACGTACTGTACACACGCACACTACACACAGGAAAATATTTGCCATTACACCTGTAGGGCATTCCCACCTGACACCACACACTCCAACAAGGCAGAGTAAACAAGTCAACAGAGGCTGTCTGTTGGTGACTAGCCCGGGAATTAAAAGGCCTCAAACCCTGAGAAGCTACTGATTACGAGGTGACAGAAACAAACACGCACTCCGCCAGGCAACTGACTCGTGTGCGTGCGTCTGATTGGTTGGCTGGATAAGGCTGACAGGTCACAGCTCTTAATCTGGACGGGCTCAGACTAGGCTCCAGTCCCAACATTCACTTGCAATTATATCATACAGCCTGAGTAGCTGTGTGTGTGTGTGTTTGTGTGTCTGTGGGTGTGTGGGTGTGTTTGTGTGTCTGTGGGTGTGTTTAGGGTCTGAGACGTCATCACACCCTCTTTTGTCCCCCTGCTGTCAATGAGGTTGCATTGCCGCTAGGTCGCTAGCATCTACTTCCTCTGTGCGTCTGTTTGCATTCATCCTCGGTGTGCAAACATAAGACGAGAACTGCTTGGGGGAAAAACATGCCGGTTCAAAATGGCAGATATTGGCTGAAGCGACTTCCCCCGCACATGACAGAGCACAGTAGGCTAGATCTCCTGTCAAAATACAGACACACTCAAGCACACACAACTTGCCTGCATACTGACCCATTACCTAATGGCATACACCCAGCCAACAGCGAGAGAAAGAGAGAATCCAGATTTATTGTATCAAGAGTACATGGATAGGGGGCATAGATTTAAGGGAGAGACCAGGGTAGAATAAACACTGACCGCGCCCGAGGAGAGAGGGGATTAAAAGAGCGAGGGATGATCAAACAAACACTGCAGGGTCGCCAGTAGAGCATGTTACCTACTGAGGGGGCATCTAAGACACTGTGTGAGTGAGTGTGTGTGTGTGTGTGTGTGTGTGAGTGAGTGAGAGAGAGAGAGAGAGAGAGAGAGAGAGAGAGAGAGAGAGAGAGAGAGAGAGAGTCTGACTGTGTGTGTAGGTGTGTGTTTCCCCCAACTACAAACCAAGGGAACATGCTGAAGGAGGGAGAAAGGCAAGGTTCTGGAACCAGTACTTCATCAGAATGCTTGCTCGTTTGACTCTGGATGAAAAGGGCTCATTAGCCCCACCACAGGTTGTCATGCAGAACTGCACCTTCTGTCCTGTATTCTTGCAATGATCCTTGAAGCACATGCCATTTTACAACATCCCTTCCTGGACCGATCTTGAAAGTAACCGGTCACACTGGGCTTAATGTGGAGGAAGGGAGCTTGCCTGTTAGCTTGCAGCGATTGGACCAGAATAGCCCCTCTGGAAAATGAGGCTTGGCCTAGGGCTTGTACAAGAAGAAGTGACAGGACTATTGCTAGGGCTAGGGCTGGTCTTATAGACTGGAACACAACACAAAGAGCAGTCTTCCACCATGCACCCTTGTCCAGCAACAATAACCGATTTCCCCCTAATGTCATTCTACTTTCATTCAAACCTTGTTGTCTATTCCTTCCCCTTTCCCTGTGTCCCTTCTTTTCACCTTTCTATTCCTTATCATCTCCTCTGAACAATAAACCTCTCCCTCCCCTCCCCTCCCCTCTCCTCTCCTCCTCACATGCATATTCTTTTGGTCCTCTTTCCACCACCTGTGTCTGTCCCCTCCTCTTTAACGCCCCACCTACCTCACCCCCTGTCCCTTGCCCCCCGCAGTCCATTTCCCTTCCTAACCTCTCCCAAATATAGCCCCTGCCAAAACCACCAGGGGAAACAACTCAATGAAAAGATGTGTTCCCTCCACCAATCATATCCAGCCTTAGACTGGTCATGCAAGCAGCCCTGGCCACAGGGGACTGGAAATAAAAACATTTTTGAGGAATATCTGACAAATAAACATTCTTACAAATAAGCAAACAAATGGGTTTTGCTTTTTCACAGTTGAGTTGAGCTTCAAATAATTGAGGATAGAATAGAATTCTGCTAAGGACCTCATCCAAATACTTTTTGTGACTGATTACCTTTTACTATACTTTAATGGTTATTTCATCTGTATAGAAAGAGACTACATGGGAAAGTCCATCTCCAGTCTTCCGCAATTGTCCCCTGTTCATCCCAGCACCTGCCTAACCATTCCAACACCTGTCTCTCCATCCCAGCACCTGCCTAACCATTCCAACACCTGTCTCTCCATCCCAGCACCTGCCTAACCATTCCGACACCTGTCTCTCCATCCCAGCACCTGCCTAACCATTCCAACACCTTTCTCTCCATCCCAGCACCCGCCTAACCATCCCAACACCTGTCGCCCCATCCCAGCACCCGCCTAACCATCCCAACACCTGTCTCTCCATCCCAGAACCCACCTAACCATCCCAGCACCTGTCTCTCCATCCCAGCACCCGCCTAACCATCCCAACACCTGTCGCCCCATCCCAGCACCCGCCTAACCATCCCAACACCTTTCTCTCCATCCCAGAACCCACCTAACCATCCCAGCACCTGTCTCTACATCCCAGAACCCACCTAACCATCCCAGCACCTGTCTCTCCATCCCAGAACCCACATAACCATCCCAGCACCTGTCTCTCCATCCCAGAACCCACATAACCATCCCAGCACCTGTCTCTCCATCCCAGAACCCACATAACAATCCCAACACCTGTCTCTCCATCCCAGCACCCACCTAACCATCCCAACACCTGTCTCTCCATCCCAACACCTGTCTCTCCATCCCAGCACCTGCCCTGTTCCCCTCATCCATCCCGGCACCTGCCCTGTTCCCCTCATCCATCCCAGCCTGCCCCCTCCTTGTCCGATCTGTCCAACCAACCCAGTCCCCACAGCTAGCATCTTTACCCTGGAAGGCGATGGCGTGTCCTGAGATGAGGTATTTGAGCTCGAAGCTGTAGGAGTGGATGTTCTGAAGAGTCTCTCGTCTTACGGCTGCCTGGTAGCTCTCCTCCATCTTGCGCGTGCAGCAGGACGGGCCCTGGTGTTTACACACCAGCAGGTCCACATCTGGGGGCAGGGGGGGGGGACATACATTAGCAACAGTCCAGCCCCGACTGGCATCAGAGGACTCAACATTCTCTCTCTCTCTCTCTCTCTCTCTCACAAACACACAGACAAACATACACACAACCCCAATCCCCCGTATCCATACACAAACACATAGTCAACCTGTGTCTATTGGTACTTGATAAGGATGGATTGTTTCTGTTTAGGGAGAGAGAGAAGGGCATTCTACTGGGTGACTTATTTGGTTTAAGATAGAACCTGATTCTGAGCCCAACCAATAATAGGTGCAGATAAGTGGAGTAATGGGTCTGCCTCAAGTATTTTCTGAAATCTCACAAACAGTCATTTACTCAGGGGACCGCTTTATGTTTTGGGGGTTAGATAAATCAGAACACAAATATGGTGCGATATTTTTTAAGCGACCTTGAGCTAGGGAAAGGTGTTATATAAATAAACTAACTTCTTGTAATACTGTGCCCAGTGTAGTAACATACAGGTAAAAATCTGGTCATCTGATTTCATTTTAGATTAAAAGTGCTAGAACTGTGCTACAATAACAAATATATGTGACCACAGTGGAAGCTGAAACCAATCTTTCATCGTTGATTACTACTGAACTATGTTTGCTCACGTTAATATTAGGGGCGTGCCCTTGCAATACTTTCTGTCACAGTTTATGATCAAAGATAACAAGGCTGCGAGTATTTAGCAGTCAGAGTATAAATCCAAAATAGAAGGACTGCCATGAATGCTAAATCTAGAAATATATCGACGGAGCAGTTTGAGAATTGTTAGTGTCAGGAAATATATCACGATACTCAAGCGTATCGATATTTTATCGTACCCCCCATTAGCACATACATGGACAAGGGGCATTCTGTTTTTGGACAGGGTTCCCCTTTCTGTACTGAAATTTATGTCCGCAAATATAATACATGTATTAATGTTACGGGTGTAAAACATGCAGACACTTGGGATCCGAGAATGAAAGATAGGCGCCATGGGGAAACAGAAAGTAGACCAAGAAGAATTTAAACATGCTTACTGCTATAAATACTGCCTCTGCTCCAAGTATAAATAGCATTTGCATGTGCTGGCTGTTGTATGTGCACATCTTATGTGCATGTGTCGTATATGCACAGCACACAACCCAGGATGCACAAACGCACACAAAACATGCCATATGTGCATGCACAAAAATGCACACAAACGTGCTTACAGTCATGGACGAGCGTGCCCACAAACAAACACATTTGTCTGCAAAGACATGCACGCATGCATACACCCACGTGACCTGTGGACAACTCTCCCAGAAAATAACAAATACAAACCTTTCGTAATGACTAGGGTCTACATTACAGCTTTGGATGACTGAGATCTAACCATTTAAGGTGCATCACAATAGCCTCTCCTCCATCTGTCACTCAGAATAGGTCTGATAGGACAACTAATCTAAGTATGGTAGTGGTGTACGTATGTGTGTGTGGTGTAACTGGACTCTGAAAAGCACCGCCTCAGAGCTGGGACTGCACGACCGGTGCCTTGCTGACCAAATCCCATCCATGAAACACAATAGGCTTGCACTCTCAACATCACCCCTCCTCCTCAACCTCATTTGCTTGGCATACCCTAGTCAGGCATGGCTGTCTCTCAATTACCATGCTAGTGTTTACTGACCGCCCACCCCCCCCCCCTCCCTTGCTTGTGTCTGTCATTCCCAAGGAATGAGGACATAACTGGCCGACTGACATCAGTCTCTCTTCCCTCTCGCTCTGCCAAACTGTTTCCAGAATCCCATTTTCTCTCTACTGTCTCTTTCTCTCTCTCTCAACATCTCCCCCTCCTCTCTCTCTCACTCTCTCTCTCCCTCCTGCGCTCTCTCTCTGTCCCTGACCCTGTTATCCACCCTGGCTGGTCCTTCTACCTCTCTGTCTGTTATCTCTGATATGAAACTAATATCCAGGGACTCGCAGAGGAATTCAGTCCGGCCTCTCATGTCCGCTTCTCGCGTGTATCGACGGGGGGGACGGAGAGGGGAGGGGGGTAAGTGATACCCAGAAGGACTTTAGCAGCCAACACCATGGCAGCAGATATCGATGCAGGTCAACAGTGTCAGGAATATCTCCGAACATTGACTATAAGTCTTGACTTGTTAGCCCACACATTGAACTAATAACCTAAGATGTCAGATTAGTTTTGTTTGTTTTATAGCTCCTGGTTCCAAAGCTACTCATGAGACAGGTACAAATGGGAAGATTGGAGATTTGTTAGCGTTCAACAGAACGGTGAGGGTCTGCAACGAAGAGCATAACCACGCACGCATACCTACTTGACAACAAATCTTTACAATTATTTATATAGAAATACCATGGAGCTTGCAGCCCATTATGAGATACATTTCTTCCAGCGATGGACAGAAAGACTGACAGCCTCAGCTAATAACTGCCCAGCTACTGTTCTAAAGGGTGAATGTCAACCAAGAGACACAATTTCCTCTAATCATCTTCAGGGGCCGAAAACTTTAGAGGCAATTGGATGTAGAAAAGCCAAAATTTTATTACATTCAAGAGTCTTCAATTGCTGATCCCAAACCACGACGTCTAAGTGAGTTTAGTTGATGGACGAACAGAGTAAAACCCAGATTCCGATAAACCTCACTTCATATTTTCACATTTGATATTCATCCCCAAGAACAGGAATAACTTTGTGGAATCGGCGGGTAATTAAAGCGACCGAGTTGCCCTTTGTAGATATTTTGCTCTGCTCTCTTCCCGCTCTAGCCTCAGAAAGACGTCTTGCCCCATCCAGTGAACCTGCAGGATATTTACTCTATATTGATTTGCTTTACTTGGGAGGGACTGTGTTGATTGAAAACACGACTCAAAGAGGCTCTGCCGCATACCTGAATTTTTGGACGGACCTCAATCGCACTTGGAATGTTTGGCTTTGGCCGACTTCAAGCTGGCAGTGCCCCTGGTGACTGGCCACTTAGGGGTCCAGGGGCAAGTGTTGGGTGGGGTTGGACTGAAGGAGATACAGTTCTGGGCACCGGGGGCCAATGCTTGGGAGCAGAGTGAAGGGGCCATAAATCAGGAAGAGAGATGCACCAGGTACCAGGAAACCTGTATTCAAACAGCCCAGGGGTTCAGCTACCTTCCCAGTCTAGAATACCCAACCATCAATGGTGAAATCACACATTCTTCCCATTTACTTCTTCAGCCATGCCCCCCCCCCCCGTACACACACACACACACTGAACTTTAATAAGTGTTGAATTCTACTTTAAAAAGACAACCAACATACCTGGTGGGAGAGCCTTGCACAAACAGCAATAAGACCAATCAACTTAAAGGGAAATCCAATAAGGGGGGTTGGAACCCAGACACATTAAGCTGACTGTGATTTGGTAGACACTGGTTAGCCTTCAGTGGTGGGAGAGGATTGGAGATGGAACCACAGTCAGGTTCAGCACTTTAGTAAGCTGAGCCACTTAAGAACGTTGTTATTGTAACTTTCCTTGAATAGATGACTGAAAATGTCTTCAAATGCTGTGTACATTCCTCCGAGCACAAGTGTGACGAAGCCCTGGTCTGCTGAGGAGGTGACGTGTGCTGAGTGTGTGTGTGTTCTCGCCGTTTGAAATGCTTGGAAAGGGCTTAAAATGACCATGACCAATTGAAGGGATTTGCTAGCTGTCATGCCAGTGCGTTTGATGCTGTTGTGTGGCTGTGGTGTGTGACATGCGATAACATGGTGTGCTTTCATTCCTTTTTGCTAAAGTAAACACATATCCATGGACCGCCATATCAGATGTGTAAACTTCCTTTTTATCTAGCACCTAATCATCACTCCAGCATTGTATCGACTGACTTGGTAGGCGACAAGACACTGCATGACATTTTATGTAACGTCTTATCTTCTGGTTGGTTTTACAGACCTGTGTGGACAGCTGACTTGGACATAGAATTAGACTGGACTGGACAAAGCTAGCCAGAGGCATTTGTGTTCAGGATTTGAAGCGTGGTTTCAAAAAGCATCATGAAGGCAGTAGACAACAGTTGAATTTAGGTTGTAAAGTAAAGAAGTAATGTATGTGCAAATAAAAGCATTTAGAAGCTCCAGGTTCAACGCTTTGAAGGTGCTGCTCTGCCACACTCCTGAGTCACTTTATAGAGAAATCAGTTCACTGCACATGAATGAACCACAGCCCTGTGGAGCCCCAAAACAAACAGAGAACATGAAAAGACCTGAGGTTTCACCACTTCAGATTTCATGAGCTGCTTTGGTTGGCCCTTGATCTGAGAATGGAAGCGGCGTGGCAGAGTTGTGTACACACACACGCACGCGCGCGCATAGACACACACAGGGCATCTCTCATCTCTCTCACGCTCTCCTTTAGTCGCCACTTTGAAGAGCGAGCCGGGCTGGCCCGATACAACCTGGTCAGCGCCACTCCAAACAAGAAACAACAAATAACACGATTAAGGCAAAAAGGTTGGTGTTGAATTAGCTGCTGAGCTGACGAGCGACCAGGTGACACATGCAGACACAGCAGTGCAGTTCTGAAGCTCCGAGGGTAGATAAGCAGAGATGTTCACTCCAGGTGGTGGGACGCCCCATTATCCTGACATGCCTCTGATACCTAGCTTCAAGTCATGTGTTGTCCCCACCAACCAACAGCTACAAACAGTCTTGTTTTCAGTCCACGCTCCTCCCAGCGTAATCATCTGCAGCCATGCAGCTCCCCATCCCTTTTTTTCTAACACGCAGCTCAAACTATTGCCTCCAGACTGGTGACATGTTAACACGACCACAATCCTGGTGTCTCGTACAGGCTCCTGCTATCCCACGGTTTGACCCCCCCCCCCAGAAGACAATCGCACGTTCCCTTGACAGCGGCCAAACGTAGTGAAAAATGTATGCACTAGTCAGAAGCACTTCACAAACAAGGCGGCTGTCTTCATTTCACTTGAAGTCGATTGACGGCTGCGAGACACGAGGAAGGAGAAACTCCACCACGAATGCATACACAACGCTCCGATACGCTGAACTAAGCTATACATAACCAATGAGCTATTCAATAGTGTAACAGACGTAACCTTAGCTTGATGAAAAGCGTGTACCAGAAACCAGCTTTTCATTGCCCAATTCTATCATTCTATGACAATATTGTCCCTGTAATCTCACACCTGATGCGTCTGTACTCCACTGCAGTCTGAACCCTACTTCTCACCATGTGGATACTTGCTCAGCAATTACTGTATGCCAGCAGCCCAAAAGACATATTAGACTCCTACTAATAGGTAAAACCATAATACACACATTTTTCCATGAACCAGTTCCAGTTCAAAATCAATTTTAGCCTCCCACTGCTATGCCTTTGTGCCAGGAACATTTGAAAAGTGATTCCTTAAGACAACCCAGTTCATTTGCCAAACAGGGGGAGGTTAGGCAGGTAAGCTTAGCAAGACAATAAATATTTCAGTTATATATTACTATTGAGATGGACCTGAGTAGGATGAACATGGATTCTATCTTGAAAGCAAACAATTCCTCATGCTGAGGTAACATGAGTTATTGGCATACTGTACTTTCTGGGTGTTCGCTAATCAGGGCACGGCAATATGTCAATATCTTAAATATGTCTGTCAGTAACGTATTGCTTTACACTGGCTTTCAGAATATGATTAGGACACTCTCTGCCAGTTGTACCGAGAACCACGTGCATTCTCGACATCTAGTGACAACCGACCAAAATAGAATAAAAGCAGTGTATGCTTAGGCTTATATGTCTGCACTAAAGTGGATTAAATGAATACATACTGATAGATTGGCATTTGAAAAGTAGCCTACTTCGTGCGTGATCCTTGTCAGAGTCTCACCTGTGCCAGGTACCTCCGGTACCCACTTCAGCGGACCTATCTGCCGCATTTGAAACGCGGTTTTCACCTCATGACAGCTGTAAGAGTCAACATCCTCTAATTTTGCAAAAAACAAAACTGTTGACAAAATCCACAAAATGCTTACGCGTGGCCATACTCCTCGAAACATTGCAGCATCTCACGTCGCGTATCCAAGAGATCAGAATAATTTTGAAGTCGATTTAAAAGACTTCAGGGGAAAGTAGAATTGACGGGTTTAAACGGACAGAGTACACATGCTTTCAATTTTCACATTATTTTTTTCAGTGTCTGTACGAGCTTCCACGCGTAATTGTTTTTTTTCCTTTGAAGTGGAGAGTGTAGCCAATTGTAGAAGTCTGTGTCCGACACTCAACACAGGCAATGGTCGACTGGCCGATTCACTGCTCTCTCGCCTCCTCCCATTCATTGACTATAAGGGTGCCAGTTGGTAGAACAAATACGTTATTTTTAGCATCAAATAAGTATCATCGTTAGCCTACTTTTCATTTTCACGTTTGCAGGTTGAAGTTGTTGACATTTTAATTTTCTGCATCCCACCACATATTTCTGGCATCATGATACATTAGGGTATTGCTAACTTTTACAACGAGTGTTTTATGATCATATAAACAGACTAGGATTTTCAAACCCAAAACGTTGGAGCTGTTGAGTGCTGACACGATTAAAAAGATATATAAAATTGAATATAATTAGATTTTGGGCAGTATAAAATTGCATTCCTGCCGAGATTTGGGCAATTTAATTGGGGAAGTAAACCTCCATACGACTATGAAAAATGCTAGCTATTTGCTCATGGCATATTAATGGAAATCAAGTTATCAGTGCCTGCAAAATTTCAGTGCAGGGAAGGATGCTATTGTTTTGTTTAATGCACCACACCACCACCTATTGGTCGTGATACAACCTGAAAACATTGTAATAATCTACCTTCCCAACGATTATCGATCTAAGACTAACCTATTTGTCTCCAAGAGAGTTATCATACCTTTATATATATAAACACACACAACAAATCACTTCCAGTAATGTTCCACTAATTTAAGCACAAGTAACCTGGGCATTTATAAATTCAGGCCTCAACGTTTGTTGCAAAACGATCTGAATTAGGCGTTAATCGAACCACAGATCAACACGTTGATTTGGTCAGCTAGGATTCTAGGAGGATAAAGAAGGCTAATCTAATCGCCTTTTGCAGTCTGTACTTAATGTTGTAGAGTTCTGCTGTCATCATCAGCTGTTACCTGTATGGCACATGTTTACGATAGTGTTTGGATTCGGTAGATTAAGAAAATGGCATGTCTTCCTCTGACAAATACTATTAAATGATTGATTAAATAATTATTACCCATCGTATACGTGGACCTCGTGGCGCAACGGTAGCGCGTCTGACTCCAGATCAGAAGGTTGCGTGTTCAAATCACGTCGGGGTCAGTTTATTTTTGCCGACTTCATTTAGCGTTTACTTTACGTGATTAGACTAATGGTGACAGACATTATGCACTGATGACATGTACAATGCATTTAATACGTTTAGGTCTAGAATTGTTACATTGTCCAGCTCAGTCTTTTTTGATGTAACTTCTTTCCTTGCCACGCGGCTATTTCGATGAATTCTAAGAACAGGCTTTTTTACACAAATCCCGACAAACATCTCTTTATCATGCAGAAGAAATAGACATAACCAAATAAAAAGGAGGGCTCGTCCGGGATTTGAACCCGGGACCTCTCGCACCCTAAGCGAGAATCATACCCCTAGACCAACGAGCCATGCATGAGCATGCCGTGATATATAAATATCTCTGACTTACATTGGACAACAATCAACTATGTCTTTCGAATAGTTATCTTTATCACATATTTTTACTTCAAGAATCTCTGTTGTTTGGAATTAACTTAAGTTGCAAGTCGGCTAGTGGCAATACACCAAAATATAAGTACATCTAAATAATTACACTCTTTATGCAAACAGGCACACACTCAGACTGGAGCATTGTATGAAGTTGAAAGGTTCTATGTGTCCTGCTCAGGACCCAGTAACGTACATTGATAGGTTAGGGGTTGTGACAAGTACATTTGTATTGAACATTTTATTTATCTTATCGGCATGGCAAAGTGTCAGAGATGGGTTTCCGTCTTCCATCCATCAACAGATTATGTTTAAGGAAATGCAAACTCTTGCTTTCTGAATTAGTTAGAGTTCAATTTACCTATTGAGTTAACAATATTTGGTTCCAGGTATTTTACTGTTGCCTTTCAAACTGAATTTAAAAAATTTGAAAAAGTAATTATTTTAGGAGGAACCCATGTGTCAGCTTGTCAGCGCTTTCTTGAACAAAACGGGCCACACCGGTGTAGTGAGCTTTGCCAGCCACCTCCACCACCACAGCTTTAAAGTCTCCACATGTTGTCTCCTAAAAAAGAAAAAGGCACTGGTAATATCGATGTATTGATAGGAAATAATATGTTTTACTCATGCTGATTTGTTCATCTCTAACCAGAAATCTTCCTTTCTTTCTATGTGTAAATACACATTTCAAGAGAGAGATTACTATTATTAAATGTGTGAAGGGGTCCAGCTCAGTTTTAAAAGATAGGGTTAAGGATTTTCTGAGATGTGGAAAAGATGGACATAACTGATGACTCCAGAAATGAGACATCAGTCTGAGACAAACAGAAAGTGCCCACAAGAAAATGGTATGAATACTATTACCTGAACAGCTCTGCCAGTAAACTGTGATTTTGTTGTCCCGCTTTGGAAGATTCTTGTCTGGTTGAGGAGGATAAGGTGTTTGTGGTACTGGAGAGCCACCCTTGCTGTCACCCCTGAACCTGTGGGGCTTCGATCAACCTGTAAGAAATATGAACATTTCTGTTGGAAACCGAGACCCAAAATATCTTGCATGAGCGGTGGCCAAGTCTGGCTTGATGCAGTCGCTGACATGCTGTTAAAGACTGGCTGAAACTGCACAGAGTGAGTATCTAACTTCCATATTGTGACATTCTCTCAAGACATACAGGATAGATATGCAGTATACATCTTTTGTAGGAATTTGATTTGATGTTGATTTGGTGACCAGTGTCATCTGAATGGGATATGGTTGTTTTTTCCATTTCATCTTAGTTTTAAGGCCCCTGCCCAAGTGACAGCAGGCGTGCAGGACTAGAGGTCATGTGCAACCATTAATATCAGTGGTCTGTGGATAATATCAGTGGAAAAATAGGCTGGTTTATGAACCTTTTTCATGTACATGCATTGGAACATTCCTCATTGAGTATAGCAGTCAATGTGACAAAACTACCTTTCTATTGGCAGAAGGTTGAGGTAAGTGGTTATTCTGAAATTAGCTAACTGATTCACCTGGGAATCTGCAAATACACAAACATTGGCAGTTGGTTCTTGTGAATAGACATCGTTGCCATCTGTGAGGATAGTGCCATACAGAAACGCTAGATCCTCATTGATTGGGTGGTGTAGCTTAACCTAAAGAAGAAAAAAATACATAGTAATTGTACATTCGGAGTTATATTGTGTGACTGTGTGCCATATACAGTTTTAGTATTTTAACGGTGGAAGATTCAGTCCAATGTAATGGTGGTTCAAAATGTTGTAGATAACTTTACAAAGTTACTTGAGATTTGACAGAATTCGTCACTGCTGTGGCAGCGTCCACTAGATCTCTGGTTCTTGACTTGTTGACATCCAGGCCGAACCTCTGGGCAGCTACAAAAGCGTAGAAGGCACCTCCATAGCTTATGTCAACCATGACTTCCCCATAACCTGCCACTGTGACAATCACATCTAACAAAAGACAAAGTCATTAAATACTACAGAGATTACACAACATGTAGAAGTATATATTTGAAAGACCAGGTAAAAACAATGCATGCTGTTTTATCACTAATACCTAGGATATGTTTAAAGGTGTTATAACTGTCATTGTTCTTTTGATCTAGCAGTTTTGAAAACTTTAAGCAGAATTGTATTTGAAATTAGCTGAACTGTGATCAAGATTAAGCCCCAACAAAGATGAATAGATTGTCAACAGTACATGAAACTTGAATTAAACTATTTCAATGCATCTTTGATGACAGCTCTTATCTGAACACAACGAATCCCAGAACAAAATGCTTTGCCGGTTTGACCTTTATGATTCCTAATATTGACACATGACATACAGTGTATTAATGGTCTCACCTGTAGCAAATGCAAAAGCTGGAACACTGTTGAATCTTACACCTCCAGTTTCACCATTTGAACATTCGACAAATGCCTCCACCAGGCCACACGGACAGTGTATGTTCACTTTTGTTTCGGGGGATTGTATATTTTTGACAAGTTTGTAGTCAACTGCAAAACGCCCAAGTGCAATAACTGCATGACCACACATGGTGCTATATCCTTCATTGTGCATAAAAAGGACCCCAAAATCTGCTTCAGATATCTCACTCTCCACAATGAGTGCACCATACATGTCATAGTGTCCTCGTGGTTCAAACATTAAGGTCTGGCGCAAAACGTCGAGACACTCCTTCAAATAACGACGTTTGGATAGCAGACTGTCACCCTTTATCTCTGGATATCCGCTAATGATAATACGCAATGGTTCCCCACCAGTGTGCATATCAACAACTGACAGCTCAGCTCCATCATGAGGTGGAAGGACTAACTCCATTTGATCTGGACAAAAATAAATAAAAAATTCTTAAGTTTATTTACAACACTCGATCAAATTAATCCTAGATAAGTGACAATAGTATATCCTTCCAGCTGTATGTTTGACAGGCACATGCCTTTTAAAGGCAGGGTAAGCAAGTTTTGCAAAGAGAACAATTTTAGCAGTTGTTTGACACAATAGCCCCCCCGCAAAATAATTGATTATTTTTCCGTGTTGTCATAGAAAGTTGCATGCACCCCCACCCTCTGACTACCGACGACCCACAACTATTTATAAACCATCCATGCTAAGGTAATATGCACAATTAAATGTATAAAACTCTTAACCTGCTTGAACTGGTCAGGTCTAAAACAGTTTCAATGTTGTTTCACTTTTTCAATTTCGACGTGTACTTTCAAACGTCGTTGTCTTATCTGCTTTTCGACAGCAAAATTGCAAGTGAGCAACCAGACTGTTTTTCAAAATAAAGGCGCCCCCTTAATGGCCAAAGACTTGTCTTATCAAAGCCGACATACAGGGGTTCTTTCAGAAAGCGGGTGTACACAGATTTGTTTTTTGGTTTTCAAGAGTCAGTTCAGCGTTTCTCAGAGTCAATTACTACGGCAACATACTCCGGAAAGCTAACTTCCTCGCTACTAAAGCAGGCTTTATTCAATGAACCCTGCATTTGTTCTACTCTTAAACTGAAACTTGCTATATGAACGTGTCAGACATGGCTTAGGCTTGTCTCAGCCTTTTTCCTATTGGGTATAATATATGTCAAATTTGAGTATGTCCACTATAACCACACACACGAAACTTGTAGTGCACAGTGCCAGTGAGGTAGTAATTAAGATGTAAGCAAGAATCACACACTGATTAATGGAAGTATGCTGTACATATATAGTCGGTGACACGTCTGGAGCACAGTTCCCGAAATGGAAAGTGCCGTGCCCATGATGCAGCTGATAATCACAATTGAAATTCTCTAAATGACTTATGTGCACATCATGAAATAAATTCCTCATTATTTTGACAAAATTGATAGTGCTCTGGTACATGGATACAAATGGTTATGTAGCCTACAATTGTCTACTTCGTCTGATATTATCAGTTGCTTATGTTGATCCAAATGTATTATTATTCTTCTAACTTAAATACTATTACCACCATGAATATACCGACACAAAGTTATTATATTTAAGACAGTTGTCATATTTCTAGACCTAATTCACCATACTTTAACATACATTGCTGCATGACCAGTTCTATCATTTGCTATATAAAGAGATCGACTATGATTCCAGAGGACATTGCCTACGTAGGTTTCAATCCTACTTGCAGTGATTCTTCAGTGATTTGTTTATACTGATGTTTATGTCATGCCAGGCTTGATTTCTCCATAGTTGAAAACTTCCCAAGTGATGCAGCATTGGGAATTCAGACAGGCAGTCTGTGAACTGTGATGCCTTGGATGAGGTTAAGATTAAGGCATTGGACTCAAAATCCGATGGACTTTCCCCATGTAGGTTTAAAACCAACTTGTAGTGATTAAGCATAAATGATTTGTAATGAGAAAAATGTTTCACTTCATTTCTGTTGTCAAAGGTTGTGTCATGTTGTCTGCGTGTTACAACACCTTGTCAGACGGCTCAATGAATTAAATTTAACGTTTAGTTTGGATTCTCTAACGCGAAACGTTTTCACAGCATGGCTGTTGGTCTAATTGACCCGAAGGGCAATTTGTTTATGCCAATCAATTCAGTTTGACACCTTCTCGAACACAGTCCAAATATTCCAGCTTTGGGAATTTGTAGAAACTTACACTGAAAATGAAAGCTGTGATGTCTAAGTGGTCAAGAAGTGAGTCTTGAAATTTCCCTTCATAGGTTTGAACCCTACTTGCAGCATTATGGTATGAGGGTTTAGTTTTTGTTTATGCCATGCCTAGATTGATTTCTTAAAATGTTAAAGACTTTCCAAGTGACACATTCAACACAGGGATTCAACACAATTCTGTTGTCGAAGATTGTGGCGAGATGTCAGGGCGGGAACACAAGGGTTAAGCAGTTGGCCTTGAAATCCAATAGGATTTCCCTGCGTAGGTGTGAACTCTATTTACAACAAATAGGCAGAAGGGATTTGTTTCACTTCAATTCTGTTGTCAAAGATTGTGGTGAGATTTTAAGCGTCACAGCAGCTTGAGAGAAGGCATGAGGAAGGAAGTCAAACATTTCACTTGACTTCTCTATCGTGAAAGGTGTTCACAGCATGGCTGTGGGTCTTGTTGACCCGAAGGGTGCACAAGGCTTAAGGAGTTGGACTTGAAATGCAATGGGGTTCCCCGCGTGGGTCCCTACTCGCAACGATTAATCGTAAAGGATTTGTTTACGCCGATCATTCCATCTTGACACCTTCTTGAACACGTTCCTAGTGATCCAGCTTTGGGAATTTGGAGATACTTTTACCAAGCATGACCGCTGCGATGTCCGAGTGGTTAAGGAGTTGGACTTGAAATCCAATGGGGCTTCCCTGCGTAGGTTCAAACCCTACTCGCAGCGATAGGTTATGGAGGATTCCTTTTTTCTAACGTGTACTTCATGCCTAGATTCATTTCCTAAAACGTTGAAGACTTTCCAAGTGACAGTGGATTGGGAATTGAGAACTGCATTGTGAGAGCTGTGATGGCCGAGAGGTTAAGGCTTTGGACTTGAAATCCAATGGGGCTTCCCCGGGAGGTTCGAACCCTACTTGCAGGGATTCATCAGTCATTTGTTTATACTAATGTTTGTTATGCCAGGATTGATTTCTCCATAGTTGAAAACTTCCCAAGTGATGCAGCATTGGGAATTCAGACAGGCAGTCTGTGAACTGTGATGCCTTGGATGAGGTTAAGATTAAGGCATTGGACTCAAAATCCGATGGACTTTCCCCATGTAGGTTTGAAACCAACTTTTAGTGATTAAGCATAAGGGATTTGTACTGCGAAAATTTTTCACTTCATTTCTGTGTCAAAGATTGTGTCCTGTGTCTGCGTGTTACAACACCTTGTCAGACGCCTCAAGGAATTAAATTTAACGTTAAATCTGGATTCTCTAACGTGAAAGGTTTTCACAGCATGGCTGATGGTCTAAAAGACTTTCCAAGTGACACATTCAACACAGGGATTCAACACAATTCGGTTGTCGAAGATTGTGGCGAGATGTCAGGGCGTCACAGCGGGAACACAAGGGTTAAGCAGTTGGCCTTGAAATCCAACAGGATTTCCCTGCGTAGGTGTGAACTCTATTCGCAACGAATAGGCAGAAGGGATTTGTTTCACTTCATTTCTGTTGTCAAAGATTGTGGTGAGATTTTCAGAATCTGAATCAGAAACCGTTTATTGCCATTGTCAGTGAAGTTCACAAACATAGGAACTTGCTCCGGCGTAGGTGCAACATAAAGTAAAGGATAAAGTATTAGAATATATAAAAAATATATAAAAGGCATGCATAAAATTAAGAATAAAATAGACTAAGATAGACTAACACTATGTACAGAATGTAAAGTGGGCAGATAGTGCGATGTGTAAGCGTCACAGCAGCTTGAGAGAAGGCATGAGGAAGGAAGTCAAACATTTCACTTGACTTCTCTATCGTGAAAGGTGTTCACAGCATGGCTGTGGGTCTTGTTGACCTGAAGGGTGCACAAGGCTTAAGGAATTGGACTTGAAATGCAATGGGGTTCCCCGCGTAGGTCCCTACTCGCAACGATTAATCGTAAAGGATTTTTTTACGCCGATCATTCCATCTTGACACCTTCTTGAACACGTTCCTAGTGATCCAGCTTTGGGAATTTGGAGAGACTTTAACCAAGCATGACCGCTGCGATGTCCGAGTGGTTAAGGAGTTGGACTTGAAATCCAATGGGGCTTCCCCGCGTAGGTTCAAACCATACTCGCAGCAATAGGTTATGGAGGATTCCTTTTGTCTAATGTGTGCATCATGCCTAGATTCATTTCTTAAAATGTTGAAGACTTTCCAAGTGACACTGGATTAGGAATTGAGAAATGCAGATTGAGAGCTGTGATGGCCGAGAGGTTAAGGCGTTGGACTTGAAATCCAATGGGGTTTCCCCGCGTAGGTTCGAATCCTACTTGCAGCGATTTGTCAGTGATTTGTTTATACTGATGTTTGTCATGCCAAGATTGATTTCTCCATAGTTGAAAACTTCCCAAGTGATGCAGTATTGGGAATTCAGACAGGCAGCCTGTGAACTGTGATGCCTTGGATGAGGTTACGATTAAGGCATTGGACTCAAAATCCAATGGACTTTCCCCATGTAGGATTAAACCAACTTGTAGTGATTAAGCATAAATGATTTGTAATGAGAAAAATGTTTCACTTCATTTCTGTTGTCAAAGATTGTGTCATGTTGTCTGCGTGTTACAACACCTCGTCAGACGGCTCAATGAATTAAATTTAACGTTCAATTTAGATTCTCTAACGCGAAACGTTTTCACAGCATGGCTGTTGGTCTAATTGACCCAAAAGGTAATTTGTTTTCATGCCAATCAATTCAGTTTGACACCTTCTCGAACACAGTCCAAATATTCCAGCTTTGGGAATTTGTAGAAACGTTCACTGAAAATGAAAGCTGTGATGTCTAAGTGGTCAAGGAGTAAGTCTTGAAATTTCCCTTCATAGGTTTGAACCCTACTTGCAGCATTATGATATGAGGGTTTGTTTTTTGTTTATGTTCATGCCATGCCTAGATTGATTTCTTAAAATGTTAAAGACTTTTCAAGTGACACATAAGGTATTCAACACAATTCTGTTGTCGAAGATTGTGGCGAGATGTCAGGGCGTCACAGCGGGAACACAAGGGTTAAGCAGTTGGCCTTGAAATCCAACAGGATTTCCCTGCGTAGGTGTGAACTCTATTTACAACAAATAGGCAGAAGGGATTTGTTTCACTTCAATTCTGTTGTCAATGATTGTGGTGAGATTTTAAGTGTCACAGCAGCTTGAGAGAAGGCATGAGGAAGGAAATCAAACATTTCACTTGACTTCTGCTATCGTGAAAAGGTTTCACAGCATAGGTCTTGGGTCGTTGACCCGAAGGGTGCACAAGGCTTAAGGAGTTGGACTTGAAATGCAATGGGGTTCCCCGCGTGGGTCCCTACTCGCAACGATTAATCGTAAAGGATTTGTTTACGCCGATCATTCCATCTTGACACCTTCTTGAACACGTTCCTAGTGATCCAGCTTTGGGAATTTGGAGATACTTTTACCAAGAATGACCGCTGTGATGTCCGAGTGGTTAAGGAGTTGGACTTGAAATCCAATGGGGCTTCCCTGCGTAGGTTCAAACCCTACTCGCAGCGATAGGTTATGGAGGATTCCTTTTTTCTAACGTGTACTTCATGCCTAGATTCATTTCCTAAAACGTTGAAGACTTTCCAAGTGACAGTGGATTGGTAATTGAGAACGGCATGTGAGAGCTGGTGAAGAAAAGAAAATAAAAGGGAGAGAAAAGAGAAAGAAAAAGAAGAAGAGACGAAAAGAGAGAGAAAAAAAAAAAAAGAGAAAGATAAAAAGGAAGAGACAAGGAAAAGGAAAGAAAAAAGAAAAAAGAAAAAAAGAGATGAGAGAAATAAAGAGAGAGAGAGAGGGAGATGGATGAGAGAGAGGAATGAGAGATGGAGAGAAGGAGACAGAAATGGGAGGAGTGAGAGGTGACGTAGGGAAAGAAAGAAAGGAGAGAAAGAGAGAAGAAGGAAAAAAAAGAAAAAAAAAGAGAAGGAAAAAAAAAAGAAGAAAAAAAAACAAAATATGAGAAAAAAGAGAGAAAGAAAAAAGAAAAAAGAAAAAAAGAAGAGTGAATAAAGGAGGAATAGAGAAGGAAAGAAAGAAAAAAAAGAGAAAGAGAAAAAAAAAAAGAGGAAGAGAGAGGAAACAGGAAAGAAGAGAAGGAAGAGAACAGACCGCGACAAAAAAAAAAGGAGAGATGAAAGAAAGAAAAATCAGAAAGAAGAGATAAAAAAGAACGAAGAAGAAGAAGAAGAATTCAGAGAAAAAGAAGAACAAAAAAAAAGAAGAAAAAGAAAAAGAAAAGAAAAAGAAAGAAAGAAAAAAAGGAAGAGAAAAAGAGAAAAGAAAGAGAAAAAAGAAAAAAAAAAGGACAGAGGAGAATGATAGAGAGAGAGAGGAAGAAATGAAGAAAAGAAGAAAAGAAGAAAGAAAAAAGGAAAAAAAAAAAAAAAAAAAGAAGAAAAACAAAACAAAAGGAAAAGACGAAGAAAAGAAGATAAGGAAGAAGAAAAAGAAAAGAAAGAGAAAGAAAGAAAAAAAGAAGATAGGAAAAGAGAAAAGGAGAAAAAAAGAAAAAAAGAGGAAAGAGAAGACAGAGAAAAAGAGAGAAGAGAAAGAGAAGAGAAGAGAAAAAAGAAAGAAAAAAAAGTAAAAAAAGAGATAAGTGAAGAAAAAAAAGAAAAGAGAAGAAAAAAAAAGAAGAAAAAGGAAACAAGAGACAAAGAGAAAGTAAAATAGGGAAACGAAGATGATAAGAGAAAAAAAATAAGAGAAAGGCAAAACGAAAAGAAGAGAAAAAAAGAGGGAGGGAGATGGAGAGGAGGAGAGGATTACATAAGGGATTAGTATGACGTTTTTTGGCTAAAATACGTTAACGAACAGATGTTAGTATTGTATGACGATTTGTCCACCCTGGAAAACGACGTAAAGGAAGTTAGTATGACCGTTTTGCGTCTGGAAAAAGTTAAGGGGAGGGGTATGAAGTTTTTGGCTAAAAAAAAGACGTAAGGCGAAAAAGTCGCAGAAGAAGGAAATGAGGAAGGGAAGCAAACATTCACTTGACTTCTCTATCGTGAAAGGTGTTCACAGCATGGCTGTGGGTCTTGTTGACCTGAAGGGTGCACAAGGCTTAAGGAATTGGACTTGAAATGCAATGGGGCTCCCCGCGTAGGTCCCTACTCGCAACGATTAATCGTAAAGGATTTTTTTACGCCGATCATTCCATCTTGACACCTTCTTGAACACGTTCCTAGTGATCCAGCTTTGGGAATTTGGAGAGACTTTAACCAAGCATGACCGCTGCGATGTCCGAGTGGTTAAGGAGTTGGACTTGAAATCCAATGGGGCTTCCCCGCGTAGGTTCAAACCATACTCGCAGCAATAGGTTATGGAGGATTCCTTTTGTCTAATGTGTGCATCATGCCTAGATTCATTTCTTAAAATGTTGAAGACTTTCCAAGTGACACTGGATTAGGAATTGAGAAATGCAGATTGAGAGCTGTGATGGCCGAGAGGTTAAGGCGTTGGACTCGAAATCCAATGGGGTTTCCCCGCGTAGGTTCGAACCCTACTTGCAGCGATTTGTCAGTGATTTATTTATACTGATGTTTGTCATGCCAAGATTGATTTCTCCATAGTTGAAAACTTCCCAAGTGATGCAGCATTGGGAATTCAGACAGGCAGCCTGTGAACTGTGATGCCTTGGATGAGGTTACGATTAAGGCATTGGACTCAAAATCCAATGGACTTTCCCCATGTAGGATTAAACCAACTTGTAGTGATTAAGCATAAATGATTTGTAATGAGAAAAATGTTTCACTTCATTTCTGTTGTCAAAGGTTGTGTCATGTTGTCTGCGTGTTACAACACCTCGTCAGACGGCTCAATGAATTAAATTTAACGATTAGTTTGGATTCTCTAACGCGAAACGTTTTCACAGCATGGCTGTTGGTCTAATTGACCCAAAAGGTAATTTGTTTTCATGCCAATCAATTCAGTTTGACACCTTCTCGAACACAGTCCAAATATTCCAGCTTTGGGAATTTGTAGAAACGTTCACTGAAAATGAAAGCTGTGATGTCTAAGTGGTCAAGGAGTAAGTCTTGAAATTTCCCTTCATAGGTTTGAACCCTACTTGCAGCATTATGATATGAGGGTTTGTTTTTTGTTTATGTTCATGCCATGCCTAGATTGATTTCTTAAAATGTTAAAGACTTTTCAAGTGACACATAAGGTATTCAACACAATTCTGTTGTCGAAGATTGTGGCGAGATGTCAGGGCGTCACAGTGGGAACACAAGGGTTAAGCAGTTGGCCTTGAAATCCAACAGGATTTCCCTGCGTAGGTGTGAACTCTATTTACAACAAATAGGCAGAAGGGATTTGTTTCACTTCAATTCTGTTGTCAAAGATTGTGGTGAGATTTTAAGTGGCACAGCAGCTTGAGAGAAGGCATGAGGAAGGAAATCAAACATTTCACTTGACTTCTCTATCGTGAAAGGTGTTCACAGCATGGCTGTGGGTCTTGTTGACCCGAAGGGTGCACAAGGCTTAAGGAGTTGGACTTGAAATCCAATGGATTTTCCCCCATAGGTTTAAACCATACTCACAACTATTAATCGGAAAGGATTTGTTTATTTCAATGATTCCATCTTCTTGAACATGGTCCAATCTAACTAGCTTTCGGAATTCAGGGAGACATTTCTAAAGCACCCATAATGCGATGTCCGAGTGGTTAAGGAGTTGGATTTGAAATCCAATGGGGTTTCCCCGCGTAGGTTCGAACCCTACTCGCAGCGATTCTAGTTAGGTTATGAGAGTGGGGGATTTTTTTCCTTTTTTTTTGTGGTTGCTAAGCGTGGTTACTTCAGCCTACGATTGTGAGCAATATTCCTGAAACAGTTGAGAAGGAAAAGACTTTCCAAGTGACAGTGGATTGGTAATTGAGAACTGCATTGTGAGAGCTGTGATGGCCGAGAGGTTAAGGCGTTGAACTCGAAATCCAATGGGGTTTCCCCGCGTAGGTTCGAACCCTACTTGCAGGGATTCATCAGTCATTTGTTTATACTAATGTTTGTTATGCCAGGATTGATTTCTCCATAGTTGAAAACTTCCCAAGTGATGCAGCATTGGGAATTCAGACAGGCAGTCTGTGAACTGTGATGCCTTGGATGAGGTTAAGATTAAGGCATTGGACTCAAAATCCGATGGACTTTCCCCATGTAGGTTTGAAACCAACTTTTAGTGATTAAGCATAAGGGATTTGTAATGAGAAAAATGTTTCACTTCATTTCTGTTGTCA
The DNA here is from genome assembly GCA_036571765.1 of Plecoglossus altivelis. NCBI lineage: Eukaryota > Metazoa > Chordata > Actinopteri > Osmeriformes > Plecoglossidae > Plecoglossus > Plecoglossus altivelis. Next base: position 5,115,845 of record BROE01000001.1, read on the forward strand.
AAGATTGTGTCATGTTGTCTGCGTGTTACAACACCTTGTCAGACGCCTCAAGGAATTAAATTTAACGTTAAATCTGGATTCTCTAACGTGAAAGGTTTTCACAGCATGGCTGTTGGTCTAAAAGACTTTCCAAGTGACACATTCAACACAGGGATTCAACACAATTCGGTTGTCGAAGATTGTGGCGAGATGTCAGGGCGTCACAGCGGGAACACAAGGGTTAAGCAGTTGGCCTTGAAATCCAACAGGATTTCCCTGCGTAGGTGTGAACTCTATTTACAACAAATAGGCAGAAGGGATTTGTTTCACTTCAATTCTGTTGTCAATGATTGTGGTGAGATTTTAAGTGTCACAGCAGCTTGAGAGAAGGCATGAGGAAGGAAATCAAACATTTCACTTGACTTCTCTATCGTGAAAGGTGTTCACAGCATGGCTGTGGGTCTTGTTGACCTGAAGGGTGCACAAGGCTTAAGGAATTGGACTTGAAATGCAATGGGGTTCCCCGCGTAGGTCCCTACTCGCAACGATTAATCGTAAAGGATTTTTTTACGCCGATCATTCCATCTTGACACCTTCTTGAACACGTTCCTAGTGATCCAGCTTTGGGAATTTGGAGAGACTTTTACCAAGAATGACCGCTGCGATGTCCGAGTGGTTAAGGAGTTGGACTTGAAATCCAATGGGGCTTCCCCACGTAGGTTCAAACCCTACTCGCAGCGATAGGTTATGGAGGATTCCTTTTTTCTAACGTGTATGTCGAGCTTAGATTCATTTCTTAAAACGTTGAAGACTTTCGAAGTGAGACTGGATTTGGAATTGTAAATTGCACCTTGAAAGCTGTGATGGCCGAGAGGTTAAGGCGTTGGACTCGAAATCCAATGGGGTTTCCCCGCGTAGGTTCGAACCCTACTTGCAGCGATTCATCAGTGATTTATTTATACTGATGTTTGTCTTGCCAGGCATGATTTCTCTATAGTTGAAAACTTCCCAAGTGATGCAGCATTGGGAATTCAGACAGGCAGTCTGTGAACTGTGATGCCTTGGATGAGGTTAAGATTAAGGCATTGGACTCAAAATCCAATGGACTTTCCCCATGTAGGTTTAAAACCAACTTGTAGTGATTAAGCATAAATGATTTGTAATGAGAAAAATGTTTCACTTCATTTCTGTTGTCAAAGGTTGTGTCATGTTGTCTGCGTGTTACAACACCTCGTCAGACGGCTCAATGAATTAAATTTAACGATTAGTTTGGATTCTCTAACGCGAAACGTTTTCACAGCATGGCTGTTGGTCTAATTGACCCAAAAGGTAATTTGTTTTCATGCCAATCAATTCAGTTTGACACCTTCTCGAACACAGTCCAAATATTCCAGCTTTGGGAATTTGTAGAAACGTTCACTGAAAATGAAAGCTGTGATGTCTAAGTGGTCAAGAAGTGAGTCTTGAAATTTCCCTTCATAGGTTTGAACCCTACTTGCAGCATTATGATATGAGGGTTTGTTTTTTGTTTATGTTCATGCCATGCCTAGATTGATTTCTTAAAATGTTAAAGACTTTTCAAGTGACACATAAGGTATTCAACACAATTCTGTTGTCGAAGATTTTGTTTGTGCTGAGAATTGATGAAATGGGGGTTTTTCCCAGAAGGGGACAGGTCATCACAGTGGGAACACAAGGGTTAAGCAGTTGGCCTTGAAATCCAACAGGATTTCCCTGCGTAGGTGTGAACTCTATTTACAACAAATAGGCAGAAGGGATTTGTTTCACTTCAATTCTGTTGTCAAAGATTGTGGTGAGATTTTAAGTGTCACAGCAGCTTGAGAGAAGGCATGAGGAAGGAAGTCAAACATTTCACTTGACTTCTCTATCGTGAAAGGTGTTCACAGCATGGCTGTGGGTCTTGTTGACCCGAAGGGTGGACAAGGCTTAAGGAGTTGGACTTGAAATGCAATGGGGTTCCCCGCGTAGGTCCCTACTCGCAACGATTAATCGTAAAGGATTTGTTTACGCCGATCATTCCATCTTGACACCTTCTTGAACACGTTCCTAGTGATCCAGCTTTGGGAATTTGGAGATACTTTTACCAAGCATGACCGCTGCGATGTCCGAGTGGTTAAGGAGCTGGACTTGAAATCCAATGGAGCTTCCCCACGTAGGTTCAAACCCTACTCGCAGCGATAGGTTATAGAGGATTCCTTTTTTCTAACGTGTATGTCGAGCTTAGATTCATTTCTTAAAACGTTGAAGACTTTCGAAGTGAGAGTGGATTTGGAATTGTAAATTGCACCTTGAAAGCTGTGATGGCCGAGAGGTTAAGGCGTTGGACTCGAAATCCAATGGGCCCTTTCCCACAAGCGTTATAGCGTTCGAACGGCCTATCTTAGCAAGCGATTCATCAGTGATTTATTTATACTGATGTTTGTCTTGCCAGGCATGATTTCTCTATAGTTGAAAACTTCCCAAGTGATGCAGCATTGGGAATTCAGACAGGCAGCCTGTGAACTGTGATGCCTTGGATGAGGTTACGATTAAGGCATTGGACTCAAAATCCAATGGACTTTCCCCATGTAGGATTAAACCAACTTGTAGTGATTAAGCATAAATGATTTGTAAGTGAGGAAAAATGTATCTCTTCATTTCTGTTGTCAAAGGTTGTGTCATGTTGTCTGCGTGTTACAACACCTCGTCAGACGGCTCAATGAATTAAATTTAACGTTCAATTTAGATTCTCTAACGCGAAACGTTTTCACAGCATGGCTGTTGGTCTAATTGACCCAAAAGGTAATTTGTTTTCATGCCAATCAATTCAGTTTGACACCTTCTCGAACACAGTCCAAATATTCCAGCTTTGGGAATTTGAAGAAACGTTCACTGAAAATGAAAGCTGTGATGTCTAAGTGGTCAAGGAGTAAGTCTTGAAATTTCCCTTCATAGGTTTGAACCCTACTTGCAGCATTATGATATGAGGGTTTGTTTTTTGTTTATGTTCATGCCATGCCTAGATTGATTTCTTAAAATGTTAAAGACTTTTCAAGTGACACATAAGGTATTCAACACAATTCTGTTGTCGAAGATTGTGGCGAGATGTCAGGGCGTCACAGTGGGAACACAAGGGTTAAGCAGTTGGCCTTGAAATCCAACAGGATTTCCCTGCGTAGGTGTGAACTCTATTTACAACAAATAGGCAGAAGGGATTTGTTTCACTTCAATTCTGTTGTCAAAGATTGTGGTGAGATTTTAAGTGGCACAGCAGCTTGAGAGAAGGCATGAGGAAGGAAATCAAACATTTCACTTGACTTCTCTATCGTGAAAGGTGTTCACAGCATGGCTGTGGGTCTTGTTGACCCGAAGGGTGCACAAGGCTTAAGGAGTTGGACTTGAAATGCAATGGGGTTCCCCGCGTGGGTCCCTACTCGCAACGATTAATCGTAAAGGATTTGTTTACGCCGATCATTCCATCTTGACACCTTCTTGAACACGTTCCTAGTGATCCAGCTTTGGGAATTTGGAGATACTTTTACCAAGCATGACCGCTGTGATGTCCGAGTGGTTAAGGAGTTGGACTTGAAATCCAATGGGGCTTCCCTGCGTAGGTTCAAACCCTACTCGCAGCGATAGGTTATGGAGGATTCCTTTTTTCTAACGTGTACTTCATGCCTAGATTCATTTCCTAAAACGTTGAAGACTTTCCAAGTGACAGTGGATTGGGAATTGAGAACTGCATTGTGAGAGCTGTGATGGCCGAGAGGTTAAGGCGTTGAACTCGAAATCCAATGGGGTTTCCCCGCGTAGGTTCGAACCCTACTTGCAGGGATTCATCAGTCATTTGTTTATACTAATGTTTGTTATGCCAGGATTGATTTCTCCATAGTTGAAAACTTCCCAAGTGATGCAGCATTGGGAATTCAGACAGGCAGTCTGTGAACTGTGATGCCTTGGATGAGGTTAAGATTAAGGCATTGGACTCAAAATCCGATGGACTTTCCCCATGTAGGAGTGTGTTGAAAACCAACTATTAATTGAATCCAAAGTCATAAGGAATTTGTAATGAGAAATGAATGTTTCACGATTCATTTCTGTTGTCAAAGATTGTGTCATGTTGTCTGCGTGTTACAACACCTTGTCAGACGCCTCAAGGAATTAAATTTAACGTTAAATCTGGATTCTCTAACGTGAAAGGTTTTCACAGCATGGCTGTTGGTCTAAAAGACTTTCCAAGTGACACATTCAACACAGGGATTCAACACAATTCGGTTGTCGAAGATTGTGGCGAGATGTCAGGGCGTCACAGCGGGAACACAAGGGTTAAGCAGTTGGCCTTGAAATCCAACAGGATTTCCCTGCGTAGGTGTGAACTCTATTTACAACAAATAGGCAGAAGGGATTTGTTTCACTTCAATTCTGTTGTCAAAGATTGTGGAGAGATTTTAAGTGTCACAGTGCAAGCTTGAAGAAGGCTGTGATGAGGAACCGGAAATCAAAGACATTTCACTTGACTTTCTCTATCGTTGAAAGTGTTTCACAGCATGGCTGGGGGGTCTTGTTGGACCTGAAGGCTGTGCACAAGGCTAAGGAGTTGGACTTGAAATGCAATGGGGTTCCCCGCGTGGGTCCCTACTCGCAACGATTAATCGTAAAGGATTTGTTTACGCCGATCATTCCATCTTGACACCTTCTTGAACACGTTGCTAGTGATCCAGCTTTGGGAATCTGGAGATACTTTTACCAAGCATGACCGCTGTGATGTCCGAGTGGTTAAGGAGTTGGACTTGAAATCCAATGGGGCTTCCCCACGTAGGTTCAAACCCTACTCGCAGCGATAGGTTATGGAGAATTCCTTTTTTCTAATGTGTACTTCAAGCCTAGATTCATGTCTTAAAACGTTGAAGACTTTCCAAGTGACAGTGGATTGGTAATTGAGGACTGCATTGTGAGAGCTGTGATGGCCGAGAGGTTAAGGCGTTGGACTCGAAATCCAATGGGGTTTCCCCGCGTAGGTTCGAACCCTACTCGCAGCGATTAAGCGAAATTAAGCTTTGATTCTGTTGTCAAAATTATGCTGAGATGTCATGTCACAGCGTTTAGGAGAGGGATGCAAGTCAAATGTTTCACGTGACTTCTCTATCGTGAAAGGTTTTCACAGCTTGGCTGTTGGTCATACTGTACTGAAGAGAGCACAAGAGTTAAGGAGTTGGACTTGAAATCCAATGGGGTTTTCCACTTAGGTTCGAACCCTGTGGTTCACAACAATTAGTTGCAAAGGATTTATTAATGCTGATCATTCCTTCTTGAACACGTTCCAAGTGATCCAGCTTTAGGAATTTAGGAAGACCAAGGCCCAGAATGAAAGCTGCGATGTCCGAGTGGTTAAGGAGTTGGACTTGAAATCCAATGGGGCTTCCCCTCGTAGGTTCAAATCCTACTCGCAGCGATAGGTTGTGAGGGATTTGTTTTTTCTTATGTTTACGTCATGCCTAGATTCATTTATTAAAACGTTGAAGACTTTCCAAGTGACACTGGCTTGGGAATTGAGAACTGCATTGTGAGAGCTCAGTGTAAAAGACTGGAGTAAGCCACTATTTTGCTACTATTATTTTAAATAACAGCCTACCTTTGATGACATTTATCCTGAAAAGCCTCTCAAAAACATGGTTCTCTGTAGAAAATCAAGTTCTTTAGTAGGTCTTCCTTTGCCGATAAACTCCTACTTCTAAGTCAAAGTGACTTAGTTCCAAACTTTAAAAACGGCGCATAACAATGTGAAACAATGTTCTCCTCCCTTGTGGAACCTTACTGGCGGCCTTCATAGTCAAGTGAACGATCGTGATCGCGGAACTTGTCTGAAGTTCGCGATAACTAAGACCACCCATTTACAGGGAAGATAGGATTGGTCAATTTTACTGTCAATGAAAACTGATCTTTTATTGAATTGCTATCAATGTATACTTGTAAATTTCTAACTGGACCACCGATCACAGAGCTTCATAATATTTTCCTATCAATAATGGAGGCAGCAAATATCGGTAATACCAAATAAAAGGCTTCCCTTTTTGCTTCCCTAAGCATAAAATGGGCACTAAGATGACTAGTAATGGTACTGTGTGAACTTACGTCATGCTAATGTGCCGTGATGGACTTCGGGACGCATTGTGGCAGACGGTCCAAGTTATCCAACTTTCGGAAGTCAGAGGAACTTTCACCAAGAATGAAAGATGAAATTACAATGGGGTTTTCCTGCGTGTAGTTTTAGATCATACTCGCAGCAACTCGTTGTAGTGGGTATGGTTAATGCTGATATTTACGTAAAGCCATAGTTGATTTACAGACTTCATTAATACATTCCATGTGATCCAGCTTTAGGAATTCAGAAGGACTTGGGAGGACAAACAGCCAACATGGTACATTTCTCTGAAGGCTAAAAAGCTACATGGTTATGGAGTTGAGTGTAATGTACGTTATCCACCCTCCTACGCAGTAGATGGCAGTGTGTGCACCTTTAAATTAAATGCGGTCCACCGATCAAATTCAAAGAAGAAGAAGATGGGGCACTGGAGCAGCTGTGAACCCGCGCTGTTGCTGACGAAAATTATGGGCTGACAGATTACTCTACAAACAAGTTCGTGTAACTATAAATATCAAGGATTAGCTATGATTGATACAGCTATGCATAGCAGTTATCTACTCGCTTACCCTATCCCGAGTTTCCAAATGGTAAATCTTTTTGTTTTATAGTCTAGCAGGAACCTACCGCTTGTGTTTGCACTACCTATTGTTTTGCTGTGTTCTGTACTGAATCAGAACCAGCCGTTGTATTTTCTACATTTGTAGATGGCAGATTAGATAACATTAGCTAGCTAGGAACCAATAGCAACGGTTTGTGGTGAGTGTGTGAGTCTATCCCAACCGATGTGCTTGGCAATCAAACTGCTGATTGCCGAAATAGGCGATAGACTGTTTGTCATCAGCACAACTAGTGTTGGGTAGTCTCTTCTGAACGGAGAATTAAAGAGACAATGTAACAGAACGCACATCATGCGAGCAAGGCAGCTACTTAAGTTAAATTAACCTGCAGTTTACGAGTAAGTAAATGCAATCATTTGTTTACAGAAAGTAATCTTAAAAAATGGAGATGGACGATGATCTTGAGAACTTCCTCAAGGAACAGAGAGCCAAAGTGGCAGAGGATAAAGCCAAGTTGAAGCTCGATCTTCCTTACATGGAAATACGGGTGAGTTTCTCTCCGTATTTTTTGTAAGATCGTTTGTACAGTTGACTGGGCCTTGGCCTTGAAGTCAGTAGGTCTACCTTGCTTTTTCATGATACTCATTCGTTTCTGGATTTCAACTGACAGGCAAAGCCTCCAAAGGCCTATGACCACGCTCTTAAGGAGAACATCCCTCCATTTAAGCGATCTACAGTATTGGGAAAAGGTACACCGATTCCTAATTGAGATGTTTTACTATAACATCAAAGTGTGAGCAGGGCCTTCGGGAGGTTCATTGTCTCTTTACTGTTTGCATTCATCTCGCTTCATTCTTTTCTTGCAGAAGAGAGTCAGAGCGTCAGTTTATCTCTTGGTGAGGACTATGAGCGGAAGAAGCAGAAATTACAGCAAGAGCTTCGGCAAGACTACAGACGCTACATGGCTCGGGTAAATGTGACTGAGTTCACTCGTGACTGGTACTCATCCTTGAACTCGTCATTTGCATCTTGGAAAACTTCTCTTTTGAAAAGCTCCGTCCTATTATGTACCCTTTTCTGTCTTCTTTAGGAACACGGGGCTTCCCTCAGACCTCCACCTGTGCTTGACGTCCAGTCCAGCCCCAGACCGCCATCCAGAAGAGATGCTGCCACACTGACCGAAGGGCGGAGAGGGGTGCACATTGGGCGCCACCTGGCCGAGGTCAGGGGTCCTTGGGCAGACGAAGATGGGCTGCCCTTTCGAGAGAGCAGGACCAACAGACTGGGGAGGGTGGAGCCTGGGGACGATGACTCAGAAGATGACTATGAAGAGGACGAGCTGGAGCTGATGGAGAAGAGGAGGCCAAGACACTACTACAAAGCTGACAGCAGGTACTTAAACGTTGCTTCTCAGGCCTTCTCAAGCCTGCCGTCAAATTCAGTATAACCTGAGCCGTCAAGATATCGCGAGGGGGAGGGGTTACGTATGTAAATGAGATAATAACATGTTGGCTTATGAGCTGTCAAGTCAATAGTGGATTCAATTCCATGTTTTACCTTGTCTTCCTCTTTTTCATGGTCAGTGAACATGTTTACAATTGGTTCGGACCAGTAGGATTCTGACCAGTCCCACCTGCAGCTTGTTACTTGCTTGTCCTGACAGTCTGTCATTAAATCATCTGTATTAAGGTTCAGAGACAGGAGGAAAGAGCTACCTAGTGATTACGTTGACCCAGATCATTATGGACAGAGAACAAGTCATGAAAACAGGTATTGTCAGCAGCTATCTTGTCTACACTCATCTTTGATCAATTGTATGTTACACACACTACAATGTAACACACACTTTTGTTATCCAAAGCGACAAAGCAAATGGTGCATGTTGAAAGTACAGTAGACATCTCCAACAGCTCAGCGAACAGTGTAGTGGTACAAAACTATAAACCTGCAGTGCAACAATAACAAATAGATTAAGTTATAGACAAGAGTAGCACATTTTCTGTTGCTAGCTGATGCGATGTGATCCATTAGGTTCATGCTGTATTTGGCAGGGGTGAGTCAATGACTGGTTCTATTGATTTCCAGCGAGAGGAAGGAGGCTGATGGGGCTGTTGTCCAAGAGGGTTATCAAGATGTGCATCACAGGACCTCCTCCATGACAAACCAAGACAAGTACGTCCCAAATGTTGGATGGTAACGATAGAAACACACAACCTGTGTTCCATGTCTACGCTCAAAAGCTATGTTGATAGTTCTTGAACCATTTTCAAAGCAGCTTGCCTGGCTGCTTCATAATCAGTGGTGCATTTCCACTGAGTCAGAAATGGGTTTGTGAACGCTAACGGGTGACCTGACCTGACCTGTCTGATAGGCTACTGTCTACAAGGGACACCAGGTCAAACTCCATGTCACGATCAGCCATCAACAAGAACGAGTTTGCCACAGGGCTCTTGATCGGTAAGAGAGATTTCATTAGTCAGATGCTTAGTATATTAAGAGTCGATAGGAAAACAATTATTGTACATCATTTAAAATAAATAAATGTGTTTTTACTCTAACCTTGATGTTTCCCTGTACTGTGTGCAGGTGCAGCTGATGCTGACGAGGTCATACAGAGGCGGAAGGAGCGCTACAGACAGGAGCTGCAGGAGCAGATAGCCGAACAGAAGAGGAACAAGAAAAGGTAGACCTTTACATTCTACAACATTCTTCAACGTTGCATTGCCTTTTTGGTTTTCCGACCAAACATAACTTCACCAAGGGTTCATGTTCATGCTGTACTAAGCACATTTGTTCATCATTTTCATGATGAATTCTTAGTTAAAAAATAAATAAAAAAAGCTTCCAGTGAATGGAATATGAGAAATATTGTGGGTGAAATGAGTAATTTGCCTTTGTCTTTGATCCAGAGAGAAGGATCTAGAACTTAGAGGAACCGCCACAGGAGCCACTGACCCTGAGAAACTGGTAGGTTTGTCTGCTCTTTTTTTATTTCATTTGAATTTATATCCAAGTTCATTCCAAGCTCACCTGAAGATCCTGCCTAATTTGTGTTCCAAGCACCAACCTATTTATACGGTAATATCCCTTTCACCTCTCCTTCATAACCCAGCCGGATCCCATCAAACATGCTGGACAGATTGTGGTGAAAAAAAGAGAAGATCAGTACCGCGCTGGCCTGGGTCTGGACGAGGTGCCAGCAGGGGAAGAACCTAGAAGGCTACCTGGTGATGAGAAGCATTCAGCGGGCAGAGAGAGGGAGAGGCTCCCCCCTGAGTTGCCCATAGTAGCCTTCCAGTCTCCGCTCCTGGAGTACAGCGCAGCGCTGGGGCTGTCCAATGGAGGGCTTTCCCCGTACGGCCAAGTGGGGGGTTTCCCCCGAGCCATGGATACGCCCAGGTACGGTAGCACACACACCTTCTAAACGTCAAAACGTATTGTACACTGAAAAGTTCCATTCTCTTGTCTTTCTTTTTTTTTTGCTGCTGTCTGCTGCTGATTTTGTCTTCCCTTTTGAAATGAAGAAAAATAATGTCGACGTTTGATGTGCAGAATGCCAGGCCTCCCTTTGCACCCCCCACCCAGGATGGCAGAAGCCTACAGGAGTCCATATGATGAAGGCTACTCATACTATGGAGCCAGGAGTACAGTGGAGCCCAACCTGCCCTACTGTAAGTACTGCAACTGGATCAGTAGTATTGATCAGTTGACATCTTGCAAAGATGGTGAATGTTCCCCTAATGACTCTCAAGACGTTTGGTACATTGCAGGTAATAAATAGTGGAAGTTAGCCTGCCTTCTGAGCCACCCTGCTTGATTTCAAAAGTTGGTCTTCTCTCCATAAACCTCTTTTTAAATCATTGGACCAATCAGAGTTCCAATTTGTTTGTATATGTTTGTGTCAGATGGGCAGATGGTGATGCCTGGAGGAGTGCCGCTGATGTCCTACCTAACCTTACCTCAGACTGGAGGGAACCCCCCCAGTCACCGCAGCCTGCACGGTACCCAGCATACACACCCAGAGGAACCTCCACCACCACTGTGAGTATTGCTGACTCAGCGAGGTCCGTCACACACCACTGAGGTCCGTCACACACCACTGAGGTCCGTCACACACCACTGAGGTCCGTCACGCACTACCGAAGTCAAATCAAATCACATTTTTTATGTGTCGCATACACATGGTTAGCAGATGTTAATGTGAGTGTAGCGAAATGCTTGTGCTTCTAGTTTCGACAATGCAGTAATAACCAACGAGTAATCTAACCAATCAAGTCCGTCATACACTACTGAGGTCCGTCACACACTACTGAAGTCCTTATTCTTGTGTCCCGCAGCTGGCGTTTCCTTTACTCAGGTTCAGCACTTTTTGGTCTAAAAAGGGGCAGAAAATGTTAGTGTGGCCAAATGACAGGGAATGCATGCGTTTTGTTTGCCAGCAGAGGGCAGTAGTTAGTCTTGCAGCTGTCAGAGGACACTCCTGCCATCTGGACATGGACAGTGTTGTTTCAGCCAGCTGCTGAGTCGCTCCTGCTCTGATCTGTCCCTCATATAAGCTCATCCTCTTTTCTGGCCCTTTCTGAAGACATGCACACACATTGACAAACCTTGAATTGAAATACTGAAATACATTGAAATACTGGCTTCTAATACAGTAGCCAACACGACAAAATATGACATGCCTGAAACTAGTAGATAAAAATGACACATACTGTTCTTTAACATGGTGCTCAAAGCATTTGGTTAACTTGTGTATCGCACTCAAGGTTAAGATGGAAGAATATTGGAGGGATGCGTGTTAAAGGATCCCAGAGATCCTCACATGAGCTGGCTGGCAGTTTAAGGTTCCAGAGACATAAGAACTGGAGGGAGCCCAGTCCTGTTCTGTATTAGGCTCCAAATGGGGGATGGTTCCTGGAAAGACCTAAGCAAGTGAAAGGATTTTCTGTGTCTTTCTCAGCAGTGACTCTGCCACAGTCAGCTCAGGGATTAGTGTCTTTCCTGCAGAGAAGATCCTTCCATCCAAGGAGAGCGCACTAAGCTACAAGGAGGCACTGAAACAGCAGGTGACATCACCCCCCCCCTCCTCTCCATGAGTTGCCATACTGCACCAAAATACCCTGAATGTAATGAATGTCAATAGATTCTGCTCATAGGTGTTTGCGATCAAAAGTACTAATTCACAAGAAGATTGGACTGAATGTGAAATATTGATCGACTTTGAATTGTTGTGACTGAGATCCCAAGTCCAAGATCTTATTCTGTGTTTTAAACAAGTAGGACAGTGATGGTGGCCATGTCATGGTTTCAACAGGAAGGGGACAAAAAAGGGAGCCAAGGTTTTGATTAGATGAAATAGTCGAAGAGATCAATTTAGGTTGAAAAAAATATTTAGTGACTTGAATTCATATAGGAGGTCAGTCCAATTTGGATCCTTTAGGGATTTTCTTTATTTATTTGTTGTAATCTTTGTAGTATTCTTTACCATCTTCACCACCGTGGCTCCCTCCAGATCCAGGAGATGCAGGAGCGCCGGAGGCTGGAGAAGGAGGAGAGAGACCGGGCTGAGGCCAAGATGGAGATCCACATGAAGAACCATGACCCATGGGGCCGGGGAGGGTGCGGAGCGCCTCTCAGAGACACCCGAGGGAACCTCATCAGTACGTTCTAGCATGTTCCACTTACATCACTATTCCAGATTGCATGAAAAGTGGATCAGTGTTATTTTGATTGCGGATGTAACAAGGTGGATTACAGTAGCTGTATCTGCCAAATACTAGTTCCCACTTATACAGGTGCTGATATGATTTGTGAAGCCCTTTAGGGTATTGTAAAAAGAGCTATACAAATAAGATTTGGCTTGATATATTCACAAAAATGTACACACACATTTTAAGCATCTGTGACATAAGTGGTCAAATGGTCACAGATCTGGTTATTTTAGTTTCAGTTCTTAAAAAAATAAATAAAATATAATAATAATAATAATAAGGATGATGATAATAATGATAATATATGTCCTATGATTTGTGTGACTAGCTGACCTGAATCAGATGCACAAGCAGAATGAGGAAGCTTGGCTGAACCCGGAGACGTGGCAGAAACAAACCACAGCCATTGTGCCTGTCCTGACAGAGGACCTGCCCTCCATCAACACAGTCTCAGGTAGACAGTCGCTGCGCCAGTGGCCACTTAACGGACAGCACATGCATCAATGTGACTGTAATAGACGTACACATGCTTAAGGGTGTCACACATTGTCTCTGTGCAGATTTTGACCGTGTCCAGACCCCTAAGTATGCCAGAGGCAGTGTGTTTGCAAACCAGCCCACACCTCAGCAACTTATGGAAAAGCACAAGTACAAGTCCTTCCTAAAACAACAGGTACTGTTTGGGTATGAAGCTTCCAGTCATTACTGGCAGTGAGAGCTTTTGCTCTACGCTCTCCTTCTCTGTTAGTTAGAAAGCTGACAGGATGTTGTTGTTGAACAAACTGTGTTTTATCCTTCGGGACCTGCCCAGATTGAGGAGAAGCGCCTCAAAGAGGCAGAGGAGAGGGAGAAGCTCCGTCTGGAGGAGGAGAAGGAGGAGAGGAGGCTGGCGGAGCAGAGAGCTCGAATCCAGTGGGAGTATAATGAGGAGCAGGAGCGAAAGAAACGCAAGGAGATGGAGGTCAGCGAAGCATCAACCTGGCTAAATGGGATTCATTAGAAATCACCATTTATGCCTTGCATTACAATATGCTGTATGCAACTCCCACTTTGCAGTACTAGTTGTTTCTGCTTATCAAACATAACAGAAGTGCTGAACTCAAAGTAGAAGCAGGGTTTTTGCAGTAGACATAAAACACTTGACACGTAGATTGTAAACCATGGTAACGCATTCCTGTGTCACGACTGTTGTTGCGAAACTCAACTTGGTCTTGCTCTCGCAACAGCAAAAGGCCAAGAATGAGGAGCTGGTCCGGCTGGCTGAAGAGCGAAGGAAGGAGGCGGAGGAGAAAAAGAAAGAGGCAGATGAGAAGGAGATGGCTGCGTTGAGGATGCAGTACGAGGAAGAGAGACAGGCGCGCGTGGAAGAGGTGAGGGGGGCGGCGACTGAACCTTGAGTCGCATCTTTTGTTTTGTGCTCGCTCCAAACCTGGGGAGTTGGCAAGGCTCAGTAGAAAGTAGAATGTCAGTAAACCAGGAAAATGTGTCTGTGGCTTGATAATCTTGCCAACTGAAGTCACCAACATGAGTCACTGGCTGAATCGGTCATCACAGGCACTGCATCATTCCAGGAGTTTCTGTGTGTGGGCAGGTCACTAAATCAATGAATCGACATCTTAATCACCAACTTTCTGAGGAGAGAGGAGGCCTCGGTGTTCATTCTTCCTAAGCTCTTTAGACAGACAGATTCAGTGTCATGTGATTTGTTGTCAAATGTCTCTGAAAGATTCTAACAAACAGAAATGTTAGTATGATCCCCATCATACTGTCTATCTGCAGGTGCACAGGGAGCCTTCGCCCCCCATCCCCACCCTCCAGAAGAGACACAGGGCCCCCCAGTACACCCCCAGACCCCCCACCATGGACAGCAGACGCTCCACTGCCCCCATGTCTGTAAGTCGCCCATTTCCTAAACCATAGATGCACTGCAGAGATCATGGCCGGAAACCATGCAGAATCCGATCGATCCTCTCTTAACATACACCTTTTTTTCCCAGGAGTGCTCTCTCTCAGGACTCCAGTCCCAGTCCCCTCCTGTACCTGCCCGTAGGAACGAGCTAAGAGCTGCAGGTAACATACACACAGAAACATTCCATAGAGATAGAACCAATGCAAAGTTGATTGGGAGTGAATATGTGTCAAAGGTCACTTAACGTGTGTGTTTGCGTCTGCCTACTCCCAGAGGACCAGAGGGGAGTGATCAGTGAGTTGTCAGCCTTGCGCAGACAGCTACGCAGTGAACAGAAGCGTCTGGAGGGACAGCTGCTGCGCTCGGAGTGGGAGGAGCTGGACTCTCCTACGACTGAAAGGTAACGGCTTTCACAACTGTAATGACAAGACATGGCTGCGGTGGGCTCTGCGTGTGGGTGTCACACTGTACTGTTTTCTCATGCTGACGTGTGTGTGTTTGTCCAGGCGTAGGGAGCGCCCCCTGGTGGATGTGTTTGACATGGCCAGGCTGCGTCTGCAGGCCCCTGTCCGGAGGCCCCCCTCCAGGAACATCGAGCCTGGCAACCTGCTCCGCATCCATGACGCTTTACAGCTCAGATACCCTGGTACACACGCCTTCTTCCATTCCCTCAATCCTCCCACCCCCAATGAATGTCCCACACAATACAGACAAAATGCTTGCACGCTTTAACTGACGTTGTGCATGCATGTTTTCCTTCTTGCATTGCAGACAGTGATTTCAAATACGGCTCCGGTGATCTCCCCAGAGAGGACGGTCAGACTGTGGCCATCCAGAGACAAGCGGACCACCGAGAACAGCAACGCAGGAGGAACAGCCTGAGGAGAAACCCAGGCCACGGTCAGAGATGTTCCCCCGCTCAGCCCCTCATGTACATCAGCTCTTATTTGTTAAACACCCCCATTGCATAAACACTCCCAGTTGATCTGGTTGAACACGAGGCCTGAAGGACCCTCTCTCCCAGCCCCTCTCTGTGTCTTGGACGCAGGCGCACAGCATGTCCGCACACGCAACATTAAGGTCATTATCCTTTGCATTTGCAGATTATTTTGACCTGTCACCACCCCAGAAACCACCTCATTATTTGGTGAGTCCTCATGAACTTGTTCATTCAGGCCTCCCCGTTTTTTCTCTTCATACATCACATCACACATGACACACTGCCAGTCTGACACTTCCTTGTTTAGCTGAGGTCAAAGTTCTTCGGCTGAATCAGGGTATTTGTTGGGTTTCCAGAAGGATCCAGGGAGAGGCTGCCTGTTGGAATCAGAGAGTGCCTTTATCAGTAAGACTTTATTATATCTGTCGGCTTTCCAGATGCTTTTGCTCTACAACTCTCACTCTATTGTATCACTGAAAGTAAGATGAATGCGGAATTTCCATGTTCTTCTTAGCAAATGAATTATAATTTGGTATGAAGTGCGTACCATAACATTGTGCTGGGTTGCTTTATATTATGTACAATAAATCAGCTAGGTGGGGTTTTTTTTACCCGTAAGTGTGCAGTCACCAAAGTGTCCAGTTGTAGTCAGTTGTTCAGGTGTGACAGTTTTTTCCAAACCCAGACCCCATGGGCGACACCTACCCAGTGCCCCGTCCCCCTCAACAGAAGCCCCCCCAGCTGTCTGCCCGGGAGAGGAGAAGGCTGGCCAAGAACACCGAATCACACAATGCCATTTCAGAGGTCAATCTATTTTGAAAATGCAGAGAGAATCTGTCATAATGTCACCGTTTCTTTCAATTGGAGTGAGGTTTCGGGGCGACTAAATCGCTCTGTGGTTTAGGACAGACAGGCTTCCAGGGAGCCTGCCAGATTACCAGATGACTACATCCTCCACTCAGAGTCAGCAGGCCGGGCCCAGGAGCGCGAGCACCACAGCTGGACCAGGAGACTGCCAGCTCTGAGGCGCCATGGCAAGACGACAGGTGGGTCCACCGGAACCAGATCCATCTCACTCACGCACAGAAGAACGGAGGACAGCAGATTGTCGTGCGCTTGGGTTTCCAACAGAGAGTTAATAATGATGATGTTGATTTTAAGTATCCCCCCCCCTCCTAACTGCCGGTGTCTCCTGTAGAAGACCTGTCTGAGGATGAGGAGGAAGAGTTTCCAGGGGTCTCTCCCCGAGGGCCTGACCACCGCAGCTCTGCCGACACGGACGCCACCGAGCCCTGGATGAGAGCTGAGTCGTCGGAGACGCTGAAGCGTCTGATGAGCGGTCCGTCTAGGAGGGAGAGGCTGCCCCCCGTCAAAGCCATCCACACGCAGGACTGGGACGGGCCCTCTACCTACCACGGCTGACTCCACGCTTGAGTCCTTTGGCTCACGGACACTCGAGGACGTCGGTGGACACCAAGTTTACAAACCAAACCATCTTGCTGTTGAGGCGCCCCTGAGGTTTGGTACATGCACGTTGGCAGTGTCACAGCAAGATCCTGTCTCCAGATACAACAGCATCTGTGTTTGCCTCTATAGTTAGTTTTGCCTCGTACTTCTGTTTGTCATGTTCTACCTCAGAAAACTGCTCTTGCTCAGTGGATAGATTTAGTTTGGATTAAGTTGTTTAATTAGCTTGTTTTCATTTCTCTTTGTATGGAAATCATAAGCCTTTTGCATTTATTTACCTGAGATGAACAGATCTATGCTTGGAATGAGCGCGCGTGTGTGTATTCAAGAGACCACGTCAGACATTGCGTCTGCTGCACTATTTGCTGTTGGTTTGCAGTATCAAGGACTTGATCTGGTCCTTTTCAATAGTATTTATTGCGTCTTGTATCATGGCACTATATTTGTAATGTAAATTATGACAAATGAAAGTTGTTTTAAAGGAAAATTGTAATGTACCATGTGTAAATGTTTGTGAAAATGCTTAAAATTATAATAAATTATATTTTACATAAATGAGTATTTGTTTTTGGAAGTGTCTGGAATTTACAGTTCTCAATAGGTTACCACTGTTTTCCTGTCAATGAAAGAATTCAAAAAGTGTTGTATATGACAATGTACCAGATGATTGTGGAACAAAAGAAACATCCATATGGAGCTCGATTTTTTTGGTCAATGTTTCTATTGTATATACCGGAAAACGATTAAATGCATTTAATTTTTAAAGGCTTTTATTGGCAAAAAACATTTAATACATACAAGTCTCTTTTTACAGTAATCAGTCAGCTCTTATAATCCAATCAGAATTAGTTATTTCACCTGATTAGAACTCACTCACACTCCCATGAGCTTATGATATGGTGAAATATGCAAGCTGGTCATTTGGTGCCAGGGCATACAAACATTTTTTTTAAACAAATTGAGCTATTTAAAATGCATCTGATCATGCTTTGCAATAATCTAGCAAGGATGCTACTCAATACCACAACAACTTAAACAACCAAATGGATGTCACTGCCAACACTTAATTTATCATAATTGAATATTTTCTCAAATATGAAGCCTACATTTCCAAAACATTAACTAAATCAGACCTCTTCATCCAGCACCTCAACTGTCATATTTAAGTATGTATTGTCTGAAAATCTGTGTATGCACAAAAGGAACTGTGCAATGATGGGAACAGGGTCGTGTTTGTTAATAAACACTTGCTTTCCAGTTACACACTTACTGTCCTATACGTTTTAGATGTTTCCCTGCTCCAACACAACTGAAATGACTAGTCGTCAATTTGTTAACCATCTGCAGAGCTTGACTCCCTCATTGGAATCAGGTGTGTTGAATCAGGGAAACGTTCACAGACAGGACAATGCTCACTAAGACCAGGTTGAAGACCACTGATTTAAAGAACATTTCCATAGTGAGTAGCCTACAACCAATGTCCTCTCAAAAAAGTAGCAGACTGATTAAATATATAGTAGCGACCATATTGGAAATTTGATTTCTTATCACAGTATAGGCCAATGTTTTGTATTGACATTTTCATAATTACTATGTTCATGGTTTTTCATGTGATATAATTGAACGTGTTTCCATCAAATCTGATGTGTATATGACATCCTCCCTCATGAGAAAACTGATATCTCTCAAAAACTACAGTATCGCATTCAGGATGTTCATCACGCAATCTGCGGTTAATTCGAGTTTATGTTCAGTTCTGTTATTATACTTGCACCTTCCGCAACTGGTTGTTGTTGGAAGAAAAGGCCAAGACCTGACCGTGAGAAAATTCCTGTATCACCTCTGCTTGTGAAGACGCAATCTAATCTTATTTACATTAAATCAACCTGCTCCCTAGCAGGTTTAAGATAACTAATTTGCTATTAGAGCAAGTCCATGATGAGCTTCGAAGAACCGAACAATCCAAGACCATGACAAATCGTCGACCAAGCCAGCTAACTGAGTTAGCGACGTACGAAGAACGGGCCCCAGAGATGAAGACCACTGATATAAAGGACATTTCCAGAGTGAGTAGCCTACAACCAAACGATGTCCACTCAATGAAAATGAAATTTACCATATGAACTATTCTTTATTCACTTATGATAATATAGTAATCACAGATATGTACATCACAAAAAAAAGTTCTACAGTAAGGGCTAACTGTACGAACACAGGAGTGACATCATATTAATTTCTATACTGAACAGTTGGACTATTGGGACCCTATATAAACCAATTACATATATTGCATATCGGATTTCACACCAACACCTTCCCAGTGACCTTTTGAAAAAATAAGTAAAATAAAATTTCAGAGAATAACATTTCATTCACAAATAAATATCTTCATAGATCTTCACCTGGTTGACTTAGTTTGTGTATATGTATTTGCAGATACTGTATAAGGTAGGCTATAAGGATATACATTTATTTATTCTGTGGAGGGGAGCTACATTGATTTTTTTCTCAACTTTTGTAAAAGCTGTATCTGCCAGTTTTTATTAACTCTTTCATCACAAACATTATTATTCATGCTGGAAACTCATTGAATGCCCATTTTAGATGTTCAAAATGTCCAAGTCCACTATCTTTTGGCAAGAGCACAGCGAGTCTTGTCAATGAACAATGTCAACACCGAGTACGCCAAAGAAATCATCACCATAGCCGCACACGTTCAGCCATGACACTACAAGAAAACACTAACAATGATGCAAGGTAACATTTATGTCTGAAATGTCTGAAAGAAACACTGAAAGTTTTGTGTAACACTTAAGAACGGTTAAATAGATCATAGCACTACAGATTCTGATAAATTCTGTCGCGGAGCAACAAAATCAACACAATACACTTGGTGCAGAGAGGACAAGGTAACTTTTTGCTCGTTTTCGTTTTTCTCCTGGTCAAACGGAATCATGTGGAGGTCAAAGCACACTCAAACGTCGCCTTCGCTTACAGATCAACAAACAAACAAACAAAGTGTCTCAATTGATAAAGGAGGGTAGACCTTCCTATTCGCATCATGCTCATGTTATTTTTCGTTATGCTTGGAGTAGGTACTAGTGTTTGTCCACAAGTGGTTTCATTTCTGTTGATTAGTCATTTCCTTTTACAGGGAGCCTTTTTGTTTGCCTTGTGGACAAGGTCACAGCCTTGTCAGCAGACAGTTAGGAGGTTCCAGGTCTCCTCCCCCTGCATCCCCTTCCACAGGGCTTGGCCGGTTAATCCAAACGCTGGGTGAAGTTTTCTGGGAAGAGTCCTTTATGGGCGTTAGCTCCAAGCTGTGACCATTCACTTTCCTTTAAACCTGTCAGCCAACCCGCATCCTGGAAAACACACCACCAAATGGTTATTGGACGAACTAATGATGCCAGGAAGAATACCAGGATGCCACTTATTGCAGTCTGAGTAAGTAGCAATAATGTGGAACACCGTTTTCATGTTTTTATACATGCATGCTGACCCATCTACTGTACCTTTTCCATAAAATATTACAATGCACGTTCAATTTTGGGCCTAGTTTTTCAGCGTTTGAATTTCGTCTATGCGATTTTTATTTGAAGCAATTTAACAGCAAGAACAATGTATTGAACCAACAGTATATAACACTATATTCTATACAGATTCTTTATTCATACCTGATCTTCTGCAAGAGCTGTGGGGACAACTAGAACAATGTCACCTTTCTTCAGATCAAGCTCATCTGAGTTTGCCGCCTCAAAATCATGCAGCGTCTCTACCTGCAGGACACCAAGACACCGACTTGTAAGTAAAGTAGAGTGTGTCTGAGCACCGTGTGTCTGCATGTGTGTTTGTGTCTTGGACTGCATGTGTGTGTTTCAGAGTAATGTATTTGCAACTATGTAGGAGATTGGTGTGTGTGATGTGGGGTGAAGTAATGTTAAACAGGTGTTATATTCTTGGAGAAAATCCAGGTATCCTGGTATTTAATATGAGAGAGAATGAGACTTTGATTCACAATCTCAAGAAAGGCTGGGCTGACCTTATACAGGAAGTCAGGGGGAAGTCCATCAGAGGAAGTGATGTCTTTGGCCGGTTGGTTATCAGGTGCCACCCCATTGTCACTGATGGTTGTTGGGGAGATGATGTCACCGTCACGGTCATCATCACCCTCGTTGCTAGAGGCGGGTTCAATCACCACAGATGGGATGGGCATCTTCTCCTAAGGAGAGATAGAAATGTAATGTGACGCTCATCAACATTCTTACACATCCATGTCAACATTCAATGCAGTTGGACAAAATCATGTGACTTCAGTATTGCCATTTCTGGTCTCGTGATCACATAAAAAAAATACCATCCCTATCAAGTCAATGACTTCAGTCCTCAGCAATGGACCTTGTATTTTTATTTCTTTTGTAGAAAGGTAATAAACCTGCTTGCAATGCATTACATGTTTTCTCATTGATGACTGCAGTAAGTATTACAGCCTGCTATCCTTGATTCCGTAATGACCATTAATTGTAAATAACAAAACCATTAGACTCTCCAAACCATCTGCTCATGTTCACGAAAGGGAGGATGACAAAGAAAGGTTGCTCATACCTCCTCCAGCCCCCCCTCTGTAGGACCCTCAGTGGTGGCCACAGTAGCCTCCTTAGGCTTCTCATCCACTGGCTCAGCCACTACAGTCTACAGACGTGGGAGTATAAGAACCAATGCTGGGATATGGCAGTCGACCAGGTCAAAGGTTAATTTACCAAGGACACTGTCCGTTTAGCACGGAGGCTAAAATGGGTTGGATCAGTTGGATACGGTGGGGTTACAGTGAGGCGACATGAGGGTGGGATGGTTCAGGTTTGGTATTAAAACTGACCATGTGATAGGACTGGATGGGAGTTATTTTTGAAAGGTATTGTCGTATTCTGGTGTTAATATCCAGGGTTGGAGAAAAGTACTATTCCCCCTTATTGTACAATAGTGGTTATTTCCTTTTCATTAACAAACAGGGAAACAAGTTAGGTCTTCATATGCAGTTTCAGACAACTGAAACTGACCATCCATATAAAGATTGGATGAGGGTGTCGCTTGGATGAGGGGATCACAAATGGAGAGGGGAAAAACCTTCAGCTGGCATTTCTAGAGTTAAAACCAAAATCTAGTATCACATTACAAAGCTATGGTCCTACATGCAAGATAATAGACTGTGTTGCGTATTACATTTTCATGTAAATAATTAATAAATCCTATTGTCTGTAATCAGAACGCTCTATTCTATTGAGCACAATCCATTGCAGTTGATTGAAGTGATAAGAGCCTTGAACAGCCTTGAACCCTCAAGTAATATTTATGGGAGCAAAGCTAAGGAATAATACACCCAACATCAATGCAACACAAACACGTATGATGACCAGTGTGGAACAAGATGTACTGTACATACAAAAACTGACAACAAGATCATGATCAATGTCATTTAAAAGGAACATTTAAGTTTGAAAAATACATTTGAAATTTCATTTCAGTCTAGGATGTACAGTATGAGCTAATACAAACCCACTCCCACACCATTTCTGTTCATAATCTTAGACAAATAAAATGTAGATTAAAAAAATAAACATTAGTTATTAGATTTAAGAGTAGAAATGACAAAATAAGAAGCAATACTGTCAAAGTTAAATGTGTATTGTGCTTTAGTGCTAAACACCATTTTGTAAGATATGTTACTGATGGAAGTGTTGGTTTCAACTCAAGCAGTAGTTATAGTTTTGCACTCTGAAATGCTACCTGACAGTTGACACCAAACGATTTGATATGTCATGCAACATTGATGATTCAAGTATGATACATACGACTTAAACAACAACCGTAAGCCATTATATTACTGTATGTGAAGAACATAAATGGATATAAAACAAATGTCATGACATTGACCATAGTTAGTTATGGCTTTGAGTTACCCTAATCCTGACCATATGTGACCAGTCACCAAGAAAGACTTTGGGCTGACTAGTATTTATGTATTATTCTCTCTCTCTATATATATACATATATACAAGTTATTAAGATTCATGGAAGGCTCACGTTGTATATTCAAGGTCATTTGGATCAACTATAATATCATCTGGCACAACAAGAATATAGAAATGTGATCAAAAATGAAAAATTGTGTTATGCTTAACTGCATGCAAATAGTTTGTCAATGAATACACAATGCAAAGCGAAATTATAAAGAAATGTTGGTATTAAATTGGTATTAAAATGATTTGTAAACTGTGTCTGCAGAAGTTTGATAAATAGCAATGAAACTTTCAAATACTCATTGGACATTATGATAGGCAGTCTGGTAGAGCAGTATTTAACAGAATGGCATCATATGAGGTCAAATATAGAAGAATTCCTTTTAATGTTCACTTTAGCTACCAGAGTCCCCTGGGGAACGTCTTGTTCATCAGCAAAGGTATTCTCAAGCTAGACATTCAAAAACCAATGAGACGTGTCAAATAAGATGCACTTAGTGACTAAGCTATTGAACTCAAGAAATGCAGAATATATTTAGCAATTTGTAGATTGAGGCATAGTTCTGGTAACAAGCGTGAGTTCAGCCCCTTTGTCTGGGTTTGTAATTTATTGACGGTGTTTGTAGAAAAGGCTCTGTTCTGACCAATACGATGTGTGATCAGTAAGATTGATGAATGAGGAAGTGGGATAATTACCGGAGTTTCCTCCAGAGGAGCTTCCTTCTCTTCCTCAGCGTTGGCAACATGCTCCTAAATACACAACAGCCTTTTTTTAATACATGGCTTTCAAAACATCACATTTTCAGACAATCCTGTTGTCATCCAATAAACTAAAAGGCTTAAACATACGCGTTTCTTTCACACTAGTTCACAACCTGGTCGTGCAGTATTTTCAATTACAAATGCTGATTTTGAAAATAACAAACACTCATGAGAGATGTTCATGAGTTCATAGTTTAGTGTTAAGTTTAAAGAAATGTACCAAATGACAGTTACAGTGGTGGTCCGAACAGAAAAGTAATGTTCTGAAGGCAAATGCATTGTTAGACCACCTATCTATTTAATGTATGAAGTACAGCATGAATGCTCTGTGCCATTCAATTAAGCACTAGGGTCAAATGTTGATATTCACCATAATCAGTTTATTTTTGTTTGAATTGTTTTGAATTGTATGTCTGTATACAGTTTGAGATGGGCCTTAGAGAGGCCTTTGAGATGGGTAAGTTGGAGATTTGAGAAAACGCTTCGCATCCAATATAGTTTCTGTCGTTTCTTTCCGCTAGTGGTATAAATCATATTTACCAGCGGTACTTCATCAATGGGGACTGGTGTTTCAGCCTCTTCAGCAAGTAGGACCTACATGTAGAAAGGGGTTAGCTAAAGCCTATTGCTTTCCCATCTATCAAAGGTTTGTAGTCAAACGGTTGATTTGAGGCCATTTGTTAATGGACTGTTCATTTTTAGGGTTGTAAGGACTGGGATTCAAGATGCCTTAAAGCTACAGGGTTCACAGTCAAGACATTACAGTATGCCCAGATTTGTACACATTTATGCACAAACAAAAAAACTGATTGTAATATTATTTTAAATGATAAGGAACCCCTTCCAGAAGGGAAATAAGTAAATTAGGTGTGCTGACATCAGGGTAACATAAGCTTCAAGGAAACAAAAACAGATATACTTTATAAAGCAATTTGTCAATGGAACAGTAGCAACTTTGTTGTCTTGATACATTTTACACAGTCACACTCTAAATCATCCTTACAATTGACACTTATTTAGGACACTTGACCCGAAGTGACACGCAACTGTTCTACAGATACAGTCATCTTAAGTTTATAAATACCCCAGTTTGCATTGTAAAGTCATACTTACTAAAACCAGGGGAGTATGGCTTAAATGGGGACATTAGTGTAAAATATATTCTCCATAAAATGCATGCATGTATGTATCAATCAGCTCACATGCTCTCAGAGCAAAGTGTAGTAGACTGAGGACTACTACAACAGTTTGAATGTAACCACTTTTGTATTGCCGGCTGAATGTCAATAGCATAGTTCAAGACTCAAGCTACTAAATTAGGTAGAGCTGACTTGCATGCAGGTTTGTCACTGACAGAACAGTAAAGTACTGGGTTGATGTAGAAGGACCAGATCTTCAACGTACCTCTGCTGGTTCAACCCCCTCAGTGGCGGCAGGCCCATCAGGAGACTCAACAGGGGACTTTACCAAAAACGAGTTGAATAAAAAAGCATTTGACTTATTATTCCAATCTGGATCATATACATGAATAACAGCCAGATTTTAATAGTGGTGGCCCTTGTCTGTTTTCATCTGAGGTCCATTGAAAATGTTTAAGATAAGAACAGCTATCACATCACAACGTATCACTTCGGTGAAAAAGCGAACAAGAATAGATTGATGTGACGAAAAGGGACTTCTAAGAAACAATAACAAACGATTGATGTATAAACTGAGTTAATGAAAATGAAGGTAATGATGACAACAATGGTGCTGATGAGGATGATGATGTGAATGAGGAGGATGATGAAGAGGATAGTGATGTTGTTATTGATGAGGATGGGGATGATGAGAATGATGTTGTTGATGAGGATGATGAGGAGGATAATGATGAGGATGATGCTGTTGTTGATGAGGATGATGAAGATGATGCTGTTGATGATGAGGATGATGCTGTTGATGATGATGATGATGCTGTTGTTGATGATGAGTATGATAAGGATAATGATGATCCTGCAGTTTTTGATGTTGATGAAAATGATGATGTTGCTGATGATGACGGAGAACTGCATTGCTAATCATGGCTTTTGTAAAGCCAATGATGAGCATGCTTCGCTACAGAGAGACTGCAAACTCACACTTACAGCAGGCGTCTCCTCTTTAGGGGGGGTGGAAGTCTCAGTTGTCTCAGCCTCCTCAGTAGAGGCAGCGGGCTCCTGGCCCTCAGCAGCCTCAGGCCCTGCCTCTGGGGCTGCTGAGGGCCTTGCGTCTGGGGCTGCCTCTTCAACTGCCTCAGAGGCTGCCTCTGGGGCTGCCTCAGAGGCTGCCTCTGCCTCGCAGGCAGCTGCAGCCTCAGTGGCCACAGCTGCTGTAGTGTCCACATCAGCCTCAGTGGCAGGGGCACCAGTGGACTCATTCTTTTAGCAAATACAGCCAAGGAAATAGCCCATCAACATTCAACACAATCTTTTTTGAATGATATCTATTGAGATTGAGCTTTTATCATCAATTGACCATCCCATTTAACATGCTTTTTTTTGTTGACAAATGTATTCAATTTATGACCACATATCTGCACACTTTGAATTGTTGTGTATCGAGTTTAGTGATGGAGGAGGGCTAGCAGTGTTGGACCATGCTGACATAATGTGCATATACCATACTAATCAACTGAATTCCTAACAGTGAGCTAGCACACAGCAGAAGAAACACATCATGAAATGCTTTTACGTTTTGGGGCTGCCCCCTATTTAGTGCTTATTTGATGTATTTCTGGAAAATAAAACATGTTCTCAGTCAATCAGCCTCCAAAAAGGTTAGACAAAATTCAAGAAACTATCATTTTGTTAAATCAATATAAAGGTTTTAGATTTGGAAAAACCCCTTGTCAAGAAAGCCATAATAAAGGAAATGTAATAGGACCCCTCTCAACATAATTATACGTGCATAATCAGTATATCATTGCAAAAAACAAATGTCATTTTTGGGACATACAGAAAATGAATCATTAAAGAAAATAACAAGGTATAAAATAAAAATGAATTACAATAAAATAATCTTACAACGCTTAACACAGTAAAATGTGTCTTGCGAGTGTATTGCAAAAGTATTTATTTGTTATAAACCTGAAGACATGTTGAGACTTTAAACTCACCATTTTATCAAAATCAGCAAAGAATGCTGGGGCACTGGTGTCCTGATTATAAATAGAAAGAGAGAGACAGGAAGAAATAGTTTAAAACATTGTAACTTTTTTAGAAATGAGTGTAACTAGATTTGTGGGAAATTTAACTAGAGACTAAAACATACTATTCATATACTAATTCAATATGGAATGTGATCTTTTCGGGGTAGTGTTTCAGGATGATCTTAGTCACTGTTGCACAGACAATCCTTAGCTTGTAATTATTATTTTTATCAATACGTGCATTTGGTCCATCATTTAAAAAAATGAAACTAAATTTGTGACTTCTTCTGGTATCACTAAGAAAGCGTACAGTAGTACTCTTGGAAATATCCTCCAGCTGCTTCATTACACCTCAAGAATGGGTGTTGGATATCATTTAAGTATTTCTATGACTTCAGTAAATTTATAGTACTGTGGGTAATTACCTGTGAAAATCCATTAAACGCATTGTTGGTCACCTAAATCAAATCAAATCATAGGTGTAGTTAGCGCACAACATTTTCAAAAAGGCTGTACTGAAATGTGTTTCAACTGTGTAGCACCAGATGGAATGGCATTCACAAATGTGATAGTGTGGAACTGCCAAGCAGACAAAGCAAGCAATAGGAGAGAGAGAGAGGAGAAGAAGGGCTGGGGTTCTGTTGTGCTGCAGGATCCAGGTGGGGGTGCAGGACAGCTTTAACATCTCTACTTTTTTTTTTGGTCTATCTCTGGGCAGGAAAAAAGGAAAGGGGGTTTCTGTTTCATCTGGTCTACTCTTCTCTACTCTATGTAGAGGGAGGGAGGAAGTAGGTACCTCTTCCTTCTCTGTATCTATCTCTTGATACAACTTTCCGTATCTCCGGTTTGCCACCTCGTCTTCGGACAGGTCCGAATTCTCGGGCTCTTTGTGAGCTCTGGGGGCGCTTACTTCCTTCGCTGCTCCTTGGCTGCCTCCTGCGCCAGGAAAGGCAACAAAATCGCGCTGTCCTTCTGAGAAGAATCCACTGCTGTCGCTAACTTCCTGCCAGGAGCCGGTGCTTTTGGTGGCACCTTCTGTTCCTGCTGAAGGTGTATTGCCAAAAGGGTCTTCTGGCCAACTTGTCCCACCTTCTGTGGTGGTCTCTGCAAAAGGATCTGTGGCAAAATCACCTGCTACCCCACTGCCCTCCTGAGTATTTGTAAAAGGGTCTGACTCAAACCCACCTCCCTCTTGAGTTTCTGCAAAGGGATCTGACTCAAAACCACCTCCCCCTTGAGTTTCTGCAAAGGGATCTGACTCAAAGCCACCTCCCCCTTGAGTTTCAGCAAAGGGATCTGACTCAAAGCCACCTCCCCCTTGAGTTTCTGCAAAGGGATCTGACTCAAAGCCACCTCCCCCTTGAGTTTCTGCAAAGGGATCTGACTCAAACCCACCTCCCCCTTGTGCTTCTGCAAAGGGATCTGACTCAAACCCACCTCCCCCTTGTGTTTCTGCAAAAGGATCTGACTCAAAACCACCTCCCCCCACACTGTCTGCAAAGGGATCTGACTCAAACCCAGTTCCCGCTTGAGCTTCTGCAAAAGGATCTGATTCAAATCCACTCATCCCATCCTTCCCAAAAGTTTCTGTGGCAGTATTTGGTTCAAATCCACCTACTCCATGGGTCTCCAACCCCTCCACCCCCCCAGGCGTATTGAAAAAAGAGTCGGATGCAAATCCTATGATTTGTTCTTTGGGTAAGCTCTCTTCTACAGGCACCCCTGTGTGTTCAAATGGGTCTTTGTCTGCACTGAACAGGTCAGTGCTGTTGAAAGATTCAGCTGCACTCTGGGAGTGTTGTGGTACACTTATTTCCGTTTCTGCTGGTTGTACTGAGGATTGATCTGTTGTTTGGGCCCAGTCCGTTGCAAAGCCATCATTGCCAAACTGGCTTTCATGAGCATGCTCGTTCTGGTCAGTCATATCACCTGAAGCCCAATCAGCAAAACCTCCTTGGGCAGAGTTGCTGTCCCGATCTGACAGGGCATCAGCGGGTGCTGGTTCATCGTCAGCGCTGGCCCATCCACCACCATGGCCTGTTCCATCGCCCCACTCCTCGGCTGTCTCATATTCAGAGCCTGAACCATCTAGGTCTGCAAGGGCAGACAGTCCCCTCTCTGGTGTGGAGCCATCCCTTGCTGTGAGATACAAGCCGTGCTCACTGCCCTCTGTGGTGTCTTCAATCTCCTGGCCATGCTCGTTGGTGATGCGAAGCCCTGGCGTGGATTTGCGGCGGTCCCCCCAGCCTGCCTCTTCCACCCCTGAATCAGCCCATCCTTCTTCTAAACCTGCCTCCCATCCCTTTGGCCCTACCCCTGATGGTCCTGATTCCTGCATGGCCTGGTCACCCTCCTCTCCAGTTAAATCACAGTTGGGGTTAGGTTGTGGATTTGGGTCCCAGCCGCTAACCTCATCTCCAGATCTTGCTTCGCTCTCCTGTGGCTCTGCTGCTACTGATGCCTCCCCTGTGTCCCCGCCCCAGCCGTCTGCCTGGGGCCAGCTCTGGGCCCCATCCTGGGCTTCTTCTTGCCCTGCAGTAGGAACTTCATGGGCTGCAGTGTCAGCAGCCGCAGGAACAGTATCTCCATTCTCTGGAGTGGGGCCAAAGTCAGCGGCCCAGTCTGCAACGAAGCCAGAGTCTCCACCCTGCTCAGGGAATGCGGGGAACCCAGGGTTAAAGTCAGTAGTGCTTGAGGGATCACTACCACCGCCCCTCTCCTCAGCACCCACAGTACTCACAGACCCAGAGTCGGGCTGGAATGCCAGTGCATGGAAATTGGTAAAAAAGAAATGGAAAGAGTGTTTATCGTGAAAGAACAGAAAGAGTGACAGAGGTGCACAGAGTGATCAAGTGATGCAGAGTTCTGACTGAATGATGGAGTGGTCTGTGGAGTGCACAAAACAGATCTGGATTGTGATACAAAAAGAGCATGAAAACATGTATATGTTGTGTGATAACATTGAATCATTAAGAACTATCACATGTATTAACTTTATCTCAACAACATGAAGAAAAACGATTTTCTTATATTTCTATCTACTCTTTTTTGATTGTGATTTGACAAGTTACTTTACATAACTTAAAACTTTGCATTGATTTATTACTTACAGGCTGTGCAGGTTCAACATTTGCCTAGAAAACACAAAAAAGCAAAGCCTCAAATAAGATTAATATGAATGATAAATGCCTGAACAAATTATTTGCATTATTTGTAAGACAAGAGCATCAAACGGGTCAAGACCGCACTCTATATTCCTTTAGTGAAAGGTGTATAACTAATTATGTAGCTATGTGAAGAACACAATTTATGCATGCATATAGATTATTTTCATACTTACGGACCACATGTCCCAGGGTAATGCCTGTGAGAGAGAACCACAATATTAGACTACAAAAGAATAAGTACCAAACGGAACCACAGCAAACTTGCACATCTTGGTATACATGTTGTACTCGCTGCATGTTATAGAAATGGTTTGAATGAATATAATGTGACCATGATCCATTACCATCATGTTGATGAATGAGATTCGTGATCTGTTATTAACAAATGGATGTTGCAAATTGGCTATTATCTTTGATCTTATTTGCCAGACCTGTCCTGCTGGTGACACAGCCTGCCCAATTGGAGTGTTTGGGGTGAAGGGATCAAAGTCCATATCCATCAGAGATTCGCCTGGTCTCTCGTTGGGCTGCAAACATCAAGATATGAAAAGAACGTCAGTGTTTAGACAACAATCCCCCAAATATACTCATGTAATTCTTTGAATTAAAAGTCCTTGATCTGTATGCTACATAGTGATCTTCTGTAAATGAACAACTTGTTATGGAAAGTAGGTTTTGTCATATTGACAGGTGTTGATGGGACTTCCAATGTGTGTTTTACGGTGTATGACTACAGTTGGAGACTGCTGCTATGGCTTCTGAATGAGTTCAAGCTAGTGAAGCTCTGAGGTTTGACACAGACCATTGATGGCGAAATTGCAGGCGGTGGCAGGAATTCATCGCCAAACAGGTTGATGATCTGCTCCTGGTGCAGCTCCTTGGTGGGAGTAACCTTTGGTGGGGGGGGCACCGGCGGGCCCTTTTTCATCTGAAGATGTGGGGGAGACAGATGAAGTTGATGGTGGATACAGTTTATTGTTGATTTGACAACATCCCCCCCCCCCAATGGCTGATATCACTACATCAGGACTGAGACATGTTGCGTTCCATTGTTGATGGTAGAACACAACGCTGAAACAACTTGATTGAGAGGGATTAGGCGATGGATGAAACTAGGTCAAAGGTTAGGATGGTTTTAAACATAAATTAGAAGCTGAAAATATGATTTTCACATTATCCCAGAAACAATATAACATACACTGGGTAGACAACTTACAGACAGACAAACTATTTAGGGAGTGTGCGGGTGCAATTTTCTGACGAGGAGGAAACACCATAGCTCAAGCCTGTAGTCCTTGATGTTCAAAATGGACTACAGTTAACAACATATATTCATATGTATGTTAAATGAGCATTTTACACAATTTACTATGAAAACGACTGTCCGTTGATTGTTTCTGTAAACGCATCGCCCAAAGGTATGAACATACCGTAGTAATACAGCTGTCTACCATACCCCACAATGCAGTTAGGAAACAACTGTGGATGTGGATGTAAATTGTTTTGCAACCTATGCTAACATACAACTAATCAAGTTTCTAAAAGCAGAATGTAACATGGTTACTTACCATGGCACAACACAAGTAATGTGAAAGAAGGGAAAGATAAAGCCATATCATGTCAACAGGAATTCAAACTAAAACGGCTCTAACTAAAATGTATATTTGTACCACGTTGTGACAAGGAATAAACAGTATATTGGAAGATCGGTCTTGTATACAGTAGATGGAAAAGTATTTCACGAAGTTGACATGAAACAAAAACACTGTCCTTTTTGTGCTGGTGGGGTCATTAGTGAAACATTGCTGGGAGTGAACAAGGATTCTACTAGAACAGAAGGCAGCGCTAAACCAACTCAGAAAAGGTGCAGCCAAACGAACACAATTCAACCCAGAAGAAAATAGTGGACCACTCCATTTTTTTAAAATCCCAATTTGAAAGCTGACGTGTCAGCTCACACAAAACCTTTGAGACAAGAGTTCAGCACTCGGTTACCCATCTGCCTTTTCTTCTTGGGTGAATAGGCCATTGTTGCATTACAAAATTAAAGGATCATATGTACCGACCATTATTACCTTACATTATTACATCAATAACTTCTATCCCACTATTTTCTGAACTAAAATCAAAACATGTATAACACTATATGTTGTATTGTTACTTACCAAAAGAAACATTTAGGAAAATGCAAATAAAAAGACACAATTCCGTACTGGATATTAAGAAAATCTCAATATTTTGCTCAAATGTGACTGAAGATACATATCAACTGACAGATGCGTGGATGCCATAAGTGCCATCTCAAAGAAAAGGTCCAGAGGAAAAGTACACAAGTGTGAAGTAACACACGGTGCTGTATATATTTGGCTAACAGAGCAACATACCACTGTCTGTAATTCTGAATGTTTTATGAATCGATGAAACCTACATTATGCCTAAGCTCCAAGAATGACTACTCTCATGACCTAGTCCTCACTTCATATGTCTGACTGTAAAGTTACTTTGGATACTGGGTTTAGCAAGGAAATATGTTGGGTGTACCTGTAATGGTGATTTGGGCCTTGGTGGACCAGGAGAAACGGGCCTTAGAGTGTGGTTAGGACTTGCTACTGGGCTATCAGGTGGACTATCATCATCTGGTGGCGATGGAGTCCTTGCGAGACGCAAAGGTCCTGAATCGCTGTAGAAAAGATTATATTGATTAAAGCTTCACAAGTAGTCATTGTTTTTTATACTGGAGTCAGAAGAGAAAATGTACTAGTTATAATTTACAGGGCAACTTGTTATTCATACCATTACACAGAAATATTTTCTGTGAGCAATATCCAGCAACAATCTAGTAAAACCAATTACATAACTACTAGAATTGACTCAAAGTACATCTAAAATAGCTGCCAAACCTAACAGTGCATTACATTCCAAATCTCAACCCTTCAACCCCACATACTAATGAATAGTAATTCTACTGTACTGTTCAAAAAGGATTGTATTAGTGTTAGCAGTATTGATGTACTGATGTAGTGTCCAACATATATAACATACACCAATCAAATGAAATGTATTCAAAGAATAAAAAAGCAAATTGTGAGGGAAGGAGTCGAGAATTGGAACATGTAACCAGGTAGGCACATGGAACCATGTGTCTACGAACCCAAATGTCTGGTTAGCCACTTACCGTTTCCCTCTATCAACATAGGTAAATGCACAGAAAAGATAGAGCCATACAGGTCAAAAGAAAAACATTAAGGCTTGTGTGACTCACTGAATATTATACTTAATTTTCAATAAATGAATGAAAAAGAAAGCTTGCTTGCAAGCATAAATTAACAAGGAACATTGGGGTGAATGAGCTCACCTTGGAGCTCCCTGAATGGTGAACATTTTGTCAGAATGCTGCTCTCCAAGTTTGGTCATCACTTCATACAGCTGTTTGCACAGCTAAAACAAGATTTCAATAGAAAGAGACGGTCAGAGACTGACGGATTAGATTTTTTTTTTAAGACTCACAAATGTATTGTCGTCCCTTTTCCCTTTGAAGAAAGCAATTTGATCTAAAGGACTAAGAATGTTTCCTAAAAACCTTGCCATATACAGTACTCGTAAAACTGCTGAGCTAGACTCAGACTAGAGTCCCAGAACACTGTCTGAAACCCTTTTCATATCTACTGTCTTGGTCAAAGGGCACAGAAGTGGCCAACATTAAATCAATGTTTATACTGCAATATGACTACCATTTCAAATCATCACCTGCTAAAATGCAATAAAGCAAAAATATAATTACCAGAAAAATGCGGTTGCTATAGAATTGCCATAGATTTCACATTTAGGAAGAACAAATTTGGGACTCTGAGGATTACTATAATCAGAAACATCGCACATGGTTTACATTCCACAGAGTCCCGATCACACACCCATCATCACATTGTCCAAATAGCCTAAAACAAAACTCACTAAGGAGATTTCCCGATGGAACTTGGCCTCAATGTGTGTCACACTCTTGAATGTGTTCACATAGAATCCAACTCGGCTGAAAGACGGAAAGGGAAAGAGCAAAGACAGATGAGAAGTTTTCCTAGATCTATTCCACAACTTCACATTTCCACAACACCACCATTATATTTAGCATAGCCCATGATGAACAATAATTACAGGCAAAGCTGCATATTTTAATGACAGAAGTACAGCTGTTTTTAAAAAGTATTTAGATAAAATCTTAAAAAATAATAACCTGTTATACATAAATACTGTATATTTCAGATATTGTTAGTGACATTTCGGCAAAAAATCTATCCGATTGATTTGATTTGAGTTCTGGAGGCCATACCCATTTTTTTTAGATACAGTATGTCTAATAGAGAATGACCTTTTAAATCAAGCACACAGAAGCCGGTATCATTGACTCAAATGTACTAGATAGAGATGCAGTGTGGCTCAGCGTGTTGATTTTCTGCTAAAGGATGTCTGACATTATAACAATGACATGGCTAAATATAAACCACTACTGCTTGGCCTATGTTCGAGCAGAGCAGAGCTAGTGGGCATAACAGGGAGAGGAGGCCTCTAATTGGACGGATTACATAATGGAAGCTGCAAGCCTTCCTCTCCAGTGAACAGATAGGCAGAGGAACACACGCATGCACACAGCTGAATCACACTTGGTTCAACATCACACAAAGATTCTCCTCCTATGGCTTGTGAGAAATGGTCATCACATGTCTGACGCACCACAAATCACATATGCAATGATGTACAGTATACGTCGTTTTTCCTATCTGTCTATACATACGTCATTTTGCCAAAGCAATTTTCTCTAATTATCTCATTATCATATGTATTCGTTATCTTTATAAGCATCAGCATCTCCTAACTCCTGGTATTTTATTAGCTGTTCCAACTCCAAGCTGATTCCACAAACAGCTTACACACACATGTGTATATATAGATCTATAGATATGTGTAGCATCTACTAATATCTATATAGTACGTATGTTACTAATAGTGCAGAAATCCCTCAAACTCCAGGCCTCCTGGTAGAGGAACCTTGAACTTGGAGATGAGACCACCCGCGGTAGGTGAAGTCAAAGTTTTTATACTTTTATTTGATGGTGTAATATACAACGCTATATACATACATCATACAGGTATGAAAAACTTTGAGATGTGTTGTGGTGTGTGTGTGTAGGTTGGTGTGTAGTATTATTATTATATATGACATATGTGTGGTGTATAATATCATATATCATATCTAATACGTAAGTGATAAGCATATATCTTATTAATGTATACTGTGTTTTATATATTATACTATACATAATAATACTAGAATATATATATAGTCAGGTATATAGATTATATCAATAATATTCACATATATCATGTAATATCTGTACTAGTTATACATATATATATATAATATATATATATATATACATACAAAAATAAGGCATTGAGCTAAACAGCATAGATCTGCTGTGACACTGTAGAACTACCTACGTTCATCAGAAACATATGATGCACATGCTAAAGCTTCGCAATTCAGAATCGCCATTGAAGTCATAAAGGATGTAATATATGCAAGTACCACTGTATAAACCAGGGCTCACTGGAAGCTTACCTGTCCCAGAGAGTGGGAAGTTCGTCCTGTAAACCGACATTTAGCTCATCAAACACCTTCTGGGCCTTTTTCAATTCATCTTCTGCCTGAAAATAAAACAAATAGGAAAAATATCAAATATTCTGGTGGCATTGAGAAGACAAAACCTTTGACGATTAATTTACAAATCATCAAAAGTTCTATTTATTTTCAAATGTTTTGTATTCCATGTATGAAGCATGTACCCCACCGTACCTTCATAATCTTCCGGTCATTTCTCATGGTCGATGCTTGAAGAGTTTCTAGATGGTGCCGCGCACTGTCAAAGTCAATCAGCTTTCTGCTTCTTTTTGCCACACGGATCTGATGGTAAATGTAGTACATGGCTCGTCAAATTACCACTCAATACTAAACAATACATTAACAAGCATCTTTCTTACAGTATTTTGAGCAAAGAGCTAACAGACTCTCAGAACGTTTGCTTTCTCCACATGTTTGCAATTTGCGGAAGATGTTTCATTAGCTTAATTCTCTCCTTCCCAAACTGATCGTGCTCTCACCCTTGTTTAAACTCTCTAAGGAGTAACATGTCCACGTTTGCTTTGCACATGAAAATGTATATGTGAACAGCACACAATGCGTATCTCACATTATCATGCACAGCATGTGTTTACATACTGGTGTCAAGTTCACACGAGGGAACATTCAGCACAGATATACCTTAAGGTCAGGGAACTGCTGGAGGTAGTTGTCCAATGTAATGATTGTTGAGTCCACTAGCTTTTGATGAAAGTCCTCCCACAAGGCGTCACAGTCCTGGAAGAAAAGACACATTCTCAACAAAAATATGGTACATTTGAGGTGAAAAATGCAAAGGCCTATAGCCCAACTGCAAATATGCATATACAACTGTGTGTGTTTCCTCATCTTATTCCTTTTAGCTGTCTAAAGACTCAAGTAGCCAAGATATAAAGGGTCCCTCTCCAACAAAATGTATATAATAATACCAATGGATATAGTATTGATAGGTTTGTTCCCATGTTACACGAAAATCCTTGGTTGGCAATAAGATTGGTCTATAGCTTCCTATAGTAAATCATTTCAATGTTTGTCGGCAAAGTTGTGGATTAACTGTAGCATTCCTATAGTCTCGACTATACAATGAAGACATTTTTATTTCTGGATCTATTTCCGATGCTCCTCTGTCATATGAATTACAGTTAAGATTGATAACTTTCAGGTAAGGTATACGCCAACAAACAGTGGTTGCATAACTAAAGGGAATCACTTTGGTTTCAAGCGCCACTTTGCATCTGTCACCTAGAGCTGATGTATATCAGTAAGGCAGCCTAATTAGTGTAGTCAGGAATCATGTAGATGAGACATGGCTACAGTAGATAGGGTTGCACAACAGTAAGTTTACCGTCTGAGATTGTAACACGCTGTTTTAAGTCATATGCGGCTGTCTCAAAGACGCGCCCTTGTGGTGAAAAAATCCTGTCGCAACACCATTGGTGTAAATGCTAGGTCACTTCCCCATTTCCCCACATACTGCTGTTGTAGTTGAAAGGATGGTATAAAGGCTACTGTTATGTCATTTAATGGCAATTCTGGCATTCTGAAGTTCAGGCTATGTCATCTTTGTTGCTCCCACAGTTTTACAGCTAAACGCTACAAAATATGATCTAGCAATCTGCTGACCTTACGTTGGGCTATGGTAACCAAACAAAAAAGCTTTATATTGTGGTGTTCCTACAACTTCGAGTCAAATCATTTGTATAGCTTTTTGTTTACAAGAAATGATGCAAAGGGCTTCACGTAGAACTTTCTCTAATCCAACCTTAATACAATACAGCCCTCCTCTGGCTGAAAGTACTGCTGCTATAAAGAGAGTTAAGACTCATCATAGTAAAGTGGACCGTAAATGCTTTTAGAATCCTGGCTGGATAGAAAACGCGATGGATGTTATTTTGTCCCTGGGTATTTTATAATAGCTTGTGTTCATGCCGGCCAGGTTCCCCAATGTGAAACTAGTTGATAAATTAAATGTTTCAATAAAAACGCACTGTGGTCAGAGGAGGTGGGAAAGTACCGGACGTAGAAAAACTCACCTTCCCAATAGTCATGACATCATCCTTCCCATGCCAATCTGGCTCGTAGACTTCGTGTAGTGACTCTGTCAAGTTTATTGAAGCCTGTTGCATTGCTAGGGGACAAAACAACCATTAGGGATACATTCAAAGCAATGCCAATTGCAGTGAATAATAATAGTTATAATAAGCATTAGGGCCCCAGTTCAATTAAATGTCCTAATCAGATTTTTTATATCTCACCACAGCGGTAGTTTGTCTTAACTTTGCTCCTAGTGGCAAGTTCATGTTACCAAGTTGAACAGGTTCAGACCAGAAGCTGTGACTGTGTGCTTTCTATAAGTAATCTGTTCTCTAACAGGATGGGTGGAGCAGTTTGGCCACAGTCTCAGCCAAGAGATGTACATCAGGGGACTTGATTGCTTTCTGGCAGTTACTTTAGCCCCACCACCATCCTGTCATCTCACAACACTCGACCTCAAATACTGGGGAGAAGCGATCCAATGAGCCGTAACACCATCCGAAACCTGTTTGGACTGTTCTGCCTATTCAGAGATGACTTGAAATGGGCAGAAGAATCGAGCTGGCCTTTGTCAAGGACAAAAGGATCCCAGTCGACAACTGGGAGAGGAACACCCGCAGAGATCAATGCTTTTGATTGCTGCTGCTGTCGAAACCACCAGGATGATCATCAGCTAGTTGATCAGTTTCCCTGAGGCAGTTCTCGCTGGGAGAAAGGAAGTAAATGGTACATCCTCGATAGGAGAAGTCAGCCGGGTGGGCCGTCACGCTGTTTCAGAGCCAGCTGGGCTCACAGACACATAGTCTAGGGGTGTCCTCTTGCAGCGATTGTGTTAATTACACTTATTGATTTGTTTTGGGGAGGGAGCAGAGGCATGTTAAGTGGTGCGAGTGCAACTGTAAACTGGCAGTGGGAGTGTGGAGTTTCTCCAAGGTTCTATAGATGGAGCTCCAGTCTTGTCATTTTTGGGGTGATAGAATGGTGGCCTACGTGGGATCTTATTCATGGACAAATGTTATCAGGCTGTCCAATATTGCTAGAAGCACAGGAAGGATGGAACAGTATTTGTAAAACGATTAAAAATCCACTTGATGACACTTACCTTTCACAGCTGTCAAGTACGCCCTCATTTCCCTCTGCAGTCGGGAGCCCTCTGACTGTAGTTAGATCAACGTAAATCAAATTTACAAATTAGATCCTTAAACTGAATTTTTTGACTTAACAGTAAACTTAAATTAGTCAAATGCATATTTTTTGTATACCCAATAATAATAATGCCAACCACAAATCCCTCATTAGTCCTTTCCATTGGCATTAACTAAATAAACTACATTGTCTACAATTCTGCACCCACCTTTAAATATCATTAGTTGTATTGCATTGACATCAACACATCAATATGGTAAATTATTCAAATCTGGCCTTAAGGGTGCATTAATCCCACTTATAAGCATGACTTTTTACTTTACCTCCTGTCTCTTGAAGTTCTGGACACATTGTTCAAACTGTTCATCTTTTGTCTCATCCGCTTTACCCAATTTCTGCAGCACCTACAATTATAAAGGAACAATTTTGTTAGCATTGATGTCAGTCAACCACAAGGTTGAATTGACTAGTTTTTGAAGGTATGTGTCACACCTAAAAAAACAGACCTTGTCCCT
Source organism: Plecoglossus altivelis (assembly GCA_036571765.1). Lineage (NCBI taxonomy): Eukaryota > Metazoa > Chordata > Actinopteri > Osmeriformes > Plecoglossidae > Plecoglossus > Plecoglossus altivelis. Next base: position 5,155,031 of record BROE01000001.1, read on the forward strand.
ATTAGTCCTGTTATTACAGCTCTGCCACTGTGGTGATCAATGTCAGCAAAGGCTGGAAGATATTTTTGGGACACTGTACTTTAACTCTGTATTGGCCAATTAGATGGTCAACCACTAAATGTGGAATATGTCCCTGAATGAGGTTAAATCCATCAAAACTATCACTTGCTATAGCCTAATAAACAGTAGCGACCTAAGAATGTCTCTTAACCAAATCCCTGTTATTGGCAACTGGATATAGCACATAGCTGATCACTTTTATCGGTGAGCTGTCCCAGCCCGTTTGGATGATTGATTACATATCGTTATGCATAATATCATAAAAGCAGACTTTGTAATGAAAATATCTCCAAAAATGTACATGAGCAGAATTACTATGTCTTAAAATCGCTTTACTATCACCGCTGCATAATTTAAGATAAACAACAGTTTTAGGAAAATACTTACTTGTCCAAATTAATTTGTATTATTCCTTGTGTACCTGCCTATAGTGAGATGTCCCTGACAGCATAATTCTCAGCACAAAGAAGTGAGGATAGCCAATAGCAGATGGCCCTCTGGCTCTCATCTAAAGGATGAGTGGGAGGTCCAGTTACAGTCAAACAAGTGAAAGAAGAGCTCAGTAGCTTGCATGAAAGTTGCCCCCAGAGATATGAACTGTAGGCCTATACTGTACCCTGGCTAAACTATTTGGTACTCAAAATGCCATCTTCTTGATGCTATACAGAACCTGGTAGGACTCTTGTGAGCTTTTGTGCTTATTTTTGTTCAAGCTCTTACAAATACGAATTTCACAGTACATGTTGACCACATTTTGAATGACGAGATGGAACACAGTACACTAGTACAGTAAGGACTAGCCAACACTTTGTACACCTTGTAGCTAGTGCAGTTTGTATGTATGTGCCCTGGTCTAGGACTGCTAGTATTGATGCAAACTAGTGGGCCACAGTTTAGGTCTTAAGACTCCTACAGACCCACGATTCTTTTCACTCTGTCCACATCTGTTCAGGAAAGTCCACATTTAAATTGAAATCCACAGCCCAGTCCCAACCCAATAACTGCAGTGAGGATAACTTGTTTCAACAGAACATTTGTCTGAAAGACTGTTTTCCATTAATTACTCTTTAATCATTCACCTAATCTGATCAACTGTAAAATAGGCTTTACCCAAAAGCCATTATTGATACAGTATGTATGGTTGGATTAAGCAAAATTCTTTGACCGTGTTATAGGTAACCATTATGTAGCCTAAGTATGATACAAGTATAATATTACTTCAATGTAAATATTTAATTTCTCAAGGGATGAAAACGACAGGCCAGTGTCAGAAAACGTCTAAATGACTCATCTTAATATGTATCGCGAAGTAACTTTAAAAAGGCGACTTCAAACAGTATTTGACACAAGTCTGTTTGGGCGCCGTCATACTCCGAGCTGAAGAGAGATGAGAGACCACCCTCATCCTGTAGACTAAATGACATAACAAGGATGCCTCGACAGGGGAGCGGTGGAAACACGGACAGCAGGATACAGTCCCTGGGGCTCAGTGGCAGGCACTTGCTGACAAGAACATCCTCCCCCTCCCCTGCCTCCCTCCTCCCCATGGGTCGTGTTCCCCTCCCCCAGCTTAAGAGATCACAGATTCTGACGGCAGGTTCGTGGTGTTTTACTGCATGGCATGTTATTGTTTTTTTAAACTGTCGACTAAACTTAATCTGAATAAGATATATCCCGTTCATGAGTAACCACTGATAAATACTTCAAGAAATATTATAAACTATTTTAGTCAGGGTCACCAATGAAATATGTGTACTAGTTGTAAGTAGAGTGGTTTCCCACTATGCCACTGGCATATGAGCTGAAGAGCCATGCCAGTAACACGGGTAGCATATTTGTAAGTGTATATAAAAATATAGAAACTAGATACATTATGGATTACCATAATAGCGACCGGTTTTGTCACTGTTTTTAGAACACTGTAAACCGCTGCATTAGTTCTTTCTTGCAATATAAAAATACAAACCAAGATGCTGGTCCTGGTTTACCTCGAGACATTGAAAGATGGAGCAGGAGGCTTCATAACTACAGACATGAGGAGACATTTCCAAAATGATCCTGTACCAGGACTGAGCCAGACTCTTTGCCAGGGTTTCAGTTTTGATAGTGCACAGATGTTTGGTGATTGAGGATAGGTCCAGGGCCACTTCTAAAGAAACGATACCCCTGTCAGTTCAGTATATCTTGGTTACCAATACCAAACCCATAAATCCTTTTGATAAGGACGATTGGAACACCGGATGATTACCAAGTGAAAGCCAAGGCCTGCACTACTTATTTTTTTAATTTATTCCCTCAATTGTCCCTGTACAAAACCTTAGTGTTCACATTACGAACTGAACCATCAATGTATTTGAATGGAAACCAAGTGTGTGCTTTCTATAATAACCATACTTGTTTACTGGTTAAAATGCAGTTCTCAACTAATGTGGGTGGGTTATGGCAAACATTAGGCATTAGATCTGAGGTATTGGGATTAGGGTAAAGGTTAGGTTTGCAACAAATGCTGCTATCTGTGATCAAACTCAAGACCCTCTTTGGGTCTAAGATTGAGTTTGGGTTTTTAAATTTCTAGCAAGGAATTTCTTGCAAGGAAATTGTTTAATTACACTGTGCATATACTAGCATAATGGAGTGCTTTTTACATAATGTTCATTGCAGAACATTGCACGTACATTTGCATGTGTTTGGCAAACTCTTAACCGCATTACAGAAGTTTGTGTTATGCACAACTAAAAATAGAGAACTAGCTGACTTCGATATGTGAGTGTCAGAAAAAGTGCACAGTCAGTTCTGTAAAATGTCCTCTTAAGCTCAACTGTTCCCAATTTAACAGAACTATTTGGAATAATTTACAGTCAACAGTCATGTTGGTTAGTTTTTTAGCTTCCTGACTGTGTGCATTATACATGAGTCCTGATGGGATTACAAAAACATGCAATCAGCCAAAAGCTCGGAATGCTATGGTCTTAACATCATAACTTAACATCCAGTTGAAATGAGTCACCACAATACAAACTCAATTACTGTGGCAAACCTGTATTGGTCCTCAAAGTCCTTTTATAACCTTAGACAAAACACCGGGAGGAAATGCAATCCAGCAGTGATGGATAGCCCTATCTAATATTAATTCCTTGGCTAAGCCAGGTACACACTACAGCAGCACGGTCCACCAGGACCCAGACACTATCGACAGCATAGCTACTGCAGCAATGCTAACCAGAAAAAACATCTTAAAGACAATGCTAGTCTTGCTAATCGTGACAGGACAGCATGGGCTACATAGTGTGTATGGAGCTAATATCTCCTCCAGATGTGGGTGTGGAAATGACTCAAGTAGACTGTGATGCTTCAGCTGCTCCTTTGACAAACTGTTAATTATGCAGAGTGTGTTGCACAGTGCAGGATTTCAACGGCGCACAATGCGGTTAGTACCAGCAAAACTTCATCCCATTCCAAAATGAGTCTCTGCTATTTAAAGCCATGTTTTGAATATACACAGAAGGGAACGTGGACAGAACTAAAGTTGAGGCAAATGATTAACAATAAGGGCATCGATGTGGGGAAAATTGTACAATTCTGTAAAAGTAGAGCTCTAAGTTGAAGTAAAGCTTTACAGTTAGTTCATTGAATGCTGAAGTATGATTAAAAACTACAGGTATGTGATGAGGCACCCATGCAATAACTGTACACAGGCCAAATAGGGCCAAGACAACCCCTACTGTCATTGCCCATTCACTCAGTTTGGTCCCCAAAGATACATTTGTATATTTAAATGGTTTAGGGATGACGAATAATACGTTTTTGTTTTTGATGCGTCTAAATTCTTTAACGTCACACTCTTTATCAGCATCCTGGTATCAATCATCCTTCCTCTACAACATGTTGTACCTGTAGAACTGGGTCAGCACCTACTAAAGCAGGGAACGTGAAATAAGTCTGATGTTTGAGTAATGATTTGAATAGATTTGCTATGGAATTTATACATTTACTGAAGCTAATTCTCACCATAAAATCTAAATTCATGGTTAAATTGGTCCTAGCTATATTGGAACTGAGAACATCATGTAAATAATCAATAAAATCCACCAATGACATTTTATGATTAAAGAAATGGTCTGTCATCTGTGCATTGTGAGGAATATCTGAAATCCGTTTGTAAAAGAAACACTAACATTTGTAAGTAATTGTTCCCTTCCTGTGAAATTTGAGGGGCTGGTTCATGGTATCTCTTGTCCTCAACAGATGGTGCATGTGCATGTGTGCACCAGTCGGTGTTCAGAGTGTATGGTTAATGTGTCACAGATGAGGCTAAAAGTTCTGCTAAATACAATGACACTTACATTTACTCAACATACGGAGACAGGGAGGGACTGTACATGGCAGTAGCACAGAAGCATTGGGTTTCAGCACCATGGAGAGCACCCTACTTAGCTCTACATGACTTTGGGTCATCCAGCTTTTTGTGAAATCAGTCTTTGGGGATGGCAGGAATAATTCAACTGAAACACAGTTATAGAGAACATGGTAACGTCTAAGACTAAGAACAATGTATGGAACATGTGTTTCCAGTGTGTAATTTTTTTTCAAGCTATCGTGGAACATAGTGGAGCCAATGCCTTTCAAATTAGGTATGAACCTCTTCAGTGCAACACTAGCCTATAGCACAGTGGATCCATTTGTCACTAGGGGATATTAAAAGAAATGCAATCCTCTTACTCTGGCTAGCAGTGTGTTTTTGTGTGTGCGTGATTCAAAGGGAACTTAGGGGGAATGCTCAGTTTATAGGTTCACAGGGCATTCCGCTTCATTTAGCCATTAAACGATGTAGGATAAACCATAAGGAGATTCCAAATATATATGTTTAAATACTGTGGTTTGTGTTAGTTGCATGTTAGGCCTTAATTTAGCCCACTGTAGGCTATATGCCTGTAAGCCATTAGTACACTAATGTTGCCTACTTTTTAGCACATGTCAATATAAGCCACAACAGAGCTGAATGCAAACCAACAGACAGCAACATCGGCCAAAGTAAATCTTTTATGATCAGAACAAATTAGCATACAGTATGTGACTTATGGCCTACTGTAAGTATGCTTCCATCTGCGGTGAAACCCTGCTCTTGCCTTTCCTCATTCATTTGCTTTTCTACGAGTAAACCACTACGCGCAATTAAGGCCCAACAAATAACACGTTTTAAATAACAAGGATTTGACCATGTATGATCTCTACAACAGTAGCCGACAGAACCGCGGACCCAAGCGTAATACGCCACAGCCACGAAAACAAGTCGTTGAGCTCTGTCTTGTAAGGACACCCCCGCTATCGTAAATGCTGCAGAGAGGAGGGCATCCCCCGTCTCCCCTTCCCTTGACCTTGCAGGAAAATACTCTTTTAACCTAGCATGTAAAGTAATGGTATTCTTTTAGCCCGGCCTGAAGTGGACAAGCCGAAGGTAAAAAGTCTAGGCGCAATGAGTCGAAATGGTAGATTCACCATTGACACCGCCCGCACTGAATGAATAAATACGACGTGCAGCCTAGCCATGGATAGGCTATGACATTTTGGTGCACATGCGACATTATTCGAAGATGTATCTAATTGTTTGTTAGACAGCATCACGGTGTCAAATAATCCTGATGGATAGAGAACAAATAGGCATTTTGGTGAGAAATTAGGAATGCTGGCTTTGAAATGGCAGTAGGAGATATGGTTTCATTTGCAACATTACAACAGTCAGCAAATACAACCAAAATCGTGATGAATTTAGGCAAAATCCTCCTACAGGTCAAAAGAAAATAGCCTGCATATTTTCTAAACGGTGCACTTAAATCCGACACCGATTACAGTTTTCTACATATATCCCACACCTGCCAGCAACCCATGTACCCAGAACATCCTGTGGACGGCTCCTCGAGGATAAACGATTCACGGCGCTTCAAAAACAACAAGGAAATCCGAACCAATTAAAACATCCTAAGAGTGAGTCATATGTCAACGCTTTTACCTTTTCCTGTGCCCGACTTAGCCGTTTTTGGACGTTTTTTGCAAAAATTCCCGTCTTAATTTCGGCCATGGCTGCTGGTACTGAAATGGGATCAGCGACGCTTTAGCACCCAGGCTGGATAAATAGTGACGGACAGAAAGAGGGGGGAGGATACATTCTTAAAGCTACAGCATACTATTCTCCGTAGGCCCATTTATTTTACCTACATGAATTAAATTTACCTCCGTTGTCATTTGTTTATTAATTTATGTATAAATACATTGTGTCTAATGTAGACACGAATCTGATGTAGATAAAAGGGTCCTAAATGGCACATTGATTAAGGGAACTGAAAATAAATGACTGACTGCTTTGTAGCTCGCAAATATTATAATTGACCATTTAAAGTTGCTCTCCTATTTTCAACTTCGTGCAAATAGTAACACCTCTTGGGCCAAACTAGAATGAACCTCTTAGTTTGAGAGACATACATATTGTGTCTTTTAATGTAAGTTGCACTCAAGTTCCCAAGTTCTGCTACATCAAAACATTTCGATACCTACGCCCTTTGTAGGCTTTGCAACACAAGTGTCTTGTGGAAATGCAAGGGGCCAAGGAAAGCTTGAATTCTCAAACAAGTTTCAAGCTCGTAAGAGTAATATCATGTTTCTCGTCACGATTATATGGTACCAGTTCCACAGAAATCCCTGTTTAGAATAGCACATTCAGAGAATAGTTTGAAGAAGGGAAAGGCATGACCTCATGGCAATAGGACCTCAGTCGTCCACTGGGTGGCGCGATCAGGAAGCAAAAAAAAGAAAAAAGAGAGCGTAGTACCATGTAGCAAACAGTTACAAATTGCGGGAACGCATTATGTAATCGATCATGTCTTAATATTGGCAGTTTGTTTTGAAATGTTTTTTACAAGTTGCATAAACACATTTATGTAAACGAATGGAAGTACTACTCTACTTGAGTGTGCATCAAGCAAATCTCCAGCTTTGTCAAAATGTTCATGTTTGACATTTACTGTCGAAAGAGAGTGTGTAAGGGGATAAAAAAGGTGACGCCGTTAAAGGTGACGCAAAAGGGATTGGGTTTTGTGGCGACAGATTAACTTTAAATATATCCTTTATATACACGTAGACTTCTTATTAATGTTGAATGAATACAAATGTATCGTCATTTAGGGATCTACAGTATGAGGTCAAATGTACGTCGTTAATTAGTTACTAAAATATGATATAATCTGTAATATTTGTTTATTGTTTCTACGGTTTGGAAGTGATACATAAGGAGGCAACCTGTTGTGGTGTAGAAAAGTAAAGGGGAAAGAAGGAAAGTGGACCATTTCATTATCAGGGAAGTGTACCTTTTATTTACAGGGTTTTTAAGCGAGTACACAATTCCAAATAGATAAACACTTAAAGGCGATACAAACACACTTAAATCTTACATTTCAATAGACACCAAATATACAGGATTTTGACTCAGCAGCTATACAATCAGAGCGGTCAAACAGGAATGATGGCTTCACAAATCTCCACCCAGTCCATATTATCTCAAAGAAGAGAGGAGAGTATGTTTTCGTCACCTACTGTAAGTTGAGCCTTTGTATTTGACGCATACTACAGTTTGAGACACAAAGAGGAGCTCTGTTTTCAGGCTCTGCCTCTTGAACCCAGCTGGGCTACTTCAACTGTGTAATTGTTCTTTCTGCAGCAGCAGGGATGCAAAGTCATGCCACTCGCCCCAGGTTTACTCATGGTTCCCCTTCATAAAGAGAGCGCCTGAGTTGTGTCTGTGTCCGAAAGGACTGAGGAACGCAGGTGTCCTCCTTTTTTAACGAGCTTGGTGGGCCAGCAGCAGCAAAATGACCGGAGGAGTTTGATCACGTCTCTGCGGAACCGTACCCCAACAAAGGCATACAAGAATGGGTTGAGGCAAGCATGGGTGTATGCTAGGCTCTTCATCACCTGGCCTACCATGTCAAACTGCTTTGCTGCCTCACAGTTGGTCATGGTGATGTTGGTGGCTTGAGTAGCTTCCACCACCAGCACACTGTTGTAAGGCAGCTGCGAGAGGACAAACACAGCCACCACCACAAAGATGACACGCAAGGCTTTGTGTTTTTGGAAGTTTCTAGTTTTAAGCAGAGTGCGAATGATCTGGGTGTAACAAAGGATCATGATGAGGAAAGGCAGGCAGAATCCCATGCAGATCTGCAGCACCAGAACCAGGATCTTGGTCTGGTTGCCGTTGTTGTCGTCATAAACCATGGTGCAGTAAAGCTTGCCATTCTGATCCTTGGGGGTTGCAAACATGAACTCAGGAATGGCCAATGCTGCAGCCAGCAGCCATACAAAGACGCACACCATCTTGCTGTAGTTCAGCCGCTCTGTCTTAGAGTTCTGTGCCCAGGTGGGCAGGACAATGACCACATACCGGTCAACGCTGATGCAGGTGAGCAGCAGCATGCTGCTGAATAAGTTGATCTTGTAGAACGCAGAGGTGACCTTGCAGACGCCAGTCCCGAAGCCCCAGCCGTGAGAAGCCTCTGAGGCCCAGAAAGGCAGAGTCCCCAGGAAAAGGAGGTCGGCCACCGCCAGATTAAGAAGGTACATATCCGTCATAGTCTTGAGACGCTGACGAAAATGAAGGTAGATCCAGACCACTGTCAGGTTGCCCAGTCCGCCCAGGATGACAATGGTCCAGTAGAGAGGGGGCTCAAAATACCCACGGAATTCCCTTACAGAAGATTTATCGCACATCCAGTCATCTTCATAATCATCTGCTGTTGGGGTGATGGAGTCGTAGTAATTCTGTGATCCAAGACAATAAAAGGGTGGATGTTACCAGTTTGATGGATTATGTAATGCAATTTCTGATTACCTAATGTGCCTGGAGCTCTGGTGAAAAAAATGTAATGATAATGCATCTAATAGAAAACAATGTGTAGTGTAGTTTAATACAGCAGTATTGAAAGGGGATTATGCCATTTTGAAGTGCCCATATTGAAATGATATACGTACAATAAAGAATTATGAATAGTGGATGTAAATACCTCCATATCTGCTGTTGCAGTGTCCACAGTAAAAGGTGTCACTGCAAAAAAAGGGAAGAAAAGGTTGTGTTTTTTAAGGGCAATGCATTGGAAACAAGCATGTAAATACAAAAAAATTGTTTTTTTCAAGACCAAATTATGTTTCAAAGGAAAAACCAAGTCAAAGTACTTACTGCTTTCTCTACTTTTGTGAACAAAATTGAACACGTAATCATAAAGAGCTTTTCTGTTACCTCTTGATCGCCTTGTTGTCTGGCTGCTGTCAGTCTTTGCACAAGCTTTTGAAGACTTCAGAAAAAACCACAATGACGTAGATCAACAGTCAGAGCAGAAGCAGGGCAGTTTTTCAGGCAAGTTTTCTTTGTTCTCTGAAGCATGTAACATAGATGCATAGTTAACTTCAAAGTCTTACTCATCAGTATGCTTTACTGATTTCTAGTAAGAGTGGGCCCCAACCTTGTTCCCGCTATGAATCTCATGGAGTCAGTTCAGACCAGGGTTTGATGTCCAACAGGATGGCATATTAGGTTATAAACTGCACATGCATTAAGTCTTGTCTAAACAAATGTGGATGCAGTGAATGTGTCTGTATCATATGTAAGTCTGTAGTACATGCAAGCACTACAACATAAACACATAGGCTCCTCCCCCTAGACCCATGTGGGCTGTGAAATTAGAGAGGTTGCCTCAGCCTATTTAACAACTTTCCCTATTCACTATGTGCATGCAAAAGAAATCATTGCTTATGAAGTGCAGCGTGACCAACATGTCAGTCTCTGGTCTGCCATTCGGTGTTTCCAGCCTTCTTATAAATGCAACTAGACTAGAGGTGTGGTAGTCCTAACAAAGCTTGCAGTGACAAATAACAAACTGAATAGCTGATACTGTCTCCAAATCACATTAGGGCGTCTCTGTGCTTGCCTTAACTTGTCTTCAGTCTTCTGCAGAAGAATGTATGCAGTATTTTCTTGTCTCAGGGCATAGTTTTGATTTTTCCAAGGTAATTAAATACAGGAAAATACAGCAAGGCATTCTCTTCTGAAATGCAGAGTTTAGCGTTTAGAGTTGAGTTTTTTTCTCACTTTCCCTTTGTGTTCTTTGCGGAATCTTGTAGATGGTTTCACCAGACAGAGGGTCTGTAGTTTTTATGCTCTTGTCCTTTGCACTGGAACCCACAATGGAGTTCTCTGCCCAGAGATAGGATGTTTCACCCTCATTTGTTCCACATATCAAAGCAATTGGACAATAATCCATGTAATAATAACTAAGAAACGATACCCAAAACCCTTTTCTCTATGTGAGAATGGCTGGGAAAGTTCACACTTTTGAATGTGATTTTGTTCAAGCCACATAAAAGCGGAAGACCGTCAGACAGAAAAAAAAGTTGTCACGCCATCTGCATGTCTCACAGGAAGTTGTGTAAAGCTCATGTGAAAACAAATTTTGCAACAGTAAATATGATTTGTCACTGCATGTTAGCCACATGGTTTAGGATGGAGTGTGTATGAAATAAATTAAATGAGAACTTCTGAAAGGTCTATAGGTCTTAAATATATGTCCTATCTAACCAGCTACCAGTCCATGACGCAGTTAGGTGTTCGCAGCCGAACGTTACACAATGTCCTTCTCAGACTTGTCCCTGAACTTTAAAATAACCGCCCTGGCACGTTGTGGTCAAAAAGTGTGGTTGGCAGCGTGCTGCACATGCCAACACGAGAGATTGCACGTGTTCTTTCCTAACAGGTCAAGATTTGTGCTGTGACAATATTGTGAGTTCCTTTAACAAAAGGGAAAAGCAAAAACGTAAACAACTTTGTATCAGTATCACAAAGATCACAAATATTAGCTACAAAACTACTGTACTTTACATATATCTATATATATATATATCTATCTATATATATCTATATCTATAAATAGATTATATACATATATCTATATATATATCTATATAGATATATAGATTATATAGATATATTTACCTACCTATATAAGGGTCTGGACATATACAGTGTGTTATTTGTATAATATCTGAGTCTTGTGTCTGTTTTGTTCAAATTGATTCCAGCTCTGACCTAATGCAAGTTACACAAGAAGGAACACATGTCAGTTGTGTTATCAGGTGGCAACAGATGTGATGAACTGATTGCGTGACAGATTTCTTTCTCTTTTTTGCAGTTAGGGGGAAGGAGGGTGGAATTGATGCATAAAAAACAAACTCCCTGTGTCTAGTCTATGCTGCTGAACATTGTGCGGTGTACTTTTCACAAGGCCTTGCATGACAAGCTCAAACCACAAAAACCACCCTGAATGAAAGCAGAGAGATGGAAAGGCCACACTTTTGTTTATGTCCCTAACTACAACTGACTTTTACTCATTGGGTTTCTTACATTAGTAATCCTATCTCTTTGATACATATCATAAAATAATGTAAGTATAATATAATTTAAATAGCAATGCCCAATTAAAAACAACATAACATACATACAAATCCATTATTGGTTTATAAGTAAGTGATTCTCATCAAATGCAACACCATCAAAATAACGAAATATCTCTATCATTTGTTGGTTAAATAAATCGAGAAAATCATGTAGTGGTTCATAATTTGTATTTTAATTTTCTACAGGAACTTGTCATATAGAGGCTGAAGGGTGAGGCTGACTGAGGCCGAGCCTCCAGGGGACCCAGACAAGATCAGCTGGACTCGGATTCATCCGCCGATTCAGAAATAACTGATGTCTCCGTATGTTCTAAAGTTTTATAGAGGAGAAAAAGAAACAGCACAGAACAGAAGTTCAGTTTGATACATGAGTGAAATCCTTTTTAGCTTTGCGTCTGTAATGAATCTCCGCGTCTGGGGAACCGTTTCTTGATACGGAAGTACATTTACAATCTGATCATGTAAGATGGAGCTTATTAAGTAGAACAAACCACATCTAAATATGGACAAATAACAACGATTCCAAACTGAAGGTCTAACCTGTTATGATCTCTTTGACCTGGATACTACCCCCTGCACCTAAGAGAGATTCAAAAAAGAGATGTACAAAATGAGAGACACTGAGGAAAAGCAAGCGCTCTTTCGTGTTGCATCAAATACGTGGACAGTTTGTGTACTGGGTAGAATAATTATCCACTGGTGAGTTCCGGAGCCTTCACTGAGCATGCTAAGCTGTCTTCGATGAGCATGTTATGAAGAGCAATGGAATCCTCTTTCAGACCAGTTCTAGTGTGAACTTGCCTTGGTGGGCGTATCTAGACCCCCTGTGCTGAGGGGAGGGGTGATAAAGGGGACCCCTGGGGGGTGCTGGAGTGCAAAGCGTCCCAGCCTGCAGAGATGGGAATGTGCAGGTGAATGAAGGGTCCATCCACCCTCTACACTCCCCCAGGGGTTTTGACTTGACAGTGTATCAAGAAGGATTGATTCAAGCTTCTGGCAGACTGTTTAATCGTGGCATACAAAATCTGCACGTGATATTTATCTCACTTGCAAACGTCCTCCCATCGGTGCAAAGGAAGATGGCATCAGTGACTTTTTCTTGTTTGCTTTTCACTATTCTTTGGAGCATGTTTTGAATAGCGGTGATAATAAATGGACAAACTACATCCTTTTGTGTTGGAAAGTTCACCCCAAAAAAATAGGAGAACAGCTAAAGCTAGGTTTGCATACTTTTCCTCCTGAAAACATATCAGGCTTCAGTACATAAAGTAATCACTTCAGTTGTGCTTCCAAAGCGTATTTCCAAGTCCAGAAGGTTGTTGACCAATTGATCTACGAGAGGTTGATCTTAATGGGACGGGGTAAGGGGCACAGCACAATGTACAGAGCACTTGAGTGTAGATCAAGAAGTCAATCCCCCCTTGCACTGTCCATCACTGTGGAAACAATTGCATCTTCTCTGCCCTACAGCATTAAAGAGCAGTTACAACTAAATTAACAAGCAATGGTTGATATTTATCCTACCTGAGAAAGTGTAAGATGTTTCTGTGAAGGTAGTGTCAGGTAATCTGGGGAGGGAAAGATTATTCAATTACATTTGCATCTAGCAACCTAAAAAGCTATGCATGTCATCTTTAGCTCTTTAGCTAATGGAATTTTGCAATAGCATAATGACGCTATTGGTTCCACTCACTTGAGGTCATCTCCTTCAAGTAGCTTTCTGTATGTAGCGATCTCCACATCTAGAGCCAGCTTGACATCCAGAAGCTCTTGGTAAGCCAAGATCTGCTTGTGGTGGTCTGATTTTGCCACTTCAATGGCTGACGTTAGGCTGACAATTTGAGCTTGGTACTCTGCCATACCCATGCTGGACTGAGACTGGGCCTCCACTAAGCTCTGCTCTAGGGACATATTCTGATGACAGGGATGGGGAAGACACAGGAAGAACGTGGAAGATTATGAGACCCAAGCAGGAAATCAAAGTCTTGGTTGAACTACTGTATTTTGGGTGTTTATTACATACATATTTACTGACCAAATTAGGGATCAAATTGAGTATTTAAACATATTTGTAGAATAGAAGCAGTCATTTACGTCACCTTAAATGTTACCATTTGGTACCTGTTGAAAACTGTGTCCTTAAGCACAACTTTGTAGCAGCCATGCCATCTGGGATGATGGGTACTTTCAAATATTTCCCCACATCCGTTTTAGGTGGTTGGTGACTTCCTGTTGTGATTTTTAAAATGTACTCTAAGTTGGGTAGCGCTGTATATTGGGGTTAGAGCAGTTGATTCCTGGAACTGCTTAACTGAAATCTGATGCTTAACTTGCTAACAAGGCTTCTCTGAAATGATGAGATAGCATTGTTTGGCTGCATGTAACAGCTCTTTTGCATTGATTTAAAAACATACTGAAATGAATGAAGTAAGAGGTGAGATCACAGACAAATATTTCTCATGGTGCCGTTAGTGATACTTATGTGCCGTTATTAACGTCATAACAGCATGGTAGTACCTGTGTACTATTGGTGCTGTCAAAATGTCAGTGTCTTTCTTTTTTGTTAAATGATGCTGTTGTTAAACAGCAACAACAGGGTCATATGTATAGTATGAATGGGCCTGGCATGGACACTTTGCTAATATGGTATCAAGTATAAGCCTGGTTATTGTTGTATGATATATGAAGCTATGAAACGGACGGTTTACTCACAGCAGAAACCAGGCCTTGAAGTTCTAAACTGAGAGCCTGCATTTCTTTCCTGGACCCAGCAATCTCCAGTTTAGTGGATGAAATTGCCTCAGAACTCTTGGCGTTAACAGCCTGCATCTCATCCATCTGTAATGTGGCAGTATAACAGTGAATACAGTGACCATTCAACAGTACAGAGCATATACTTTGTGGTCTTAATGTTACATAGAATTGTCATTAAAAGGACTTTGAAACGTTTGTTGCGAATGCCTGTGTCAGTCGAATCTAGGGTGGGCTACAGAGCGTTGTGAACGCCGAGTGAAGTTCACCTGACTTGACCCGAAGGAAAGAGGCTGATCGGTAGTAGTGTTCATGTCATACCTTCAGCTTGTAGTACGCGTCCGCTTCCTCCCGATGTCGATGCACAGACTTCTCATATTCCGTCCTTATCTTGTTGAGAGCTGAGGAGATGTCGAAGGACTTGCCCGTGTCCACCTCGATCATGGACACAGACGTGTCCATGGTCGTAGTCCCCAGTTTGGACTGTAGAGTGGACAGTTCCTGTATTGAAACAGGCAGTCGATATTTAAAGAACATGGACAATGACAGCCTTTTGGATGATCACCTTCAGATTTAAGTATTTGTAACTTGAAATCAGACATATTTCATGTTGATTCTTGAAATTCCTCTTTATTTTACCGTATTAAAGATGGGAGATGGAGAGGGGAATGGAAAGCAATGCAAATCAAAATATTGTGGCTGATGCACTGAGAACCTGTTCTGAACAACAGCGACATCTGGCGTAAGTCTACAAAGGGCTGCATGCATTTACCTTTAATACCAAGACAAGCAGATCCTCCCTACCACTTGTCTTTCTCCCTCTACTGTGTTCAACTAATACATGGGTGTGGTGCCACATTCACTTTCTACTTGTTTTATCATAGGCCTACTTTTAATTTATATATCATTTAATAAACTTTGCATCTTGCATACTAATATTGTATAACCTCCTCACGGTCACATCATGTATTAAGCTGTCAGTACCTCATCCTGGGTCTTGGTGACAGACTCTAGGTCGTTCTTCAAGCTGCTGTGCTTGGCATCCAAATCAACGCGTAGATCTGATGCTACCTCTACGTCCTTGAGAAACAATAGCAGCATGAGTGGTCAAGCATCACGCCCGATCATTTATTTCAGGTGTATCCAATTATTAATTGTATTTTCTTTGGACTTTAACGGTTCTGGATTTTACCTTCTTCATGGCAGCAATGTCTGATTCGAGCTGGAATTTCACACCTTGTTCAAAGTCAAATCTGTGAAACGTCAGTAAACTGTATTTCTGTGTTTCTGTAATAATATACACTTTGGGCCAACTTGTACAACCTGTTTGCATGTGTACAGATCAACCTGCGGTTCACTCATGCATTCTAGGAACTTAAAGAACACATTCCCTGCCGCGTTGTTATGCCTAAAATGACATGCAATCGCTGCAGTTCACATTGGATGCAGCAGGGCACTGAAATGTACTCACTTGGCTTTGAGCTCGTGGGCTGTTCCCCGGATGTTGTCCAGCTCAATCTCCAGTTTGATGGTGTCGAGGCTGAGGCCCTCGAGGATGGTGCGGTACTCGCTCAGCTGTGCCTCGCACTCTGTCGTGGTTAGAGAGGCCTCCGGGCCCATGTCAGTACCCCCGGTCAGCTGCGACAGCCTGGCTTCCAAAGAGGCGTTCTCTTGCTGGAGGGCCCTCACTTTGGCCATGTACGAGGAGAAGCGCTCGTTCAGCCCAGATAAGGTGTGCTTCTCAGCTGCCCGGGTCAGCACAGGGGCTAAGGCAGGGCCTAAAGCGGGCCCTATGGCCAGTGCAGAACCTGCTCTGATTCCTCCAGATGCCATGGAGCTGCCCATGGAAAAAGCAGGGCTGGCCATCAGAGCTCCACCACCACCACCACTAGCACTCCCAAATCCTATCCCGCCCCCAGATCCCATACCCAAGCCAAACCCTGACCCCATCCCAGCTCCTAGTCCCATCCCACCTCCTAGTCCCATCCCACCTCCTAGTCCCATCCCAGCTCCCAGACCCATCCCTGCTCCTAGTCCCATCCCAGCTCCTAGTCCCATCCCAGCTCCTAGTCCCATCCCAAGTCCTCCTCCCAGGCCCAATCCCATGCTGAAGCCTCCTGCTCCTCCACCTCCTCCCAAGCCCAGCCTAGCCCCACTGCCTCCCAGTCTACTGGAGAGGCCACCACCGCTTGACATTCTTGAGGAGTAAGACGTACTGTAAGACATGTTTTCACAATCTAAAGATACAGTAGCACTAGAGTCCAGAGAGCGAGAGAGAGAGAGCCAGTTAGAGGTGGAGAGCAGAATTCAACTAACATGTCTGGGTTTTTATAGATCAGAGGAAGAAGAGGGTAAGACAGAAAGTGGGAGGAGAGTGAAGGAATGGGGTGGGGTTGACGCCACTGTTTGCTGTCAAGTGTATTTGCGCTATACTGTCTGACAGCTGTTGCGGTTTGCTGTGCATTCTTGATTCCATTAAGGTCATCCAAGTTCTGCATCTCTTCAGTCATCACATGCGATTAGTTAAAGCAGCATTGTACCGGTCATTTTACTTTACTCTTCTCATTCCACCTCATTTTGAATGATTTTGACAACAGTAGCCTTGCGAGCAAAGAGATCATAAGAGCAAAGTACAAGTACTTTGTCAACAAAACCAAGTTAGTTATATATTAAAGATACAGATACATTAAGGGTACATACACTTGGGAAAGATGGTCTTCTGCAAACTGCACTTATATGTAATCTTGCCATTTAACTGATGTTGGTTTTTAAAATGTCATTGCACTGGGTCTGGATCAACTACATTACATGACTTTATTCAACAAGTAAATTAATACAAGTGTTGGGTGAGTTGATTTCAATTCTGTGCAGTAGTTTAATGCAATGCTCTTTGACCAAGTACCTGAACGCCTTGGGTTAAACTGACGTTACAGCAGATGTTGAGTGGAGTCATTGGCACGCTATGAGTGCCTTATGTTTGACGCTTAAAAAAAGCTAGAATTCACTAAAAGCCTTGTCTGGTCTTGTAGGCGTCCAGCTGCTCAATATGACAGGTAATATATAATAAGTTCAGCACTAGTACAACAGGGAATCTGTGTCTCCTAGACTGGTGTTTGAATGTAAAGGGCCAAGATGTCATACTTACTTATCTAATAGCAGAGCCCACTTTTGATACTAAAACATTATTGTTCAAATGTATAATCTATTAGCAGAAGCAATGTTTGAATCAGCTGTATGTAATATCAGGTCAGACCTTGCTTATATATGATGATGATAATATCTAAGATAATGAGAGCCATTTCTGAATCAAGATACGTGTACAGATAAAAAATACATGAATTTCTATGTCAACTGATCTTGAAGAAGGCTTGGTAAAAAAGAGGCATGTCTTGAGTCAGCCTTGAATAAGGTCGTAAACTTATGATAGAAAGACGACATCTGAATTCAGACTGGAATCAGCCTTTACCGTCATGGTTGGTTCTGCAGAAGTCTTTCCGTTCACAACCACAAGCAAATCAGTAGTTGTGGATACTGTCAGGTTGTTGTGCGACTGTTACACTAACAAGGCACGTATACTAAAGAAAAGTTATCTTCCTGTTGAAAGCAATACAACTCAATCGCCAACTGCTATCAAACAAGATAAGCTACCTCCATGCTAATCCTGATACAAGCCAGCAGTTATAACAAACAGTACTGCACAGAAAAAGAAAGAAATGATGGAAATGATACAAAGAAGTCTCTTTAGAATCAAAATGATGATGAAACGCTTTTTTATATAAAGAAAATACCTGTATGTATGTATGTACATACACACACTAGTCGGTACAAGCCTTGGGTGGAAGCCTTGTGCCAGAGGGTGCTAGTGGATGAGGTGAGCTAGTAAGCTGGAACTACATAGAGTTTTCCTGAGTGGGTTTCGGTGCTGAGGCAGTCAAAATGCAACTAGTATTCAAAAACAAAGAGCTCCCCATCCCCAGCAACCAGGCCACACACAATAACAACACAAATACCACTGGGAACAAAAAGCTCCTGCTTTCCAGAAGGCCAGTCCACAATAAAGGCCGTCGCACACATGGGCTCTGGCTGTTTGACACAACAAGCCACTCCACCTAGACTCTGAACCATCGCTATGTCCATGGGTGACTCTTAGCCTGCTGATCTGAAACACACACTGTTCTCACTCTCTCCTCTTCAAGACCAGGGAACAACATGCCTATGCCCAGACGCAGGTCCTCCTTCTTAGGCCAGCCTTCTTCCATGGAGCGGTCCACCGGAACCAGGATCGGTACTGTAGGCGTCACCACAGCACCGAGAGGAGTGTTTGTGGGGATGGCATCCACAGGCGGAGCCTCCAGCCTGGGCACGCGAGTATCACGACGCGCCCTTGGGATCAGCAGCGTGTTCCTGCAGGGCATGAGAAGCAGCGCCGCACCGGTCCTGCCTCGCACCGGTGACAGAGCCCAGCATGGGGGCCCCCAGGGGCTCAATGGGTGCCTGATGGAATACAGGGACAAGGTACATGCCCTGGAGCAACTGAACCAGCAGCTGGAAGAGCAGATTAGACACTGCCTGGATCGGAAAGCCCTGAGCGCTGGGGCATGGGGCCCGCTGAGACAAGACTGGGAGGACGTCTACAGACAGGTAAAGCAGGGGAGCAGATGGGGCCAGGAGTTGATGTTGAAACTTTGAAAGCAAATAAGCAAAGAACTTACACATGGTAGAACCTCACCTCAGATTCTGTGCACTTCAAATTTTCAGTTTCCATGTAAATATATAGATTTTTCACGTATGTTTGCATACATGCTTAGCCACATTATTCCATTAGTCCAAGATAATTCTCACAGAATATGACTAATGAAGCCTATAGAAACTGAGGTACTCAATCATCCATAACAGATTGTAGGACATCACAAAAAATCTCCTGCCAATACAAGATATAATCATATAAAAATGCATATATGCACCATCCTGAAATTCAAAGTAAATTTCCTATACGTTTCTTAGTTTTATCAAAGAAATGCACTTTGTTTTTGCTGCATGACTGAAGCAGGTTTCTTGGGTGAAATGAAAGGAGTTTAGTGCAAAAAAAAAAACAAGTTTACTGTGAAGTTACAATACACAAAACACTAGGCTAAGAATCTTCTTGTAAGTTTGACTTCATACTATCTACTGCCCCCTGGAGGATGGAATGATGCATGGCAATCCCTTCTGCAGGTCAGTGAAGCAATCCTTGACAATGCCAGACTCATGCTTCAGACTGAAAATGTACAAGCTAACGCTGAAGACTTCAAGGACAGGTAAGGACTTGATTCTGATATTTGCTCTGAGCGTCAAGAACATAATCAGATAATCGAATAAATCACTAACACTACTATACAGGCCAAAACTCTTTTCAAAGGGTATCATGCTTATTATTATTTAGTATTATACAAGTTTTGCAGATGACGAACGTTAGAGGAACACTGTTTGAATCCCGATCTGGAGATTGTTTTTACAGTAATTGTTTAAAAAATGTATGTTTTAATTATTATTCTTTGTCAATCCATCTTATGCATATAAGTCAGGCATTTTTCTATTTGACATATTTGCCTCCATCCTCCAATGTCCATCTCCTCTTTATGTTTAAGCAACTCACCTCCCTCTCATTTCCTGTAGGTTTGACAATGAGCAGCCTTTTAGGAAGGCTGTGGAGGAGGAGATCAATTCTCTCCACAAGGTCATCGACGATGCACAATACGTCAAAACCGACCTGGACAACCAGATCGAGAATCTGAGGCTGGAGCTGAAAGACTTGGAACGCAACCATGAGGAGGTCAGTGCCACAGGAGTCTCCTAGATGATTCTTAGGTTCCATGAGGAGGTCAGTAACACAGGAATCTCCTAGATGATTCTTAGGTTCCATGAGGAGGTCAGTAACACAGGAGCCCCCTAGATGATTCTTAGGTTCCATGAGGAGGTCAGTGCCACAGGAGTCTCCTAGATGATTCTTAGGTTCCATGAGGAGGTCAGTAACACAGGAGTCTCCTAGATGATTCTTAGGTTCCATAAGGAGGTCAGTAACACAGGAGTCTCCTAGATGATTCTTAGGTTCCATGAGGAGGTCAGTAACACAGGAGTCTCCTAGATGATTCTTAGGTTCCTGTTTGGCTTGGGTAATGAGCTAATTTGAATGCATATTTAAAGAGGATCCTAATAGACAAACAACATCCTCATCCATAAATGGATGAGAATGTTTGTGCTTTGTAATATGTAAATGAACGCCCAAGATCATGATCATTCATAAGATTCATGAGAATTTTCCTTGAAATTCCTGATTACCTTCCTGGAAATAATCAGTGGTTGTGCATTACTTACTGTAATTAGTGAAAGCAGTGATGAGCCCTGTTTCATAGAGTCGACCAGGAACTAGCTATGTAAAGGGAGGATACATCTTAGAGACAGAATGACATAAAAGAAGTTCCTCTTTTTGAATAATTTACTTTAGATTTTATGGAATTTTCCGCATCCCTAATTAAACGCAGACAGACAGAAGTAATTGGATGTTCTAGACAATGCTGACATGCTGTATGTATACTGTAATACAGCCCTGAACACCAATGGTAGTAGCTTTACAAACCAGGAAGATATTTGTGCAAACAGCATGTTTTCTCCACCTACAGGACGTGAGAGTCCTCTACAACCAGATGGCAGGTCGTGAGGTGGATGAGCCCGACTCTCCCATAGAAACCAGCCTGGATCAGATTCTGGCCTACATCCGCTCTCACTGGGAGAAGGTCATCGAGAAGAACCGCGCTGAAACCGACGCCTACTTGGAGAACAAGGTTTGGACGGCGTTGAAAGGCAAAAGAAGGAAATGCTTGCTGAACTGGAGGGCAAATATTGGATCTAAAGGTTGTTGTGTCTGTTTGCTCAGCAGGCAGAGACGGTGAACAGCAAACTGAGTCAGGAAGAGGAACAGCTGGAGACTTTGAAGATGGAATGCAACGATGCTGGCTGTAAGATCCAGAGTCTGCAGGCTGAAACCGAGTCCATCAGAGCACTTGTACGTATCCCGCTGATTCCACTGCAAACCTTTCACAAAATACTTTAGCGACCAACAGACAGCAATACCTACCATCTCCAAACACTTACTGAAGTCATTTCCAACTATTGAATAACATGTCATCTTGCCTATTCATGCCTTACTTAAGAGAAATCACAATGTAACATGATTGAATGGGTGACACTGAGTGCTCCACAGCTGTCACTCATCCAATCATATCAGATCAACTATTCATCAAAGGAGGATGAAAATATACCATTGGATAAATTCATTCACTAAAACACATAAGACATGAAAACATGGCTTGATATTTGGCAAAAGCAAATACAATAAGAAGAGTTAGTGACTGTTGACTGGTCACTAATCTGAATAAGTTTTACAAGGTATCTTATTTATCAAGCATGACTGCTTCAATGTTTGCACTGAGGTGAGTACAGTCATTGATTTAGACATTTCTGTTCTGCGTACTATAAACATTTCCAAACCTTTATATTTTTCTTTGTTTCTCACGCAGAAACGAGGTTTGGAAAACTCCCTGAGTGATGCTAAGCACTGGCATGACATAGAGCTCCAGAATCTGGGCTCGGTCGTTGGTAAACTGGAGTTGGAACTGAGCGACGTCCGCGGCGACGTGGAGCAGCAGCGCCGCGACTACGACACCTTGCTGGGAAACAAGATGCGTCTGGAGCAGGAGATCGGGATGTACCACGGCATCCTAGACGGAGAGGAAAGCCGTTATCATCCGTCCGTGTGAGTTGCCTGGCAGCAAGACGCTTTAACGCTGAACATACGATGTATCGCACACGTCACTCACGTCACACATAACCACAGCGGCAGGTGCGATGGATGCAAAGACGGGAGCATAGTTGGTGTTGAATTTGTTCTCAGCGAATGCAATGTTTGACCTACATTTTGGTAACTAATTCTAGACAATAATGCTTGAAGGAATCAAAAAATGTGAAATGGGTCAGATTAGTGAGAAAAGCCATTGTTCTGAGAATGGTATTGCCTCAACAGGTGGTCTGGCAACCAATCAGAGCCCGCGGGAACTCCAGCTGCTCCTTCTCTGGATCCTGAAGGAAGCCAAGCCTGTAAAGGTACCGTTTGGTAACGTGAATAATAATCATACTGCACCATCAACAGCACCAACACTTAGTTATGTTTATTTGGAACATTTAACAATATACGTTTCTTCTGCTACTTCCTACTTTAGTAGCCATCCTTATTTAGCAGCATACAGTTAGATGCAGTGCATATCCCTGGACCAGTTCATACTAACAATTCCCTCTTTTTATTTGCATAATCACAGAAATGTGAAACATTTAATATAGTGGACCACAATTTTCAAATTAAAACCTTCATCAAATTCTATTAAATATCTCTTATGAAAAAAAGGGTAAATCGACTAATTTTGGAATGTGGCAAAATTATTTTTTGTCTCTGCAGGTTTCAGCCAATCTGGTAGTAAGTAGAAGTGTACTTGATGAACATTGTGAACATGACCATAAGTATGATCAACCCAAGATAACTGAAGATATCCTAATCCACTAACAATCATGTCACAATTAGTAAATAAAATGATATTCTCAAAAAAATGATCGTTTGTGCAGTATTTCATCTTGGAGCAACTTTAAAAATCCTCCTGTCTCTTATAAAGGTCCTGTCCATCTATAGTATTGTTGACGTCCACAATGTGTAGCACCACATCGAAAGGAGTCGCTACTATGGTTCAATACTATTTCAAGCAATTCATGTAAGACCGTTCAACATTATGAAATGCCCTTGTGGTTGTAGTAGTAATATTAGTAATATTAACTACATGCATTTGTATTCAATATTTTAATCAAGCCACAACTTTTTTTCCCCCACATTCTAAATCATGTGTCAGAAAAAACACCATTCCTGCTCACTAAGACCACATTTTGTTTAGAACATGGAATACAGTTGGCTACCATTTTTCTACACCAAAAACATCCCCATTGCCAATGCAGACATTTTGAGCACCACAACATAGACAACTAGGAATGAGATGACTCCTAGTTGGAGCCCTACATTGGACGACAAACTGGCAGAGAAGTAGCTTTCCCAACTTGTACACAGTTTGCACATTTTCACTGGTTATCAAAGAAATGAGACTAAAACACATCAAACATTCTCCTTTCCACCAGTTGATCAGAAAGATTACATTTGTTCAGAACCAGATGTGATTAAACTGTATTTTGTCGCATTTTGAGCACTGAATAAAAGGACTTCATTGCATTGCGGATATTACCTAACATAGGTATAATTAGCTACATGGACTTTTTAACCTCAAGTATGTGCTTGACTTTGGCCCCTACAACTAACTGTTGACTATACCAATGTACTAAATTCTGATTTCACATCTTTTTCTCCCAGTTTAAAGACTACTTGTACTACGTTCTCTAGCGAACACTACTTGAATTTATGTGGTTGCCCTGCACTAAAAGAACAACATAACTCGTGTTTTCCAGCTCTGCTTGATTGCCACAATAACCTGTCGCTGTACCTGTAGGCGAACATTATATTTTAAGTCCGGTTCCAATATCTGTCTACCTCCCATTCTGTTTGCTTAAATCACTACAGTTACAGCGAGGAACAAAAATATCCCACCAAAACGTTAGACATGATCATAAAACCAAGGCTTGCTCATTCATATAATGTATGCACTTATTCCCCACTACCATTTCAGTGGTGTTGGCGTAGCAGGCTTAGAATGTGAAGCACGACTGGATCTGTAGTACCTTGTACACAGAGCTTAGCTGCCTCATCCTTGTTCATGGGCCTTTACAAAGTTTTGTTTTACATTTGAACCCAGTCAAAACTAACAGTACAGGCTCGTTACGGTGGCCTGGTGGCTTAGGCAGGCTGCAGAGGGATACAACCCACGCCTACCCCTCCCTCGTGACTAACCATGGGTGCCATGAAAGTCCAATGGTTGGATTCAGGGTCGTACATCTCTATGGAACTCAGGTTTGACTGGCCATCATACCCTCCGACTGCATAAAGTCTTCCGCAGTTGGCCACCAGTGACACTCTGCTGCGCCGTGTGTTCATGGACACCAAGTGGCTCCACTGGTCGGCCACAGAACTGTACACCTCTGCCCCGCTCAGGAAACCGGAGCCGTCGTAGCCTCCTGTCACGTACAGGTGGCTTCCCAGGGCAGCGGCCCCGTGACGACACCGCTTGTTCATCATCCCAGCCACAGGGTGCCAAAGAGCTGTGTGATGGTTGTAGAATTCCACCTGCAAGATGGTTTGAATATCAGTCACTAAGCTATTTCCCAAGTATCTGAAGGAATGTACTGCAAGAGTGTAAAAAGGAAGAGGAGTCTCAGCTTTCAAGAGCCCAGAGCATTTGCCTTCGCTCTCGCTGTAGTGGGGGTATGTGACTATTGACTGCCATTTGAATCAAAGCTTTTAAACACCCCGCTTAAATGCGCAGTTTTGTTCAAGGTTTTATTCCGTAAGGAAATGAAGACAGTACTATTACACCAGTTACTATTTTCACTTCGCCTCTCCACCACATCATCCCTTATGTTGACTATATATAAATCAAATACCAACCGTGTTGAAGATTTGTAAACCATCATGTCCTCCAGATACAAAAATCCTTCCATCGAAGACCGTCACCCCTGCTGCACTGCGACTGGCATTCATCTCTGTTACTACCGTCCACCTGTACACATGGAGGACATGACGTGACATTTAGATTCAGATTTCAAGATCTGTTTGGGTTATGGTTGATACATCATTAGTATTTTGATTAAAAATTGGTAAATGATTTTACCAATCATTTTAGATAGAGTCGAGAAAAATCTGTACGTTTTATCCATTTGATTTCTTATGAATAATTTTTATGAAATAAGAAAATAGATTTATCCTAACAGTCCATTTACAAGGGATTTGCAAAGGATCAACAGTAGCCACCAAATATTGTCCTTTACACCACCCCAGAAGATTTCAACACAAGGTTTCTTAATAATATCGTAAAACTTTCTGGAGCTGAATGAAGGTGGCTGTTATTTCTTCCAATACACAAATGAATTATTGCATCATATGAAATTAATAAACTATAGTGGAACTTAAAAAGTCTGTGGATAGTTTCCAAAATCCTTATGACGTAATGTCAATCCCTGTGAAATTGCTCTCACAGGTAATAGATGACATGAAGTTCAGAAGCTTTTTACCTGTCTGTTTCTGGAGCGTAGAACTCCACAGAGTTGAGAGAAGATTTACCATCGTAGCCTCCGCAGACATATATATGACCATCCACAACAACTGTTCCCATTGCACTGCATTTAAAAAGAGGAGAAAGCACATCATGGATGGAGACAAAAAAATATGTATTTGCTGACACACTTTATAAATCTTATCAAAGTGGATCGAATCAAACAAACTTTTAACCTATGATGTTAATGGCATATAAGTTGACAGAGTGGTTATAAGTGAGCAATGTCCTCTAAATTGGGTGCGTTATCACACAGCTAAATGGGTGTGAAGTGTGGAAGTCAAGACCTGGTTTCAATCACAGAAACATCTTACCTTCGTTGGCTATTCATGCTGGCAACACGTGTCCAGGTGTCTGTTTCTGGGTTGTAGACTTCCACAGTGCTCAGCCGGGACTGCCCATCATATCCTCCAATGGCATAAAGCAAGCCGTTCACAACTGCAACGCCTACGCGACTTCGGGATGTTTTCATTGGCTGACATCGTTCCCAGCAATTTCCAATGGGGTCAAACACTTCAACTACATTCAAAGAATCACCTGGATAAAATAAATAAATATAGGATATAGATTCAACGCAAACCAAGTCAAGTCTGTCAGTTATTTACCGGTCTAGTATGTTCAATAGTTGATTTAATGTGGAAGACGTTTATCTTGGTACATAGTACCATATAATCCTGGAGGAAATCTCTGACAACCTAAAAGAATACTTTGATGCCTCTGTTTCAATACATTGTTGAACAGTCATAACATTATCATAACTTGGGGAGGTGTCCCATTGATAATGAGATTTATTACTTAAATATACCAAAGGAACTGGAAATGCTCTTTCCATTTCCCAAATGTGGTTTATCAAAATAAAATCCTTTTCACCTGCAGTATTAAGTCCACCTACAGCATAAATTAACCCTGCAATAGAGGTGCAGCATCTTTGCCGTGTCTTAAAAGCTGGAAGATGAGGTCTCCGCTCTGGCATGAGGTGAAAATCTTTTGCCTCATCAACAAGATCCCTGTTTGAGGGGAAAAAAAGGTTAGGAGTTGAAATTATCCAGCAAGAGACCACCAGTCCAAAAAGCCAAGCAATCTCTCACTGTTCACCGTCAACTGTGAGAATGTCATTGTTTGGAATGACCTTGTTTTAAAACTATTCACTTGATGAATTTGACTTTGAAGGTTAAATCACCTGCATTTGTGGCAGGAGCGCACCAACTCATCTTGCTGGACCCTGTCAGCCAGGAACTGAGGTCGACAAAGAGGCAGCCGGGTTTTAGAGAGCAGTTCTGGCAGCAGAGACCCCCTCTCCACACGTTCATGCCGTACCCATGCTAGAACGGCTTCAAACACCTTTGGATAGGGAACAGAAGCTTTGGTTTCAAAGACGGTTTACGAAAGGGCATTTCGAGAGCATTTGCCCTGTGGGGAAAAAAATGCTGTAATTCACTTGTGTGTCTGTTACTTGCCTGCTCCTCTGCTTTAATATTAAGCTCGTCACAGCCAACCAGCTCTAACAGCTCCTCTGGCCGGAGGCAAAGAAACTCCTCTGACATGGACACTTCCACAAAATGCTGGTGAACAAAACTGTTGGCTGTGTCGTACAGTGTGGTGCACATCATGGTTTCTGCGAACTGCCGTACTCCAAGACAGTTCTTAGGATGAAGTCTGCAAAACAGCAGAGGTGTGAAGTGAAAAAGACTGGCACACTTAAGGCCTCGTCACACAAAGCCTATAGTCAGCCAATAAAAAGGAGGCAAAGTCTGACTGGAACTGTATTGGTGTCCAGCCAGTATAAACATGTTCGCATGTTTACCCAATTATACTGCTTGAATCTCAAGCCTAAAATATCCAAAGTGTGTCAGCATTTTCCGGAAAGAACTAAGAACTATGTATAAACCTGTCATTAAAAATGCTTGGTTCTCAGATCATTTATATGATATCATTTAAGATTGAACTGTTACTAGGTTTTGTCTTGGTCAACTCACCTCTCTTGTAGGAAAGAGCAGCAAGCGTCTTTGACATTTTGGAGCTGCAGGAAGCTGGCTCCAATGAGGAGGACTTGGACATTCTGCTGGTCGATGGCTACATGACCATTATATGCAAAGTTGATTAGAGCTTCTAGGGCACTGCAAAATACCAAATTAAACAAGTTGTAAATAATACAGATGTTATTATATTATTATCATTATTTGAGCCAGGTATGGCTCACATTTCAAGCAAAACCAATCATTACCATGGTCATCATGTCCTATGTCAATGTATATTTTGACACATTTTTTATTATTGACACTGTGAATTATTGACTCTGTGATATTTCAAGCAAGGTTAACGACATTGGATATTACATGAAATTCTACTATCAGAAAGACTGATGTATTACAGTACTCCGTAATACTTTGAATTAGAATGTTAGAATTTTATTGAATTAGTATTTAATCTTTAACCGCAGTGTGTGGTAAAAGAAATTATGATCGGGCTAAATATAATTGGCTATATACAAAGTCATCAAGCTGCTTAAAATTGATGAACAATTACAATTAGTTGACGTCATTCAGTACAGTGTACTACTGGTAATATCACTATGAATGCCAATATGGTCCCTAAAACATGTCCAGCGTTGAAAAATCTTCCATTAAGTAGGACCACACTACCACTGTGTATTTCCAAGGGCCTCTACAGCATTTCAATGGAATGTTACACTGAAACATTAAAGTAAACAGGGGATTTACCTAGGGTCCATTCCTTGCATGACAATCTCATCTTGCTTGCACTCTACCATGTCATTGGTGAACATAGCATGAAAGTATGGGATGGAAGCAGCAAGCACAATCCGGTGGGCGCTGAACTTGTGGTCTCCAATCTGTAATACATAAGCAGATCTCAGCCAAGGATGTGACAAAACTGGAACAGCAGGATTAAACCGTGAGGATGTGAGGGTTAGGATTAAACCTTGGGACAAAAGACCTTGAGAGCAAAGTACCCTAAGCGTCTTTAGTATCCCAGTCGGTGCACATCCTCTGGTGATGCACACAAATGGGGAAATGACAAGGCCTTCTTTTTATTCAATGCAATCTAGCCTGAGAACAAATGGCAGCACTTCCCTGTCAAGCAAATGTTTTACCCTGTTTGTGTTTTATTATGTTCCATACAGGCAAATTAATGCGGAAGCAAGCATAAAATGTCTGATCCCCCCCATATACACACACACACAAACACCAACAGACAGACACGCGCGCGCGCTAACTTGGCACTGTGTGAGGGATACCTGCTTTGACCAGAATTTATTTGATAGGTTGTGACATAGTAACTGTATCGGCATAATGCTATGTCACCTACTGTATACCCTGGAAGCAGCTTAATGCTGATTAGTACAACTGCATCTCCATAGAGGACAGTGGTAATGTGAACATCAGATGACATCACTTTCATTTGGGAAAAACGGAAAATCAATTAGAAAGACACTGGAAACCAAATCCTTCACAAACTTAGTCTGATTCCGTTTCAAAGCCAGCATTGTCTGGTGTGTTTAGCTTGAGTTCTTTACAAGTGATTCTACCATCTGTTGCTCACCGCCCCTTAACACTGAATTAGCTCTAGCTTGCTTATCAGCTCGTTCGTTGCTGCTTGCTAAGATGCCCCAAAGAGTGATACGAGACATGTTGGTAAAAACTGCTACAGTATTTATAAAAGTGGTTACAAAACTTTGTGGTGAGTACAATACAGAGGTTGCTACGGTACAACCCAGCTAATTACATCACAGTTGTAAGACTACAAGCTATGCTAGCTATGCTAGCTAATTGAGACATATGATTGCCCTGTCAAAGCCAGGCTAGAGTAGTTCACGTTGACATTCATTCTTGTTAGCTAGCGCTAGCTGTCTTCAGTATGACATTTCAATATTAACTGCATTGATCATAACAGGGTCTAAATCACTGTATTTTACGACATTGGTAAAGTACTTATAACCAGTTTATACTAGTAAACCATGTGCACTGTAGCTAACCTGTGTTGTACTGACTATAGTCAAAGCTAGCCGAGTTAGCAAGAATATTGCTGCTAGCTTTGCCCCCTGATATAACGGTACCTTAAGGGTGACATCGCATAGTTTCCCTTGTCGTCTTATCTCCTCCATAACAGAATATCCCCGACCTGGCAAATCGTGGACTGAAAAATGCATCAAATCTTCCAGTTCCTCATATATCATGTCACCCATCGTCATGAGATTGAAGTAAGGAGCACTATCAAATGTGCGAACACTAGGGGGGTGAAATGTCCAAACGGGTTTCCGTAGCTACGTTTTCCCTTCAGTAATTTAGCCTGTCCGTTTGGGATTTGCCCGCGTTGCTAAGATTAAAAGCATGACTGGTCATAACAGTAAAATATTGTTCTACATGCCACCCTGTGAACCCATGTTGGACAAATATTATTCTGTGTAGCCTACATTTGTGCGGTTTTTATACAGAAACTGTTTGATGTAGTTAATGGGAGAATATATATTTTGTTATTGTGTACTTAATGAGCTCTACAATTGAATGGAGCAGCAGAACACTAATATTAACCCCAACAGCGCTTGCATGGGTTACTCCCCATACTTATACCGTGTTTGAGTTAACAGTTGTTGGCCCTGTTCAGTGACAGCCCCTCGTTGCTTTCTCTAAAACAATAATAATAATAATTCAGCTGTAGAAGGGAGAAACGCTCCGTGGTTCGATTAAACGACAAACCAAAGACAAACCAACCAAACAAATCCATGACCTAAATCCAGTATTGTGTATGCAGTCATATCCGATTTATTTGGCCTAAACATTCAGTCATAGGTCTAAATGTAAAAAGGACATACGTTTACTATTATACCGTTATATTATATAATATCAAAACGTTTAGCCCCAGTCAACTTCTCCACTCACACCCAGGCCATGGGAGCTCTTGTATACCTCCTGTACCACAACCATAGCAAACAGATGCGAGAGCTCTGAAGACAGGAACACGTCATTTCATTATACGATTTGCATTGAGGGCAGATTTCACATCAGCTGCAACACTAACATCTTCTAGTTGCATTATTTGAGTAACACCATTTTCCATAGGCAGTCTTTTATGATTTTCAGAAGAAAATGCCTTCCTTCACATCATGGAATGTCATTTAAAATGGGACCAGTATAATTGGTTTACATTTGTCAGTTCCCATTTGTATTTATTATAACAAACTTTACACGTAACATATTTTAACACTTTGAACATAATATTAAGAGTCTGTTTGGGCTACTTAGTCCAATAGATTTATGACAGTTCCCTAGCAGAGTTGACTTAATCAGAAAAGGTGTAACAGAATAAAAACTACAATAAGAGGGAAAATACATTGAAATCAGTACAAAAAAACATCCAGTCCTTCACAGTAGGCCACAGTAATAAAATTAAAAAATACAAATCCATGAGCTTCTCCTTGCCAAGTATGAATCTTTTCACAGGAGCATTAATAATATTAATATCAACATCAATAAAAAATATTACAGGTTAAAAGGAGGCCAGCATTACAAATTGCAGTGTGGGTCTACTTTGTTTATATAACTATATTTGTGTGTGCGTGTGTGTGTGTGTTTGTGTGTTTGTTGGAGACAGAAAATGTCAGAGGTGTTGAGGCTGTAGTAGTGGTCAAAGGTCTTCCTGGACAGTCTATGCAGAGAGATCACTGTTGTTGAAACGCTCCTGATCATAAATCTCGGCAATTACCTTTCGGCCACCAAACCAGCGGTTATTTAACGCCTCAATTGCCTTGTTCATCTCGTTGGCCATTGAGAACTCCACAAATATCTTCACAATGACCTCAGCATCATCCTCCTCGCCCTGTTTTTCCTGGTAGATGATGACCCGGTTGACAGCACCAAACTTGCCACACTCCTCCGTGACTTCACCTTCCAGGTCGTCGTCAATGTCCTCCGGACCAACCATGTTACGCAGCACCATCACTGTGGACTGATAAGATGTCCAGTTTAAGGAGGAGGTAAGACGACGGTGTCTCTAATTTTGACTATGAATGTGATAGGGGAACTTTTTTTATAGTCTAATGACCACTGCAACTCTAAACTTGTGCATTAACCAATGCACAACTCTTTTTTTTTTATTACTCCATTCAGGTTTTCATTAAAAAAACCTGACCATTGCTGCAGAGTTGGACAGTGCTGTGTAAAGTATGAAAAATGAAAAACATTGAAAGACTTTGGTAGATGAAGGGTGGGTTGACTTTATAAGGACATATACATACACCAA
This sequence comes from Plecoglossus altivelis, assembly GCA_036571765.1. Taxonomy (NCBI): domain Eukaryota; kingdom Metazoa; phylum Chordata; class Actinopteri; order Osmeriformes; family Plecoglossidae; genus Plecoglossus; species Plecoglossus altivelis. The sequence continues at coordinate 5,186,884 of BROE01000001.1, forward strand.
AATTATAATGGCAATAATTTTACGATTGCTATTATTATCCATGAACTATTTCGTTTTTCAACACAATATGATTATCCTATCCCACAACACAGCCCTGCCTGAGCCCTTACCTCTTGTTTACGGAGCAGCTTTTGCATGACCATGTGTCTAGCACTGCTGCCAGAGATGCTCATATACTCTTGTTCGCTCAACGGTTCCTGGCCTGTTGCATCTTGTAGCGCCTCTTCCTCCTTCTTCTTTAGTATCTCCTGGGCTATCAAAGAGGTTTGCAGAACTGGGGGTGAGGCCAGTACAGGGTTTACAAGGCCAACCTGAGGCAGCACAGGCAGGGTGGGGCGTGCTGGAGTCACCCCTGCAACAGAAACAGAGGGAGGCGGGACAAAATGGTCAAACCCCTCTGTGGTAGGTCAGCCCCAGAGGAGCCTCCCCTAGCCCCAGGCCAGTGCCCGTGTAGGAAAGAAGGCCCTTAGGCCAGGAGCTTTTTCCAAAATGTCTGGCTGGGGTGTGAGCTCCTGTCCTAACAACTTCGATGTAACGTCATAACTTCAGTAGGAACTATGGAACTGTCTCGAATTATGAAAATGGGGATTTTCAATGTGCTCTCTAGGCTGGCATTATACTTTTCCTGCTCAACAATCAAACAAATATATTGGGCATGGGTAAAGGGTGAATGGCAAAGAACCTGTCACAAGTCATTTCTTCACACTTTAAATGGATGTTCAACAGTGACCTTGATGTGAGGGATTTTTCTATATAGATATGTAAATCAACACTTCTAACACTGATGCTTGGTAAACTGAATTTGTGGCAAGACATTGATTTGTTCAACTTCTATTTAAAATAGAAGTACTGGGATTTCTGGTTAAAAAGGTATAGAACTGTGTACTCTTTACTTCTTACTGTAGTCGAAAATAGATGACGATGCACTTTGCTTTGTCCCCCACCACCCATAATCATTCAAATGGTCCTTCTGAATTTATAAGGTACAAACCAAAAGTCAACTCCACAAAACACACAGGATCTGAGACTCACTGGCCAATAGGAATGAGGGGCTATGTATATGAGGGGAGGGGCTAGAAACAGTCCTCTTCACACATGGTTGGTCAGTGTGCAGCAAAGGGAGGGGATTAAGTGGCCACTGTTGGTGCGATTGTGGAGTCAAGAGGGAGGGGAAGAAGAGAGAGAGAGAGACAAGGAGAGAAGAGACAATAAAAGAGAAATCTATTAGTTGAGCGGTCCTTCAACAGGCTATGAACAACTAATGCACAATAGGAGACAACAGCAACCTGGCTCACATACAGTGGCAATTACAAATAAAACAAAGTGTATGTGAAAATGCTTGGTTGAACATGGCAAAGAAAACTTCTTGGTCCATCCAGAGAAGAGTGTGTTGAGTCATGATAACAAACTAAACCGGTTTTAGGAAATGTGAGCAATACTTCATATTTGTATAATTCTAACTAAGTGGTTGTGTTTGTATCCACCACTGAAGGGCACACCTTGGGACCAGATCAATCTTCTTACAGGTTTGAACTGGCTCTTGGAGGGAACAGGTGTGAATTGGACTCTTAAGTATTCACAAGTTAATATGTATTCCTAAATTGTTGTTTGTTTCCTTTATAAAACATCTGAGCTGAGAAGGGGACTTTTATTCTGTGCCACAGAAGGTGGAAAACTCACAACCTGCACACACCAATTGTAACCATTTGCTATTGTAATTAATTGTATTATTTATTGTATACTTACCTGGACAAATGCAATTCTCCTTATAAATCTAACTGACAGAGGGATAGTCTTTATATAAAGTAAAGCAGAAATGACCTCACTAGTATCACAAGAATCACAAGGATGTGATTCTGGTAGTAGTATCTAAATCAACAGTTTGACTATTTTTTATAAAAACGAATCTTCCAACAGTTGCATCCGATTTTCAATCTGCCTTGACATGTGTAATCTGGCTGGTATCAAATGTATTACTGGAAGAAGAGGCCAGCGGGATGTTGAGCCAAACCAAAAAGGTGAAAGGATGAATGAAGGTATGAGTTCACAGACTACTGAACCTGGCTTTGAGAAAGTGCGATTAATGCTGCTTCCATGACCTCTGAGAGGGGTGGCAGAGTTTAGTAAGAAGCACCATCCATAAAAACAGGGTTGGATTAGGGCTGCATTGGTCTGTTGGTGAACAACTATATTTTCTCAGACCTCAGCATGCATCCTTTAGGATCTTTAGAGTGGCGTCAGAAAGAGCCACTTCGAGGCTGAAGTCGTATTTTTTTTAAATGAGCTAAATAAACAACGGTAACGTGGTGATGCTACGTTATCATTCTGGATTGGAGTCTGTAAAGTTCCTGTTTCCATCTGGTGTGATGGTTGTCCTACACGTGCCTTGCCAGGTATGTAGTGGTTCTGTACAGGTAAATGTGTGTTGTGCGGGCGTACCTGTAATGACCCCTGGGGCCTGGGCAGCCATGACAGCTTGGGGCAAACCACCCAGCTGTTGAGAGAGGACACCTGGTCCACCCAGTGCTCCCAATACTGAAACTCCCACCGCCTCCTGAAACAGCCCAATGATCACATCACTTTCCCCCCTAGAGATTCCACAATATGGATCCAATATGCTAAACAATTCTGTATTGTTTCTACGTTTGTATTGGTGATTACAAAACAGGACTACAATCAAATTTAAATACAAATAGCTTGACATAATAAATGCATCATATAAAGACTTTCATTATAACAAAACATAAGCAATTTATAACATATAATGTATTTATATTATCGGACACCAATCGTCACCTATAATCTCATTCTGGGGAAACGGCAAAGCCTTGGTCACCTTTGCAGGAGTAATTTACGCTCTCAGAAATGTTTAAAGCTCAGTTTCATGAAGGTTAAAAACCATCTTAGTCACACCCAGGCCTGGTGCCTGGCTGGGGCATGGTTACCTGGGCAGTGATTTTGGCCGTGGCGGCAGCAGCGGCCACAGCAGCTGCAGGGGGAAGTCCACCAGGAGTGGTTGGGGTCAGCAGGGGCATGGGAGGAGTCACAGCCTTGCCCACGCGGAGGTATTGACCACCTAAGTCAAATAGATTCATGGAGGACACTGCATCTTGGGACGACTGGGCCTTGTCATATTCTTGAAAAGGACGTCAGATAAACACAGTTATTAAATGATGCGTATGACAATACTTAACAGCTGGTTGTATTCAAACTGAACAGACGGTGGCTCATGAAGGTTTGGCGTGTGCGCATTTAGCAATGTCAAAATGGAGCATACGCAAACAAAGTAGCAGACCCACTATCCCTTATGATCTCATTTAGCGAAATAAGAGTAGACACACGCAGACAAGTGCTACATTCATCATCATACAGGAGACATCTCTTAAATCTTGCTACTGGAAGCTAAGATCAACTTTGTGCTTCTCTCCAAAGCACAAGCTTCAAACTCGAGAACAATGAATACCCAAACTGCAAACATATATGCATGTGTTTTAAAAGGTTAAGCATGTTCCTTCTGCTTTGCCTGGAGTACATGTGGCTGGAGTACAGTTTCATATTGATTGATTCACGCATCACCATATGATGACAAGAGGATATGGATATGAAGTTCACACTACTGTAGTACAGTTGTTCAAGTTTTAACATGAATTACAATTACATGTGAGAGGAATATTATGATCCTCTGCTTGCCAATCAAGTGTGGATCTTCCCTGAGCCTCATGTTCGGCCCTTTCTATGCTGTGATGCCTCTTCTCTACAGCTTTTGTTCATCTTGGCATGTCTTAATAGAGAGAGAATGTAAAAAAGAGAATGAACTACCTGTCACCTTACAAACAAAGAAACAACTACTGAAATGCACAACTTTAGCACTGGAGGTTGAAGGCAAATCATTGGGTTGTGGTGTCATGTGTCAGGTAGATACGATTTGGGAGGAATTTGACATCAATATCGATATGTTGACACCCTAGTTACACCACAGTGAAACCCATTCTATATGTACCTCTTGTAAATTATACTTTCCCTACGTAAGAATGAACACCCGTCTCAAATAAATAGACAGATTTAGTGTTAATTTCTTCAACATTATTCTACATGCGATTGTTACATCATTATTTGTATCATTTAGACATGTTATCTGTTCTTGTATCAGATGAAAAGATCATCTGTCTTATTACTGCAAGAGTGTTCATGTCTTTTCTGCTAAGCCTGATGGTTCATTCTCCTCTAAAATACACGTACAACATTTTGGAAAATGTTGCATATTTATAGTTCTTTACAGAATTAGATAGAAATACTATGGTGGATGACAATTCAAATGTTTTATTCAAAAGAATACTAATCTTATATGCAATAGTTACTGAACTCATGTTTGTCCTATGCATTAGTTGGGCCATGAAACAGTTGTCCTTACCAATGAATCCGTAGCTCTTATGTTTCCCTATGGTGGGCTCTCTTGCCAGTGAACAGGACTTAATCCTGCCAAAGGCCTCGAAAACACTCTTGATGTCCTCATCAGAGAGATCAGGGTGAACTGATGCCACATAGATACGATTAAAGGCACGCGCCTCTTCTGCCAGCTGGTCGATGATTGGCTGAGCCTGACCGATGTTGCTTGGTCTTCCCACCTGGTGGAAACATGAGTGACTAGGTCAAATGTTTGACATGTTATTCATCCAAAAGGTTTTTCCTTTCATAAAAATTCTATTTCCATCGTGACAATATGTTGACTATTTACTCGTTTTTTTTTGTGAAAGACCATTTAAAAATTCACATTATTTTAGTTTTTGCATTTTTCACTGGCAGTTCAAACAAGCACATCTCAAAGGCAGTGTATTTCATACAGAATATATCATATTCTGAAAAGGGTATTGCCATGTCATAATTGTCTCATAGATCACAAGAGGCCTGGTTAATATTAATGCAATGTGTAAGTCTTATAGTATAGTGAAAAACAAATCAGTTACTCTTTAAAATCAACATATATTCAAATATTTATTTGGCTGATTCCAATATATCCTTTCACTGTGCTCTCTGCTACACTAGAAGCAGAAAAAGCTTAACTGATCGACAGCATTCTATCTCTGACATTAAACAGATCACCTGGTTTTCTATACCAAAAAATAATTCTAAATAAAGCGTATTGCACCAGACAAGGACCCACCTTGATGTTTCTCCCTCCCAGCATGACAGAGTTCATCTGCTCCAGGGCCAGCTGAGCTGCCTCAGGGACCTCGTACTCAACAAACGCAAAACCCTGTGGAAAACCTCAATGTGAGCAAGAAGAATGGGTTTTATCTGGACGGACATCCATGTACTCTGTTTTCTTGTCCTTGGTCTGCCCTCTGTAGACGAAACCCAATACAATCATTTCAAATGTTCTAATTGCACCGCGGTGCACCTTTGAAAATATGTCTGTTTCCTGATGCCTGAATACATGACTATTGTTCAAAATTCCCATTTTCATTTTGACTCCACCTAGCCCCTTTTGTCAAGCAGTGAAGCAGTCAAAAAAGCCTTCAATTGCTCAAATATACTTCTTACGTACGCATACATCCATCAAAAAATTATGTCCATTGGGTTGAATATTTTTGAAATATTTTGACTAAATCAATGGTTTCGATTTAAGGAGGTTGGAGTCATTCAATTTGAGGAAAAAGCTCATTCATCAATATGCAATGTAGTTTAAAAGCACCAGCCTTTTTTTGCTCCGACCTTGTGTTTCATGGTAACAGAGTCCCAGGACATGTCGATGCTCTTGATGGGGCCAAAGGGTGCGAAGGCCTGTCGGATGGTGTCTTCTCCAAGCTCGTAGTAGATGGACCCCACATAGACTCGACACATGATCGCCAAAGCCCGCTGTCTCTGGGCAGCCACCTTAAAGCAAAGCATCACACATTCAACTGAGTGTGTGTGTTTAATTGTTTTCCCCACATTGTGTCCCTATTTCACACTCAAGCTATCAGACACGCCACTCCATTATTGAGTCACCTTTTTCAAAAATGAACATGAATATACACTAACAATATCCACATGTCTACTGTACAAAAACAAACAAAAAGTGAAAAGAATATAACTTACGGACTGCAATGGTGAAAGAGGATCTCCAAAACCCATTGTCAATGAAGCCATCTAGAGGAAAAAGTGATTGATCCTTAGATAAAAAAGTGAACTATTTCTCGAAGTCTGTACTAGACAATCAAAGTTCACCACCATCACCTAATGATTTCACTAATTTAGGACTGTCACTCTAACAAAACAAAAATCATACTACATGCTGGTGCAGTACCATAGACAGCTCCTCCCACCTGACTGTTACCCACTCATACTAACAGTCATCCTTACATCATACCTGTGGGCCCTCACTACTAAGCGTCTGATACATTGTCCAGATCACAAGTAGGCAAAAATACTTAACACCTTAACGTCTTTGGTCATCCATTATGCCCCAGTTCCAGCAAACAGGGTAAGCTCACTAGGGTGACAAATTGGTTTCCTTCTAGTGCTGAAACTACTGTTTACTGAGAGTAGACAGTACTGACAACTACTGACAACTGTTTGTCATTTAGCCAAAGCTTTTTACCTGAAGGTTGGTGAGCTGCTGTTGCTGCTGTTGCTGCTGATGAGCCAGGGTCTGTTTAACCAGCACGCTCTTAATGCTCTGCTCCATAGCATACTTCTTTGCCTTGTTGACAGAAAGATGGAATTACCCACAGAGGACATGGAACTACAGTGTGGGGACCTTGCCCTAGGCTTCAGTTGTTTATTGAGCAATGTCTGCAGGTTGTGTATGACAAGGCAACAACAGAAGCCACATGATAGGAAATGCCAGGGAGCCTTACTTTCTGCAGTGCTTCCTGCTGACCAGGGGTAAGAGGCGGCAGGCCAAGCTTTGAGGCGGTACTCTGGCCATTCTCCATCATCAGAGTCTCACCTCCCTGCAGACACAAAAGCATTTTTAAACACGGAGAGAGATCGTCCTCCATGTATATATGGAACTAGCTAGAACACTGGCTGAGTTGGACAGACCAAATGTACTACACTAATATAGAGAGAGAGACATCCTAAACCATGCAGACTGTCATGCCCAACGTAGACAGGCAGTGAAGTGTGGGGAGACGTGCATCTCTGTCCAGAGCAAAAATAAAACCTCACAGCACGTAGCACCGGAAGACCTGTCCCTGTGGGTGAACCAAACCAAGGTCAAACCCTCCTCTATGACCCTAGGACCAATGTACGATCTACATTCATTTGCAATCCAAAATAACAGCACGCATGGCAAAAGAGGGTTCACAGCCAAAGTTGGAGGATCATGTGATTACATGTACTGTTATTTTATTCCAAGAATGAACTACAATGAAACTGAAAATTGGAGCAGTGCCACCATGACTGTATGCGCTCTAGATATTACATGGTGTCGGCCAAAAGTATACGTCTGAAGTGTTTAGTTTACTCCTTTATATGTTTCACAAAATTGAATAAGTAATCATGTTTAGAGGTCAAGGAATAAGGACTCATTTAGCCTGACATTATATCAAATTATAAACTAAATATGAGACTCAGTCATTTATGACTTAATTAGACACTAGAACTGTCAATTCAACTTACTGCCAGAAAAACGACCAAAGCGTTAGAACTAGGATAACAGTCTTTGAAAGACCACACTAAGCTGTCACCTGCGTAGTTTAGCTAATAGGTAGCTAACGTCAACACTGTCAGCTAACAATGTAACGAGCTACTTTAGTAACCATTGGAAATACAAAATATATAGCTACTGTAATAGTAAAAAAGGAAGTGTCTTTCTAATTAACATATTCTTTGCTTGAAGCTTGCTAGCATGGGTAGCCTAGCTTGGTAACAATATACTGTAGCAAGCATCCTTGGCAGTGATATGTAGGTTACTGTACTCGCTAGTGTATCTGGGTGCAGCAGATATAGCTCTCAATTTCTTGCTGACAAATAGGTATGTTAGCTAGGCTAACTATATAACATGCTCAGGGGTACAGTAGTGCTAGTTGCTATGGCTATAGGTTTTCGTTATTAAAACGTACGATAAAACTGGATAATCCGTTAATTACTACTGTATAGTAGTGCTAGCTAGTTCTTCGGTGTTGACTATCCATGATAGGCTAGCTACTGTAATCATAGCTATCCAGCTAGCACAGAGAGGCTAGCTAATAATACTATTAATATGGACGGCAAAAATAGATTAATCAACATACCTTGCAATCAAAGACCGCTTAAATATAATAATAAATCGTGCATGTGGTTACATATGGTTCTCAAAACAGCATTTTGACTAAATTTACCGCAGAAACTGCCACCGCCATGAAGCGCTCCTTCGAATCGCAAGGCTCACACCGCCAAATTACACCAATATATCTTCTTCCTGTCACCACATACAGTCAGTATTTGGCGAGGTTGCTTACCGCCACCAGCTGGAACACTAAATAATTAATGCCGCGATAAAATGAGGGAAAAGGTAATGTAGGCAAGAAAGCAAACATGCCAGGCGAGAAGGGAAATACAAAACAGAATTCAATCATCATACACCTTCATCAAACACCAGGCCAGAAGCCTGATAGGGCAGACATTCAGCTTCCCTCAGACAGCAGCTTCTCAGTGACCAGCCGCTACCAAACAAGTGACCGCAGTTGACCTATGACCACAAGTTTGGCAACAATGTTCACCACGACATCGATCATGATGTATTCTATACAGTAGCTCACAAGGCCCTGGTCTTCTCCAATCCAGTACTTGCTTACTGTATTTCTCCTCTCCGTTTCTTTTCTTATGTTGGTGAATCTTAAATGAACACATGTGTGGCTGTAATCCTCACAAACATTTCTTGAGGATTGTAATAGTGGAGAAAAATGATGAATACCTTGCGCAAAGAACTCTATGGTTAAGATCAGTCGAAAAACTGAATTTTAAGAGAGGATTTGTTTTTGAAAGCAACAACAATTTTTTTGCAGTTGTAAATAATCTACTTCAACCTGGGAAGTATCAAAAATAGAAGACAATGGTTTATACTGCATATCTGTAACAACTGTTACACCCTTTAATAACTGCAGAAGGGAATACAAATACCCTTAAATTGCCGCTTACAAAAATTACAGTATTCATATTTTTGCTTTAGCAGCCAACAAGATGGCTTCATCAAATACAAATGGTCCTACTATTGGGGCATTTCTATTCACTAAAATCTTGAGAAAACATACATCACATTCTTGTGCATTATAGTCAATAGTAAGATTTTACACAAAAAAAGTTAAATACGCAATAGTTTAAGAGGTGAAATTAACAACTGGATCTCATTACATTGTATTGCTTCATGGAGTTACATCCTGAGTTAAATTAATGACTTAATTAGAACTATGTAACAAATTTGACTGGAAAACAAGACGAAAAAATAACTAATGTACAGTCTTCACATGTATCTCAGTCAAAAACATAATTCTAAAAGGATCCATGTTTTTAGTTCATCAACATTGATTATAATTTTTTTAATAATAAAAGAATCACACACACACACACACACAGCTATTAGACAGCAACTGAAAAACAAATATACCCCAATAGATATGACTGTTTTCCGTTACTTAGTTCTAATAAAAACTGATTTTCTTAACCAGTTACAAAATTGTAAAAAAGCTAAATAAATATAAAGTCTGAAAGTCATGGGACCGTGACTACGACCATCATTCAATCGCAAAGTATTTGTCTTCATTCAGCGATAAAAAGACAATATATGTTTCTGAAGTAAGTTGAGTTTCACAGTACATTGAAAAAACACTACTTGAAGTTCTCATGTTCATTATGGTCAAGGACGGCAGCACAGAAAAGTCTGGCAAACACAGAGAAAAGAAGAGAAGTGTGCAACTTTGCTTTGGTACAAGTGAGTTTCTTCTCTGCATTCCACTGACTTTGCAAGATCCAAATGAAATTTGGAAGATACAAGTATGCATGTGCATAGTGTCTATGTGAAAATGTACAAATGCCATTTAACTGTATTGATGTGTGTGTATATATATATATATCTTTATGAGTGTTAAATCAGCAAGCCTGGGCATGTTTCAATCATCAATATGGCTGAGGTTCGATTACATAAAAAAATCTGTTAAGTGCATTAAAGAAATGGAACTGTGTTAAGTACACTTAATATAAACTCAGAGGTTAACAAGTGATTGCTGATAGCCCTGATATATGTTAACATTTTCAACAGCAGTGATACATCCTCTAATGGGTACTCTTCACAGGTCATTCCAAATCTTAAGATAAGAGGGCAACTAAAATCAAATTGAAAACTGCACTCAAAGTAAACAAGTGAGAACTCTGTGTACTAAACTTCAGCAGATCCCCACAGTATACATCAGTATATCATCATGCCGTTCCTCTGCTCTCAGGTCGTGATGTCATCTGTCTGACTCAAAGACCGCGAGTCATTCATAGGGGTGGTGTCTTCTCCTTCCAATGCCTCTTCCTCTGAGTCTTTCTTTTTCTTCTGCAGGGACACAACGTCATTGAAATTAAAGTCGAAAGTAATACGTTTAAGGCACATTTGTAGTCATCAAACCTGATTTGGGACTAAAACTCATAATGTGATAGCATTTTAATCTATCACTCAGTCATATTAACTGTAATTGAATGTAGTTCATTGAAATTGGGCAGTGTCAGGATTGCCAAAGTCTGAATCACATGATATATCACAATCGGGGTACTTAGATTTACTCAGTATGTCACCATTTCTGTACCTCTGGAACTTACAAGGGTAGAAGATGTCAAGTGTGATGAAATAACTAGCTGAATTATATGAACAGTGACCATTCAACTTTTGTTTTACTGTTTGATTTTACAAATTGAGTCATGTTTATTATTATGATTATTATTCCTATTGCCTTACTTGTTTTCGAAAGACATAGCAGGATGCTACTGCCACCATCATTGACTCTCCAAGGAACCCAGCCAGGAGGGACCCCACACCCAAACTTGCCCCATGCACGCTGAAACAATCATAAAATCAAATCACAAACATGGTTTACACTAGCTAGGCCACCATAAAACTAGCAAATAGACATCACAGAGAACAGGGTTTATTCTGAGGTTGGTAGTGGACAGTCGTGTATAAGAGCTCTAGATTGAGAGCAAATCCCACTATATGTGTATTTGTGCACTCACCCCATATAAGGTAATACAATGAGGCTTGTGATGAGGACAATGATGCGGAGCACTGAGCTAGGAGCAAGGACAAAGGTCTTCTTTAACGTCATCAGCCAGCCAGTCAGGTGAGCCCGGATGGTTACTGCATTCATGGCATAGGTTAATCAGATGACATGGTCAGATAGCTTTCTATATGAATGTTGCAAAAGCAGAATGCATCTGTTTACTTAAACAAAACACTACATAGTAAACGACTGAATGTGTGTTCATGTTTGTTTGCATTCAGTTTTGTACGAGTAGTTTCTAATCATGCAAACATGCCCTTGCAGGGATCCCTAATGTGTCACACTACCTGGAACTGGGAAGAAGGAGAAGATGAGCAGTGGGGGTACGCAGAGTTCAGCAAAGGCCTGGTCCACACCGATGATGTCAACCAGGATCCTCTCAGAGATGTGAGGGGTCCAGAACACCAGGAAGCAAAGCTGGGCAGCAACACATGTCAACAGGGTTCAACAACAATAAATACAATTGTTAGGAGTTCAGTAGAGGCAATATCATAGGCCACACACTATACTGTATGACACTCTATGTTTGTTTGCATTGGACTTTGTGTTCTTCTGACATCCTAATTTTAGGTTCAAATATCCAGAACACGTGTTTTCCAGCCATGGCTTCCCTTTTGGCAGTCTAACTTGAAAGGAGAAACAGCAAGTATCACCCACTATCACAGCTTTTACCCAGTTATTTATTAGCAAACACCATGTAGATCATTGGCATCCTTTATTATTTATTATTTTAAGTGTCATGGCTTTGGTTAAACTTAACCTTCCCGTATTTAGTTATTATGGCAAGTAAGAAAAAACATCTATATTGAAATCAGATTAAAATCTGTAGGTCATGTAAAAGATCAACATGCAGACTAAGTGTTTTATTTAGCAGGTGGAAAAAGCAATGTCATGAATTTTTGTTGCTTTTACCCGTATGATGTGTTAGATCCATGGCCCAAATCACATGATAGTCATACTATTCTGGAAAACCCATACCTTTGACAATACAACATCAGACGTACCGTTATAGAAAGTGCAAAGCACAAGAAGGTGAACTTCTTGATGCGGGACTTAGTTACTGTTGTACCGCTGTTGGCCAGTTTGGTACTGGGGTTATTCTGCTGGCATGTTGAAGAAGGAACACATGATAGGAACCACTCACTAGAGGTGTACAGAACTGTATATACAATACTGTATGCATCTTCTGGTAAAACCAAGATCTAAGGAATCATTCTTTGTTGGGAACTTCGTCTGTATTCTGTTTTGTACTTCAAGCAGTCAATCTTATCCCACAGGAGTTTCTCAGAGTTTTTGCAGCGTGATATTTATTTTGTCTTACCCTGTCAAAGGCTGGATACACTGCCCTCAGCTCTGTCAGCCAACCATATGGCATGTGACCCACTGGGTAAGTAGCTGTCAGAACTGCCACTGCCTGCCAAAAACACCCCAAAAAATATAGTGTGACCCACAAAGTCAATTATACACACAACAGTAACCTGATGAACTGACAACTAGGGTTAAGCAGTGTATGATATACGCCTATGCACAGGTTTTCACACTTAACATTATAAAATAAAAACTTGTTCGCAAACTTCAATCAAATCACACCCTCTTAACATGACCCCTTAGGGACTGTATATCTTTTTAAAAAACTGTCACATGGTAGATTTGATTGGTGCAGTCTTCCAACTGACTGAGGCAACTGAGGCAATTGTATTAAATGTATCTTTTATGCTTACTCCAGTAGATTTAAGGTGTTGACTGGAAAGCACTAGTACAATTTGTAGCCTCACTTATGCACCTTCAACATCACCATGAGTTGCAGTTACTTCTGTCTAATAATGAATTCATGGAAAACGTAGAAAAAACATTCTCTTTGTGGAGCTACTGTAACCTCTGTTGTTATGTTTCTTTATTATAACCTTAGGTACACTAGAGGGTCATGGGTGAAAAGGTCACTTGCCTCTGTGGCTGCAGAGCTGCCCTTGAGGTCACGGGACACAAAGAGGTTAACAATGGGTCTACTAATCCTCTGCATGGCCAGGATCAGAGCCAGAGGCCACCAGAAGCTTAGCATCTTCTTGATGGTGGTGTCTCCCTGTGAGACAAAGGAAACGTAGGTCAATTTATACACATGGTCTGTGGTCAAATGTTTTACCGCAGCTTGTGGATTTGTCACTCAAATTAAGACAAGCTAATTTAGAATGCATCCTCTTGTACCCTGAAGCAAGCAACATTGTGTTGTCTGTGTTGACCTTTGAAGATCCAAACAGGACCTGTTTACCTGACCATTCAGTGACTTCTGGACAACCTACCCCAACTTCTGGCCCACAGGACTCTGGTATTCTGTGGTGAACATTGCGATAGTAACCGAGGCCCACGATAGTGAAGCGCACCATAGCACCCATGTAGAGGGAGAGGATGGGGATCAACAGAGGCTCGACGCATTCTAGATGACTGTGAAGCAAGATAGCCACAAAGACCATCTACAGGGAGGGAGAGTAAAAGCATCATGCACCAGCTACATGATTCAGTGTTTCAAACACCTTACGTATTGTAACATGGCCAAGTATGCACTAGACTCCTGACACATGATCGCACTGCACTTCGATTACATTGAGGCCATTATAAAACGTTTTTATAAGATTCATGGTTCTACAGTGCCACAGATCAGATCACTCTAAGCATTGAGGTAGACCCTGTGGCTAATTAAGATAATATACAATTGAAATAGCCGCTGTGACACGTTGCAGTTATTTCCAACTTATGAACTTCTAGGTTTTAAAATATCCAATAGTCAATAGCCAATGTCTGATTCTTACCTGTACAACAACATCCAATATGGACGCGCAGCCTACAAGAATACTGTGTTTGTGTTTCAGAAGAATGCCTGCATGTGTCCAAGCCTGAAAAACACATCAGACAGATATAATATCATACAATCAATCATGTTTGTTATGCTGTAGTACATTAAGCATTGAAGGCGTGACAAAAGCACATTTCTTCCAATAGCATGCCCACCCCTTCCCTCTCTGCGGCTTAAGAGGTAGCAGATCCACTTGGCAGCTACCCATGGGCACTCACCATGGCATCAAGCAGAGGGAATACTGCCAAGTAGAAGAAAGCCCTCCTCGTCTTGTTACCCACCGAGTCGTCAACATGATGGAGTTTGTTGATGATGTAGTACCCCAGGTCTGTGTACGCTATTGGAGCAGAACCGAGAGAACAGGTCAAGGAATTCTTGGGATTCGACAACTGGGTTTATTGTTGTTACAGTGTGAGGGAGGGTGGGCAGGCGATGTTAAAACACTTTGATAGAGAAACACTCTGCCTGGGAGGAGCACACTGCTGTTGTTATCATGGTGAAGATGGTTAAGGTGTGTTTCACAGTGCCAATACAACTGAATGCGATAATACAGTAGGTCTGAAATATTTGCCATTTCAGGACCCATGGAATGTGTTAAATGATGCCACTACATGTCAGGTGACAATTCAGTCTATCTGATCTTGTAGCTGGTGTTTGTCAGACTTTTCTCATTTTCGTAAAGACCCCAGTGTGTACAGCCAAAATAGCACTGTCTCTGACCTTACCTGTAAACCAGGGAGTACCCTGGCCTAAGGCATAGTCCCAATCCATTCATTTGAACTATATGAATAACTTAGATAAGACCATGCAAAGCTCCCCCAACCAATCCTAACATTGTGATGCAAGTAGAGCCCTTCTGTTCATTGTACTCTCCCAAAGCTTAGTGTTAAAGAAAGCTCCATTCGTGTCTAACCATAAACACACTCAGAACAGTCATGCATTTTGGTGACAAATGACAATCTTCCCCACACTGGATTGCACAGATGTAACTCTAGGTATGGATGCTCTTCAGTGACTTGATCAGTAAAATAAACGGCCATCAGATTCGCCACAAATACTTCTTACTGACACATCACTGCAATTTGTATGACTTGGACAATTTATCGATTTACACATAACAATATCCCCCGGTTAATGTTTATTATTTAATATTTACCCTACCCCATGTTAGAGTAGTCTAATCCAACCCTCACCCTAAAACATACCAAACCTGTTCTTCCACGAAGATACAGTGAATGTTTCCCAAAGCATACATCCTCCGCTTTCCTTTTAGCTACATTCAGAAATAAGAACAAGTTCCGAAATGCTCCTAAGCAGGAAATTATTAAGAATTAACCCTCATTCTTCCTAACATGTTCTTGGGACAATGCTTATTACTGTCTCTATAACTCTGTCTGTTGGGCTGGTGCCATGTTTTCAGTGATGTGCTACAGTGTGGTGTTCTCGGTCTTTAGAGCAGCAAACATGCTATGGTTCAACTGATCTCTCCTCGTGTAGTTTGTGTCAGTGGGCCAATCTCACCGATAAGAATGTGAAAGATGATGGCTATCGTCCCTGCTGCAACCATGCACTGGACTGCTTTGGTGCGGTCACGCTTGCTGTTAACAAACACCAAGCCCACATTTTTAAAGTCGCTCATTGGCCCTGTGAAGAATTTCATCAGGGAATAAGCCAGCCCATAGCTTGCCAGCATCTCTACCGCATCCTCCTTGACCGCAGCAATACCCCTGTTTAGAGCCTGTAATGAAGGGAGAAGCATAGAGTCACAGCAGGATGAGACAGAGAGGTGTGGAGACAAGATGCATTTTAAATTAAAGGATTTATTTTTATTTTTATGTTCACTGGTATCCATTTAAATAACTATGTGATTAACTACCACTGGTTTTGATGATACCCTTATAGTGTTTCTATGACCTTAGACGAAGACAATAGAAAGCTGTTATTTCAGCTTTCATTTACTTTCCACTTACAACTAATGCAAAACCGTAGCCCATATTATTTTCAATTTATATTAATATGACAGTAATGCCCTAGCATGATAGAGCATTGTATCCTATACAAAACAAGACTGAAGATCTGTTGTTTAGGTTGCTAACCTCAGTTCTCATGCCTTGATTAACTGGTCTTCAATTTCTGAATACTGAAGTCTACTTGATTATAGTACAATATCAGGAGTTGTCAGAGATTATTCATCGCTCCACCCGTCTACCATTTTCAATGAAAGGAATCTAACCAAGACAAAGAGAGTTTTGCTTTGGTGTTAGAAGTTTGATCCTGTCTGAAAAGATAGAATCATTTTTAAAGGCAGGCATCCTGATGCAAGACCTTGAACCTCTGACCAGATAGACTACGGATAGATATTATTGAATGACAGTGAGTAGTTGAAAGAGTGAGTGGATATCAAATATTAAAGAAGAGATGAACCGCTGATACGGCAGCACAATGTCTTTAAGACCAGAGGGACTGAGGCTTTGCATCATAGAAAGACCAATACTGTACCAAGCATTTCCCAGTTAGCGTTTTGAAACCAGTACCGTCAAGGTTAGGCATTTACACCTTTGTGGTCAGTGTTGGCGAATTGGTACTTTGTGGTTAACAGAACAATAGCATTGAAAAGCAGAGTAGTGCAGTAAAGCAGTAACGAGTACTGTTACGGAGAACATTCAACTGTTACCCACCAAAAATGTTTTTCTGTACTGCTCAACTAGCTATTGTTATTGTAGTACATTGTGAGGTAGAGTTCATTTTGCAATAGAAACCTTGCCTAGCAATGTACAATACAGTTGAACAGTTGTTCCAACTTAAAGAGGTCATTGAAACCAGCATTAACAAAGTCTATGTATTACAGATCGATTTACAAGTTGTCTGTTCACAGAAGGAAGGTAGTTTGTCCCCAGTACAGTCAGGCCACAAGAGAGACACTTCTGGTTTATGGCTTCGATGTAGAACAATTAAACAGATTTGAACTTTGCCCAACTAAAGTGCCACTGTAAGATGTTCTTTTCATTCTCCCATTTTGCAAGAACATTTTTAATGTTTCAAGTACAGATGGTTCATTTGTTGGGAATCACAAATTATTTAAACCTGTGATGGTTCATATAACAGGCCATCCCATCTCACAAGTTACTAATTGATGACTAAAGAGTAGGCCAGTGTTTCGTTCCTTGTTTTTCTTTTTTTGTGCACTTTGGAAGTGGCCACACAACACGTGTACGAATCAGGCCATCCAAAACCGCATTATCATCTCTCAGTTTTTGCATTGTCCATTCCTGAATACGAGCTGAAGCGTTTGCTAACTGCCAACTGTTACAAAAAGCTGATGCTCAAACGAACTTGTTTGTGATTTTCTACACCTGGTCATCAATGGCTATATAAAATTGGAAGACTGCTGCATTAAAGACGCGAACGAACACGCAGAAAGCAAGCAGGTATTCACGGAAAATAATTGCCTGGTATTAAAAACTAGTGACACAGTGCCTTTAACACTGTAAACGGAATCTAGGCATGCGAGGAAAAACATCGGTCTTGTTGCCAAGTGTAAGGCAGTGCGTCATCATTTTTAAAGCTCATGTTTTATCTTTTCAACCAGGTTCATGAATGAAAAGTTACTTGCCTGTTCTCCTAGATCAATGGATATGTTTGTGATGGCGAGAGGAACAAGGAATCGGATAAGAGGCCAGTAGTGAGTTAGTCCAGGGAATTTCAATTTCATATTGGAGGGATGAAAGAAATGCGAGCATGTACTGCTTGTAGGTCCGGGAGTGAGGAGGTAAGCTTTAAACGAGTCGCTGTCACCGCAGCAGTTCTCTGTATTTTCTAGTAGAAATCCAAAAAGATCGGGTCCATCCCTGCCCTCATACACAACAGCAGCATCAAAAACAATGATCTAACGCAGTGACAGAGAGGAGGGCCACCAGAAATTTCGGCTGACGGTCACTCCATTGTTCATACATCAGGAGACGAAATAAATACATAAAATCATGCTGTTGAAACACTGTCCACCCCCCTCACTGAAACACACAAATGTATTAAACCCGAGGTGACCACTGGTTTGAAGGTCACTTTTGTCTTCCACTCTGCTATGCCTTTAGCCGCAGATCACCCATATTTGCACTGATACTTAGATCATCTCATCCTTCTGCCAGAGCACGTGGGGTGACCACAAAAACCACTCCTCTTCTATGCGTCACGAGCTGTACACCGAAATTGTTATCACCTACCTTTGGACCACAGAACAGCAAACGCAATTGAGTGTCATACTTTTAAAGGTTGGCGAAATAAAGTTACAGTACACGCTTTATTCCGCAATGTCTGTTTATAAGTAATTTAGATCTATCTCACAATAACCCAAACACATACCCTGTGTCACTACCCCCCCACCTCCGCACCTGCAGGTGTGGTTATTAACATCCCTTGACACATTAATGGCACAGAGGGTGTGCTTCAAACGGGTATCCCATCTCCAAACCAGAAATAAACAAGGTCGAGTGGAGGGGAGGTCACAGTTGAGTTTTCACTGTAAAGGACACCCATCTGAAGGAGAATGCACAGGCTGGAGCGTTTTAAATGGACATTAGTGACTTGCCTTTGGCATAACTGGGGGTCCAAGGGATTCAACGGCCACTCTGCTGTGACGCTTGACCACTCCACTGGCCTGCTGCTCAGCGCCTGAGCATAGCCTATGCCAGATAAAAACGTTGATAAATGTATCACCCCATAAGGATTCCTTTCCATCTGACCATCTTACAACATTTCATGGCTATGCCACTGCTCCGTGCTGACACTTCCTCTTGAGATCTGCTAACCTTTTGCGGTTCATCCACATCTTCCTGTGGATGCTGGTGTTGCTCAAGAACAGGTGTTGAACAAGAAACTTGATTGGCTGCATTGAGGATACCCCAGGAGAGGTTGGCTGTAGCACATTCAGAATAAAGATAATAGCATGCAAACAGAAAGCAGCCAATAGGTTAGATAAGGTTAAGATGAGCAAATAGGTCAGCAAGTTGTTGATTGGACAGGGTTATATTTCTGAAATGTTTCACTTCAAACTCCATAAATGTTCTTTATCTGCCCACATAGTTGAGAGCATGTGAACCAGACAAGTAAATGTTTAAACTTAAGTGCCCAAGTTCTGTGAGAAAGTTTAGCACCTTCATCAATAATCTATTGACAGAACCTCAGCAACGGGTTGCAAATGTTCTTACTATTTGTGGCCAATGCATTTACATGACTGTGACACGTCAGGATTCCTATGAGAAAGAGATCGTGGGGATCATTTCTGCCCAGAAATGGTGTTTTAAAATTGCTCTCCAGAAGAGGGCAGCATAGCACTGTAAGTAAGTTTTTATCCCGTTACTAGGCGTGGACACCGCAAAATACTTATGTTACTGCAATGTTATATGAACTACAGGGCGATTGCATACTTTAGTGGCACACTGTGTAATTGTACATATCAAATATAACACGAGGATCAGAATAATGATAGTGGATGGTCTAGGTACGAGTGGCCTAAAAGTTACAATTAATGAATATTAACTAGGTTTATATTACTGGTGCATAAATAGTATCGGATAGTCTTAACAGGCGTGTCAGACTGGTTAATCACTAGCAGTTAAGCGGCTAGTATGAGGCAGTTTGTAAGAATTTCTGAGATCATAGAAAATTATTAGCATAATCCCGTAATGTAGTGAATTAAAGTATTATAGTTTTTAGGTAACTATCTGTTTTGTTAGAAAATGTAGGCTATTGTAGGGCAAATAAGCATTCACTAGTTCACTGTCAAAATAGACAGTCTCCGTAGGAAACACAACACTCAGTAGGGATTCAAACGATAAATTTCCCGGAACACTCATCATTTACTACCATTCTTGAGGCTGTAAGCAATGATTTTACTACGACCACGCCCCCGCCAGTTTACACTCCTCACTTTCCAAATAACACCGCCGCGTAACATAGGTCTATGTATAACAACCCTTTTCTGTTAGATATGTCGACTCGTAGTTGTCAACAAGTCGAAAAATAAATTTGAATATGCATTTCTTGTGGATGAGTTTGTAAAATAATTTCTAAATAAACGACCTAGTATCTTACGCATTGCACATTTGGCGGGAAATTGCACCGGGTGGCTGGTGGTGGTGGGGGGGGCGGGGGGCGCAGGGAGGCGGGGGAAACTCTGTAGTCTTAAAACCCGCGGGAGCAGCTGTTCGTAATCTTGCAGTAAATGACATTCAACGGGGTGGGATCCACTGCTGGAAAGCGAGACAAGTCCACGCTTTTTCACATAGACACAGCATTGATACCAAGGATTCAACGACTGTGGACTAATCCTAATATTGGAATAGACTATTGCTTTTCCTGGACATCCTGGACATTTGATTTCCCCTATTATAATCATACGGGTTATTGCTATCACACTGCTACGGTAAGTTATTTTTAGCAGCCCTATCTACCGTTTTTTCGACGAATTTAGTACATTAAGAGTTCGAAAAACATAACCTAATGGAAGTGTTCAGTGTATGTCATGGTTGATACGGCAGTCAGCTGTCCTTTTGCATATTAGTCTGAACTTAATTTCCTTTTTCTAATTTTCTCCCATTTTAATGTCTTTCAGGCACAATGCCGCAAGTTTCGAATATGGCCAGTAAAAACTATGATTACGACTACGACTTGGTTCAACCGTACTTCATTTGCGACGAGGAGGATAATTTCTATCATCCACACCAAGGCCAGCTCCAACCACCGGCACCCAGCGAGGATATATGGAAGAAATTCGAACTGTTGCCGACACCACCGCTCTCTCCCAGCCGGCGCCCATCGCTGTCCAGCCTCTTCCCTTCTACGGCAGATCAACTGGAGATCGTCACGGAATTTCTCGGGGACGACGTGGTCAACCAGAGTTTCATATGTGACGCGGACTATTCCAAGAGTTTTCTCAAGTCTTTTATTATCCAGGACTGTATGTGGAGCAGCTTTTCAGCAGCTGCCAAATTAGAAAAAGTAGTATCGGAGAGACTTGCAACGCTACAGGCAAGGAGGGAATCGAGTCAAACCGGGGAGTCGAGTCATGAAGTCAGCACAAGTCCCAATGTCGGCTACCTACAAGACCTGAACACGTCGGCTTCGGAATGTATAGATCCCTCAGTTGTCTTCCCTTATCCCCTTGCTGAGAATCCCAAACCCATCAAGACAACTTCAGTCTCGACCATGGCATTGGATACCCCACCAAACAGTGGCAGTAGCAGCAGCGACAGCGAATCAGGTGTGTGTTTACAACATATGTTCTGTTTAACCTGGCCGACCAACTGTATAGTTCACTTTACATATTCAGTAACTGGGTTTTGACCAAAGCAACCTGGTATATATTGTTATGATTATTTTAACGATGTAATTGATGGTGAAACGGCATGTATGTGCCTCAGCTACTCTTGTCAGGATTTAAGGTGTTAAATATTATCTGGGGTTTGCCATGTCACTGGTAGTTGCATAAGATGCTGTTTTCCCTCCCCTCGCTATTCCCGAGTGTGGGGGTAGGCTCTCACCTCACCCTGCAATGCTCAGCTGAGTGGGCGAGAAGGCGGACTCTGCTTTTTTTTAATGTGAATATTGTTCCAGCTGTAGTCTAAGCAGGGGAAAGAATGTGGTCTGCTGCTTGTCACAGCCGGCATGATTTAACCCCTTATTTTCATTCCCTTTTCAGAAGACGACGAAGATGACGATGACGAGGAGGAAGAGGAGATCGATGTGGTGACTGTTGAAAAGAGAAAGTCTGCTAGGAGGTCAGATTCCAGCGAGTCCGGAAGCACGGAGTACTTCAGTCCGCTCGTTCTTAAAAGGTGTCATGTCAACATTCACCAGCACAACTACGCCGCGCACCCTTCAACGCTAAGCGAGCAGCCCGCCGTCAAGCGGATTAAGTCTGAGAGCAGCGGGAGGGTGCATAAGCAATTCAGCCACAACCGTAAATGCTCGAGTCCTAGGACGTCGGACTCGGAGGATAACGACAAACGCAGGACTCATAACGTTCTGGAAAGGCAACGACGGAATGAGCTCAAGTTGAGCTTTTTTGCTCTAAGGGATGAGATTCCAGATGTTGCCAATAACGAAAAAGCCGCTAAAGTGGTTATACTAAAGAAGGCAACGGAGTGCATACTCAGTATGCAGACAGACGAGCAGAAACTATTGACTCTTAAAGGGCAGTTGAGGAGAAAGACTGAACAGTTGAAACACAGACTTGATCAGCTAAGAAATTCTCAGCAGGCGTAATGAGGAAAATGGAAGATAAAGGACTCGTGTTTTAAGCCTTTAACTAACTTGCTGTGTATAGATGTGGTGTTGCATGCAAATGCAGAGATGACTTAAGTTACCATAGGTGACCACACACCTGGACTGGAATTATAATATGTTGACTTTCAATGCCTCACTTGAAACTTTCCTAGAGGTTTTCAATTTATTTGTATTTAATTATTTTTATTAAGGAGTTTTTGCAATTGTCATAATTTAACTTAAAATGCTTTGTTTTTGTAAGTTTTGTATATAATACTCTCAAATGTATTGATCTCACATTTTATAAAAATCCTGTATGACAGCAGTGGTGTCCTAATTCGTGAATTGATAAACAATGCTACAAAATGGCTTGTTGTAATGGGAACTACGGGTGCATTCATTTCTTCACTCAAGGCCTTTTAAATGAGGCTGCAGAGCCCCTACATCTGCCTCTAGTCACGTGAACGGAAAAAATGCAGAATGAACTGCACAGCCATGTGCACTCCACGTGATCCTCTAATGGGCGCACACTCACGCAGACGCCCCACCTCCTCTAGACCAGACTGGAAGGTAGCCCTTGAAGAAGGGGGAGGGGAACTGAGTTCACTCCGGTTCTGCCTGGCTGTTGCTCAGCGTTCCTGCCATGGCTTCTAGTCCATTTAATCAAGATAAGATGGTAGCAAAGCGTTAGTTAGAAACAGTTAACCAAAGGAAGTTGGAATGCTTGTTGCTGCTTTCAAAGAGAGTGCTTATATAACCAGTACCTTACTCCATGGCTGTGCTATCAGCACCCAGTTGGCAGGATCTTGAATGACTCAACCTAATGTCAGGTGCTTGGCTGCCCTACATCCCAGACTGCAAGGAGAGTTCTGGTGTAGTGGTTGACACAATCTACAAAGGCCTGAGTCATAATCCTGTATTTAACCAATTGCCCAAAGTGCATCTTTTCCTGTCATATGTTGATGAACTTAAGGGTGAGGAGGTCAAGTAAATGTGGGAAAATGACTGGAAAGATGTAGGCTAACAAACCCATTTTCTGTACTTGCTATTCTATTCAGTTGTGTAGTGGATTCAGTCACTTCATAAAATGATTCAATCAAAAGAAAACAATACAATACTAAGGATTATATATGTTGGTCAGACAACTGCTTTAGGCTATATCATATTTTGATGCCAATGGTCCTGATGAACCCGAAAATGTATTCATTTTCTTTGTCTATAGGATCTGTCTAAATTATCATTTATCATCAGATAATAGGCCCATGTTTCTGATTTGGAATAGTATACTACAGCTACTTTTACCAGATGAATGACATTCCTCCTTTTCCACACTCCCATTTTAAGTCTCCCTAAATGAAAGATCTTACTGCTATGAATCTTATCAGAATACCTTGGTGTCTGCAACTGTGCCAGGGGGCAGGCAGTAGCTTAGGTCTTCTTACTTCCCTCAATCAACTCATTCTACCACATGAAGTATTGCCACTCATCAGGATACTGCCGGCTAGTAGTTTTATACTGTCATCACACATGTTTTCTCTCTACAATACCTCCCAGGGAAAAGTGTCTGGAAGACATCACTACAATCCTTATTAGGGGCAACTAACAACTTTTGAGAACAAAGTTGTATTTCAAACCTTGCTTTGGTTGTCCATAGACGCTAAGAAAAAAAGGATACATAAAAGTGGTCAGGCGTTGTGTGTCAGATTTCATACTGAACTGATTCAAGTCCGTGTCTTTTGAAAGGCCCCACGCCTCACTTGTATTTACCCATATCATTAAGTCAGGGTCAAGGGGTATTATTTGATGAGTCCTGTGTTGCAATATGCAACTACCAATATGCAATACTTCTAGGAGGTCTGTGAACACAAGAGCTGGAAAGTGCATATGAGTTTGTGCTTGATGACAGGGATCATCCCAATCACCAACTACTTTAAAATGACTTTCTGTAGAGGTCAGTCCTCATGCAAGACAGGGTTCTAGGCTATGGAGACCATGGGTCGAATAGCACAGATAACTTGCAGCTCTGGTGGTTGATATCAATAGGTGGCTCTTAAAACACACACATTAAATCGAGAAAACTTTAACACAGCAGCGTTTTCATACAGGTTTACAAACACAGTATGCCTATATTACTGCAGTAAACAGTTGGTACAATCATACGAAATTACAGATATGGTTGTCATGTTTTTGTCATTTCAAATGAATGCCAATAAACGACTGAACCTGTTTGGTGCAGGATTCTTTTAAACACTCGTTCTCTGATTTATCAGACGAACGGTCAACATACCATACCAGAGAGAAAGTTGAACAGTCGAAATTTTACGGATGCTATTTGATTATAGTGACGACTGAAGAGAGTATTTACTGAAACTGTACAATAATGTGAGAACGCGGTGTAACGTCAACGGTTGCTCCAGCTGCGGTCTAGCTGTGTGTCTGGTAAATCCATGACGTCGTACTCTAAATCTGACTATGTAAAACGTTCCGTGAGTCGCTTGAGCGTCATGAGCACATGGGAAACCCGGACAGGTCGTGATTTTAACCGATCATTTATTTCTACTCCAAGATTCGGTGGAATATATGATCATGGTTAACAAAAGAATGGAGAATAAAGGTAAACTTCAGTCCCTTTCACTTACAATAGCTCTAGTGATCCTTAGTGATACCTTAGTGATAACATTAAAGGCTTTGTAAACAAAATGGCTTTCTAGTAATTGCAAGGTCATGAAACGTCTTTCAATGATTAGTATATAATCATGACACCAAATTGATGATTGGAGAGAATGTTAAAACGTTCTTTCAAAGTATGGCTAACATTTTCTGACTTCACATCAATCCACAGTCTACGTTTTGAATTCATTATCCCTCTGAATCCTGCTGGTATAAACCAAGACATTTTCAGTAAAACTCTGAAGTACTCCTCGCATAAATTGTAGTGAACATCACCTGTTTTGCACATTGCCAAAACAACTGCCACATTGTTGGGAGGTGCGTGGTAACCACCCTGTATTCTGTTCCATGTTTACATCAAGTGAAACATGTGGTTTGCTGGGTAGGATTTGTCTCTGGTGTGTCCTGTTTTCATAAAATCTGCTCTGAAAACTGACCATAGTGGACTTCAAATGGAATCTGGCCATATCTCTAGTTTAGTTTAGTGTTTTGTTACATATCTCCAGATGGCCTCATGCAGACTAGTTATAAAAGAGAATTTCAACCATCCTTGCATGTGTTGACACATTTAGATTTATTATAAAGTAAAGTTGAGTGGATTCTACAACACTCTACCGAACTGGTACACTCTGTACTCTGCTTTACTGCTGAGCTCTGTTGAACTCTACTGTCCTCTACTCTACACTACCCTGCTACTCTCTATTCGATAGCTAGGGACACACATCCCTATAAATAAAGTAGGAATATTACCTCTTTTACTATACATCTCATGTCTGTAATTCACAATACACGATGCAATTTATCATTTGTGTGACATTCAGAGTGCATTCTATCAATGCAACCCTAAATTGTTGTCTATTCATTAAACCAACCTAATAAAATTGTCCACGCTTGGATTGAGGAAATGAGGTCAAGTGCAGCAACCTTTGTCTGTACTTGTGTGTATGTGTTAAAAAGGTGGTCAGACCTGAGCTGTGAGTTATTGGAAAAGTGACATGTCATCTGTCTTGCTTGCGTCTGCAAGTCCGTGCGTACGAGTGGCTACGTCCAGATTAGTTGTGTGTATGTGTTTGTATGACATACTCTGTGCCTGTTTCGCATGTGGAACACTGACCATGTTTTATGATAACAATACCTACGTGTTTGTGTGTGCCACTGTGAGCGTATATCTTGTCAACGCAAGAAAATGAGTCACGAGGCAGTAGCTGGGTGTCACAGATGGGAGGGGACCAGGTGGCTATACTCGATAGTAGCTGTTGTGATTGGAGCAGCTGCAAGGTTTCAATTTGTCTTGGTTTTTTGACGGCGGAAATTAAATTGTTACCGGGTTTAACTGAGCCATGTCAATGGTTGTGTCACTTCTCGCCGTTACCTATAATATATTAAAGTACCATCCTGATGTGACAATGCACTTTCCTATAATTCTGTTTCTCACAGATATGAATGAACAGTCCATCTTTGTTATTAATCCTCAAGCCTTGCGTAGGTCCAGAATGAGCATGTAGAATATTGCAATTGCTCTCAATTTGGAAGAACCTTCTAAAGACAGTAGATGTTGAGATGTTAACCAGAACAGTCCATGCAACATCGCTAAATAACAGCAGTGTTGTAACAAGTACTCCATAATAGGTCATAATGATTTTACTTTGATTAAAGACCCAAACACTGTTATAGAAGATGACCATCCAGCTGCCAGTGAAATCAAGCCTTGAATAGACATAATTAAGTTTCAAGATGGAGGAATACTTGGTTATTGCATAATAGCATCTTTTCAATAACAAAGACCAGCACATTATGTGTAAGAATCTATAGAAAAAAACCCCAGATCTGAATACGTTAGTGGCATTTTGAACACAGTGTGTTCAGAAGCATGATGGTAAACTAGATCAACTATGATCTGCATCGTTACTATCGTAACACATTTCAGGAACTTTCCTTAAGCCCTTTACTGTAAACAATGTGTATGTTGGCTTCTACTTTAGTTAAATATTCACAGACACAGGAGCTTGCAGACATAAACACTGTGAACTCCAAATCATTCATCTCCTGCGAAAGCTTTGTTCTCATTCATATTGGCCAATTTACAGTGGGACACCTAAACATCAACAGAATGTAAGTGTGTGTGCACGTGTTGTGCCTGCTTTTGGGTGTGTATGAATACCGAAGGTCTATTTATATGTACATCTTTGTGCGTGTGTGTGCGCTGCGTATGTTTAGAAGAGCTATCCAGAGAGTAGGTGGTCAGACTGACTTGGAGATGAGACACATTTGGCATGCCATGGAATTCATAATATAAGAGAAAATACGCAGACGCTACTTCAATACCACAGAGGCAAATCCTTTCTGTGCAGCGTGCCTATGAAAGATGTGTACTTACCCTCTGTAGCTCCTGTCCTGGACCCCCTCCCTCCTTCTCCGGGCTGGCTGGGGTCATTGGAAGGAAACCAAAGGGTTGGGAGTTCATGGTTATCTTGCTCTTCGTCAGTCAGTTAAAACATTGTCACTTTAATTCTTCACAGGTTTGGGAGTCAGCAACATGCTCTTCGTTATGGGTCCAGATCAAGTGGACACATGGCACACCGACTCCCAAGACTGAAGGTCACTGCTCTCATCCCTCTCTGGGATTTTAGTTGATCAATTTCTGTGTTTTTGTGACATTGTTTAAGAAAGCATGTGACAATTCCCATTACCTCCTGCCCATAATAACTCATTCAGTTCTAACAATTCCTCTCAGCATTTTGATTGGATTAGCTCTTCTCATTGTTTTAATAAGTACACATTTAGAAGGGCTAGCCCTGCAGAACTTGTTATTCGGCTTCAGGATTGCAAGATTGTCGAAAAAGCTTACAGAATGGCTCCTAATCGTATTTTGATGTAGATCATCAAAGTCATTCATTCCATCACTTGAAGGTATTCGTCATTCAATTGTTTAAAGTTACTTCATTAAACGCTTGTTTGGCAGCTCTTGAATTTGTAGACACTGTTTGGAAAACTAGCAATAGCCAATAATGTTGTGTAGCCAATGGCTCCCCAGAGATTTACATCTAGGACCAACTCCAATCAATCCATACAGAGAGTCAGTCCCTCTTGGTGGAGTCTAGATGGCCAACTGATGGCCATTCTGACTCTCCCACCATCCCCCCTTGAGCGTTAAGCACTGTGTTGTCCCATTGAAAGTGATTCAGTCCCCCACCCCCCGGCTCTATCTGTCCCTCATAGCCTCATCCATCATGTGTAAAATGGCACTAGGAGATTGCCGGCCATCTGGAGAAAACGATCCCATCACCACTTCTGTCGTTAAGAGATCTCCATGCACACGATCCACCACCACATCCCTTATTCCTGTGCCTGATGAACTAACTGGGAGGTGAATCCTCTTGTGAACTGTAATGGGAGATGTTTCCAGTTGGTCCCTCAGTCTGCCTCTCTCTCTCTTTTTTCTATCTTCCTCTCACTGTCACTCTCTCTCTCCACCTCAAGCCTTCCCCTGCTCCTTCTCGCGCATGCAGACAGGATGGGTCACGTTACCCTGTCTTACACACTGACTCCGTTGTACTGTTCCTAAAGTAGGCATGCCAACAACAATCCACAATGGATTATTGTGCTCAGATCATGTGCCCAGAAAATATAATGACAATAGGGAGAAACATGGGCCTCTGCAATCTGTAATCACTTCTCATTCATATTTGAACCCAAAAGCAAAAAAAACACACATGCTCCTTTACCAGGTATTGGTGAACTTATTTTTTTATTAAGTCTTGAACATCAGTCTAACCATTTATGCTCGGAGATGACAACTAAAGTCCAGCTAAACTTCACACACACCACTGTTTGCTTAGTCAAAAGCAACAAACCAACAAGAGGCATGATGGCGAATCGGTGGGAAATCCTGAATGTGACACCTTGTTAGGAGAGCAAACAAGGACGTTTGTCTACCTTAGCATGGGACGATTTAGGCTTTTCTTTACTGTGTCTTTGTGTGTCTGTTTGAGTTGCAACAGAAGGACATGAGCCTGCGTGTGTCGCTGCCATTGAACATATGGACGGAGTTGGGGGATGGAGACACTGGAAACCAGAACCCCTGCCATTTCCATTGACACCTCACAGCATGTAAGCCAATACGTCTGCCCTCAGGCAACAACAAACATGTCCCTTGATTCACATTGACTAGATGCTTGTGGACTGAAGAGCATTTGGTTGTAAGAAAGGCACTTTGCAGTATTGTAATGGATTCAAATGGTTTCTAGTAAGGGGACGTTTCCTGATCCCCAAGAGAACTGTCTCTGAATAATCTGTGTTCTTTCATAAGTGTTCACATCTTGAGCTGACTCAACGAGGGTCGTCCATCTCTTTTTTTTTTGTCGCTTTCTCCCTCCGAGTTTAGAAGGAACTGTTATTGAATGGACAGATTTTCACTGTCCACACAACAAATCACTATCCCCACACCTGCAGCCTTATGTCAACCGTAGACAACATTGGTTTGTTCTGATTGGGCTGTTTCAGGTGGATTCCAAACATTTCAAAGCCATTCCGCATATTGTGAATTTATTGCCTGTATATTGATGTTTGAAAGGTTTGGAAAAATGTGATTTGAAATAGCCAGCGAGAGCTTCCATAGACAAACAGCCAGATGGAGTGTGGAGTATTCCTGAAGAGCACAGGCCAACAACAACTGTATGAAACGTGAAAGTAGTGGCTACGTGGTAGTGCCATTTTAACCAGGCTTTCTTCCAATGTCACTGCTCAATAGGGTGTAAAATCCTTGCGACCAAAGCAAAAAGAGGATAGACGGTTCACGTTTCCTATGTGCCTGATTCTGTAGAGCGTGCACACTTAGGTTTGCATATTCTTTGTAGTTTTATGAGAAAGGTTCACAGCCGACACCTTTTTAGAAGGTGTGCGCAACATGCAGTGTTCTATACCTTTGCTACCCATCAGAACATGCTACCAGCAGACACTGCATTTGTGGTAGGTTAAGTTAGGGTTAGCCAAAATGTTTGTCTAGCAGTTTAGTTTACCTGAGTATAAAAACTTAAAAAGGTCCATAGTCCACTGGGATGGTTGTTTGTAGTAAGGCTTATACCGAAATTGTACTATTGATAGTACGTTTATAGTAAATGTTGCCATGACGAAAGACAATGACATTATTATGATAGCGATTCATGAATTCATTATTAATGTCCTTTTTGATAGCATAGTAATCAGGATTGTTTGACAGGAAATGCAAGCCATCCAACACTGTGACTAAAACTGTAACATGAACAGTACCGAAAAGTGTTACTAAGGTTTTAGTCAGTGGACAGGAAAGCTTTGAGACAGAGGATTCCCCGGAGAACGTTGAGTAATTTAGCTGTAGAAATACAGTGTCCACTTAGACGGATGACTAAATCATAGCTCATCTTTGTATTTCTGGTTGATTTAGGACCTTTTTTGATGCAATGTCTCTACTTTATGTTGACTATAATCATCCTTGCTTGACAGTGCTGTAAGTGTGTAACATGAGTCATATTTGACGTGAATCATGTTACCTAAAAAAATAAGGTCTACAATTACCAATAGCCTGAGTCTCAACTGAAAAGTAAAAAGGAATGTGTACCCATGTCAAAGTAAGGGATCATTTTCAG
The DNA here is from genome assembly GCA_036571765.1 of Plecoglossus altivelis. Taxonomy (NCBI): domain Eukaryota; kingdom Metazoa; phylum Chordata; class Actinopteri; order Osmeriformes; family Plecoglossidae; genus Plecoglossus; species Plecoglossus altivelis. The sequence goes on from BROE01000001.1 coordinate 5,217,510, forward strand.
ATGTAGAAGACGGTCAAGCGTTGTACGTGGTAAATACCTTTTCAGAACATAGTCACTGTGGTTGACACAGACACACAGTAGAACCATAGCAATACAGAGTGCCAGCTTTTGTCCAGACTGTCAAGAGTTGGGTCTGAAAGCATCTCTCATTACAAATAAATGTGTCTGGAGGACCTTGAACTCATCTGATGTCGCAAATCAAGATTGTGCACCCCTACGCACACGCACACACTCACACAGAGACACACAGTTATACACATACACTTCCCTCTCAATTAGTCATGAGTGCTGCTGGGGCGGAAGCTTGGAGGAACAGGAGCGAGCCAGATCAATTATGTCAAATGGCTTCTCTAATGGACTTAAACTGATTAGGTGTGTGTGTGTGTTCCTATTTCAATGGAAGCGAGTGCGTAGGATTATTTAGCTGAATTGCATGTGTGTGTGTGTATTGTATGTGTGTGTGTATTGTATGTGTGTGTTCTGGCCTTTAGGCACCAAATGGATTTTGCTCCACACTAATTCGCATGTCATTCTCTTCTTTCCTTCCAAATACTATTAATAACCCTCGACATTCAAGTGTAACCGATTTGAATTGGTTGATCATACACCTCTTTATAAATACCTCCCACTCGCACCATCAAAGAGCTTGCGTTCCAGTGGCACCGTTTGTGAAAGCAGTGTTTGTGTAACGTGGGTGTTGTGTTTTGTAGGTCAGAGTTCAAACTCTGTCGTGGGCAAGATCAGGAAGAAGCAATCCTGACAGGTGACCAAGAACACCTGTGACAGGGTGAGGTAAAGACATCACCGAGAGACCTTGTGCTTCCTTTGTTCATAAAAACTCTTTGATGGAAGCACTGTAATAGTTAACTATTCCTCCTAGTATTGATGTACTTTATGACATTGCAGGGCAGTTCCATGGTAGTTGAGAAGTGCACATTGTGAAATGCCTCTGGACCGTGCCAAATGCTCCATTTGGTCACCATCGGTCAACCTTTAAGAGGGTCCCACCACAGAAATAACTCAAAATAGCTCATTCGACACTTCATGATTTTGTTATTTGTGTCATTTAATTTTCTACTTTAGTTTGTGATATGTGCAGGTTCAACAATAGGGACAGACAAAGGAATTTGTACGATTTCACAATACCAGATATTAGACTCCAGGTTTACAAGACATCTTTATCTCAGCAACACAAAATACATGCGAAAAATCAATATTATCTGACTGTATATACACACACTCATGTTGGCACACACGCACCCATCCGCTTCCTTGTGAAAGGACACAGGACACGTAGGCATACATACCTCACATGCACACACAATACAGACAAAAGATGCATACACCCTTGGTAACGTGCTCGAAACCTTTTTAGAAAACGTATGTTCTTTTTGACCCTCCTAACATACTCTAAATAAATAACTCTATGGGTTTGCGATACTCACACTCATTGCACTGGCAGGCAGTCAGTCTATATCTACACAGCTGCCACCAAGTGTCACAAGTCCCCTCTCCTCCCCACACTGACCTCCTCCAACGCCCTTAAGCCCAGGGTCGACATTACGTCCGGTTACTCAGCTTCTTTTTCTGCCAGACAGATAGTCATTGCATCTAGAACGGCTGCGTTCCGGCAGCTGAGCCCTCCCAGGGGATGGAGAAAATAGGTGGGGCCAAACCACCAGACCTCCGGCAAGAGCTTCAAAAAGTAAAGAGAGAGGAGAAGAGGCAATAAAAGGGACAGACATAAGGTCTTTACAGCTCTCCAAAGTGACCTGACAGATTGATTTATCCACACTATTGGGACCAATGTGTATTGGGACTGAACTAGTAGGTCCAATGCTCCAACATGAATGCTAAATGCTGTGTCTGCACATTCTGTGTGTTGGTGTATGGTTTATATTGCAACTAACCAAGACAACTAGTCTTTCAATAATACTTAGTTCCACTCAACTGCAGTATGTAGCTTTTTTCTTGCATGTCTATTTGACAATGTTGGCAGCAGCACAGCAAATCCAGGAGTTAAATTCTTGTGCTGTGGCAAAAGTACTTGAGAATGGTATTTGCATGTGATCATTAAGGTTAATATTGTTATTAACATTATACCCAATCTGGATCAGAAAATTGGACCCATTTCCGTGAATAACTATAAGTAGATAATGATTTAATTAAACATATTCAATTTTTAACAAGCACAGCGATTAAAATCCCTCTCTCAAAATGTAAAAAAGACGACAAAAACCTTATTGGGACTTGGGGGAAACCCCACAGGCCACACAAATAGTGTTGGTTTGGACTTGAGTCTTATTTCTAGAAGAAGTGAAATGGTAGAGAGATAATGACCCCTGGATAGGTCCCTGTTGACAAAGGCATCATACTACGGTATACATATGATGGAAAGGCTTTATGATGTATTACAAAATACGATATTCAGACAATTTGCTATTAAACTACCTTAAGTGTTTAACACAACAACCAGTCGCCCAAGAGAGTTTATTTAACTTTCCCCCTGGTCATGCACCATTGCTTCTCTCACCCAGACGACAGGGGTCATGAACTCTGTGACCCCAAATGACTCCCCATGACAGTCCCATGAACTCTGACCTTGGCGCTGGGATGTAGACTATTCCCTCACAACTGTCACCTTTAATCTTTAGGGGCAAAGGGACGAGGAGTTGTGTTTGTCAGTTTAGATTTTGCACGTACTACTTAACAAGTGTAACATGTCCTCATCTTCTATCGCCTCATGTTCTTCTTAGCTCATGGAGGTCATTTCACATTACAATGTATGGAAATTGATCATACAACCTGTGCTGTCCATTGCTGCTGTGATTTAGCAGGTGTGCTAGTTAAGTTAACGTTCACCACGAGGCTGGACAATAAGTGAGCATGTACAGGGTTACATCATTAAAAACAAGGGATAACTACCTTCTGACAACATGATGATCATTGATGATAGTGCGTTAAAAGTGACATGTCAGCATGCTTTATCTTGACAGGCCATCATTATCACAGAAATACTATCTCTTGAAATCACTGACCAAGCAAACACTTTCGTTCTGGGGACTAGAGCAGAAGACAAAGAACCACGTATCAAACAAGTTGAGCTTCCCTTGGAAAAAACAGGACCCAAATCATTGCCCCTTTGTGTGCTGCTCTCTGTGTTTTCCATTTCCTATGAATGTTTTGGTAGTGGGAAGCTCGCTCATTTTTAGGGGTGTTTTTATCTGCATGCCAGCCCACTAACAATAGTCCCATCGTTCGTGTGGAAAGAAAAGCATTTTAATTATGGGCAAAGTGCCATTATTATTCAACCTCCTTTTCCCTTCTTTATTTATAGACTGGGCCATGCTAACCAACATGCGAGTCAGTAACACAGAACCCTGATGACAGATGTAGCTATAATTGTTTGCAAGAATAAACAAATCAGGAGGGTTTGTTACTCCACTACAATCGGAAAGACCCTTGTTGTTTGGTCAATTACAGTCCTTAAGGAAAACCTGGCAACCTGCATCAGTTTTGTTCCCACCCACTAGAGATGGAGGGGGAAAGCCCAACCATGTCATGGTAAACTAGACTGGTTTCATTTATATGTTATATAAGCTTTTTCAAATACAGTCAGAGGTTTAGAATGATGATGACTGAATTATCACAGCATGGCTTTCTCAGCCTAGAGGGTGTACCGGATAAGGAAAGATGTCATTCAAAGGATATCATGTCATCATGGAGACAGGAGGAACTGTGTCAGGTTATTTTGCCAATGAACAGGATCCTATTATAATATTGGAGATGGAAAATAACATTGTTGTCGTTTTGAATAATATGAAATGAAAGAATGCTGAAAACAGTTATGTAGGTTATGTATTGTAGTGTCGTCATTTTAATGTGATATGTCAGTCATACTTTGCGCTATACGGAAAGAGGCAAGTCATATTTATATATTGTGAAGAGATTAAACATTTTTCTGAGGTCTGTAGAGTCAGAGTAATTCTTCCAACAGAAACCAGTATATTTGACCAACACTGTATTTCACTGCAATAATGATGAGATGTTCTATCACTGACTCACTGGGTGATGTTTCCATCACGCGTGACCTGTAAGGATAATCAATTCAAGAGCCCTTCAGGAAAAAAAACACATCGTCTTTCCCATAAAGAAAATGTCAACCTTAACACCTATCTTCTGAGTGTGTCACAGTGAAATGTAAGAAATGGATTAAAGTGAAGTTGATCATTCAAACCTACTTTGTTAGTGTATTGAACTAATGCTAACTTATTTTACACAAATGTAAATGAGAAACCTCCAAACCCTCTCCCTGTTTTTCCACCTATGTTCATTAGCGTGACATTAATAGAAAGTGGAGGAGACAGTCTGATTGGAACTAGTATGTGATGTGCGTGGTACAACCTTCTATGCTGCCAAATGTGTTACTGGATATTTCCCTCCCTGTATTCCATTGTCCCTCCCTCTTCCCTCTCCTTTCTTCTGGGTGGTTCAATGCTTCTCTGTCCTCTACAGTGTTCTGTTCTCTTATCTCTGTGCTCTTTTCGAAATCCTTTCATTTCTTTACTTGGCCATTTCTCTGGGTCATACTGCTAATGCCAGACAGAGAAACAATGTGAAGTTGTGTGCAGTGGGAAAAAGTTTCCAAAACCTTTAGTTAAACAAATGATGTCCCTTCAGTAAATAAGAACCTGAAAACAATCAGTGGCTTCAGATCCAAAGGATGTGGAGGTGGAGGGTTGCTTTGCCTGTGGGTGGGTGAGTTAGTGAAATCAGTCCTGTGCCAAGCCAGAGCCCAATAGCTGTCTGACAGCAGGACTTAACACCCTCTTTACCGTAAACAGTCAGGAATTCTGGCGGCTATTCTAACAATGTTGTCTCTTTGCCAACACTCCAAGTCCAACCCAACTGTACCATTATGCTACTTTAAAAGATACATGTATCATTACTTTTTACCCTCCTTTTTATGTCATATTGATTTGAGTGCCAACAATAAACATTTTATGAGGGTAAATAGCACTGAAATGGGAATGTTTAGATTTGATAAAGAGACAGACGGGTTTGTGTTGGAGATTACTGGAGGTATTTCTGGTCGGGTGTTTCCGAGAAATGTGGCCTTCACACAATAGCCTACAACGATGAGAAAGAAGCTCTGCATTCTTGGCCGCCCATGCACAAACTTTGGCAGAGCTCACAGCTAAGAGTATTGGTCCCTTCCAGCTAAAGTTTTCACTGTGGAGGAGACAAGTCAGCCTCAGTGATCGAGAGTTCGAGATGACACAAACATCAGGGAATCGAAAGAGACAGAAAGTAACGAGAGTGAACAATAATAGAAGTGAAGATGTCGTCAACTGGAACGGCAAGTCAGCTGTGAAAGCCCCCATTTGTTGAATTTGAATTAAAACTTTACTAATAAGACATAATTTGAAACAGTTATTTGAAATAGGTTACACAAACAGCTATAGATGTTTCTTTTTTTCTCTCAGTTGTTAGAAGCTTTTATTATTAGATGCAGATATTATTGAACCACGGTAGTACAATCCCTCTTCATATCCTTAAGATAGAACTCTAAAGTTCAGACTAGTTCAAACCTTACATCATCCAAATGTAAAACACAACCATAGAAAAGTCCCATCCCATTTCTTATTAGCCAATGGCAGCGAGTACAAAACCGCAGAGGTCACACTTTAGAAATACCACGCCCCTACAGTATACAAATAGTACCTTCCTTTTTCTGAGCCCCACTTCGAAAGCCAACCCTATAATACCACTCATCTGCAGTCCAAACTCATCGACCCCCGACCCTCCTACCATACCAGAGCAACACCTGTCACGCTAGGGGTATCAACTCACGTCCACATTTTATATCCCCTAATTTATGAGACCACAGCTGTTGGTCTGAGTCAGATGGCTTCTTGTGATGACCTTGCACACTTTCAGCCGGACAAAATCTGGAAATGTGAGCAAATGTGTTCTTCAAATGTCCCCAATTATTTAAAAACACTGACATGAATTTTTGTTGACTTTGCAAAGAAAAAGGAAAAAGAGCTAAATAATACAACAGGCTACTAACAACTGAGTCCATAGGGGAAGAGTGGCTAAAGTTTGTGCCTTTGTCAAAACAAATAAACTGTCGAAAAACTGGTCATCTGATTTCAGTCAAGTAAGGAAACACTTTGATTCAGTGACGTAGTATATGTTTTTGTATAGTAGGATGCTATTCCTAATTGTCGAGTATACAATACAAATTGAGTTGTTCATCTTTATTTGGCCTTTCTTATCCACAATCAAGTTGACATTGCCGCATACACACCATGTGTGTCTGATTGATTAGGCTTAAACACTTCAATTGTGTTGCCACTCGGTCACTCTTACGTCAAAGCAAACAGTCGGACAACTAACTAAATGCTTCTGTCTGTGAGGATCATAATCGAATTAAACAAAACGTAGTTTTGGCTGGGTCACGGCCAGGAAACGTGTGCAGCATGGCTCTGTCAGAGTCTTTCCCAGAGCCATGTGTTCCTTCAGCTTCTTGGAAACGCTGGGACGGAGGAGTGTGGTAACCCTGGCCAGCCCCAAGTTGGAATCCAGGCAACAGCTGCAGTGGTCAGAAGAAGGGGAAAGGAGATCAAGGGACTGAAAGAGAGGTCATTCTTAAAACAGTCAGCGTAAACCCCTGCTTTTAAGTCTGATGGTCCTTTGGATGTCGGGGAATTGTTCTCAATCTCTCTTTTCCCCCCCAAAAACCCCTTTATGATGGCTCAGTTGCGTTGCACATGGTGTTTGCGTTATCACTATACCCCCACACAAACGTATTAACCTTTCGAAAGTACTAAAATATGATTTCTACTTCAAATATCACTCATACTACACTCACTATACTCATGTTTCAGCCTCTGCCAAATGACATGTATATGCATTTTATTTATTGAACAAGTCAATTCAAGCCAGTAATTATCCCTTTCTAAATCTACAACAGGGGTCTGACTATTGATTTATGAACATGGAATGCACTGTTCACATTCAAATCTCTTTACTTTAACATTCAAACAAATCCTATGATGTTGTCAGCGAGCGTTGTGTTCCTCTTCGAACATCACAGAGTAACTTCAACTGTAACACATGTATAATCTGAAAATTGTGTGTAAATGTGCCCAGGAGCATGGTAACAAGCTTGATGTGTGAAATGTGAACTCTCTGTATGTGTGCTGTGTATGCACCCAAGGTTTCTGTATGCGCCCAAGGTTTCTGTATGTACATGCTTTATGAGTAGCGCCCCAAGGCAAGAAACCCCATAAAGTACTCAACACAAACATTTGATCTTGTCAACCCGCCACTGTTGTTAGGCTACTGGGGTATTTCTCATTTCTTAAGCAATGTAAGTACCTTACGTTCAGGCAAGATCTTTGATGTTTTGTTTGAGGTGTATCAATAACTCAAAATGAAGTTGTTAATAATCCTTTGGAAGAAACGCCATTAATTGGATGGTAGCTATAACGAGATTTAATTGCTGGGGCAAATTCAGTACTAGTGGTAACACACCTGTTGACACAAATTAGGGATTGACAGCGTATATCTTATTAAGACAAATCACTTCTAACATACAATCACCCACACTCTGGGAATCTGTCGCATGCAATTTGGAGGCAGATGACTGTCCCGAGTCTTCACTGTGTCCACAGCTCTATTCAATGCTGAATCCGATTGAGCTGTGAACATACACCCCCATTTACAGCTTTATGAGGGAGTGAAGGTTATTATCTAAAGCTCCCAGATTAGTCAGGAATGCATTAGGTCAACACAGTATTCCCTTTATATTTGGTCTATCCCAGAAAAGGCAATGATGAACTGTGAACCTATCCTTAGGTCATCTTAAATCATGTGTGAGCTCCCATGACTTTGCACATCGGGGGAGTGCCCCGGCATCTCTTTGCTTTCCACACACCCTTTCCTTTTTTTAAAGGCAGCATTACTCTGTGTTCTGAGAAGGCACCATCTATGTATACAGCAGGGAGTGGGACGGTTCCTGCTGCGTCAGGGTTGGGGGCCTAAGAGTGTGGGAGTGGAGACTGTGTGTGGTGGGAGAAGGCGTTGTGAAATTAGGTTGGAGAGGGGGCGATAAGCGCAAGGATCATCTTACGCCGTTAAAAAGGCCAAGAGGCCAGCACAGCAGCCGGTGACACACAGCTGGTGAGGGTATGTCAAAGGCGATCTTGTCAGAACACAAGCCCTCACCCTACACCAAGGCTTGTCCTGTGGTTGTATTCTGTTCTGCTTTACAGAGTGGATCTGTTCTGCGGGGAGCATGTGGCAATAGGCAATACAAATACCGCTTCTTGGATAACGGTCAACCTTGCAACACAAATTCATAACACACAGCTCACATGTTATCATGATTACCCCAGAGGAGAAACGGATTCAACATTGAATTAAAAAAGAATGAATATTTAGATACAGATTTAGTGCCTTCATATGTGCCCCCAGACTAAATAGAGGCTCACTTGGAAACCAGGGACCCCCTGAAAACCATCTCCTCTGCTTCAATGCCATCCTCGTCATGAATATCATTCTAGGCAGAGCCCTGGGTTCTAGAGGACCTTGACATCAGCAGCCCTAGCATGTTTGTGTATGCATGTCCATGTGTGTGACAGGCATCTGTTCTGGGCTGGCTGGCTGGCTGCCTCTAGACTATCACCTGAAGTGGAAAACTCCTGTTTCTGCTTGGCTGTCGATCAGCTGGTCTGATGAGGAGGTGGAGAAGGTTGGCTTTTCCCTCACGATCACCTCAGAGAACAATGACGCCCCCAAGTTTTTAGTCTCCACACGGCACAACTGTGTACTTGTGTGGCTAACACTTTCCACAGTGTGTAGCTTGGAAATTGCTTGAACCCAAATAACACTTCAAAGAGGATGACATCACTTTTACCATCCAGCTTCTTTTTGCGTCCGTACAGTGGAGCCACATCTACAATTTTCTGTTGGACAGAACGCCTTTTGTACTGTACAGATGGTAACATTTTTACTACAAAGACGGAGTAAATCTCAAGTGCTGCAGAGATGTGGGATTATTTTGAAGACATTTACTGTAACATTGATATGCACCGTTGCCTTAAATGCTCAGTAGTCTAGCAGGTCTGGTCCTCTCTTGACCTGCTTGGTCACGCTGTGCTGATTAAATCCTGACACTGTACTGTAGTGCGGGTGCTCTACCCTGTACAGCACAGCCGATCAAGCTTTTAGAATTAGACACTCAGACAAGGAACTCATATTCACACGCATCCCCATCATAAAAGCACCAATCAAGAGGTGAATTGAGTGTCGTAAGTCTTTGCCATGGTAAATCGCACTCCCTATAATTGTTTGCATTATTTACTTTACAAACAAGTCGTTATTATTCACGTACACTTGACATATTTACACTAAATGACAATACTAGGATGACTACAAAATTGAAAGGAGCTGGTAGCATACTGAATAAAGATCAAATAGAATACACAATGGGATAATGTATTACATATTTGACATGAGGTTTGGGTCCCATAAAAAATGTATAGCATCAACACACAATTCAGATTCAGATCTTATTTGTAAACACAGCACTGTTGCTTTCTGCATGCTGCTGTACAGTGCAGCGGCTGCCAAGTGGGGTAAGGCTTCTAGTGTGTGCTTCATGCCCCATGCTTACAGTTCTACCCCTATCAAGTTCAGTGGGGGCACAGAAAGGGTTTATACAATGGAGAAACTGTCTGCAAAGGTTTAAGTAAAAGAAATTGTTTCAAAAGACACACTTTTTACAAGGGCCTTGCATATACATTTCCCAAGACAGTAGCATAAACATGAATGAACTGATAGTCAAAGCCTTGGTTTGACTATATTTGGAAATGGTTCGGTATCTATATGCATGGTAAAGAGTCAATGAGACATACAAAGTGTCTGATTTGATTAAATAGAATGTGATTATATTATTAAATTTCGATTTGTATTATGTGTTCCTTCCTTCTTTTTAAAGAAGTATTTTACATGTACTAATAATTAACATCTTATAGATACTCCTGAAGTTATTGTAGCCATCTGACTCCCTTCAAGTTCAGCTTTACTAAGGTGTTGGGGTGGAACCTCCTGGAAAGGGTGGAAACGTTCAGGATCATGTTTGCACAAGCACACCTTATCTTGATTTGGAAGTTACGTGGAACGGTACTGTGGCAGTTGAAAAATTTACATAGCAACTGACTGGATTTTATTTCCATACAGTTTATCATTTTTGATTTCACAAGCCTGAAAGTAAGCAAGGAATCCTTTACAGGATACCGAGTTAGAAACACATTTCGCCATAGTAAATAAAATAAATGGACACTGGAATACAATTTAAGGGCAACCTTGTTATAAAACCAGAAGCAGATGAATGTCTTTTGTTTTGTTTGCAGACTTTGGGCATCGTCAAGTAAGATTATGTCCAAAGTTATTATTATTATTATAAGAGACCTCGTAAACATACGCCTGGTAGGATCCAGGTTTTTTGTTTATATTAACTTGATTTTTAGACTATCTGTCATTAGGTGTGTCATCTTTATTTTTATTTTCATGCACGGGGAGAAAAAACACATTTAGTTTGGACATATTTTTAGTTTCAGGACGACCGTTACCCTGACTCCATCTTTGACTCATCCAGCAGGATAAGAACAGAATAGACGCTTCCTCTTTTCTACGGCCAGTTGGAGACAGCTTCCTCTTGTCTTTCTTTCTACATCCCGTTTCTTCAGTCCACCTCTTCTCTTATCCTCCTTGGTGTCGTTTAGTGATTAATTTCCTTTCTGTTACTGTCAGTGGCAGATACTGTAAGACCATATTCACAGTTGATTTCAATATATTAAATATATACACAATAAATGCATATTTCATATTTCAATTCATTCAGTTTTTCTGCCACTGCATTAAGTAAACATCCCACTTTTTTCTTCTTCTTCTTGGGTGACATCATCTAAGAGCTTTGGAATAGAGGGTGTCATCTAACGTCTTACATTGTGAGTTGTTCAACCACTCCATGTAAAGGAGGGTGCTCATGACTTTCAGGGAGGCCTTGAAGTGAAAGCAAATTGATTGATGATGGTTGGTAAACAATTGAATACAAATGTGTACTCTATACATGTATCCCTTGTGTATTCCTTGTCGTTTCACTCTCTTGTTTGCTATCCATGAATTGCAAGACTGGAGTCGAGGATGTTCTTCCTCGTGGAGGAACAACCTAAAATAAAGGTCAATGTTTGCATGCTGGTAGGAATACTTCTGTCTCGCTTTTTTGTCACACAAGCGTTCGTTCCATTACACATGTACCTCGCAGCCTTTGCGGTATATTAGGTGGACACCGCCTGATGGATGTTTTTAAAACGTGTACCATTCGCATCAACATACCTCGGAGTGAATCACACTCCAAAGTCAACTCCCAAAGAATTTGCTGCCGTAAGACCAGCAGTGGAACTATTTCTGATGCCAGCCCGTTCTTGTGCCAGACTATTTCTGATGCCACCGTAGTGCAATAAAGCTGCCCTATTTTAGGTGACATGGGGATGGCATTATGTGTATCCCAGTGGTAGTCATATAGGGTATGGAGAAACAGTGCTCACTCCTGAAGTGCAGGGGCTAATATAGAAGTGGGCATGATTTCAACAGGAAGTCAATAAAGCTATATCATTCCCATCTGCCTTGTGTTTAGTATGCACTCAACACACCATCACTTCTGCAGCTTCCCTGCCTTTCTTTCTCCTCTCTCCCAAAATCTCTCATTTTCCGGGACTCCAGTCTCATTTTTAATCTCATCATATTTCCTACATGATTCCCTATTACTCAAGGGGACTTGATCTGAATGTAATCTCGCTCTCACTCTTTCTCTCACTCTCCCTCTCTCCTCTTCCTCTCTATCTATCCCTCTCACTCTTTCTCTCTCTCTCTCTCTCTCTCTCTCTCTCTCTCTCTCTCTCTCTCTCTCTCTCCCTCTCCTTCGCTCTTCCTCACTGCTGAGCCATCAGATCCATACTATGGCTAGACAAAACCAATGTTTGGGGTGTCCTAAAATAGACCTAGAGAGCTGGCTGGGAGAGATTATTACTCTACGGTTCAATAAAGCTCCAGACACTTGGAGGATTGCCAGCAACCCAGAGCAATGATTCAGTTCAAACCAGTAGGAAGTGCAGATTCTATTTAAATATGTCTGTGATACTTAACAGGGGGTTCCTCTTCCTCCAACCAAACATCTGTATCGATTATTCACAGTTTAATTTAGGTGTTTTAAGACAATGGAAATTTTTGACATCCATTCAGTGGAATATTATGTTGGCACAGTTTATGTACAATCGAAAAAATCATATCCATACAATGAGAGTTACTGTTTAAAGCCAGGTGGTGGGTTTAATTTGTAAAGTATGGGATGTAAATGTCTTCTGTGGAAATCAAGTCAGACAAAATATTAGATTGTAAAACAAAAAACAATTATTGAAATTAATCTATTGCTACAGTCTTCTTTTCACAACAGTTACGTCTTTAGATGCATATTGAGCTGTTCACTTGCTGCTTGAACAGGTATGTGTTTTGACACAGCATGTACATTTCAATTCAAGTGGTTGAGTGTAGTTGAGTTCTTCAGACATGCCCTGCTTTAACATTCACCAATTCCACTCTATTTACTATTACAATTTTACTAGTGCTGTTTATTTTGCAGTTTTCTGCCTGTTTTGTAAGAACGAAAGCATAAATATTAACAAGGAAAACAGTGCCATTACTGCGTATTAGACAGTACCTGTGTTTCTCTTTTTATAGAACAATAAATGATCTAGGTGTTAAAGTAAGTGCTTTATGGAATGGTAATTTATGTAGGCTGAATAGCAACCATTTATAGCCTGAGGGACAGGCTTAAGGAGTAGGGTCACAGTAGTGTTAGGGTTAGGGTTAGGGTGAATTCCATGAATTCCTAGGTTGGATGCAAACTATTTTGTAGAAGGTAAGATACATAACGACTGTGCCGTAAAATGAAGAATGCTGGTCAGACGTGTGCATTCACATTGTAGATGCCAAACTCGAGTCCAAAACTGTGTACCCCTTACACATCTCAATGTCAATGAGCTATCCTGTATTAACTTATTCATGATATTAACTCTAATGTACTTTATAGCATGCAGATCATGAATTACTATATTGAACTAGATTTATACATCCCATAAATTGCATTTTGTCATGATAATATCTGTTCAATGTTTTCTTAGATAAAAAAAAGACTTGCATGAATACCACATGCAAAACCTTCCTATGATGTGATTACCGTAACATGATAGAAAACAGAAGTCTTGCAGTTATACTTGCATTGTATATGGTGTTGAATTATTTCATAATGTATACCATTATGAAGCGAAACATATTCAAATAATGCTTTCTTCCCTCTGTAATAATGACAAATCGGTGATTTTTGCTGTTTTTCTGTTCAAACAGAACAGAAAACAGGCTTTCGTGGCAAACACCTTTGTGTATTCTAGCAGGTTATTGAGAAAAGGGGATTTTGAGGCAGACAGTATTTCCTCAATGTTGTGGGTCTTGGGGACACCCCATCTGTGCTCCAGCTGTTGAGGGTGCAGTGCAGTCTGTGTTCTCCTGGGACACCACTCCTCTGCTCTGGTTCTCACCAAGTCACATGAAGCACACACCTACATTATTTGAATACGGTGCTTTCCAAGCCCATCGCCGCTGTAGCGTAATGATGTCTTCTGTTCCACACTTCGGTGAAACGTATGAAAAGGGTTCTTATCATTTCTTATCAATCAGCAACGATTTGCGGGTGTTGGCAGCCCAGCTCCTGTGCAATCTCTTTCTTTTGAAATTTTGATTGAAAAAGGAAGTTCACAAGTCAATAAATCGATATAACTGGAAACCACCTTAACCTCTTCAAGTTTGCATCAATTTAGTTAACCATGATTGTTCAAACTGTTTCCCATGTTCTAACAGTCAAATTCTGTATTGTTAATCACGTCACAGATCTCATATCAGGTATTTGGTCAAATAAAGGCATGTTGGTCAATCTTATTTTCCTCTGCCTTTTACAGCAGTATACCCTTGTGTATTAATATGTATCCATTTTACAGACCAAATAGTGAGTGACAGGTAAATAAATGTCAAGAACCGAGAAGGAGACAGAACTCGAGAGTTCAAATGAGACTGCACAGATGAGGAAAAGAGGGGGAAAGGATGAAGAGGGGAAAGAAAGGTAGAAGGGGGGTGGTAGGTCAAAGTGGTTGATGATTTCTTTGGATCCAAACAAACACAGGTGCACAGGAGTGAACATGCTTAGAATGTCCACATGTGGTGCTTTCCAATGTTGTCATTGTTATTGCTTCAAGGTTCCTTGTTAGTGTTAAGACATTCTATCCCATCCAGGCCAAAATATGAATCCAAATGTTTTTTTTGTCCATAATATATGAATGATAATGATACCGCCTCTACTGTTCAACCATTTCTTTGACAAATACTGAAGTGAGTCAAGCCATGTTTGGGCTCTCGTCTTGCTCACACTTTTGCTGCCATGTTGTTTCTGTTCTCTATTTTAGAGATTTACTTTGTTCAGCATTGAATGCATCGAAACCCTTCATACCTGTCATACTATTAATCTTTGGCTTCAAAGTATTGATGCCTCGGGGGAAGAACAGGGAAATGTATTGGACTCTCCAACTGGCTTTTGAGCGAGTTTTATCTTGCCACACTTTTCTTTAAATGCAAGTAAATCAATCATATTCCTATTACGAATTTCAGGAAGCGCAACTACTTTGTGTAAACTTAAATTGAAATGTAATTAATGTCCTGTCTTTCCCCTTCTGCGTCTATCTGACAAGTTCAACATTTTGGAAGATTCTTTTTAGTTTAATTTCATTAAAGGCATTCCAAGAAGCTAAAGACAATGGATTGATCTGGACAAAACACATACTTTCTAGAGCTTTAATCAGGTTCTCATCTCTAGTTAGTTGCATCCCCGCTTGCATTGAACTAAACACTGCTACTGTACTGCATGGCTTATATCTCCTCATGTCTCTTTTGTGGTAGATGTATTGAAACATTTATCATCACCTAGATGGTGTTACCTATTCACAACCGCCTGAAATTCACCTGCTTCTCTACTCTCCCCATACAGATCACCTCAACAAATGTACACACCTTTATGTGAATGCGTGGAACTTAACTTGTCAGATGTAGATGGATAACTCAGATTTTCAAGCTTGTCCAAGTATTCATGTCCATTCATCTAACCACGTTACCTCCCCCTAGTTTAGTAAATGACCTCTAAAAACAGGAATACCCTTACATGGAGTGCAGTGGGATTAACTAGGGGCTCAGGAAAACATGCCTTATTTGTGTGTTTGGGACCCTGAAGCTTTAACTGTAGTCCAACAGGTTGTGGCAAGTCTGCTCTGAAAATCCAGACATTTACATGAAGGTACAGCCCTGCAGCTGTAAAGAGCAAAAAAAGACCTGTGTCAGCTCTTAGTTTCAGATAAAATCTCTGTTTACCAAACTCTATACACAAATCCAAATAATCTGCCTTTGGACGGTTCCCGCAAGTGAGCAGGCACACTAGGCCATTTCAGGAACCCAAGCTTACTCTTTTTTCGCTTGCCTTTCAGTGAATACGGCTGCAACCCATACCTGAGTCTTAGCAAGTTATAGAGATCGTCTATCACTTTCGGATTTTTTGCGATAAAGATGCTTTGTAGAGTAGATTTGTATGGAGGTTTTGCATGTAGTAACTAAAGGCCATGTGTGCAACGTGAAAACAAAACACTGCAATTACTTTAATTTTTTTTGCTGTGGTGAGGTACACTGTATCTGAGTTGTGAGCTGATGTGTGAAATTGGAAACAGGTTTTAAAATTGACATTCAAATGGCAGATATTTAAGTGGTATTGTTATCCAAGTCCTAAAAAAAACTTGCGGGGAATGCAAATAAAATAAAATAAGATGTTTTATTGAATGAATATAATTGCTTTTGGAAATGTGTAGTCCTGTACAGTCGTCACAGAAAGCAGCAAGGAATGTCAACCATTGTGATCATAATCTCAACAGTGTTCCATTCCTGCCAAGTCCATAACTGTAATGACAAAAATATTTAGCAATGCTTTCTGTTGTGTGTTACTTTGTGTGTACGACTCACAAACTTCACATTAGACTCTGAGGCCAGTTTTTTTTTTTTTTTGCAAGACACCCCACCCTCATTCAGCTTGGTGGTCATCTGTGTCACCAGTACTGGGGGACATTCAGCACTCCTTGAAGATTCCCTCCATGAGCAAACCGCTGAAAAAAGAGCTGGCATGGAGTCTCACTGGCTGAGAGCAAAACTATGAGACAGACAGGAGAACAGGCTGCTAAAAGAAGTGTGACAAATGTAGAAATATTTATTATGCCCCTAGGTCCCTTCTCTTCATTTCATGTGTTAAACCTCCCCAAATTATCTTAAATGTAGAAGTGTGAAAATGTTAAGGCTGTCCCCAGTTACACCACAAATGTGAAACTATAAATTAAATGTTCACAATGGTTAATGATGTAAGCATGACAGTGTCACATCTAGTAAAATATATATGTTTTTATTAGGTATTTCACATAGCATCTTTTGAGTCATCCTTCGCTCTCAGGTTGTGAAATCCCAGATAGACCCTCCTGTTCTTGTGGTCTGTTTACTTTACCTTCATTTTAGGACTCTCTAGGAAAGTCACCCTCAACTTCACAACACCTGGTGACCTTTGTCCACCAAACCAATTAACCTGTCAGCGGTAGGTTGAAGGTCAAATGAGCCTTTCCTGCCTATTAGCGAGGCTTGCTTGGGCCATACTCAGGAACTGCCCGGTTCGAGGCCTTGTGGGGAATGCCATATCTTCATTCTGTTGTGCTGAACCGCTTTGCTCTCTGTAGGATAAGAAAAAGCATTCTAAAAGACAGAATCTGTCTTTTTTTCTAATTGACATCTAAGGTATGCTTCAGAGGTGAATAGAATACATTTCTTCCTTTGCATAACCTGGATAACCAAAAAAGAAGATAAACATGATACACTATTGTGTTTTGGATATCAGTTGTCAAGTTATATTAAATGGAAACGTTAAAGCTATTGTACCATCCATTGCAACTGTTATTAATAGTTAATACTTTAAAGAACTTGTCCATTTGTAGTACTGCCATTTCACTGCTAACCTTAGAGTCTTGTGTAGCGTAAGCCGGAATGTGTGTGTAGTCTGTCAATTGAACTGCTATTTTGTGACGTGTTCAAAAGAATAGTGTGGTCCATGGTCCACCTTTTAGACCAGTCTCATTTGTTATATATGAATGCGGTCTGTACAGGGTTGCATGACATACGTATGACATTACAGGATGACAAAACTAGAGCAAGGGGGATGTTCGACGTGTATAAGATAACCCTAATCAGCTGCTATCAGTGTTCAGAGACAGTGTTGGCCACACGTTTCTTAAACACATGCAAATAGCTCACCTACAGTGCTCTGTGTACTCTAATATCAACGTTTATTGCCATGAATGGGTCAGTGAGCTGTGCTGTACTGTATAGTGTATGTAGCACTGTCATGTCACATGTATGTGATACAACACAGTGCAATCACATAGTAAATGTACCCTGTGAACCCATTTTGATTCATGCAATTCTATATGTCAATGCTGATCAACAAGAACAGCTTAGAGGGAGTTGTGCCAGAAACACACCAATGCAGAGAACATGATCCTGCAACATGTAAGCCTTCGTCTTGAGTGACTAAGGTTAAAGTTAAGCTCAGTCCAACAAGGAGTGGTGCCACAACAAAAAGGGTTGTAGTCGGGTCAACTGGAACACTAGCACAATGCTCTTATTCCCGCCCACATCCTCAGCTGATGGAAGGCGTACATGTCCCATGCAGGAAATCCAATAAAACCAGCACCGAGGTTGGAAACCACCCTCAACCACTTTGAGTTGCACAGATTTCCAGTTGTATTTTCACATGACAGTTTGCTGTACATGGAGAGATACTATACCAGCACCATGATTCAGGGGTCACCAACACCGGTTCTGGAGGGCTACCATCCAGACTGTTTTCCCTTCTACCTCACTTTAGCACACCTGATTCTACTAATTACCTGGATAATAAGCTTAATGGGGCTGCATTATGTGCAGTTGAAGTGAAAACCTATAGGATGGTAGCGCTCAAGGACTGGAGTTGGTGACCCCTGAACTACAGTATTTTAACAATCTGAAACGAAGTGCTCTATCTTGTTCTAGCAGGCAGGCTCTGTTGAAATCATTTTCAAATTGTAAGAGTTTGTATCTGTTTGTCTCTATCTCTCAACTAAAAATGAAAGCAATGCAGACATATGGGTCTTTTCAATATGGATACCAGGACACTGCTGCTATGTGAGCCTTGTGGTCAGTAAGGATCACTGTAGCAGTTTCACCTGGCTGATTTTCCCAGAGTTCAATTAGTCAAGAGAAACAAACACTAAGGTAATCCATACCTACAGCACCGTGACCCTCAGTAACAAGGCTATTAGTGTCCACACTCTAAATAAAGGGCACACTTTGTGCTTTGTGGACACGATCTCTGGAGTCCTGACTATCCTTGCAGACCAGTGCAATCCATAGAACAATAGAAAAGGCTTCACTATCATCTTCTGACATTTTAGACCATATTGAAATGAACTATTTCTCAAAAATACATGTACAAAAGTTCTAGTTATTCTCTGTGTCTATGGTACAGACCAACATTTTTGGGTTAGATAACCATGAACCGTCTTCCCCCAACACCACAGGATAGTTGCCCAATCAAGCGTCTACACTGTGTCCCCATGTCCACCGGGACCCGGGTCTAATACTTAGCTGCTGTGAGACAGTGAACAGCAACAGAATCCTTATGATCCTCTTCCAGCCAGACTGAAGCTGAGGGTAAACCCATTAAACTGCCTGGGCAGCGTTTAGCACACAGTGCCCAGAGAGCCAGCTGAATAGCTTAGGCATGACGTGTGGAATCTCACGGAGGCAGGAAGAAAAAGAGGAGAGATACAGGGGGAGGGCTTGATGTGTGTTTATTGTGGTGAGAGGAAGCAGAGGAGGAAAAGAGAAAAGGGGAGACAAAAAAGGTGGCACCGCTTTCTCATGTAGGTGGCTGAAGCCGGTTATACAACAAACGTCTGATTACTGAAAAATACACAAGAAAAACAGAATGAGGAGAAATAAACATGAATCTTTGATAGATGTGTGTATGCTATCCTCATGGGATATCATCCCATGAGGGTGGGAGTGAGCACTAGGGCTCACTAGGGCTCCCAGTCTCGGCTTGTGTAAAACACCACAGAAAAGAACACCTCAAAACTTGACCTCAGACCCTGACCTTAGAACCTTTTTAGGAACACTATTTTTTAAATATGATTTGGCAGGTATTTCTTAACAGATGTAACAAATAAGTAATCAGATGTATCAACAAAAAAAGCTACGCTTAATGAAAGGCGTTCTTGGACTGTTTTTGTTGAGTTCTGAGGCCTCGCTCATGTAGCAGTATGGATAATCAATGTTGCTTTTTTGAGGATCTAACTGCACTGTCAGCACTGGTTAATAATTGCTGAGTTTTTGTATACACTGTAGTAAGGACACGGTGGAAGCTACCATACTGAGACTATGCGAAAATATAAAAGACAGGAGAAATCATAGAGCCTTATCATGTGGGAATTAAACGTCTGGAGGAGTTCCCATCCTGAGCAACCTGCCCAGTGATGAGTACAGTTTACAGAACAGTAGATCCAAATGTGTACAATTTTGTACAGGTAGGACAGCTGTTTATATTGACACCCTTGTTAGTGTGCTAGTAGAGTTTGGGTTGTAGTCCTGCTACAATGACCATCAACCATGTATGTATTATATTGTAAATGATTTCAGTGACACTCTAATACTGCACATCTGTTCCTCTAGCTGTATGTTACAATGACATGTTGTACTTGCTTGTATTTGACTATTGTTTTTGTTTTGTTGGCAGGGGTAAAATCATATTTTGCTGGCCGCAGGGTGCACCCCAAGTATTTGGCAATGCTTGTTAAGGCTTGCTCCAAGGGAGCTTGGTCCTGGCAGTAGGCTATCCTAATTGGCACCACTGTATCTGCTGCGTAGAGGAATATTTGGCTTCCAACAGTTTGGCTTGGTTTGGTTTGGTTTCATTTCGGCCTGGTTGTCCATTAAGTGCATTATTTTTACTTTTAAAGCCCTCTGTTCTGGTGAACTATGCAGTCGAATCAAGAAAAGAAATCCTCTGTTAGTGCTTTTGCCTTGTTTGAAGCTGACCCACACTGAATCTTTTGAGTTCAAACCTGCTACTGTGGACGCTGTTGGTTGGCTCTTGTCAGGCATTTCTGCCTCCCTGTCATGTGGCCCTGTGTTTGTTTAACCAGCGCCAGTGGTCTGCTATCCTGGGTTTCAGTCTGGCCCACACTAATTCCCTTTATCTACCCCACCCCTGAGCCTCTATATAGCCTGTATATACACTATGCTGTGGTTGTTTGTCTGTGACTGTGCCTCACCAGACTCTGGGCTCATTCCCTTCCTCTATTTTTGAGACATGTCTTAGCATATAACTTCATTGAATAACAATTTCATAATGCATATCCTATTTGCACAATGTGTGTATTGTGAATGTATTTAAGAAAAACCCCCACTATAGTACATCACTCTTATTTGCCAGAACTGTTTGAGTGATAGCTGAAAATGATTTGTGATGATAAGAAAAGAGAAAAGGGGCTTGTTTGTAGAGTAGGGTGACAAACTTGCAAGTGCACTGTGTGGAGACAGTTTGATGACAGCTGTGTTTTGGTCTACAATGGATCTCTTGAAAATGTTTGTATTTAATTTTAAAATTCCAACCCCAGTTAATTGGTAGAGCCAGAATTTAAAATAATTTACATTTGTAAAATTGTTGAGTGAAAGAAACAGTAATTTCATATTGACGCTTGAATCACACTTCATTGCCGAGAACACATGATGGTTATTAGAATTCTGTTTTTTCCTCTTTGGATAATCAAACCAGGTGCATGTGTGGTACCAGCTTCCAATAGTTCAGACCCTAAATGTATTAATCATCTTATCTATAATAACTGTTAAAATTGTTGGTTTCATTCCATTCCATCGATAATCCATATGTTACATGTTAAATCTGCCCCTGATCTCTGAAAAGAAAACCCCACAGGTTTCTTGTTTCTGCATTATGTGTCACGGCCCAGAATTATATCCCTGTTGATAGATGAAGACCTCATGAATGAATTAGAGTTCATATTAAATTTTTCATGTTGATATTCCATGATACATAATTTATACATACATATGTACTAATTTGAGATGTGTGTTTGATCAAGTTCTATTACTGCCTTATATGGCAGTATTATATTGTTATAAGTGGGAAACCAAACATTGTCTATTCTTCAAGACCTACAATTGTATTTCCCCTTCACTTTGAAAATCTAAATTGAATTTAGGCTAAACCCCATATTATACATTCTGAGGTTTCTGACCTCTAAGATGTGTCTCAGCTCAGTAGTGAATCTCAGACACAATTGCATTTCCTTTGTTCTGTTTGACCTGTCGGTCATTTCCAATCATTCCAGATGGCACACCTTGAAATGTAATGTTGTTGATGCAGCATTTGGTTCCTCCTGCCTCTGTGGAAGTGAAATAGAGTTGCCTCAGACCAAACCCTTTTACAACCCAAGGCCTACAAGGTTACACTGCTTTGTTTCTGCTACAGGACACAAGGAAGTGGTATATGTCATGAAATAAGCTTGAAACGGATTGCCCTACAGCATAAACCCTTTTGTGCTTTATTTTGATGCGCACTCTTTGTCCAATCAGCTGAAATCTTGCTGAAGTTGACAGCTCAGTCACTGCTCATTAGCATAATGAAATACTTCTTTTGCAGTGACATGTTGTCACTCCTAGCTAAAGCTGCCCAAATCTGTGCATGCATTAGTGTGGATATAAAAGATTAATCAACATCCACCCATAAGAGGGGTAATTTTTTTCAGGTACACTCAATTCAACTGTACTTTTTAATAAACTTATCTCATTGAATTTCATGGTTGCTGAAGCAATACAGATACAATAGAGATTAACATCACATATTCAAGTTCACAGTACAAATGAACACCTGTACACATCATGACAAACCACTAACCCGACTCATGCAATACATGGAACATCTTTACTGTCGTCATTAGCCTCTAGTTCAAAGACTGACCCCTTGTTTCAGAAATGGTGATTTCATGGAAAGATAAACAGTAGGCAGAAGGAGAGGATCAGCCTTGTTGTGTTTGGTGGAGTTTTAGGACACTTGTCAAAGTCCATGTCACTTTGGCCTTTGTCTGGGGCCATGCAGCAGAGATGAAAGAGGGAGAAAGAGAGAATAACAGCAATATGTATTTAAAGAAAAGTGTGTAGACGTGGAAATAACATTTGATAGAAAAACAAAAACAAAGAAAGGATATTGCTGAATGGGGAAAAATGAAGAAAAGGCATTGTAAAATAAAGATAGATGGATTCAGGAGTGGGTGGGCGAGAGACAGAAGAAGATGTGGAAGGAGGGAAAGCGTGAGAGGAATACAGAGAACATAGAGCAGCCCATACCATGGTCCCCCACTTCATCTTCTCTGGCTCAGACTGCAGTAGGCCTGTGTCAGCCGATTCAGGCAGTTGTCATGGCAACCATAGCAAAGCCAGACGATGGAGAGTGTGGTTACCAAGGGAAAATGTTGTCCATGCTAATTCTTGGCTAGCCCCATGCCTTGTTCCGCAGTCAATCCAGGAATGACCATTATCGTTAACAAATTCTGGAACAATTGTCTGTCTTATTGAAAATACCTTCAACCAACATTGGATAATGCCAACATACAGAAACAAAATGTTACTTTTTTGTTTCAATATGGCTCTATGGGTGACCATGCCTATTACTATTATGTGCCTATGAGTTTCCACAAATACTGAGCACAGCATTATTATACCAAAACAAAAAATGGAGTTCCGACAAAGCATAATTTGAATGTCCAGATATGGCAACGAAACACCTTGGGAGCAAGTTAGGTCATTCACAGCTTTAGAGCTGGAAGACAAAAGATAAGTTGTTAGTGTGAAGCAAGTCTTGCAATATTGTACATTGTCGTAAAACACCTGCGATGGGTCAACGTAAACTGAGGTATGAGAGAAAAAGTTTTCCTGGAAAGCCAAACGTTAGTTTAAACTTTGGGTTTTTGACTCTTCAGAAGTAACATCACCCATGACGTTAGCAGATAAGCAGTTCCCTTTCGAGACTACAAACATGTCATTCAAACGAATCAAAACAGGACGTGGTTTCTGAATAAAGAATACGAAGAACATATCTTCATAGCATCATATCTGCTCTTTCAAGTCACTTTAAAAATCTATTTTTGTATTGACTACAAGATTTCACATACGTTCATTCAGCAATTTGGTGTATTAGTGTTGTGAACTGTGGCTGTGTATTTTCAACCTTAATGTTGCAGGACATTTATGCCAAGCTGTACCACAGTCATGCTGAGAGATCCACATGCAGTGATGTGTAGAGTGGGTTGATATAGTTGGATTGGCAGAAATGCCAGCTACTATGTTTCAGAATGTTATCATGTTAAAGGGTCTTAAAGCGTAGTGGGGGTGGCGGACAGAGGCATGTTCAATGATGCCATCCATTTCACCATCTACCTCAGACTCTGCTGGGGATTTGAATTGCAAATGGAAAGTTAGCTTTAAGGTTGTTCTACTATCAGAATCGTTAATGATTAAGTCACGGCTGTGGGGTTTATCCATCAGCCAAAAATCCTGTAAAGGTTCCATCGCCCAAAATAAGACTAGACATGCATAAGTGACCCACAATGAGTGTTTTACCAGGAACACAATCTTCTCCATTACAAATATTAAACAGAGGGAGGAATTTTAAAGAAGTGTCCATAACTATGATGCCGTTTGTGTATGTGTGTTAATAACCTTAGTATGTATGTATGGGTGTGTATGTGCGTCTGCATGTGTTTCGAAGTAAGAGAGGGATAACCACAGACAAGGACATTGGTTAAGTAAATACTTCTCTAGTGACATGATTAAATAATGACTTCGGACATCTACCAGCCATCTAACAGCTAATTAGCCAATTTAAAGCGAAAGAAATCAACAAGACAATGGCTGAAGGTTTTACTACTGGCTCTGATTTCCTGCTCTTTTCTACCAGCGGATGATGCAGGGAAGCACATGGGTCAGGCTGACCTTAGGAAGAAGGAGCTTTTAGAAGGAAAATGGGCATAAAAAAGCACAAACTTGTATAACAAAGAATAGATGGTTATCATCAGGTTCTTGGCTCGTTGAACTATTCTAAATCAATGACAAAAGAAAATGAGATGAAATATGTCTTTTCCACGCAAGGTTTGTGTAACATATTTTCTTGTGCAATTCTGACAATATGCTTACAATGAAAAGTCCTAAAATAGTGTTAAGAAACAAGTGAGTGGTTGAGGCTGACACATCTTGTTGTAAATTCTTGGATTTGAAAAATCATACTGTGTTTATTATTATGGTTAGCATAGCTTCATAGACTATCCAAGGCAAAGCATTGGACTGTTCTAGTCATTGTATAAATGTGCAGACCCACCCAGCCATCTCTCTTCTGGAAGGTGACAGAAAGGGCACCTCTAATCCATCCATCTTGACACCGCGAGAGGATGAGGGACAACATTTCTTATTTTTCGAATAGGTAAATCTGAAGCTGAGGGTCACTGCCTTCCTACACACCAGGGATTGTGCTTCTATGGCATTAGGTTTGTATCGGTTGAACAGTAAAACAGTAAAACGTTAACACTTATGCAACCCTATTTGCAAGTTAAGAGGGCAATTCATGAAATTGATCATCACTGAGATTATTTCACAAATGCACAAAAGACTAGATTTGCAACCGGCCCACAGGGAAATACATAAAGTGAGATGATTCATTTGTTGAATTCAAACAGTTTGCTTGTTTATGGGTGTATGCCAGGCCAAAACATCGAAGAAAAGAAATAAATAAAAAATCTATGACAAAAGAAAGAATATAAATCATTCATGTGTGCCTGCAAGTCCAAATCCATTAGTTAGTTTGGAAATTGGAAGCTAAAGTGCCAGAAAGTGACACTTGCCATAGTGCCTTGTGAGAGTCTGTGTCCAGTCTGGAATACCCTTCTCCCTCCTCCTCACACCCTTCAACCTCCTTAACCTGCCCTTATCAACCAGGCACACATGGACCAAAACTCACTAGCTCATGGGGCCTCTTAGTTTCAGAGGGTACATTATTGCAAACACACATCAAAAGGGACTAAAGTACTCAAGGGCCAACAAATATTTGCCTATGACCTCACTGGGTGCCAAAAGTGCAGCAGAGTGGAAATGTGGCCGTGTTTGGCGATGCACACTCCTGGACTAGTGACGAGGCAGATTAGGAGTTTAAAAATGGTATTCTGGTTCTAACTGGTCCAAGTTTGTTTAAAAAAAAACCCAAAGCCGTTTTCAAGAAAATGTGACTGCTTTAAAAGGAAAGGTGAAGTCAATCCTGAGAGGAGTTCCTGATGGTTTGGATCCGATAATTTACTGATTAAGCAAAATCACCAGTCTTCTGTCAATAGTCAGGTTTGTCTTCATGACATAAGTTAGTTGACGGTAATGAACAGAACACCCAGATCTCGAAAAGAAACAGACATGAACACTGATGTATTTCCTACTGTCACACTGTAGATTATTGTTTTCTTATGAAAGGCAAAAAGGGTTGAAGGCCCCAAAAAATAAAATGATCTATTGCATCCGTTTAATATTAGCGATCAACATGATGTAGTTGACCGAAAATACACCAGTCTGGCAACATACAGGTGTGACAGATGTACAGCAAAACCTTGACCTCATGAGATTAGAAAGATTTCCACTGCCTCACATTTCCCATTGTGCATGGTGTAGACAGTGAAATAATCAATACCTTTTTCTCAGCAGTTTTAATCCTCATGGTTCCTCCCCCCCCCCACCACCACCACCCCCTTCCTCTCTGCCACATCTTCCCAGCAAAGGCTCACTCTACTGAATAATGTATGCCAAAATGCTTGGCTGGGCCATTAGAATTGACCTTGGTGAATTATTGATCGAAGCATAACACCCCTGACCTCTATCAAAGCCAGCGTGGTAGTTAGCCTCCCAGCATCCGGTGGGCTCTCACATTTCATGTCCCGGTGACTTTAAATAGCCCCTGAGTGTCCCTGGCTGGTTTAATTGTCATGATGATGGGCATCGAAAGATGTTAGGAGCAGGAGATGAGCTCTATTTTTACAGACCATCCTGTATGTTTAGGTGGGCATTAATTGCTATGAATCTCTAAATGGACTGCAACAACATGCCTGACAAACTCACAAAAGATATAACATAATTTGAACCTTTTCCACATTTTTGTCAAGACCTTGGAACCCTAGTTCCTCTGAATACGAAGGCCACTGTTTTTGATGGCTTTATCAGTCTGGAAAGTCAGGCATTGACTTTCTTTTCTCCTATTCTAGTCATTCATGAAACCTGCTGATTAATTTTCTCTGGTTTGGTTGTATCTTCGATCATGAGCGTCCATCCTGTTCCAGACTCTTCTCTCTGTTAGTTCCACAGACGGCTCATAGGACACAGCCAATGGATTCCATTTGTCGTAATCATGGCAACTGGTCTGGGGTGGTAAAGAGGGCAGGATGACGACTGTGATTTGTCACTCAGTTGTCGCTGTGACCTTTCGCTGGCATTTCACTGTCTTCCATCCCATCTTGGCCTTTTATTATGTCTCCCTGCTTACATCGATTGTGAGGGACCAGACTGCCATAGATTAGATATGCAAATTGGCTTTGAACTCACCCATGTCCTGCCCTGATTAAGGTAGAACATTTTCCTCAATGTTGAATAAGAGTTTTCCAAGTTATGAGCAGCAATGAGTGAGGATGTTCTGAACATCTTGAAATAATTGTGTGCGGAATATTTGATCATCTG
The DNA here is from genome assembly GCA_036571765.1 of Plecoglossus altivelis. Classification (NCBI taxonomy): domain Eukaryota; kingdom Metazoa; phylum Chordata; class Actinopteri; order Osmeriformes; family Plecoglossidae; genus Plecoglossus; species Plecoglossus altivelis. Next base: position 5,244,576 of record BROE01000001.1, read on the forward strand.
AAAAGGAACATTGTCTTCTTATAGTGACAGACCAGTACAATTACTGTTAAGTTCACCATGGAAACAACCAATGTATGTCTGGCAGAAGGATAGACAGAATGGCAATAATGGCTGAGAAGCAGGGCTGGATCTATCTACATTCCTACACCTTAGAACACACGTCAGGTAGGCCAGCTCTACCTCAACTCATCTGGTGTCTAGGGTCCATAAGACAGGCAGCCATCTCATCTGGTGTCTAGGGTCCATAAGACAGGCAGCCATCTCATCTGGTGGCTAGGATGTCTCAGGGTCCATAAGACAGGCAGCCTTTCATGAGACAGGCAGCCTCTAGATGTATGCCTGATGATGGCTGAAGACTCATCCATGGCTAACCTATTGTAAATTGATTTATCATCATAGACTTTAGTAGTGTCTTCATGAGCAAAATAGCAAGAATAAAATAACATATAGACCACAAAAATACTTCTTCACCTAAGGCTGGTTTGCCACATCAAAGATTCAGCTAGTCATTTCAGCATGCATCTTTTAAAAGACTAGACAGCTACATTAATAATGCCCCTGCCCCCCCCCCCTCCAACACACTGTGCCCTCGCGCTCCCTCTCACCCCATCCCTGTGGCGTCTGGGTAGGAAGCATGTTTACGTATGTGTGTATGATCCCTGTGAGAGTTCACTGCACCAGCCAGCCCTTTAGCAGTTCATTCTGAGTGGCCACCAGTCATCGTAACTCTATAATGCAGATCACAATCCTCCCATCTTTGATGTGTGTTACTCCTTTTTATTATTAATCGTCCTTTAATATTTATAACAGAAATTCGGCTCTCATTGCTTTCATCAGCTTGAAGAGTTGACAAAGTAATTTTAAATTAAACATTTTTTATTGATCTGGAACATGCAAATGTCCAGGTCAGATGAAGACTTAGAAGAATAATAGAAGGCATTCCCTATTGGTACAGTAGGCAAATACCTCCCATGATTCCTGACTTTTACAAAGCATGCACACATGTTCCAGTCTAGGTTATGATGTTAACAAGACACACAGGCTCCTACACCTACATACTGTATACCCAAAGCCCCAGTGATACATAGATGTTATACATTTGCGCTGAACTACTACCACTTCTTCAACATGTGCACACACACACACACACACACACAAACAGATAGCAACATCTAGGTCTGTGTTGCTCTTTCCACACAGTGTTAGTACAAGTTCTCTTTGCCACAGTTGATCCCCACTCTGCTCAAGCCATCCTTAGTCACATATTGCTTGCACACTTCTGTATTAATAACTGAGCTGTTGTATTCCATCACTATGGACATGCACTGTCATTTCCAACCAACCCCAACTACAACAGTTCAATCAGCATTCTTTAGCAGTAGGGTTTGAGTTGAATTCTGCGATTTGCTCAACAAGAAGGATCATGATTCCTGGGTAGAGAGATTCATAGACATCATACTTGAGGAGGTTAGGCTGCCAGAAAGAATATTACTACTTTGATTAATTTTTCTGTCTGTTATGTTGAGACATTCTTTTTTCCTGTCAGCCCTTTCTCTATTGTATGGACATCATGTTCAGGTTTTGAGTGTGAGAAGGTTCAGGTGGAGGGATAGGAGAGAGAGGCCATTTTTGCCAATGCAGGTTTCCCCTGAGGAGACGCTGAGCCAACTATGACGTCACCAACATTCTTTTCGCATGGGAAAAAAGTTTAGCACAAGTCCACTAAGCAAACTAAGCTTTACCATTTGGTTCCCATTTGGTTCCAAACGTTTTAATTGGCATTGGCATTCCTGTGACAATTTGAAGCATTTTAGCAGCAAATTAATGTAATCAGTTATATTTCTATAGAAATTTCTATAGAAATTTAACTGAGTCTTTGTAGACCCAACAATTTGCCTCAGGGTTAAGAAAGTCTGTACTCCGTAAATAGATTTTGAGTCCATATTTTCACGTTTTTCAGTTCAACTTTACATCATATCCTCAAGCAAGTTTGGGGCCAATTTAGTTTTACAACAGAGACTAAGAATTCCATTCTATCTCAGTGGTACTAAAGTATGTCCTAAGAATATCCTCTGGCGACAAAGCAGTTGCTCTGGGTGACCATTTGCTGAAAGGCAATCCTGTTGCACATCCCCCCCCCCAACCCGACCCATCAGGTCTCCACAAAGCAAGTGTGGTTTTGTCACTTAGTCAGTCCGTCAGATCCTCCCCACCTCCATATTTCTTGGTGTCAACCAATGGGTGTGCAGAACTCTCAACACAGGCCGACGGAAGGAGACGGGGCATAAACGTATCCATTGACCTCAAACACTAACAAAAGAAAAAGCCATTGACTTGACAAATAGGGAAATGTGAGGGAGTCAGCTGCTGTATTTAAAAACCAGCTGGAGGAGAGGGGAGGATTGAAAGAGTAAAGAAGGGATTGACACAGAGGGGTTGTGTGAGGAACTGGACGCCAGCCAAGCGAGGGGTCGAGGAGTACTTCCCAGATGCCTTCCTATAGGACCACGTCTGAAAGACTATAGGGATTATATAACTACAAGAGAAGTCCTCTTCCAAGAGGATTATAAATATTTAAAATCAGCAGTTTTTGTTTCAATGTTAGTGACATCACATTACCAGTGTTTTTTTCTGTCTTACAATGGTGTCATGGTGTTATATTATGATAGTTTCCATGAAAAAGCATAAACAAAACAGGGTTTCTTAAAAAGCTTTAGGTTGTTGCCCATTTTCTGCCTTTGAACCAGTGTGTCGCTCCACGTTCCCACCCCTGCATGTTTTTACGGTCTGCAGGGACAGGCGGAGGAGGAAGGGGGGGCACTTCACTTTTGTGCCACATTCCAATAGGCTGCTGTGCAGGGGTTTGGAAACATATGTTCTCTAATTGGGTTTTATGCATTTATACAAACAATGAAAGACAACGTCTCTCAACTTTTGATTCTATATTGCCTAATACTTATGCTATATGTAAAATACGAAATAGTGAGAAAGGGCATTCGATTTTTTTCTGTGAGGGGTGGTGGTGGTAACAACACAAAATGATGCTGTCTATCACATGGCTAATGTTACGTATATATTTTTACATAATGAGAAAGGCATTCTTACATTTGTACACTTTAACACAGACCATCTATTATTATGGTAACATCTACAAATCTTTATCGGCTTCTGAAATGATCATATTTAAGACAGGCAATTTCTCTAAGACAACCCTTGCCCTAAGGTCGTAAACACTTTATTAATATCATAATCATTAACAAATGATCTTTTCCCCTTTCCACTTCAAGAAATGTACAGTGCTTTCCTTCATGAAACTATGAATTATTTAAACCAATGAGGCCTATGTCAATAAATGCTCGATAAAAAAGGTTCACCGACTTTAAACCACACCATAGACTGCTGTAGTTTAAAGGAATAGGGGCATGCTATTCATGTGGAATTCATTGTTAGAGGGCGATTGGGACCTGGCCCCAAAGTTGGCTCTCCTATGCATGGGTCCTAATAATGATTTGGCTTGGTTTTATATGAATTACATTGATTCTCATACACTGATTTTGATTTCACAATATGGTTAGGAATATGTGATTTGCAATAATCAAACTCCTACGTACAACATCTGTGCAAACACACCATTAAATGGGACTGTACTTGTGATTCCACATGGACGGTTTTTCATTTGGCTGTGTGACTGACAGCATTGACTGGAGTTTCTTTTTTGCGCATGCTTGCTCATCTGTCTCCATTCCATACACTGCATTGTCACAAAATCTGCACTCTCATGCAGAAGTCACAACTACCCTGGCTGGAGTTAGACGCAGTCAACCCTGTCAGCTTAGAGGGTGATGACTGATGGTATCTCTGTCCCTATAGTGAACAGTGTTAGAGGGACATGTATTGTGTGTGTGCGTGTGCATGTGTGTGTGTATGTGTGAGAGAGAGCTATAGTCCCTGGGCCCTGACTCTGACAGTAGGCTTAACTGTACATATTCAAGCAAGGTTTGCACAAAAGTGTCCCAATCCCTTTCCTGCTCCCCAGTGCCATGTTTTGTATTGAGTTAGCAATAAATGTGACGGATGAATAGCTATCCTCTCCTGACTGATTTATGTTCACAAATGATGTATGACTGCTCGATTGCAATGGATTGCTCAACATTTTCTTCTTTACCTGGAAGTACACAGGCGTGTCAACACATATGCTTCCACGCTCTGCTGAGAGAAAGAAAGAAGTACTGTTGCAGGAAAAATATTAAAATCCTCTAAGATCCCCTTCAATCTGTGGAATGAGCCCAATCATGGTAAAAGGCTACACTGACTGTAACAACTGTCATCACTACATTATTTACTGCTGCATATATGAGGCATGAAGCAATTTCAGTCGATGCAAATGTACTCTTTGCCATTTCACAGCCTACTGTTTCTACACAACCAATATTTTACCATTCACAGTATTTTGTCAGTACTTGAAACCTCTTTTTTGTTAACTATGACAACATTTGCCAGCAGAACGAAAAGTAACCTGGCCTGCAGTCAAACGCAGATGCAACTTGAAGGCATGACCTTAGATCATTATAATGATGGGTCGTTATCAGGCGTCCACAGAGCTTGATAACAACTCATTCATTATAATCAGGTGTGCTGGAGCAGGGAAACATCGAAAACCTTCAGGACAGCGGCCCTCGAGGACCGGAGTTCGACACCCCTGCCTTAGATGTACCGATAACATGTCCTGACAGTGTGTGGGTAACAGCAGGACTAAATCCCTGGACCAAGAGGCCTTTTGAGCACCAACGGGTCTGGGGGAGAACATGCCCAAGTGCTATCAGTGCTCCATTCAGGAATCCAGCCTAGGCTCTTCTTGCTGTGAGGCTGCCGTGTGAACACTATGCCACCATGCAGAAGGAGGGAGGACGGAACCAATTACATTCAGACAAGATTAAAGCTCTCACCCACGCACGCTCACTTTCAACTGGCAATTCACATCCAATACCAATGAAATTCCGAACCTTAGACTATTACTCTGACAACACACAGTTAGCAAATGGTGTAGTTCGAGAGAGAATGTGAGCAAGGAACAGAGAGATGGGCGGAATTGAGAAGCTTCTAGAGTGTCAGTTAAACATTTTGGCAACATTTTCTAATCTTATAATTCCACACGTTCCATTCATCTCAAATACATTGTATTTGAGGACACATACAGGACACCATGATGCCCACTTCTTTGTATCAGGCTCCACTGTACTGTCTCTTGTCAAACACCTGATTCTCTCTCGTCTCTTACACCAACACACACACATGCACATACACACATTCCGACTATTTTCCTTTTCACATCATTTTATCTTTTGGGCCACTTTGCGATAAGGCTTCAGTAGTAATATTAAAAACCGTTTATATGATAACAGCCTCAAGACATTCTTTATCAACTTTCAGACAGTCCTCACAGGTATTTGAATAAAGGGGATTTTGCCTTTTGGAGAACAGACAGATTATGAGATTCAGATCTCTCAATCATCTTCAGAGGGGGTTTTGGAGAGCACAGATTCCCAGCACCCCATGCCTCTTTGCTGAAGAGCACCATGAGAATAGCCAGTGCTTTGGTCAGCTGGAGGGAAATAAGAAATGCATACTCTATCTACACGTTATTGATTCATGGAATTCGATCATAGCAGTTCCTTGTGTCTTTACAATGCAAATGTGTCCATGCTTCGTGCTTTGAAAAAGCTTTATGTGCATTGAAAAGTCATGATCATTTGATTGTGTAATGCCCTATTTGAATGTGAAACGTGTCAATAGAATTCAGCCCAGATATGATTTTACTTAGATATGAATTGTCATGCAAAGTTGCTTATAGAAGTAACAAGTTTCAGTAGACGCATGCTTTGAAGACTCTGCCCTGCAATTTGCTGGATACGAGGCATGGTTTTGAACAAGGCCATGTTGTCCATTCTCCATAGTCAAAGAGAAACACACAAGCACACACAGACCAAACATCTGACAGCTGCATGCCACAGTTTTTTTGCCCCCCCCCACACACACACACAAGGGGAGAGTCATACAAAAGATGCCTCCTTTCACAGTAACAAACTGCCCTGCCCCAAGGGCCATGCCAGTAAAAGTCAATGTTTGTGAATAACGAGCCCTTTTTGCAGAGTCTTCTAATTTAACAGATCCCTTTTATTCCCCCCAAAACTCATCCAAGGGGGCACTAAATCTGTTTGTCAGATAATCTGCCACCTATTTGCCAGCTGTCTCTATGGCGTTCTTGCTTCAGGGTTTACATGGCGATACCCGGGTGAGCCAGTGACATGGAGGTGCTTGGTACATCGCCAGGGTAACAAGTTGGCACTGGACTTCCATTCTTCTTATTTAGGGATTTATCAGGCTTCTTCCCTCTCAACACACTTTTAATGGCCTCCATGGCACTTACTCTTTCACACACACTCATCTGGACACTCTTCTTTAACCCGCTCTCTCATCTGTATGGCTTTGCTACAGTAATACAATGAAAGCCCAGGCCTATGTGTAGTGGCTGTTGGAGAAGTCTGAGGTGAGGTAACATGCAAGTCACGTTCCCCAATTGCCCTCAACAGCTGTTGGCTAGCCTGCGCTAGCACTCAGTAGTGGCCGAGTAGTGTGTGTGTGTCACTGTGTACAGAAAAAGTAAAACAATAGATTGACATCTTTACAAGGGCTGTTCTCTTGAGTATGTGTACAGTGCACGTGTTTGTTTGCATGCATCTGCTTGTCGACAATCACTTGAGTTTTCCCCTTTTATTAACCTAAAACACTCTTAAAATCTCTCTGAACAAGGCTGTTTTTGCCTGGTTCCTGAGTTTAACAGCTCCAGGAAATGTCTTGACTGTTTCTACTGCTCCCCCATGGAACTTGTTCAGAGTACCGTTTCATAACCTTCCTGATCTACATGGCAACAATTCTCCATGGATGGTTTGCACAATGTTTCTTAGATGACATGGCTTGGTTTTTGCTCTGACATGTACGAGTCTTTAGGACTTGATATAGATGTGTGCATCTGTGATTCATATTTTGTCCTGCAGCATCCCTTTGGTTTGCCACAAGGGGCATATTTCTGACTACCTGCTTATTGCTGTATGCGTTTCCACTGCTGCTGTGTTGGTCAGTGCAAGGTTAACAACTGCAGAATATGGGGGGTCTCAATAACAAACATAATACAAGTAGACCTCAATGTTATGTTACAGGCTTGATACATTTACAGTCTCCATTACGAAAGTGTGTTTGTTGTCAACATGTGATATATTGTTTGATTTGAATATAGCGATCAACATGTTTCAGCTCTCTGTTTCATGACAGGTTTAAAATACACCTGTGTGAGACTATAAATAAATTGACTTGAGAAGAATCTAAAACTGGAGAGTTAAATGGTAGGTGGTTTATTGTGAACACATATCACGATGTAGGTTTGGAGGAAACCAGGCTATTTCTTAGTAAAATGTCACAGTTTAAAGGAAATGGGTTTTGCGGTCATGTTGACTTGAGAAATACTTTTTTTTTCTTTTTCTAAATAGCAGCCTTTCAGCATCTGTATTGACAGGTGTATTGTTTCCTTCATAAAGATGATAATAGACATTGTAAACAGCAAGTGACAACTGTTAGATGAGATCAAAGTATTTGAAAGCAACAGACTTGGGACACATTTCTGGGTCAGGACACAAGTGAAAGTTCATGGTGCAAGTTCACGGCACAAGTCAATCCTAATCCAACACCTTTTTGCACATTTGAGTTGTGTTGATGGCGGCAACAGGGTGTTAAGGTGGCATGGTTGTAAAAGGGTGGGATTGTATTGAATAAACTATCACTAGGATTGGTTGTGGTCTTTACCTACATCCAACTGAAGTAGTTCCACTCATTCCTATTAAAACAGCATGCTTACTGTCATGGCTCAGACAGAAAGGCTTCTGCCAGGAGGGATATGTCTCTCTACAAGTCTTTCTACCAGCCCGTCATACGATATCTTCCACAAACCCAACGTTCCCTCTATGAGGGCCGTTCTGGGTCACAGTGGTCAGTGGTAGGGTGTTCAGTCATTAACCATGATGTGAGAGCCCGTCATCTGTGGCAGCGTTATCTCTGCCAAAGTCCACAAGGTTTCTCACAAACCGGCAATCTTCAAAGCTGAGCGAGTGTGTGTTACAGGTATGCAAGGGTCACGTGTAAAAGAGTCAAGGTTGAGACAGCAAGACAGAGAAGACGGATCTGACTGAGAGAACAGTCCTCACCCAACACATCCTGCACTACCTCACATTACAGCCGCAACTACTGAATCACCATTGTTAATATATGGTCTTTTCGTTCATCTAATCTAAAAATGAAACGAGAGAATGAATTTGATGGCCTGTATTTTCCGCCAATGCGGTAGCAATTTGGTGGAGACGGATTAAAAAGAGTAAGTCAGAGGGACTAAATAGAAAAGTGATAACACGTGAACGAGCGTGAACAAGAGACTGGTAATAATGAATAGTACATGTCAGGAGAGATGGGATTTAGGATTAGCATGCGTAACTGATCTTTGTTCCATCCAAATATCTTATTTCTAATATTTATATTTTTGACTAAGAACTGACAGTTCAGTTATAGTACTCACCCATCACACACACCTGTGTCCTCATCGTCAAAGTCGTTGTCTGAAATACAGTAAACCTATAACATAAGACAACAAATGGCAATGGCAGCACAAAGTTGATAGTGTTGCAAAATTCCCACTAAGGCCTTCCCCAATCTTTTTATTTATTGTTTCCTCTTTGGAGAGTGTGGGCCTTTCCACTGCATATGTGTAAGGACTGCCTTCTTGGGTAATGTCTTTGACACTGACAAGTTTCAGCATCCTTAAGGAGCAAGTCAAGTTTAGTAGGGGATAGTAAGCAGATGTCAGGCAGGAGACTAAGCAGACTTAGGAGAGAGGTCATTGCGAGATGACGGTTTAGAAACTCTACCATGGTTCAATGTATCAAGAAAAAGGCTGAACAAGGAATGCGTTCAGTGACTGAGAGGTTATGTAGAGTAAAAAAAACGACTTTGCTCCAGCTGTGCCTATAGAGACATTGTGAACAGATGAAATTAATCGGATTCAGCACCGGGAAGAGGTTCTGATGTGCTTTATTTTCACGACCCCACAAAATCTCAACACGTTTCCTAGGGGATGACCCAATGAATAATGTATATTTGTGTCTGGGTTATGGCCACTAATGTGGTAAAGGTTAGTCATCTAAAGATCATGAATTGTATTTTGAGAGGTGAGGGTCTCTTCAATTATAGTTTCATCAATAGTGGAAAGGAGTCCAGAAATGCTCCTTTGGAACACTAACATTGGAAACACATTTCTTATACAGACCCTCTATTCACAGGACAAAATGTGAAAAAATTACCCTCTTCCAGTCAAGTAAGTTGTTATGTTTCTCCCTCTGACTGTGCGCCTCTTGACTTGAGGTACAATGACTGTATTGTAGAAGCTTAGCAAGCACTTCTCATGAATGGCAAATAAAACTCCCTCACAGTCGATGGTTGGATAAAGATGATCAGGATTGTTGATGTACATTATTTATACAGTTCTGTCCTCAAGAGGAAACATCTACCTGTGCATCCAGGATAGCTGTCTAGGCAAGTCGCATTCAGTCAGCCATGGATCACTGTGGGTTTTAGAAACGATCGAGTGTCAGGAAGGGATTAAACATGTTGTTGCTTAATAGAAAACACTGCATGCTTCAATGGCAGTTGCATTGTATTAATTACATGTGTAATGTTGTGAGGATATAAGGGCCATTTATAGGCATAGGTAACGAAGGCAGTTATGGTTTGGGCGCGGTTTTAGTTTTCTTCAACCATATTTTATTGTCAAATTTCTATTTGTCAGTGTTTTGTGGAGGTGGGAAGTTTGGAAATCTCACTTAGGGCACCAGTGAGGCAGGAAATGTTGCTGCACTGTATGCTCATTCAGCATTTCATCTCAAGTGAGAGGGAGTGATTGACAAGTCTTATCATATATCCCTACCCACTGCATTGAACGCCATTACCAATATGAAGTGAGTTTTTGATCCTTTGTTGATCAAATCTCCCTGTGTTCTGCTTTTTCAATTGTCTCCGTTTTAATTGTACTTGAATCACATTTTTAAATGAGGCATTTAAGAAAAACCCCTTGTTCCATTGTGAATTGACTGTATGTCAAACAGCAAAACAGAAGGTTTACATTATTAACAGTCATCCTTTGTAAGAGATTAGGTTCCTCCTGCAGTCTTACATAATATTACCCAACTGGAAACAAAGCCAGCTTTCAACAACTCCCTGCCTTCCTTTGAGAAACGGCATGCGAGAGTGGAGAAGAAGATAGACAAAGAGAGGCTGGTGTTCTCACCACACCTTTGTGTCTGGGAAGTAAAAAAGAGTGGAGGAAATGCATTGGGAATGCATTGGGTAATTGGCCAGTGTCCAATTACAACCGTTTCTGTTGGCCAGTCATTTTTACAGAGCCCTCTTACGTAAAAGCTTGAAGTCTGGGATGCAGCCATCTTTTCCAAACTCTTTTTTTTTCGTATTTTCCTCCCTTCTCCTCCCCCTGTGTTCCCACTCTCTTGTGCTGGAACCTGATGGGTGAGTTTCAGTTAGTCCTACCCCCCAGTGCATTACTCTTACACACTGTTATTTCTAAAGGCCATTCCATCAGCTACACACAGTTACCTACAATCAAGTCCTGAACAGCATTTTAAGAAATAATCATTTGAGAAGCCCTCAAACAATGTTTGGAGAGATTCGAGATTTTATTTGTTCATTTTCACATCACTACATTTTATTTTAAAAAGTCGCTATCCTAGTTGATGGTTTTAAAGCCATCCCAGTTCAGTTTCCACGTGCTAATTGAAATCTGCTGGATAGAAGACCGAAGGTCCATTGACTTCACAAGAAAAGCAATGTTGTCCGTTAATTTCCATCCTGTCCTAACAAGAAAATAGGTTAGGTAGTGTTATCATCACTGGCTAAAAATACCTCAGCGTTAGTGTGTCCTGCTATGGTATAGAGCATTGCATTACAGCAGTCTGCATGTGGAGCTACTGTGGACACCATGCGAACAACCAGACCTTGGCTGTGGTTCAGGAATGCAGAGCACGTGAGGACCAGCTGTGGGAAGCCCAGATACAGAGGCTGAACTCAGACACCTCTTGCTGGGCAAGCTCCATTTTAGCCTATCTGAGCTAAGAGCTGTGCAATGTGTTAGATCAATCTTAAAAGTACATCTGTGGATCGTGTGGCTGAAGTCTGTAAGTTCTGTCAGTGAGTTTACATTTGCCTGGCCATAACCCTATCAGACCGCTGTCTTGAGTAGGGAATGCCCTCTTCTGAACATGGCTGAGAGTTGTCTGAATGTCTTAACGAGCGTCTTGTCCTTTGACTTTTTTACTCTCGAAAACCACTTCTGTAAAGTAATCACATTCAATCTTAGACAGACCACTGAACAGACTTTTTGACATTGCGGGAAGTTTCTACATGTACATGATATAAATACATGTGGCTTTCCAATTGTAGTTCTATAACAAAGAAGGCAGGTTGTGGCAACCCAGACATATTGCATTGTTAGCTTCCTGTCTGATGATTATTCCTCTTTTTACACAAATTCTGGCCAAACTATGTAATCTTATTGCTGTAAGGTTCGTTTTTCCTGTGCATTGCTGCCAAAGGCAATGTTACAGAACTATAGTTACCATGAAAACATGAAGAGCAGTGCAAATGCGGAACAATAAGTGTATTATTGTAGTGTAGTATTTTGTCAGATCATTGTTCTGACTGCAATTATAATGCAACACGTTCACTTTCAAGTTTCAAATTAGAGTTTAAAAAACTTCCTTCATGCTATGTTGACACCCATCTCTGTGGCTTCTACAAAGACTTTGGGACAAGGGAATAGGGAGTTTGTGAGGCACAATTCCAGAGATGGAGCGTACAAGATGGGGGAGGGGGGGGGGTCAAAGAAGGTTGCGTGCTCCTGCTATGGGCCTTGAATTAAAAGAATCCTCATAAATCTAAATTCAGAATACAGGATTTCTCTGTGTACTGCCAAAGGGAACAGGAAGGCTGAATTAATCACTTTCAACAGGAATGTACAAACAAATTATGCATTTAGCTATTTATGGTAGCGACAACTCCAACCATGATGAGAAAATAAGCAACAAATCGTTGTCAAAGAAAAGATTTTTTAAAGGCTGTGTATAGTATTATGTTGTACCTCTACTTATAGTTCATTCTAATAGATGCACCGAACCATTGACACGAGTTTATCTGGAATGTGTACCGCTATTAACACTGACAAACAGAGAATCCGTTCAGACTTGAAAAGTAATTACACCTCAGCATAGTGAGCAATTGAACCAGTTTCAGTTCCGTCTCCCTCTCACACCATGAGACCCAGTGCTTGTTAATATGTAATGAGTGACATATAGACTTTATTGAATGATTCTTTAAGCTTATGATTAATATTACAATGCTCTGTCGAAGCCCATCTGCTTTCAGGTCCCTCAAGAGATCAAAGCATGAGTGAGGTCAACCGTTTCCATTTGTGCAGAAAAACTGGGCATGGTCCAATAATACACTCAAATACATTTCAATTAACCTTAGCACATGGGCGTGTGTTAACAACAAGGTTTTGTCTATGTACAGAATTTGGTGTGCTTTCACTGACTCACAAATTGCACATGAGACAAGCTCATCCATTCAAAAATGCGTGGCAATGGAAAACACATTGGAACATACCATTCAAAGAGTGGGGAAGGGATAATTATCCTCCAGAGTAACCACATACAGGGTTAACCTCATTTGAACTTCACTGAAGACTAGAATAAAGGATACATGTGTTATTACGGACAAGTTCAGGGGTAGGACCCAAACGCAGGAAAGATGGACAGGGCTCTGAAATCGAGTATCATTTTTTAAAACTACGAAACAGGCAGGATACTCAACAGCAACATTGGCACAAACAAGACAAAGACTGGACACAAAATAGGAACCTTAACACACAGAACCAAACAAGACACATGTGATAACCAATCACACTAACGAGAGTTGAAACCACTCAACGAGACACAGGTGAAGACTGAACAACAGAGAGAAGACAATGGCTGACACAGAGAAACACCAAGGGGCACAACTGTGGTCATGACATGTATGACTTAACTTTGATCAAAAAGCAGCACTTGAGGATTGGAGGGAAGGGCTGTTACAGTATTGGACTTTACACAGAAAGTGGCTTGTGTCAGTTGTCCTTTATCTGTGCGAATGGAAAATATGAATACGTTGGTTTGGCCAACTTTGAGTAGAGTCTCTGGATTGAGGTGCTGTTCCAAAGTTGCTCATAAACACTTGCAAATGAAGTGCCTAATGCTGAGACAGTGTGGGCATTGTTTTTATAATCCCTTTATGACCAAATCCATCCAACTCTGGAGGGTATCCAGACGAAGTTACGTCCATGGCGACTGTTTAACGTTATCATGAGAAGCTCCATTAAAGAAGCGGTGAGTAAATAACCCTTAATCGTTGACACAGTAGAACACAAGCACACCTTTCTGCTTTGAACAACGTCTTCATTCATCCCCTGCCTCAGTGGAACTGATTGTAATTGTATCTTATTTTACCTCAAACCATGCCAAAGGGACTTCTGTTAAAGGCCAACATGGCTTCATCGATTCATGGCCCAGTCCCCCCCCCCCCCCCCTTCTACTTCCTTATTTCTCCGGTGTATCAGTAACAGTTTCTTTGACATGTCAAACATGGTCTTTGACAGGATGCAGAGGTCGTAGGTTACCTGATTATCATTAATTATGTAAGGCTTGCAGGGTGTTCGGATCACAACCAGACTCTGGAATCAATCTGGTTTCATGACCGTTCAAAACCTTGTTTTTGTTTTTTTCAAATGTTAAATTATTTATTATAGACATTGAAGCTACCAAAAAAACAAACTTTTTTTAATGAAACATTTATTTGAGATATTATGGAGGAAGTAACGGTGGCAACCACCTATATTTTGTCATAATATACACATTCAACCCACACAGGTTCAACTCTCTGGGTAGCTACTACATTGAAACGGCATGGAGATAGAAGGTCCTTTATTCTTAACTGGAAACAGTTGGACATGTTTATACACAATCAACTGTCTGTGTTCATTGATCCCTTTGCCCCTTCTTCAACCCATGTTGTTGTTTCTGCGGTACCTTGTTTCTGGGTGAAGTATCATGGCTCATTGGGGTCATGTAGTTAGTGACTTCTTTCTCCTACTGCCATTTCTTTTGACTAGTGATTTAACCGTTGCTTGACAACTTCACGTTATACCTTGAGGATCACACACGGTTGTGTTTAATACTTAATATTTTATCAACCAATTTAATTTTTGATCTTCGTTGAGATACATGGTCATGATTTAACCATTAGATAGACGTAATGTTACGGTTAAACAGCGAACAAGCATGAGCCGCAGGAAAGTATATGACGTTTTTCAAGTTGTATTTTGGAAGTTTTGTCATTTTGTTGATCAGGAACGGTGCTTGGATCAGACAGTGGGTTCTGAATGCACACATTATTCAAGGCACAGAATGTAAAGGTAAATTCAATATTTTGATGGGGGGGGGGGGGGCTACATTGCTGTGTCAGACCTGCTGCACTCCAGGATGAAACTAAATACATTTTTGTGGCAGAAATCTGTAGGATAACACAGCAAACAGTTGTAACCGAATATTATTGGCACTACATACTCTAATAGAATCAATGTATTTTTTGTTTTCACAAAAGAAATATTGAACTAACCATTTTTCAACAATGAATTACTGTTGGTTCTGAGTGTCACACACTAAACGCTTGTTAAGGCTGGTTTGAAGGCAAACGCCCCCTCAGTCTGTCTGCGCTTGTGTATTTGTTTGTTTACGGTTTGCAGGCAACTTTACTCACCTCCCCCAGTATTGGACCATCAAGCACTGTGAATGTGAAGAGTCATGACAATTATGCATAGTCTGTTGGAAATGAGAGTGGTGCTTTAGGAGGGGAGACATTTTCCAACTAATGGAATAGACCAATATTATTCCTCATCAGTGAACCTGCAATCAGTCACTAGACTGTATCACAAAAACGTTTTATTTATTTTCTGTCTGGGTCACAAGAAGATGCAACATGCAACATTTCTTATCCACTTTGCTTAACTGCGCTCACTGTGAATGTGCTTCCTATCAAGATGATAGGAGGGGGGAAATAAATTGATTGATATAAAATGGTTTGAGCAGAAAACCAATTTGTTAAAAGGACAATAATAACTATTTTTAGGCATGTAGTTTCTTACCATTGTAAGTTTGTTATGCCAAATGGACGTTTCAATATTGTTTAAGAAAGCTCTAGACATGATATTGAAGGCAGGAGTACACAAACAACTGGGTCATGTTTCAACTTTGATTCATCAAATATTTAAATATATTTTTGGGATGCACTTGTAAATGCATATTTCATGTCTTCAACAGGGAACAGTGCTGTTATTGCATCACTCTGAACTGCTCCTCATCCATCCATTAATTCAGCTTCCACTGCATCAAATATTTAGCAAGTTAACAATGACATCACTTCACAGCAAAAGTCACTTCCGATTTTAGCCATCTCAACTGTCATGAACAGTTGCATGTGATAATGACATTTGAAATGTAAATAGTTAGTTTGGCTTTCTTTTTGAGCTTCTCCATGAGTTATGACGAGGCTCATCAGTCCCATGGCACCGCTATGCAGGTGACATGTCTTTAATCGTTATAGCTCCATAAGCAACATCCAAGGCCAAAGTTGATGGCTCAAATGGCCTTATCTCTTCAATGACAGTAACTACTCTTAATGCATTTTCACACCACATCGAATAAAGTACCTCAAGATGAACATGACTGTTGCCATAGGAGGAAAAAATGAATATAGTCTTCAATATAAATGACAATTATAACCCTCCAAACAGCCGTAGTGGAGGTGTTTCTTCCTAACTAGTGCTTGTTTTAAGAGGGGACTAAATGTATTAAATTAAGGTCAAGTGTCATAGTTTCCTCATAAATGGTAACACTTGGCCATTTAATGATCACTTGCATTGCCTCTAAGGCACAGTGGTGAGGAGAGGCACTAAAGGTTCTTTGCTCAGTGTCAAGATGAAACAAGAGGCCCTCTCTCTCTTTGGCACCTCCACTTACCTTAATCCTTGGCATGTTTCTAATAGGGAGAAATGGCAAGCTACTGGTCGAGCAAAAAGGACAATGAGCAAGGAAGGCATGAGGTTTGGATTTGCACCACTTCCAAGTGCTTCCTTGGTTGTAAATCCAATTTTGTAGACGAGGCTCATAGTTTGACATGATAGAGAGCAAAGAGACTGAGGCAGAGTGACCACCAATGCCATGAGATTGTTTGAAACAAGGTATGAAAAATGGAAGCGCAATTCATTCAATAGTTTCATACTGACGGTCAAACGTGACAGAGTTCAAATGTAGCATTAGAAGAAGCAGTCAGAAGCATATGAATGTTCACCTTAGACAAGCACCAAGCGTAGGTCTCATTAGTGTGGTGGTGTTAGTGAAGCTTGAGGTCTGAGGGCAAGGAGGTAGTTACAAGAGTTGTTGAGACGAACACGCGACAACGATTTAACAAGCCCCGTCTCTCAAACACATTCTTTAGGATGGGTTTCAGGCTGTGGTCGCCAGAAAAATATGCATAGTTCAACCTGCCATCACAATGTTTGTGTTATAGAATGTTCTATTTTGTTCTGTTTTACGGTTTAGTTAAACAGCAGTAGTTATACGCTTAAAATACTCGGACAGTTCTTTGTTGCTGCCGCAGCTTCTGAATCATAGAATTCCACAAAGATGAAAGAATGATCTATAATTGGGCCCATCACAGTTTAGATCATCTGTGTTTTACAAAGTGAGGCAGTGAGAAAGTGGTGGCAGCAGTCATCTCCGTCAGACTCGTGACAGGAACAGCGGATCATCCATGGAGGCTGATGACCTCTGTGGAACTCTAGAAATGTTGTGAGCTGTGAGAGTGGGACCAGTGACTCTCAGTGATGACAGCGACTGTTGTCACAGACGGGTGAGCGTCTGAGACTTGTCACGTGGTGGGACGCCTGGGGTGCTATTGGGCAAAGAGGGGCATGTCAGGGTCTGCATACCCTATATAGGAAATGTAATTGTCACATGTTTGTGACAGTGTGATGTTGTTAATACAAGTACAAATACTAGTAAAAAGAAGAAAAAAAAGCTTTGTTTTCAACTTGCTAGAATGTTCTTGGCAAAGTTTACATTTACAAGGTTCTTGGTGAAGTTTACATTTAAAATATTCCGTCAACTCACCGTTGTTGTATAATTGTGACACTGAATGGTTTCCTTGCAACTTTAATACACAGTGAAACAGTGTGATGCATCACGTTCCATTTTCAATTAAAACAGTGAGGGAGCAGCTAGGAGTTATGATTCTGGTAACGATTAAGGCTGGAATGAATAATTATCTTCTGTGTTGGGGGCCTGCAAACAATTGGCATCAGTAGCTGGAGGGTCACTAAGAGGGGGGCAAACAGAATGAAGACTATATTGTAGTTGGCACACATGACACAACACAAGGTGGTGTGTGTGCGTGTGCGCATGTGTGCGTGTGCATAAACACGCATGTGTGCGTGCGTGTAGATGTGAGACACTTTTTGGGTGGTCTTTACAAAGGCTGTTGCACTATAGACCCCTTCAGAGGCAGTTACATTTAGCATTAGCAAAATGGCAAAAATGCTTTTCACAGCAATACTTCCTGGTCTGCTTGGCAAACTCGCAGCTGTGCATGAGAGCTTTACTTTTTCCTGTCCGTCTTACATGAACAGTCCTTAAGAATTTTTAGAGGAGAGGACATACCACATGGTTGTGCCGCTGAAATTTAGTGTCATTGGTTGGCAGTGTAACTTTTAAGAACAGGTGTGATGTGCAGGATGACGTTTTGAAGGAGCTGTAGTATGTGCTGCCACCTAAACAACTGCCCTGTAAGTGCAGCTTGATGTTGACAGTCAGTTGACGATGAATAAGAACTTCATAGTAAGATACCATGATCCTAAGTAAGATAGCATGATCCTAAGTAAGATACCAGGATCCTAGGTGAAGTGTATCTCATTGTTCTCCTTACATAAAGGAGCAGCCCAACAGGGTAACACCAGACTTGACTTCCCATGCTCCAAAATAGCCACTGTAGAAAGTCTGTTAATCTTCTTAACCAAAAGAAATGGTTAAAAAAATTTAGACCATACTTGAGCTCCACCTGTATCCGCACTATCTTAACCATATACTTTTGGCGGCAAATTGAACATTAGCGAACTTTAGGACTCCACCTGCATTGTGTGGGCTGATAAGTGTTCTCTGTACCACTTTCTCTAGGATGGCTGATAAGGTTTATATGGGGGGCAGGGATAGGAAACCATGTTGGCAGCTGGGCTTTGTTCTTTGTGTACCCAAGATGCTGTCATGCCTTATCGCCAAGACAGATGAATGATTTCCTGCCCTCTCCTGGCATCAGTTCAACGTTGGGGGCGTGGAGGCACCAAGACAACAGCCGCTCTAGTCGGTAGAGGAAGGAAAGTCCTTATATGGGTACTCATTGTGTTAAATGGTATGTGTATGGTTTTGTTTAACCCCTCAAAGGAGAATTCTGTGTGTTTAGTCGCAGCAATGCATGCATTTGTCTTGTTCACTGTGGCAGGTGTTACATGAATGTATTTCTGTACAAGTTAACCTTTTTCACACTGTTGTTGTTTGTTCAGGACTAAGGTCATATTATACTGTATGTTCCCCGGGCAACTGAATTTGGATTTTACATCCCAGTGTTTAGGTTTAAGGTTTACATTACCGACAACAAAGAAATGAGGCAAAGATAAGTAGGCAAAGTAAACTAACACATGCAAAGAGGCCAAATAAACTAAAACAGTCATCAGAATCTGCCTTCCATGTTGAATGTAGTTCAAGCCTTTTAACTGTGTGAACCTGCTTCCTTCGTGTCACGCTGCATTATGGAGTGAGTGACTGAGTGAGCGAGTGAGTATGTGAGTGAGTGAGTGAGCCATTAATCAGAGTAAGAGGGAGTGGGCGACAGCATTACACGAGAGAGCTTCTCTGGTGTCTCAAACTATAAATTTGCTGGCTGGCTTCTGCATGCTGTTGCTGTTACCCAATACCTGTTCACGTGCAATACTTCACACAGAAAGAGTTTGTGCCCAAATCCCATGTAATGTGATTTCAACCCCCATAAGGGGCTAACTGTGGGTCAACACATCTTTATGACAAGCCACACTTTATTACAACTCATCTGTCTTCTCATCATAGAATGACTTGTAACACCCAACTGGACCTGAATGCCATTGGTGAACCCTTCAGCCTCTCAAACCTCTCCCCCAAATTCTGTCACCTTATCTCTCTTCGACCACAACTGTCTCCATTTCCAGTTTCTCCTTTGAACCCACTCAGCTGCACTCAGACAACTCTTTGCTCTTTCATGTTTTTGAAGAAAAGGAGGGGAGGCAAGATATCTGTTTACGGCTTCAATCTTGACTGAGGAACACGTGCGGTAGAACCTGGAGGTTGAGCGCCGGCCTTGCCAGCCTGAGGGACTCGCATGTCTGGGTCAGAGCAATCTGTGCAGCAGTCCAAGTTAATTCCAGAGGTCATACTTGTGTACGATTCCTACGCTACCAGTCAGGGGCCAAACATACTGCACGATAGTGCTGTTCAAAACCTTATTAGGAACATACTTAACGTGCCATATTTACAGTGCACACAAGAACTATTAGAATAGACCAATAGTTACATGCAATCATGCAGACCCACAAACAAACAAACATTGAAGTATGTTGAACGGGAGACATTTTATACAATCAGTTGCCTGTCCCTTAAAAACAGACCCTTTTTGAACTGTTATATGGAAAATCTATTTCAAATAGCATTTAACCATTGACAACCAATCTTGAATGAAGCATTGCCTTCATGTCACAGGAGAAATCATTTCCCAAGTCCCACGGGATGTTGTTTGTGCAGAGTTTTCCCAATTCTGCTGAAATGTTTCATGCCAATAACTCCACGGCTGCTTGTCACATTGACGTATGGTGTTAGCTGCTTTGTCCTTCAACCCTATCGGCTGCTACAGTTGTCCAATCAAAATGCACACTAGCCAGACTCCTTCATATCTGGAACCTCAATGCTCAATAATATCAAGTTTTGTGTCATTTGAAAGATTTCATTTAAAAATAACTTATTTTACTCTCAGACAGTTGCAGGATGACTTCCAAACATTGCTCATGGCCGGGTCTCCCATTCTCCTTGACTGGCTACATCCTAGTAAGTTACATTGCGTCTTCTGGGAAGTCTGTTTTGAAAGTTTGATGGTACAATTGATAAGATTTCCTTTCCCTTTTCATAAATGTGTTTGTGTAAGCTAGGAAGGCCCTGAGAGAGTTGTTTAGCAACACAGGCAGTTCAGTACCAGTGGAATGGCCATTTCAAATTTGGGAATGACCTCCTGCTTTCTGGCTAATACCGTTCCAGTAGTCCCGTTCTAACCGATTGGTATATTCTGTCTGTAGAACTTGCAGAATAGGTTTTAATTTAAAGGTCACTGAGATGGATTGCTTTGGATTTGAAGCCACCCTCACTATCATTCTGAGTTCTTTGCTATAACACGATGTTGTTCATGTCTGCCGCACACAACTGCCATGAGTTCAGTTACAGCTCTGTCTGGAATTGTTGTTGTTATCCATTTCCAAGAAAGCTTAGCTCCAATTCTTAGACATGTCTTACACTGTCTTTTTATAATCCTTGAGGCGAAGCTATGCCTTCTCCTGGAATACTCAATTATAGAGAAATCCTACAGGAGAGCCTACAAGAGCCATTTGCCAACTAAGATGAGAATGGCAGCTTGACAAGGAAGTGGAGGTTAGAAGGGGGAGAGCAAGAGAGCAGTTACACAGCACATTGGGCCATTAGGTTGTTCAGGCCAACACTTGGGGACAGTTGCTGACACATTTCCTTGGTATTGCATAATTCAACTGCAGTCACTTACCTATGATGCATTGTGTAATTGGTGTACTCTCTATTTTTATCTTTACTTAAAATACCAGTTTTCTTACTACTCTGTACAAGCTCTCCATATTCTTGACAGGACATGTAACAAAAACTATACAGGGCTTAAGTGAACAGAGACGGCTAATTTGAGTTGAACATATTTATACCTGGCTCATAAGTTTGTATCCAAATGTGTTTTGCACATTTTTAACCTTAAATTATTATATTTGCATATTACGTTGTTATTGGTTTTTAAGAGTAGCATGTTATTGGTTTTTAAGAGTAACATGTAGGTTTATCAGTTCTGTTTAATCATCTTTAGCATGACAAGACAAGCCAAGGATTTGAGATAACTTACAGGATAAGATGCTAAAACCGTTGTCCTAACTAGTAAGAAACTACTAAGAAAGGTCATTCACATGCTCCCAACACCTGTTTCACAGGCTGTTCTACGGCATTTCTACCAAAACCTACAGTGAAATGTTTCAACAATGAAAAAGGAAGGCTTGTTAACTTGCTGGGCCTCCCACCACCTTTCAAAAAAGAATTGGCCTCTGGGTTCATGAATGTCAGCATGGCCACACCTGTTATAATCACAGTTTGGTTTTAGAATGACCACTTTTCCAGAAATGCCACCCTTTTTGCTGCAGAGGAAACACATTCTTTTGATATTAGGCCAGAGGCCCTAGGTGGCCAGTCTGTCTGCCACTGAAGGAAAGGGAGTCACAAATCATTCTCAGGATAATAAAGGACTTCAGTGGGGATCCTATCTGCCGCTCACAAACAACAGTCATAAAGATAAGCTTCATGCTTCAACCATCTCTGCTTGCTCAACTGGGTACATTTTCTCACAGTTCCTGTGCAACTTATCGCAGACAATTGAACATGCGCGTTAACACCTAATCTCCTACTCGTAGTTGTTTTCGTTTTTTTTTACACACTCACCTCTTGACACAGGTACACATTGTCACCCATGCTCAGAAAAGGTTTCACTTCTTTGATGAGGCAACCATAACAGACAAAGGCAGGGCTCTCGGTGCCCTACTTCACGTTGTGCCAAGGAAATGGATGAGTTACTACAAGTATGTTCAAACATTGCTTGGAAATAATTGACTCGTGTTCTGTCACCAAAGATTTAGCTTCACGTTTTTCTCACTTCAAGTTTTGCAGTTCAGTTTTATGTATCTTTATTCCTTTTATATGAAAGAACATCTTTTTTATGAGATAATCTCTTTTTGAATGAAAGAATCTCTTTAGAGGACCCAGAAAAGAGCAAACGTACTACTTCATAGAACTGCAAAGAAGGGAAGAATACTGCCTAGTTACCAGTGAAAGTGAAGAACTTGTCATGACGTGCTGTGACAGCAACTGTTGGTTTAAGAGGGCTGGAAAAGGAGTGTGAGAATAAATCTCCAAACAAACTGACTCTTCTCTGAAGTATAAGGACATAGACTTTGTTCATTGTGTAAGAATAAAATCTGCATGGTTTAGGCAAATGAAGCCTCGCCCACTTAACTGTAATTTTAATGCTGCTCAATTAATCACCGCACTGCAACAATACAAAATGTATTGAATAGAAGAATAAAGATAAAGAAATATTGTCATATAATGCTCATATTTTGTTGTCATGTGAAGGACGGCAGAATTCAAGTGTTCTCTTTTCCCTCCATGGTTTAAAAATCTTCAGTATAACCTTTACCAACCGCTAATCTGTGTGGAGCATCTGTGGTGGGACAAAAGACCATCAAAAATGTTCCCGCCTATCTTTGACCATTGATCACCTATATACAGTAATGGAGGAAATAGGATCAAATGAAACCAGTATTATTGAATCCTGTTGTAACATGGCCCTTTATGGTGTTTGGATATGGTAAGTGGGTTATGTTGGAAGACCTTTGGTTTATGGGAACAATAAAAATAAAAAACTTCTGGAAAAGATCAAAGGACCCTTATCTGCAGTTGTTGTTAGAAATACATGTGACTTATTGTGAGCATTGATGATCCTTTTTACCCTATAATCACCTTGTTCCTTGCTGGAACACAGTGGCATGGATGTGGTTAAAGACTTGATCAAAACAGAACAGTTAAGAATGTCATCAAAGAACTCACTATAACATAGATTATGTAATTTGTGCAATCAACTTTATATTTTTGAAATGCATAGTATATCCTCACATCAAGTAATTAGTCAGTAGATTTATATTAATTTGATGCATTAGCGTTTCAAATATAGTATGTAAAACTCATCAAATCAATTTCCAGTTAAAACCACACCAAAATGTATAAAATAAATTATGTAATGTGATGTACACACCTGATGTACAGTATTTTTCCATAACCAGTAAATCTAAGACAAACCCCACACAGTAATTCCAGTTGAAGTGTCCAAACAGTAGAGATAAACAAGGGAAGACGTCAACTTGTTTTAGTATATAACGTTAAACAATGTTCAAATGCAAAAATTGGGATTATGTAATCTGACAAATCACTGACTTGTTTGGCAATGGGTCCATCACTCCTGCGAAGTGCAAGTAAATCACATGAGTATACAACAATCAACATAGTTTGTTTGACAAATCAGAGCAAAAAAAAACGACCATGTAGGACTTGTAGTCCTTTTTATATGTCATGGAGGGCTCCACAGACGCCCATATTGTCACCAGCAGCTAACCTAAACCCCAGACAAAGCAGGTCCGCTGTCATCCCATAGTTCCAAAGCCTCCAGAAATGTGGCATGAACGTTATTAACAGTCAAATAGTGTGTCAAAAGTAGTGTCGAAAAGTGTTTTACTTGATTGCACACTGATCTATCTGATTTAATGGGGGAGGAAAGCCAATGTCAAACTTTGTATCCATAAGGAAAATTGACAGAATAAGGATGCGAAGAAGCTGATTTCAAAGGAAACCTAAACTAATGTGCACAAACTAGCCCCAGAATAGATATTGTCCCACATGTAAAATCAGAAAAGTGTGTCTAGATGGTCACCAACTCCGCCGTGTGTCATGCTGATAAGAAACCATATGATTGCATGTTTGCGAACATGATCATAAGTTAACAAGCTAGAAAGAGGTGTGGTTGGGGTGTGTGTGGCACTTGAGACTAAGCATCATTGGTGGCAACATCTGGAAACATAAAAACGGTGTGCGGCTGTGGTGATGAGGGCTGTAATGTACTGTAGTGTAAACTGGATGACACAGTCAGGGAGTAGTTAACCACTGGGTGGATTGTTAAGACTACAACCATAGAAACTCAACCACAGACCTCTTTCCAAGTCAAAAGGTCACATAGCTTGTTATAAATTTAAAGGAAACCACAATAAAATGTATTTTTGATTAGAAACCCTTGGCATATATTTTATACACAAACTACCCAAAGAATTCAGAACATGAATGTGTGCGGATCGTCTGCATGTAATCCAAAGCGATGACACAAGCGGTCAGGGAACCCTCATTTGAAATAATGTCACAAAGACTGCAGTTTACGTCCTCAAAACCGTGTACACATTCCACATTTTCTACCTCCCATTGCAGTGAGAATCCTCACTCTGCAGGGTTCCGACAATGTTGCGTTATAGCGTCAACCTTTTAACTTTATAGTTCTAGATGAGACTATTATTCTATAAATGACTTAACTGCTCAATAACTGCTGTGACATATATTCAAAAGTGAATATGCATAGTAACAGACACAAATCACAATATTGAGTAAAGGTTATATATGTGCTAAACTATGTACAGGACTGTTACTTAGGTCCCTGCACCTTAGGGTTGGTATTATCGTCTGCATTATCCTCTGCATTATTGTCTTTGCTGATGCTGTGGGCCCTTCATTAATAATGTAATACTTAAGTGGAGGCATCCAGAAAAGCTTCTGCTTGTATTGTAATATCGATATATAATTTTACTTTATCAATACAGTTGTGTAAAATGTGTTGGAGTGGTAATTATTCAGATTCACACTTTGGGACAGCCTCAATTTTTAAGTCAACAATGTCTTCCTTGAAGGACCCACTCTAAGCAATCATGAAAGCGAACCATGAGTGCATACAGAAAATATCATCACAATTTAAATACATTTGAATGGGAGGCCTACGTTTGCTAAAGTTTGATTGACAGGAAGGTTCAAAAAATAAGACAAGGAGGAAGACCTTGATGAAGTTGATTGGCTAGAACAGGATTACTGGAACATCATTGGCTGGAAAGTACAGGGCTGTTCCAGAATGAGAAAGTGAACAGCTATGGCTAAATGCTGTCATTCCGTCTCAAGATGCAGATCACTGCTGCCAATGGCAGCTTCTGTCAGCATGAATAGAGGGGATTTCCCTGCTTGATTAACACTTCCAGCATGACACTCTTCCACCCAGTCTAAGGTCAACATCTTTCAGAAAGCAAATCATGGGGCTGTCCCACAAGTACCAACTGTTTCATTTGGAAACTACAGACTAAACGTGTCTCCACCACACACATAAACACGTTCACTTTTGCATACCTTTTTTTTAATGAATGCATAAATGCCCCCACTCGCCAAGACTCCCCTGTCTAGTTAGAATAGCTACAGTACTGCACAGTGGGCCTGATAACCTCTAGTCTCCAAATGCACCCCCTGCTGCCCCCATCCCCTGTATCTTAAACAAGCAGAGGAGGATGGAAACAAATGGCGTTACTGAATTCCAGCTCTCCAAACACACACACTTTTTATCCCCTTCTTTCCTCTCAAGCCCCCCCCCCCCTTTCCCTCCATTTTGAGTTGAGGCCTCAAGCATCAATACAGTCTTTGTTGCAGTGTAGGAGAAATCCCTTATTGTCCTCTGGTGAGACGCCGAGCCCACCACCTTGCTTATTTCCCCACGTGGCAGAGTGGGGCTGGCGCGCGAGGCTGTGCAGCCACAGGATGTCCCCTGTGGGAGCAGGGAGAGACATAGTAAGGGGGGTGGGAGGAACTTAACTGGTCAGAGAAGAGTAAGCTGGAGCCTTGTGCAAGTAACCGTCTCACCCTGTCAGGACAATCTATCATCTGTAGGGAGTCATCTGGCTGTGAGTGTAGGAGAGGAGGGACGGAGAGGGAGACATTTAAAAAAAACCTTAACTGATTTACAAGGAAAATTGAACCCTGCCTCAGAGCTGCTGGAACAAACATGAACTAACGTCTTTGATTTCTAGTGGGTTAGAAGGGGGAGACTGTTTGGCTGGGGTAGTATGTAAAATATTTGTGGTCGTTTTAGCAGTAAAAGTGTAATTCAGTGAATTCAGTTGGCTTACCTATCAAGGCATTACAGTAGAATCAGATACCTACCCTAGTATAGTTTTATATATATCTAAAGCATAAGAAATTAAGTCAATCCTATGGAAAGAATGACTATTGTCCTGTGACAACAGTGACCCAAAGAATCCTTATTAGACAAAGATGTGCTTTGCAAACTTAAACTCCTTAAGTGTTGAAGTGAAAGCAGAGAAAAAGGTCATTGTGTTTCCAGGTATTTTGCAGGAACTAACAAAAGGGAACTGATCCATGAATATTCTTCCCACTCATGCTTCACCTGTCTGTGTGTGTGTGGTTTTTGTGGGCTCACACACCGCCTTGTCATCATGCTCAAGGCATTTGTTGTCAGATAAGCCTCATTTCCTCTTGCACTCTTGGGACACAGGAACTGAAGTTCTCTGTGTTGTATTGACATGGGTGTATCTGAAGTAACGTACTTTAGTGCAAATGTTTGCACATCTGAATCGCACACACATACGTGCACGCACAGACATGCATAGCATTAATGTCAATGCCTTAGGAGATGGACATTTAAAGGCAATTAGGCTGTTTGTTGATTTTAGTTCTGCTGCAAGCCTGAATTCTGACTTAGAATCTACTGTTTTCAACAATTTACTATTGAATAATTAATCGTGACCTCTGGTTAAAGTTAGAAAGGAAGTAATGGCTTCCAGTTCAAACAAATTCAATATTGACTGCAACCAAATCCTATTGTTCTTCAGGAGATGTTCAGGTTTTTCATGAGGCTATCACCAGGCCATGCCACAGTGATTACTTCAAGTTAAACCCCATTCTTCCCTCTCAAATCAATACCCATCCTTTGCTTGTTACCCATGAGACAGAGCTATATCTTTGCTGTCCATCTTGGATGTAATTGTAGTTTTTTACCATTTGGCGAATGTTTGCACTTCTAATACAATACAACTGTATTAGTGTTGCTAATAAAAACGGAAACTTGCCGATTCATCAGAAATGTCATCCACTGACCCAGACAAACTAATGTGTGAAAAGACTGATGGCTCAAACACTTTCCTTTTAGATTTCTTCTCTCATTTTGCTTCTCCATAACTTCCACATCTATACACTATGGTTAAGAACTCCGAAACACCTGAATAAATGTTCAAGTTTAACTTTAAATAAGATGATTGCTCTTTCAGGCTACACATTCCAGTGACCCTCGATGATGCATGATAGTAACTACTTATGTCTGCGCATAAAAGCCAATTTACAGGAAGCCGTAAAAATCTTGATATTAATATTTGAAAGACCTTTCTTTATCTCCAGTAATATTTGCATTGCTTGCAGCTTGAGGGCCCCATCAGTAGTTTGACTATAAAGAACAAAGAGCTGAGCCATAAAGGTTAACAGTAGTGGTAAAAAAAAGGGTTGATCTGAATTGATGTGGAAGGTGGGAAAATCAAGGAGAAAGTGTCAGTGGTAAAAAAGAAACTGAAGCTGATTTCTTTTCAACTGTATGCGTTAAAAAAACACACTGCACCATTTCTCTTTCTTTTTACTGATTACACCAATGAATGATGGTCATGGGGACATGAGTTCTGACTGGATGAATAAACATGCATGACATTCATGTTTAATAATACAAATGCAGTGTAACACCTGGCTCAGAACAACTCATTGGGTTAGAAAGATAGGAAAGGTCTGTAGATGCTGGGTTTTGCCTAAAGGTGAAATCGATTGGAGAGAATCCTAGAATATTTGTATACACCTGACTCTTGTCTTCAACAAGATTCATCTTTATTTTATTGAACATTGAATCCTCTACTGTACATAGGTACTAAGCAGAATCAATACAACGGGATGGATGGAGCCCTGTGGTACAGGCAGACACCTTCCTGTAGCAGAGATGGTCTGTCTAGCTTTGGAAATTCAGAGGGGACCAGCAGTATTTCCTGGCCAGAGGCCTCTACCGTTATCTGATACCACTGCTCCACCTGCAGGAACTTCACATTCACACACGACTTTGAAACACTTACTTCTCCTTGTACTGTCTTAAAATGGTTAAATTAAGGATTTAATCATGTGAACATGAATGTGACTTAATTATGTGTGCATGTCTACACCTGCACCATATTAGTAAGCACAGTCTCCTTGGAAAAGGTTTTGGAAACCTGAATTCATTAATGTCAAATGCTCATGCCAGGCATCCCTTAAAACACAACCAGCCAAACCAACCTCTAAACATTACAAAGGCAACATTGCACAACTAGTTGCATTAAGGAAAGGAACACCTCAATATAAACCAGCAGCCATGTCTGTGCCCTAATCCTCTGCCATCTGGAGGCTTCCTAACGATTTCTACCTTTCTCCACAAGTAATCCATTCCGGAGATGGGATTATGGCATGAGCAGTACCCAGAGCATGCCCTGGTCCTCTAAATGCCACCCTGAGAGAACCAACATTTGTCAAGCTAATTTGGCTGATCTGCTACTTCTACAAATCTCCATTGACTTGATTTAAACATTTGACTATTGCAGTAGATGACATTAAAACAGCCACGTCGTTGAAACACTCCCTTCGAAAAACACACAAAATGTACCAATGTATTGTAGATTGTAGATGCAAAAAACAATTCTGTCTGCAGTACATGATTGATTCATTTCTTTTTCATTGATTCATTGATTTCATTGATTTATAGGGGGCAATGACATTTCAGGCTGGGATATTGGCCCCAGTTATGACTGTACCGTAATATTATTACCAGTGCCAGGTCTTGTGCCTGATTACAGTAATATGATTACAAGACAACAGCTGCCATGATAACCAGACCCCAGAGCAGTCCTTGGTTATATCAGTATGTCACTGTACATTTGCTTCCATGGTTATCCTGAAAAAACCCTGCTCTGAACCAACTGGTTGGAAATACATCAGTTCCCACATGCTTTAATTGAGTTTAATTTGAGTGCATTGTGCCACGGTATCAGGGAGGGTCTGTCTGGGAAGAGGGAGTGTCTGCTGTTTCTGTTGGAAAGATTTCAAAGAAATGACGACAAATTCATTATGCACCAGCAGCACTGTCCTCACATCATTCAATGGGATAAAACATTTGGAAATTCGGGTCATATACAGCATAGAGAGGAATAGTGAGTACACAAGCATTCTACATGTTTTCATCCAAGTGCCACTAATCTAAACGGCATTCTAAGATATAGATGGAGTTTGCAAGCCGAACGCTGGCTGTTTTTTAATACAATCTCCAACCTTAAAGCAGTATCAAACGTGTTTATGTATGTATGCATATATTGTATCTTATTATTTATTGTAAATGCTTAACTTGAGATGGCCCAAAGACCCATCTATAGATATCGTGCGTGCACACTGGACCTCTACAGTTTTTGTTTTGCTTTACAGTTTATGTGTTTATTTGCCTTTTGGATGACAAACTTCCTCTGACTGTCTCATTTGAACCACATACTAAAACAGGAAGTGGTCTACCATGTGAATCAGCCCTGCTCTAGTAAAGCACTGCTCCATGTGTGCTTTACTGAGTGAGCTTCACATCTGCTTTTAATACACTTCTTTATTCATGAGTGTGCCGACATGACTCACAGCTGAATCAAAGGGCAGAAACGAGCAGCGAATATGCCCATTTCCTGGCAGAAAATCAACATTTTTGCCACAGAGGTATTTGACGAGATGGTTGTCCACCCAAGTTCAACGTGCTGATCCCCCATGTTGACTAAATTAATGAACGGATCAATTATATACAGTACCAGACCAAACAGAGCAGCAGGCAAGGCAGCACTGCAGTTAAAGGATAAGAGGCTAGAGTGCAGGGACTAAGGAGTCAGAGAAGAGCAGTCGGATTCTTCCTTTTTGCTTATCGTACTGGTTTGCTTATCATACCCTAACTACACCAGTGCAGCCTACTTCCCCCCCCCCCTCTCTCCTGGCACAGTAGATTCTGCAGTTGAATTGATAGTCCAGGCTTAAAAAAACAATGGGGATCAGCTGACCCTGACCTTGGCAGCTGCGCCCCTTCGATCTAAGTACAGGGGTGTCTGAAGTGGTCCTCTCATTAAGATACAGTCTCTCCAGGTCTCTACCCTTTACGAGTGCCTGTGGTGTACAGTAGTCTACAAGGAACTGGAGGGCAGACGTGGCCATTTCTCCGTCTGTACAAGCTCCTCCCTTGTTGTCCACCACCCATGTATCTCTGCTTCTTTGACTGTGGGTATAGGGTGAATGTCTGCAGCACACATCCTGTACTATGAAGTATACCACTGCTGAATGCTATTTCTGGGTCACGCTGTTAAGAAATCCAATGCATTCATGCATCGGTTCATTTATGCATTTCAAAGCTTTTTACAATTCATTGTCAAAGCAACGTTAATCTCAGTGAACACACCCTGCGAGGAGCAAGATTTGGAGAATAAATCCAGGTTCTGCACACAAGGCTCTGGAGTACCTCAAGCTTAGAACACATTTGGTGTCATTGAGCCTAATGTGAAATTCACAAACTACTAGCCAGACAGATCTATTAATAGCTTACTGTCGCAGGCTGCAGTGGTGTGCCAGACCAGTTGAACGTCAATGAGGATATTACTGCTTTTGATGTGTTTGAGATGGGGCAGGGGGAGGTGGGGGCGCATGTGTCTGTGTGTGCATGGAGCACATGCACCCCCACCTCTCCCTGTGACTGTCCCCAGACAACAGCAAGCATCTGCTGCCACTTACAGATCCCTGTTGGTATTGATGCAGTTTACTGCTGAAGAGCAGGTGCTAACAGTCCCACACACATGTCAAACTATACAGAACACACCCTCTGTCACACATTGCTCACGAGTACATTCATTCACACACAGACTCTCACAGTGACACAGGCACACAAAGACATACGCATATACGTTAATCAGTCACCCAATCATCAAATTCACACCCTAGTACATCATTTCATAGCTCAGATTAAATATTTGAACCAAGGTCTAACTCTGTTTTGATATCCCCTCATAAAGAACAGACATGGTTGGACATTGAAAAGGCAGCGTGGTGCAATGTCTCTCCTCAGTCTTTAAGCACTCTGAGGAGTGTTTGAGGACGACCTCTAAACACTGCCCCTGCTGCCAAGCAGGAGGTGTGAGATGACTACTGGCATAACAAGTCCTGGCCTCGTTCCTCCGTCTCTGCTGGGCCCCACCCTGACCATCCGAACACTTCCACTCAAACGAGGACCTTTTGTGCTATCAAAGAATTGGCCCTGATCAGATGAATATCTGTGAAGGGTATTTGTAGGAGGTGTTAGTTGACAACTCCAGTGTCAGATATAGATTTTGTGGAAAACCGTTATACTAAAGCAACACATTCTGAATTGTTCAATGGGCTGGTGCAGTGATTTGACAAGTGTTTGAGGTTTACACATCGAAACATAAATGCGTTCTGTGTGTAAAATAATTCTTAAATTGAAAGTGGCCTTGTGTACTTGCAAATCAGAATTCCTATTCTGTTGGGAATTTGTAATTAGAATTTATTTGCTTGTCAAGCGTTGGAGTCAGAAGATGGCTGTTCAAAGCATGAGTGGGATGTCATGGTGCGAAGGAAAGATAATAAGCAAAGTAAAAGGCAAGTTGGCAGAGCAACATTCACTAAATAAACGATCAACTGTAATCGAGCCTCGGCTTTTCTTTGACTGAACCTCAAAATGTTGCTCTGAAATGGCCATGTCAACCTTTCTGTGGCCGTCCTGAGATGCTCTCCAATGGACAATTTGGAATTAGTATCCCCTCAACCATTCTTACTGATTTGAATTGACCGTAAAGGGGAAAGGACACTTTTTGTATGTGGATAAATGCCAGGAACCTTTTTAAAGACGTTTCCTGCTCAGGTGCTCGGAGACCTTCCCTCTGGGTAAATCCTCATTCATCTGAATCATCCCCCAACACTGCTATGGAATATAGCTTCATGTCAAGATGTATAACTCCCCCTTGGTGTATTGTTACTCTACGATCACGTTTGCCTTTTGTTGAAGAAATGTGAAAAGTACTGTTAGGATGTGTGTTGCTGCAGGATGATATTTGCCTGCTGGGCTGACTGGCTGCTTGATATAGCTGTATTGGATATATGTTTTAATCGAATCAAATGTTTATTCAAACATTTTTATAACAACTAGGCGGGTTCACATTTTACACTAGAGGAGAAAAACCATAGGTGAAGCCAGTTTCATTACAGCTGTCTTGAATAGTTTTACATTTGAAGTTGTAGGCCAGTAGGTGGAAGTAGCCCTTTAATGTTTTAGTTGTTGGTTGAATTGCTTTCCAAATTAGATGGAGCATGCAGTCATTAGGAGGCATTTATGTAGTCTTCATGCTCAACCAATAAAGTACAGAGAAGCATTCACTTAAGTACATGACTTGTCATGTAAATATAAATTACTGGTCACGATTGGAAAATGTACGTAGATAGATAAACAACATTTAAAAGGTTTAGGGATAAGTGAATATTGTGCCTGCTTGCCCAGCCAAGTCAGTGTGCGTGTGAATTCCCTGATGTCTATTTGGGCATGCGTGCATATATCTTCTAATACTTTGTTTATTTGTTTGTGCAGAGAGCAGCAGAAATTGTACAATCATGTGCAACGTAACTGGTCGTCTGTGTAGTAGTCTGGCGTTAAAGGAGGCCATATTGTGGTGATATCATCCCTGACCTGGGGCTAACACATTGTATTTGGTCTCTGGCAGGAAGCCACGCTTGGATCCAGGCTTTGTCTGGGTGCACACGGATTCTGGGTGAAGATCCAAGGGACAGTGAGGGGCCGGAACTTGGAGCGTGGGAAAGCAAGTCCGGAACCGGAATGGATGGGAAAGCTGTTAGGAAAACATAGTGCAGCTCATCCTGATCGAAGGAGGAGAGAGACAGAGACAGAGAGAAAGAGAGAGAGAGAGAGACAGAGAGAGGGAGAGGGAGGAGAGAACTGGGAGGGTTCGTGGAAAAAAATGAGAGAAAGGAGATGAGGAAGGTGAGGATGCAATCATGGGACTTGTGACAGCAGTCATGATATGATTACTCGGTAACAATCAGAACAACTACATAGAATTGTAATTTTATGTGTGTGTGTATATATATATATACACACACGCCTCAATTTAGTTTGTAAATGTACCAAAATATGGGTCACTAAATTCTGTCTATTTTGTATGATGGTACCACATTAACCTTAACACAGTGGCCAGCAGTGGGGACCGGGGATGGGGCGACCCAACTCATTTCACCAAAATAATTGAGTGATTAAGTTCCCAGCTGATGCCAAAACAATCAGTGGCATGTGTGAACTTTCCTTTCCCAGCACAGCCTGCCAACCAACTCGTCTTGCTGTCACAGTTGTGGTCTGAGCCACGCATGAATGTGGAATGCATTACTCACTCCACACGCACTCTGTGTTTCCCGGGTTCAGCCAGGAGGAAACACAACTATCACCCTCCACTTTCTTTTATGATCCTAATCCAAGGGAGAAACAGCTGACAGACAGAAACCAATGGACGGCCAAATGTTTGTTCCATATTCTATGTACTTTGGGAGAGAGTTGAGTCGCCCAACCGACTTTTATAACGTGTGTAAAATGGAAATTCTTCATTCCAAAATTTCAGCCCACAGTCTTACTCATGTGGGTGGGTGTAAAGGAAATAGTTTAAGCGTGTGTGTAAGAGGCATGCCAGATGGGAAATGGAAATAGATAGGAAATAGAAAGTAAAACCTACATGACTGTGATGTACGCTCGGGCACACATTTCTCCCTTTAGTCAGAGATAACATTGAATGGTAATACTATTCTTTTTAATTCCCCATGAAATAGCCAATGTTTTTACAAAATGTATAAAAAATATATTATCTAGTATCTATATTACTTAAACTTCGACTGTTTCTAAATCAAAAGCTTACATTTACTGAGCTATTCAACACCTCACTAACTGAGCAGTGCTTTAGGCCAAATAGTAATGAAACAAAACTGAATTTAAAAATAAAAACATTTTTATTTTTATTTTGTCACCTCAAACAATATGTACCTCTTGCAAAAATAAAAAATAATCTACATTTAAAAATGCTGACACTGTATCATACAAGTATAAAAAAGCTTTATGAATGCTTCCAGTTGTAATTAATACTAAACTGTTCTGTCCAGTCGTAGGCCAAAGATATTTGTTTTGGCAAATGGGTACCATCACTTTACAGCACTCTTGATAGGAGTGCAATTTGTAAGAAATTGCCATTTGTTCTGAATATAGAACCATATGTAATTACACACTGTCATTTACCACATATGACAGTGAATGCATGTTCAACCTACAAGTTGCTCTGTACTTGCATGCATGCGTAATGTCAAGTAAAGTGTTACCAAAAACGATTTTGAAAATACAGATTTGTAACGCACAAAACCTTCTTTTTACAGTAAAATTGCTCCAGTGAAACAACTTATGGAAAAATAGGGAATTACTACTTAGCTGCAAGTCATCTAATGTCCTGATATCTGTTTTTGCTGATTAAGACCACCTTTTTGAAATTATACAAAATACAGCTGTTTAACTCTCAGATAATGACAGCTCCTGATACAGAACCAGTTCAGTTCAGTTAATTGACTTGTAGCATATTCTTGATTTGCTTGGAGGTAGTCTCATCATTCAAATGCTTTGTTGTGTACCTGTGTGTAGAGGAAGAGAGTCGTTAGTAATACGTATGTATCCGTTACTAAATGCACAAATCTAGGATTATTGAAGTGAAACTGATGTTTCTATATCGTAATATCATGATGCAATCACATAGCCGTTTATTTGTAACTACAATGTTATTGCTACAGGTTAAAAAAAGTGTATGTATGTAACCTTGGTAGTTACTCCCCTGCAAACAAAATCCCAATATCATCAGTAGTTTGTAGATGAAAGATTCCCGCCTGCTTACCTGAGAGCATTTAAAAGGCCCTCCACACTCGTTGGAGGCTGTTCCTTAAGGACTTTGATGCATCCTTTCATCTAAGTACAATATCAGTTAGAAGTTAGAAGTCCATTCATCTGTTTTTCAAATGTTTCCTTGAAACAAGATGCATTTAAGGCTTTGGCCACAGAAAGACCATCAAACTCTTTTTTTTTTCTTTTTTTTTTACGTTTCTTTTTTATTCGGTTTACTTCATCCACAGCTGGCATATGCAAACAAAGAGCTTGATAAAGTTAATAGCCGTGATTCAATATTTGAACCTGCTTGTACGTACGTCTATCTTGGAGGAGCGGATGAAGGCTCCTGCAGGGTGGACATAGTCGTAAAGGATGATTACCCCCACCATCACACGCAAACAGAAGGAGACGGTGTCCTCGTTGGCGAAGCGGCTACGGTACTCCCTGTGACCGCACAGAGTACAAGCGCACATGGCAAAAGTAAGCAGTCGGTATTTACATAAAGCCAGGGTGAACAAACCAGGTGAACAAACAGAATCTTGCAATCAAAGGTGCTTATAAGATTGCGCTGCCAAAAAAAAGGGTATTTAACAGTTAGTGAAAATTTAATTTGAATACGCAAGAATGCTAACAAAATTGTGACAATTGTAACGATGATGGAATTGGGAGTAAAACCCAGAGAAGGCAACCAACTCACGGTGTCTCCAACATGACTTTACACACACTGGCCATTGTACTGAGGCAGTCTGTCGTGTTCTCAATGGGCAAGTCGGTGTTCTGAAAAATATAAGCAAACATTTGAATAGGACAAATGTCAGAGAGGCATCTTAAAGTATGTCCCCAAAATGTACTTATTTCTGGGTACTGTAAATAGCTGTAAATAGCTATGACTTGTATGTGATCCAGTTCAGTTTTGATGTAAAACAAACTTTGTTCTGGAAAGTTCTCCAGCTTTCACACTCACATCTGAGACAAACTTTGTTGTGGCATCGCTTAGCGTTTTCAGCATCGGCGTGGCATTGGCGTAGAACAGAGACATCCGATTGGCCAGTTCATTATTGACCTCGTTCTGCTCCTCTGCCTGAAAATGGAAAAGTTCATTTGTTTCAATGACACAGATGCTAAAAACCCAGGTGTTCTCAAAAGCTAGGACGAAGGAACTTTTTTTGAGCATTAGGACCCAAGGTTGGTCCATTGGCATTGCAAATTAAATCCATTCACTTTTTGCTGCCTCTGCTTTTTAA
Source organism: Plecoglossus altivelis (assembly GCA_036571765.1). Classification (NCBI taxonomy): domain Eukaryota; kingdom Metazoa; phylum Chordata; class Actinopteri; order Osmeriformes; family Plecoglossidae; genus Plecoglossus; species Plecoglossus altivelis. The sequence continues at coordinate 5,281,073 of BROE01000001.1, forward strand.
ATTGGTCTGCTCATTTAAATGTAAATCAACATGAGATGGACTCCCAAATTGACAAAAAAAAGCTGCATTTACAGCTGAGCCAACTCATTACATTAAGTGAAGGCAATTCATTATATCAAAGCTTTATAGAAAAGGAAGCAGTCAGCATGCAATCTGTATGCCTCATGCATGGAGCTGTACAGTACGTTGGCGTTGGTGTAATGAGCCTAGGGAACTTAATGAATTATTCCCCAGCGGTGAGTGCTCCTAATGGGGGGGATACAAGGTCAACGAACCCCTTGTCTCATCCTTATCCATTGTTCATTGGTGCTGTCTCTTGATCATCCTTGGAGGTTTGAGGTGTTTAAAGGCAGGATCGGTAAGTTTTGCAAACCCAGCATTTTTAGCTTGAGTACAAAAGGATCCAAAACCAAAGTGTCCCACCCCCTCCCTTCAAAGCCACTCCCCTGAAACACATGAACGCACAGCCAGGAAGTACATACAAGTATCCCCTCCAATCGTTACATTCCGTCAAAATGCCATCCAATCATTATGTTTGGTCTGAACATAACTTAACTGAACTTCTTCATTGGTCATGTTTATTGTTGTCCTGTGATGCCCAAAGATATCTGATTTATTTAAATTTACGGTAAAATAACGAATAAATTTAAAGGTTTATCAGGATGTGCATACGGCACAACAAATTTTTATAATAATTAAGGTTAGGGCAGATGGTGGACGAATGTACAATACTATAATAGGCATTTGATTGCATAGTAGCTGTTTTTCATAGAGATTATTTTAAAATCAGGAATTTGTACTCACAGAGACATTATTGATGCGCATTCGGCTCAGTGTCCTCCTATAGTAGCTGAAGTCATTTTGGATAGCAGGGTTTGTCATCTGTTATGGAAAGACACAAAACAACAAAAAAACGTTCAAACATGCTCCTACCCTGTGCTTGACATTTACACAATGGACAGTTTATGCCTGGAAATGTGAGCAGTACTATGGTTAAATCAGATCCATTGTCATGAAGAGTCTATAGAAGGCTCTATAGTAGATGTACCTTCACGTAATCAGTTCTCTTGGCAAAGTATACTTCCAATGCTTTACATTTCATACAGGTTTTTTTGTAGCGCAAACATTGAAAAAAGGGGTTGATCTCTTTGTTTTCATGACTTTTCCTTTCATTCATACCTAATTGGTATTACTGTCTACCAGAAATATGCAAATCATGACCTCTAAAGGTTCGGTAAGATCATTTAAAAAGAGAGAGGATCCAATGGGGACGTTTCCCCTCAATTCTTTCACCATTAATAAACATGGAGTTCAAAGGGAACAAAGATCCCCGTCTAATTGCCATGGCATATGTAGGTGCTGCCAATGACACAGTGGCTCGGAGGATTGGGCTGAGTTGAATATGCAGAAGAGGAGGGGCAGGGGGACCTGGTAGGGGGGAAGGGAAGATGAGAAGTCAGCAGTTCTTAAAGAAGGAAAGATGGTGAATATGCTAAGGTACAGGGACATTGTAGACTGGTGGGCTTTCTGGTGGTGGTAGTAGTTGTGATTTTGGTTGGAACTGAGGTAAGTGCTGTTTATATTCAAGACAGATGTGCTGTGTTTCTTTTCCATTCTTTTTTCCTTTTGTTTGAATGAACTGCAAGTTGAGAGTTGACCTCATCTCTACCTTGGTGCGAGTCAACCAGAGAACTGACCAATAGCCAAACCCAAACACAATAGTAGTATAAAGACACCAGACCTTCAGCTCATCAAAAACCAGTGTGAAATGGAGGATCTCAGCGAACTGTCTGGCCAGGGCCTGCTCCTGCTCCAGATGCTGCGTGGGGCTGCAGCGTGTGCTGGTCAGAGCCTTAAGCAGACCGTGCAACGAACCCTCTGAGGAGAGAGAGAGAGAGAGAGACAGAGACAGGAAGGGAAAGTGGGTGAGAGAAAGGGAGAGTGGAGAGAGAGAGAGGAGGGTTAGAATGAGAATATGCAGTCGGGACTGAGAGGATCGCACGGAAATCTACAAACAAGTCTTCTTTCACCTTCTGCCTTGTGAAAGTGGCAGGCAAATCTCGACAGCATATTTCTCGTGCATATCTGTTTTAGTTTGTGCCACAGAGACCCATCTAAGATGACATTTCTACCTTGCTATTTGTTTTTGTTTTTACCAGTCACGATGACCTGTATCAATTATACATGCATCAAATGTTCACAAGGAACAATGAAAACAAACACTTCATGGTCACCCGTAACAGCATCGTATATCTGGGGCCGAGACACCATTCATTATTTAATGGATCAGACTAGTCTGGGTTCTCTCCTGATGGCAGACCAACCCAATTGCTTGAGTTCTGTTGGGATTTCATGGCAGACATTGAGCTTGTCTCTGTCACAGCCCATCTCCTGACTGGCCATGGTCTAGACGTGATCAGAGCATGTGACTAATTAGGTCACTATCCCGGGGTTTTTCAGAGGCAGCTTTAACCCCCTTTTCCGTCTGTATCATTTAGTGAATAGAAGTTTTTTTTTGCTTTAGGCAATTCATGTCTAGAGACTAATGAAATCTCATGGACTGTATGTGCTCCATACATTTTATACTCAATTATATCTATATATATAACCTAGTCAATAAGAGAATTTACTTATTTGATTTTCCTGGTTAAATCAAGTTGTAAAAGAAATTGTTATATTGACTGTATTTACTTAACCCTGGTGCTGCCAGGGGCTAGTGACAGGCTAGTATTTCAATTGGGAACAGGAACACACAAACCCTTATCTTTTTCTTCTGAAGAAGAATCAGCCTTATTTTGCTCATGTCCATTAGCCTATTGGAAGACCAGTATTGAAGCACAGTGATCGGGATCGTAATGGTCCTGCCTAAATAAAGCCCCAACATACTGTTACGCATAACGTACAGTGACGTATAGATACATTTTATTCACTTTACTGAATGGTCTTTTCAACGTTTGCTCTTTGATTGCAAAAAATGTTTTGATAGACTTTTCAAGTCAATGCACTCAACATAACATTTGGCCTGTGTTTGTAAGGACTGTATGTATATGTTTGTGACTCGTTCCTGTGTTTTTAAGGGAGGAGCTCTCCACAGTGGTTATGGCTGTTGTGATCTACATACCTAACCTCAGAGAGAACTCATAGAATTTCTTCAGTTTCCCCACCAGCGGTACCACAGCAGCCCAGGCTCTCTCCTGGACCTGGTCCACACTAGGATTTTGTATCGCCTGGAGGGGGGAGGAGAGGCATGGTGGGACAGGGGGACGGATGGAGAAAGACATGGAATTGAAGGAAGTGGAAGATATCAGGTTGGAGCTTAGACAAATTGACGTTTGGAAATATTGCAGAGAGAATATGAGATTGTTAGAGACGGTGGGAAATGCAGAAAGGTGTGAATGAGGGATATCAAGGAAAAGGAGGGAGAAAGGTTTGGAGAGGTAGAGAGAAAAGGGTTGGGCTGTTTTTGGTCTTGTGAAATGCTTTTCATTTAAAGAACTAAGAATAGAATACAACTGACAGAATCTGTCTCAAAATGGTGCTGGGAGGAAACGAAGCTGCTGAGGGTTCAGTCGCTTTTTCTTTGCTCTAAAATGACACGTTTTGATCAAAAGAACAAAAGCATTGAGAAGAATACAAGAGCAGGAGCCTATTTCCAAAATAATTCAGGAACCTTTGCACCAAAAAAAAAAGGAACCCATGATTGACAGCTTGGTGCATGCTGCCCTTGGTTCCTGCTGTTACCATGGCAACCATCAAAAGTATCTAGCTGAAAATAAACGGCTTTGCCCGAACCAAAAACCACATATACAGTCAAAACCCGGTCGCTACCGCACGCCTACCAAGACAACTACACAGTGATTCTTGTTGAAACGCATATTTAATGTTCAAACCCATTTACTTTCTATTTCAGTCTGGGTTGGTTCCGATCGTAGCCTGCTGAGGATCAAACAAGGTCAGATTTTAAGGAACGGTCTTGTTCTCACCTGTCTGATCTCTTCTCCTGCTCCACGGTAGGACTGCAGGTCATCCAGTATAGCCAGAGCCTCCACCAGCACCTTGTTCACCTGCTCCCACTGCTGTCTCTCTGCGTCTGTAGGCTTGGCATCTGGGGAAACGGAGTAGACTAGCAGTGAACAGAAGCCTTATGACGCTATAAGGCGTTAGGAAGACAGTTGGAATGGGATTTTATAACTACAAACGAATGTGTAAGATGCTGTGGCCAATGGAATATCAGTCATTTAAGAAGGAGATTTAATTAATTGGTAAAGTAGCGGAAATGCCCATTGGAAGCAGTGTACCTCTGGCTCACGTGTAGTCTGCAGGAAAGATGCTGAATGGATGTGTGAGCAAAGTGTTCTGCCTACTAAGCTAGGAAGAGGATACTTGTGTGTTGATGAAAGTGAATAGACTGGATAAGTGAATGCTACAACCCTGGTTGCAAACTTGGCAGTAAGAACATATAATCCAAGTTGTGTGCAGGAATAAAGAGAAAGAAAAAAAAGAGAGCGTGAAGATGGGATAGCAAAGGGAGGGTTTATGTAAGGAGAATGAGAGACACAGACCTAGCTGAAAGGGCAACAGCAGATCGCTCTTTCTGCCCCCCTCCCATCTGTCCCTCAAATCCAATGTCTGAATGGATGGGTGAATGGATGGATAGGTTGATAGGTGGACTGTGTGACCATGCGGGGGTTTGTGTTCTGGGGTTGCTGTGCGTGCACTCTTATTGCTTACTCTCAAAGTCCAGAAAGAAGTTTCCCGCATTGTTATCAATGTCCCTCGTCAACACCTTGATCAGGTTCCCCATGATGGACAGTGAACCACCTATAACCAGTGGAAGGGAATGCGTTGATTAGATATACATACATTTCTCTCCTTCCATTCCTGTGGATGTAACTGGGAGCAAACAGTGGTATGCTTGACTGTACTTAGAATTCAATGTCACGGTAACAATATTATGGTGTAGTCATTTTTCTTTCAAATTTCCTAATAATATTGCTTTGCCAGACTCTGGGATGGTAATCATTCATTTCCAAAGGTTAATTACTAGGGTTCTAAAGACCAGTAAATATTCTGAACTTGACATCATAATATATTTAAATGGCAACAACACAATTAACCCTGTAACCCTACAGACACAATTATGTGGACATTAATTTCATTGTATGGCTAAAAGGCAGTCATGCATTTCATTTCTTCTAGGAAAAAGGAAAAGGAACCCTTTCATGGAGCACTATCCTGACACTGTCACCAAGTTGTTATAAAAAGAGTCAATCGATTTTCAGTTTTGTGTTGTTCATTAAACAAGGAAGTCAACTTCGTCAATTGGCATTGGCTATTGCACATTAACAAACATCTTTACAAACATAATTGCGCTTCACCGACACGCCCACCTGTGCCATGAGCCCCACCTGCGCTCTCACTCCCATCCCACCTATGAGCATGTCTGTTTGGGTTGGGGGGAATGGGTGTGGCACAATAGAGTGCTATAATCATTTTGCTTCTCCAAATGAACATTGAGCTGTCTACAGCTGAGCTGTCTACTGTTGGCAACTTGGGAGCAAACCCTGACTTTTTAATGTCTAGTGGTGGTCAATGCATGACTCACAAACAGACATATCATTAGCTGCCAAAGTGCTGACGGCCTTTAGTATTGGCAGACCACATGCTATTGTCATGGACAGCTGCCATGGTTCCATGCCTGGAAATATAATTGAATATACACAAAACTGTTGCCAACAGCAGAACTAATTTCTGACAAAGGTTGGATAAAAATGCATCACCAAATCAAATAAAAGTGTACTGTATGAGTATCAAAGATGTTGTGCCCTTAGGCATAGCACTTTCTGATTACACAAACTCAACTCATATGATAGGATTCTTCAGGAGATTGAGTGTGAATGCACAGCAATGACGAACTCAGTTGGTCATAGCTTCATCTCTCAGGCAACCGGGTGACTCCCTACTACAGTAGGTTGCGGGGTGGTTGCTAGTTTGTCCTTCACTGCCCCCTGGCAGTCAATCTGTCACTGGAAAAGGTTAGCGGTCAGCTACCTTTGTTAACAACAGGATTCTGAGTGGATGTCTTGGCAGTCGTTTTTGCTCCAACCTAATCTAATGCACTTGAACCTACTAATGATCTGGTTGATAAGATTAATTACAACTGGGGTCGGAGTCCAAGACCACAGGGTGGGAGCTCTTTAGCAAAAAAGATTGAGCAGTTGGGAGCACCACTAAAACTAGCTGATGCAGATACACAGTGGCTCAAGAAATCAGTTCTACTGTACGTCTACCATGGTAACTACAAGGTGTGCAGATTTGAGTGTTGGTAAATGGTTTATGTATTAATACTTGTATTGTTATTCTGTAACTTCTTCTGTAATGAACCTTGGCTAAAACTGCAGGATCTTCTGTCTGGTAAACAAATACCTCGAGAAATCTCTAATATTAAGAGTAAGACCTGAGGCCCTGCACTCAACTAAACATACCCTGTTACTCTGATATACCATATGCTTAAATCAATCAGCTGTTGGGCCTGGCTAATCCAAGTCATTGCAGTTTAGCAACATGGCAAAACACTGGATTAGACTAATCAGCCTACTACAAATTGGCTTTAATGGGGCATCTAAATCAGTCATGTTAAACAACTGCAAAAGACCATGTAATCCATGCAGTTAGCCTGGCCAAACATTCTTCCTGCAGAACCATGCATAGCTTTGTTTTTAGTCTGTGGTGTTTCTGATGTTCACCAGAATGTGGCTTTTCTATCAACCATGTTGACGTGAGACATTCATAGCATGTATGTGCATGTAACTTTATTCATTTGACTTGTCACTTAATTACAATCGACTGGCATTATTTGATATTAAGAGTAGAATACTTATAGCAATACATTTGTTTGATACTTATTCAAAGATGTTTGAAAATAAAAGGCAATAGGAGTTTGACAGAGGATCTCAAGGAGACTGTTGGTATTGGCATGTATATTTACATTCTGATATGTTATTAGTTTGTGTGGACATCATGACGTTAGATTGTGTGTATCTAGGCTCCCATATCATAGAGGCAGCTCTGAGGTGGACTTCTGTTGATGAGTAAGATTCAGGACAATATGTATGACATCACTACTGACATCACTTGTTATTGTTTACAGGATGACAGAAAGCCCCACCCCTTACTATCACCCCAAACCTCATCATCCCCTTTGAGCTTGCCATTGGTTGGGGGTGGGTGAGCCACGGCAGAAATAGTTTACAACTATTTGAAGCCTCCTCATTTGTCTAGAACTCCTCTATCCTTCTTTCCCATTGGCCGAGTAGGGCAACTCGGCAGTCGACTGTATCCATGGAGCCCCAAAAATATATCTCAGATGAAAACAGTCGAATAGCCAATCAGAGGACAGGTTTGGGGGAGGAGGAGATTACAACCTCTAATAAGACATGAAAAGGGATACAAGAATATGTGCATAAGGATTGATTGCTGCTTGAAAGCAGAACATGATTTTAAAACATCAAAAAGCAGTCCTCTCTGTAATCTGACAGTGTTGATTTTAAAACAATACTAATTTTGCAAGAAATGGGGGGAAGCTTGAAAATTGTGAGAGGTTTCCAAATGAAGTTTTTATTTTCTTGGTTGTCAAGAAATGTTTTTAATTATTTTTCTTTTCTAATTATTTTTAAAAAAATGTTTTGCTCTGGTTAAACGAAACAATCAAAACATTGATCCAGAATGAAGCCCAAAGATGTGGTATTGCGTAACTTTGTGCACAGCAGAAGGGCTTGGTGTGTGAGTAGAATCTCTGCGTGTTGAATGAGTACAATCCTAAGCTTCTACCGCAGTGCAGCATGATAGTCCACGTGCCCTTCATACTACTACTACTACTACTACTACTACCTCCAACCACACCATGATAAACACACCCACTCCCCCCCCCCCCACACACTCACACACAGACGTAGAGGGAGTGGAGGCGACACGTGGGGGTGGGCGACGCAAGGCTAGAGAGATGAGGAGGTTGACTTGACCCAGATTTGCCCAGTGACACGCCATGTAGCATTAGCATCCATGCTATTGCCAGCCTCTAGCTCAACAGGGTAGGAGTGCCATGCTGGGGGGAGCCGACTGAGCAGTGAAGCAGAAATCAGTGGGGTATATCGACCCGCATGGGACTGGCACAGAGTAAGGCATGTATGCTCCATTTAGTGGGCATATTTTATCTGGTATATAACCTTGACACGCACCTTTTTAAGGTTAGCTACAGTACTGTACCAGATCATCCATGGTCTTAAATTTGCCTCTGAAAGTTGGTAGCAACTTCCTACCTTACACTGGTGCAGCCAATACCCTATGGAGGAATAACACATACACTGTAGAATATTGGTATTTAATCCTGTTTGGATTTAGGTGTTTGGCTGTGTCAGTCTAAATTGTTCTATTGTCTATTGGGTGTGTGTGCGCACATATAGATGGATATATCCATCTACATATATATATCTATATCGATATAGATATATGTATAGATATCTATACATATATATCGATATATCGCTTCTGAATATCAATTTATTATTCTTCACTGATATACCACTGTGATGGAATAAAAGCACTCCAACAATATTGGGATTAGGGCAATATTAATGCTTGAATTATTTTTTCTCCCCCAACTGGGCCGTTGCTGTGCATGCTTTAAGCCCTTTGTCTGACCTTGGTACTGCCTCTACTGTTTGCGACATTTGATCAAAAAACACATCTTAAATCAGCACACAGAAAACCCAATTGCCCCCCCCCCCCAAACACTGCCATAGATAAAGACGTGCAGTTCAGACGTGCATCTAATGTCCTGTCAATTCCAAAACACACACACAGACCTACCCACACATGCTGCACCTAGTTCTTTTCAAATCAAAACAAGCCCCCCCCTCCCACCACACTCCCTTGGGATGGTCTAATGCTTAGCAAGGCAAAGGTTGGCACTGAAGCATCTTTAACTTGCTTACTACTGCTGCAGTGATGCTATTGTACTTCAGATGTGACTAAATCACAGTACGTTGAGATGTCACCCTCTAATAGTGTGTGTGTGTGTGTGTGTGTTTGACTGTTTTTAATGTGATGGTTGGCCTCTCTGACTGTAACCATGTTTTTGTCATCCTCTCTGTCCGTAGTCATTTTGTTTGCTTCTCCATTCTCCGTCTTACTGTCACTTCATTCTCTTGTGATCCAAATCCAACACAAATGTATAGGACATTCGGACTCGAGTGCGTTATATTCAATACACCATGTTTTCGACTGTTGCTACTGCTGATAAAATTATAGAACCTTAAGTTTGTGTAAAATGTTTGTATGCGTGGATGGGAGGAGGAGGGGTGGGGGGTAAAGATGCCAGCCTCCAGGCTTAAAGGGGAGTGAGTGGAAACATAGCAGGGCATTGAAAGGGCACAGACATCCTGAGACATTATCAGCACAGTGCTTGGAGGCAAAAGACAGAGGTGTCTTTGAAGAGTCTTGATTGCAAGCTTGACAGATATGCCACACATGCACACACGCACAAATGCGGATGTCCACATGAGATTGTATATTAGTAGAAGACAAATTAATTCACTTTGCAAACCAAAATAGAATACATGTAATTGTACACACATACAGCACATATACACAAGCCCTATAGGATAGCAGAGTCAAGAGTACATTTTTATGTAACCTAAATGTTTCTAGTTTAATATACAGTATTTCAGTAAGTAATAATTCCTAATACAAAAATCTTGATTTGCGCTTTCAAATTTACATAATGTTAAATTCTAAGTTGATTCTTTCTTACAAAACCATTTAGCATTTACATCTTTTAGGGCCCTCTATCCATCTTTAGTCAGACAGTCAGACAGTCAGACAGTCAGACAGTCAGACAGTCAGACAGTCAGACAGTCAGACAGTCAGACAGTCAGACAGTCAGACAGCTGTGCTTGTGTTGAGTGGCTTTCCAAAAATATCAGTTCTTTTTATTTTTTTACTTTGTACATGAAAACTGCAACCAGGTCACAAAAACCAGGGCAGTGTTTCTGGAGCTCCACCCTAAGGGTGCACAACACATCTTACACACTAGAGAGATGCAGGGAACACACGCCTACATGTGTGTTCACTGGTGTCATTTTGCTCTCTGGTGGAAGGAAACGGAACTGCAATGTGAAAACGCCTTTTGTTACTGGTGTTCAGGCATGACTGGTGTTAAGACAGGTGTTGACACAGTTCTTAGTGTCTGCCAATGATAATATACATAGGCCTGTCAATAGATTTCAACAGGATAGCACCAACAGATTTTTAATTATATAATCTCATTTAGAACACACATTGTGAAAAGCACAGACAAGCACAAAATTGCAAAAACATAGACAGGTAATTTATGTTGTGATTATTTTTGGTATTTGGAACTGAGTGCAAGAATATAGCAATTTATCAAGCTGTGGATGTGATAAACTGACAATTTCACGGTTTATGTAAAGTCAAGATGGAAATGAACCCAGGTCAATATCACGCCTAGAAACTACTAAAACGTCTCCCTACACAGTTATGTTGTGGTGAACAGGACCCTCTAAGGAACAACAACAAATATCTAAAGAAACGCATTAGTGAATTGAATGTGTGGAGAAAGCTGCAAAACCTCTTAAAGATGGTACTCTGCTTCTGACACTGTTGTTTTAATGATTGCCTCATCTGATCAAGTCAACAACAAGTGAAAATGGGTTTTGCAAGTTAAATTTTTATTTTTATTTTTTTTATTTTTTTTTTAAACTTCTGTTATCCACCAAGACTTCCTGTCTGGATTGGGGGAAGTGAGTTCAAGAGTAGGAGAAAGTCCCTAGTATCTGGCTGTGGTCTACAGTCACCTTCAACTGTCACGTACCCTGTATACACTCTACTCTGCATGCTTGGTATACACAGAACACCTGAAACACATTATACAGTTATTACAGTGGACTAGATTGTACTTAAAATAAGTTGATATACAGTTCCAGAAGTGAAGGACAATTTGCAGATGCAGTATAGTACTATTTTGGCATAGTACAGCAGCTTTGCAGACAGCAGTCCAACTCTTAGACGCAGTAGCTTTAGTATATTGGCACATCTGCCTTTTAATGCTTCCGAATCACACTGAATCCCCCTTACGCACACACACCTACTGCTGTCGTGGAGATGAAAAATACATAACAGCACGGAAAAATGCCAAGAGCTGCATCACAAGAGGTGTGATGTCAAGCGCAACAGGAGGAGAAACTTGTGAGAACTTGCCACTCGTGGCGTGACTGTGCATGCTATTTGTCTGAGCACAAAAACCAGCAGCTCTAAATGGCCATGCGGGGAACACATTCCCACACAATTGGGGCCTTTAGTCAGAATAGGTTTGTGTTCTTAGGACAGTGAAACAGAAAGTTGTTCATTCATGCATGTACATGTATTCATCAACACGTTTTTTCTTCTATATATATTATATTGGAGAGGTTAGGGTTAGTATCCTAACCCTTACAGGGATTTTTCAGGAACAAACCTCATGTTGTTTGAAGGATTCTGGATCTAATGTTGTACGTTAGTATTGGTGGGTGCTGCAGTTCTAGACGCGTGTAGTAGCAGACAAGTGAACATAGACCCACTCTCAGAAACCTTCCAGGAAGTAGAGAGAAGCAAAAGGCTGGTATTTCCTGTGTATGTCTTTCTATCTTTGTACCTTTTTGACCATCTTTGTCAACTTAGAGGTCCTTCTAAGCCACAACAGATATTTCTGCCGATATTTGTCAGTGTATCAAGAGTCAAATAAGAGTCGTCGTCAGAGTCAAATAAGGCAGCAAAATGTTTTACACCCTGACCATTTCAGAGGTTTGAAAATATACTGATGGTTTACCAGCAACCCCCCATGCCCATACTACAGTTCAAACTACCTTTACAAAGCATACAATGCAGACATGCGGTAAAGATCTTTCATCTATACAAGGGCTCCTGTAAAGTGCCTGAATGAATAACTATTCTATTTTATTCAAAGACACTTTCGTTAATATAAGTCCCTGTCATAGTAACGGTAAAACTTTTATATAACCTTAACTTTATTATGACTAAGCCTCTCTACTTAGAAGCCCTCTAAATAATAACCCCTGAGGCTTAAAAGAAACACAAGCTGTAACTCAGGTAGTCTAACAAGTGGCACATCTTAAGGACCTACCCAGCAGCGCGGAAAAGATGCAATCATTTGCACAGGAATGCTACACACTCTGTGTCAGAAAAGGACGTTTCTAAATAACAAAACTATGATATATATACTTATTTATATTACCACTATACCATACTACTGTACTATAGCATCTGGAGGTTTCTCTAACTCAAAAACAAGACAAAGAAAAACCTTTGATATGAAAGATTTGTATCTTTTGGTTACCCTTAAGTGTTAGTCTACTGTAGGCCTTCAAATGAAGCATGCGTAGCAGGTGAACAAGACATAAAAGGTTCAACTGTCAGTCTACAGTAGGCCTGTAAGAGAAGTGGAAACCTAGACAATAGACAGCACACAAAGTTGACTGTCAGTAGTAATGTATTTACTTCATCATGCTACTGTTTAATCATCCTTTAAATTTAAATATGCTCTTCAGGGAAAATATGCTAGCTACTGTACTTAGATTTTGAAATATGATCGTTACCATCAAATGGCAACAGGTTCTAATGGGCATTATAATATATTTGCAGTCCAGTGTTCTTATCCATTCATTTGACAGTAACGCGAACAAGTATCTGTTCAATTCTGAGGTGTTTTTTTTCGCAGTTTCAAGATGTTGCTGAACATCCTATTTCGTTTTTACAGCTTAAGGGACACATTGAGTAATATTGTCTTACTTCACCTACTTTAACCAATACAAAATAGGTGAGGCAGATTATCGTTTTAGCTGACGTGATTTGTTGATAACTAACAAAGGTTGAGTCAACTCTAAACATTAACTTAATGTTGAATAAATATTTTCTCTTATTGTTTTGTCACCTCACATTTGTCATTTTATGGTGAATCGAGATGACAATGGACAATATACTAAAAATATACACTAAAGACAGTGAGATGCAGTACTAGAAGTAAGACAACGATAATGACGGATGACGGAACTAAATGGATTGTGCGTGTTTTGAATAAACAAATGAGGAAGTGAATTACACTGTCAGTTCACTACGGAAAATGTAATCTAAAACATTGTTTAGACGAGCATCAGACTGTATAAAAGTGACATCTTTAGGCGTCAAAACACACTGTTTTAACTTCGTAGAGACGAGGCAAAAATGCTGCGTTGCATTATTGTGTGCCCTTTCCACATTAAGTCCCACAAAATACAACTATAACACTCACAAGAACAACATTTAAGTTAATCCTGCTGCAAATCTAAATTTTCCTGGAATGTATAGCCTACCTGAATATAATATTGCCACACGTTTGCAAACCCCCGACACGCATGACACAATAAAACAATTTCCAACCAACGTGCAAGCGCAGAAGTAGTTACATTTCTGGGAGTGTTTGACTTACCTTCGAAATGTAGCCAATTTCCACCTGACCTTGGTCGGTAAATTAATATTTTATCAAGTAAATAGACAACCAGGTAAGCGGTCCCGTGCGGCTCTATGAAGATGATTGGTCAACCCGGAAAAATAATTGCTTCTGCTCAGGTCCTGTCTGGTAAGGCTTTTGAAACAGAGCAGCCCATAACTATAAAAGGCATTGATTTCACGAGTAGGAAGTGACACTTCATGACAAGGGCGGCAATCTACACTCCAAACGCTGACTGGGTGTGTTAGTAGATTCAATACATAGCCTAAAGGTGAAGTTAATAAATACAGTCAGTATGCTACACTGCTCGATTAATGTTAAAACATTTTCTTTTTAATCTCTCAAATGCCTTATTTATTGGTTAAAAGTAGGCCTATTTGCAATTGCACAACAACGACAAATTGATTTTAACAACTCATTCATTTAAGGAAAGGAAAGTTATGGGTTGATGTAGGTTATTACATTAAATATGACCGTATTGCATTTAAACAAACACATTTCACCATAAAATCTTTATTGATTACTGAATTATGGTGTGTCCCCAATACAAGGTGGCAAACAGCGCAGCCAGTGCACAGGTAAACCAAAACTGGGGCACAAACTGGGGGAAATGAAGGGATTAACAATTGAATCCAGTTATTTCACAAAACTATGTAAAACTACAAACAAAACACTGTTTGGCAGCACCCTTTACATATAATAATACACATCCAGTATCTCATGTTAGGAACAACACCCACTGGTGAACAGTGTTGAGGTGACAATGGTGAAGTTATTTGCATTTATTTGCTATTCCCCCCTATCCAGTCAGGTAAACTTATAGGGAAAATAAATAAAGTAACTAATCTAACACTGTACTTTTTTTTTTTTTTTTTTACATGTATACATAAGCTACTGGTGAAGCAGGCAATTGATTGCCACAGCTGTAACTTGTTTTCAGGTTAGCTACATCAGTGGAGCTCCACTGTTTTTGCATGGATTTGTTTGTTTATATTTCCTGTTCCACAGCATGGGTCTTGCTATGATAGCATAACTAAGAATTCAAATTATTGTCGTACTTCAGCCTCTCCTCGCGGAGGGGCCATTTGAAAACCTTTCGTGAACTGAGGTGACACTGCCAAAGCACAAGCTAAAAGGAACTTGTGTAAATGTCAGAATTGAACAGTGGTGAGGCTCTTTCAATTCTTTTGGTTATTCCTTACTAGCGAAAGGTCAAGCGAAGTGAAAGTCTGCTGACTGCCTAATTGTTCAGCAAGTAACAAGTGACTCTCTACTCTGGAATGGACTTGGTCTTTGTTTTCACACTTGTACTCAGACAGTCCATAACAATATCAGCATCCAAATACGAGGCATTCATAAATACATCTGTCTCAGTCAATTATGACAAGAAATCATAATTAAACCATTTAGTGTTACCTCATTACAAGTGTTTCATTGGTCACAACTGATTCCACTAGAAGAATATAACAAAATAATATCAGACCAAAATAAGAAAGCATAGAAGTCCTGAAGGTTAATGAGATTATGCATATGTATTTTTCAGCAGATACTTGAATGCCTGTTTCAATCAGACTGGTGAATGACCAGGGTCAAGGGTTACGTGTTGTGAGCTTCCCTGTATTCTGGTTCTCTAATCCACAAAGCAGTCACCAATACTGGACTACACTTCCATCAGTCTTATGCATAGAAGTCAACAGTTAATGTCCTTTTAGGATGACACTCAAAGTAAAAATAATACTAAAAAAAGTCATGTCACTCCCCCATCATGTAGATACCATATTCAATTGGGACAATGGAAACTGCTATAATCCCTTACAGTGGCAGTCATATTAGGGTGCTTTTTTTCCAACTCCATTTGTGAGAGGGTGAAGAAGCAGCAATCAGCCCTTTCACCCGTCCATATTACAATTGTTGGATTGGTTGCAATACGTTCAATATTGTGATACAACATGAATGGGAGGGGGGACATGGACTAATTCTATGTACATGCACATATGTCAAAAGGAGTTTCTACGTCAAACTGGGTTCAGCACGTGTCTCAAGTAACATTTAGACACTGATCGGAGACGAATGTGCAGTCACGCAACACATTTTGATAACACATCACTGGATTTGGTCATTAACAATACTATAAATATTCGCTGGAAATGAAAGGAAATGAGCAAGACTGTAACATAGTATCACTGTAAGAGTGGTCACAGTAATTATGAACGTAAGTGAGCCATCAATGACCGTCAATCACAGGTGTTTTTCCTTGACTGAAACATTCAAACAAATAACATTCTCAAGTTCCTGAATGCTTTGACTTCCATTAGATGGTATCACCCAGGCAGCATGCTAGTGGAGAGCAACAAATGAGTCTAAAAGGAAAGTAGTTGCCTTACTTTCCAATAAATACAAGGACAGAAGCCTGTTAGGAATCTACATGATCAATACTGTGGGAAATGGTCTCATCTATATTCCCCCCAAAAAAACCTTCAACATATGAAAACGTTTGACTAATTATATTGTAACATCCCTTTAAAGGTTTATAATGAATGTAATAATGAATAAACTTATCATTGATCCCATCGTGGCGAAGAGATGACGATGACATGAAACAGTCCATCTAAAATGGTATAACATTAGAACACCAACAAGATAACCTACCTCTCTAAGCAAGCAGGATAATTACAGTAAGTACACTATGCACACGTGTTTATGTACACCATGTATTTACATACATGAACATGTATGTACGTGTTAAGTACATAGATATACACTTGATGTGTACATATACATGTAGAAAGACACTAACAGATGTACATACATTTTTGCTAACATAGACACATAGTTACAGCATACATCAAGAATTCTTAAGTGCATGATTCCAATAGCTACTGCAAACCCAGTGTTGTGCATGCCGGGTTGCTATGGTAATACTGGTAGGCAGGATAACACAGCATTTTTTTTAAACAAGTCTTCATTACTATGAGGCTGGGTTGGATTTGTCTTACATGTTACTTTATGTTTGTTTGGGTTTCCACAGCAGCTATGTACACAGAGTCCCCTCACAGTCCGATGTGAAGCCAGGGGAGGGCAGGGCTTGTGCTAGTGGGAGGCAGTCTCACACCCTTCTCTCCGGCTGTCAGTCAGACAGAATGTGCACGAAAGACATAGGAAAGACCCCTTTTCTCTCTGGGTGTCCTTCTATGTGCCCGATCTAAAAAGAGAGAAGAAAAACAACAGTAGTAATAGACAATATTGTTAACCCTTACCCATACTTCATATAGTAAGTGCAATCAATATTATTGGGAAATTCTTTAGCAAACCTTTCATTTATAGATTGTCAACTTACAGCCTGCTCATTCTGCAGTTTTTTCATATTACATTAAAGGTAAGGTATGCAAGTTTTGCAAACAAGTAATTCTGTTATGAGTTTGAAAGTAGCCAACCTTAAATCTTACCCCCTCTCCTACAAAGCCAATACCAGATGACAACTGACTATTTCAATGAGTACATGGGCAGGGTGTGCAAGTAGGTAGGTAGACAGGCAAGAAGCCCGTTCAATCATTGCATTTGGTCTGACTCCCGACCGTTCATTAAATTTGGTATGAATGCAATGATTAAATTGAATAGAATTCTGTCACGGCCACAGATATGATTTGATGTCATAAAATTTGATTTATCGACTGCTATCAGGACGTGTAGAATATTTCAGCAAATGTGACCAAAGACTTTACCTACCCTTCCTTTAAGTGAAAGCTTCTTACAGATTAAGAGTTCTGACCACTTACCCACCACTCCTGGTCCTCCTCTCCAGTGACAATAATGACCTCTCCCTCAGCAAAGGTCAGTTCGTCCTCATTATCTGCTTGACAGTCATAGATGGTCTTCACCCGTTTTAATTTGGTTTTGCCCTGCAGGAAAACAGACTGATGGTAATGCATGGTAAAAAAATACAAAAGATGACAGCACAACATTGTTTCTGACTGCTTAGACAACTCAATTGTAGAACTGAAAAACTAATGGTCATCTTACTGTATTGATCTTCCGAGGCAGAGGGACAGGCATCTCCATGGCCCCTGGTGGGCTACCATTGGTTTCCTCACTGGCCTGTCTGGGAGACGGCTCCCCTGTTAGGCCAGACGTTTGGCCCTCCGCCAGTGGCTTGGTCCCTGCTGTGTCTGGGGGAGTGCGTTTCCCACTGCCAGAGGGTTTTGGGGGGATGTCACCCAGGTGTGGCTTGGGAGGAAGGTCTTTGAGTTGAGGCTTTGGAGGAAGGTCGGATATCTGTGGTTTAGGGGGGAGGTCGGACAGCTGAGGTTTGGGGGGCAAGTCAGAGATTTGAGGCTTGGGGGGGAGGTCGCTCAGCTGGGGTTTCTCGGACAGAGGCGCTCTCTGAGGGGTCTCCACAGGTGTCAGTGGGGGCTTAGCTGCAGTGTCAGGGGGCTGGGGAGACTTCTGGGAAGACTCTGTCTTCTGGAAAACCTCTGGTGGCTGGCTGGGCTTGTCCACAGAGGGGAGGTGGATAGTATCAATCTTACGTAGGGCCACTTGAACAAGGGCGGAGAGATGCAGGGGGAAATGTTAGACTACGGACAGGATTTGTAATCAAGATTTACATCCAAATTTGACAGGAATTCTAGAACTTTTATTTTATTTATAAACACATGCACAAGCATATTTAATTGTATTTATTATCAAAAGACAAAGAGGTAACCCTACCTTTCTGAGGTAGTTTGGGAAGAACCCTTGGACCAAGTGTTGATTTTGTGTTAGTAGTGGTAGTGCTGAAAATAGTAAATAAATACGTTGTATACGCTGTATAATGTCTAGGATGTTTGGGAGGTCAAACTCAATGTTTGTCCATTTAGTGGTACAGTATGTTTAATTCAAAGTTTGAAATAGTGTCCGTTCATTTTAGGTGTTACATTCCAATTCCATTATATTTAGGGAATTCTAATATGAGCAAAAGGTTGCCCTTTGATTCAAACTGCAGGGATGGTTCTGTACCTTTGCTGCTGCTGAATTCCTTCGAACTTGTTAGCAGGTGAAGTCCTGTTTCCTGGTGGGGGAGTGGACTCACTTCCTGTGTGGAAACAGTTGACCATTACATGGCTGAATGTGGTTGGTGTGTCATGACATTCAGTTATACAGTTTGGCACAGCTGATGAGTTATACACTTAATCTGTAAACTTGAAATATGGAGTCTTAAAATGCACCTGTTCAAACACATATCATCAAAAAGTACTTAAGCGACTAACCGAACTCGGTCACAGTCCCAAATAAGTGATATCAGTATCAAGTCTTATGAAGGAGCGATGACTACTCAGACTTTAGGCCTCATGACATGTTTTTCTAGCTGTGTGAATGCTTTAAGAGGAAGTAAACCTCAAAAGTTGCAAAGCAGAACCACATATAGGCAGAATATCAGCTCTTTCTGTACGCCTTTTTATTCATAGTTTGCTTCAATCCACCACACAGGAACTGGTACATGCTGAACATTGTAACATGGATTGTGCTGGATTCATTGGTGACATACAAACAGAAATATAAAACTGAGAATCCTCTACCTAGGTACCAGTTCCCATTTGAAACCCACAGACTTGTTTTTTAAAGTGAACCCATTCAGTGGACTTGCTCGTAATATTTTGAACATGGTGAATCACAAAAGACAGAACTATTTAGTACATGCAATACTGCTGTTTTTGCTGTGCCTTTTCCATGGCCGCACTACAGTCCCACTCACCCCAAGCGATCCCACCTTTGCTCTGGGGGCCTTGCAGGACAGGGCTGGGGGGGTCGGAGTGCGTGCGCTTGTGGCCAGGGGGTGGGGGCGGGGGTCTCTTCTTGAGGGTGGAGCTACCTCCACCTCCTCCAGACTGAGATCCCAGCGGGAGGGAGGTGGGAGGGCCACCTGGAAGACGTTGACATGAAATGTGAAGGAACAGACCAGAAGACGTAGACAGAAGTCTTTGTCCAGTAATTACATTGTTCCTGGTCCACACACCAACCTAATAGTCAGCTAAAAAGCTGGTCTGACAGATAGGCGTTGCATTTCAGACTTGCCAGTTGACAAGGGAGGTGAAGAGGTGGTGTTAAGACTACTGTCTGTTCAACATGCAGAATCTGCTATGGCCATTGGCCAGGCTTGTTGAGAGTCACGCAGATGTATTTGGTCAATAACATCTCAGCTTGTCAGAAGCAGAAATCATTTCACCTTCAACATCATCCAATTGTTATAGTTTTTGCCTGCTCCTCAATGCAAATGTGCAGTTTATGAATAGGAGGGAATAATAGGATAACTTATGTAGGCTGCACAGACAGTACACCAGATGTAAACGATCTATGTATATGCTCTTATTTTGAGTTGGAGTTTACTGAACCGAGGCATTGAAAGACAAGGTGCTAGCAGGCTGCATTTGCATATGAAGGCAAAACAAGCATGTGAAGTGTGAACTGCTCAGGCCGGATGAAAGCGCTGTCTGACTGGGGCTTAGCACTGGTTATAAATAACCATACAAAATATACCAAACTAACTCGTCGTCAGTTTGGTGAATTCTGCCAAAGACAAAAGCACAAAGCAATGTCTGAAAACAATAGATTATCAGTTTGTTTAATTTCCATCGATATTCATCAAAGCGTTGAAAACAAACCTTATGCTAGTCACGTGAACTACTCAGGAACAGTAACCTCAACCTGAAATCCTCAACTCTGAACCCTGTTACATTCTTAGGTAAGAATGACAAAGTGCTGGAACTCTCTACAATACCTTTCATTCACCCCCAGTGCTGTAAAAAGGTGCATCCTAGCTTGACATTCAGAGTTGTTGTGAGTGCAGTTCTCTGTGTATGTTAGTATAATCAGCTTCTCCGGCTGACAAGGTTAACTCGGAGTGAACAACTGCATAAGTGCTTACTTGGAAGCTCCCAAAGAATGCGATCGAGTGTGTACATGTTTGTGTGATTTATTACGTTCAGTGATAAAAAGCCCAAAAGAAACCTCTTCTACTTGAGCGACCCCAATCCAGTGTGCCCTGTTGTGTCTGTAATCTGTATTTCATTGCTCCAACATAGAAACCTGCTTGTTTACAAGAGACTTCCTGTATGGCTCCAGAAACAGCCAGTGAAGGAACCTTACCTTTCCCAGTGCTCCTGCCCCCCACTGATGCCCCACAGGCATCAGGCCCAGGTGACGGAGGAGTGTCGGTGGAGGTGCTGTAGACGGGGTTGGCGAACGCCCCGTAGGACAGACGCTGCTTGTCTCTGTGAGGCGCAAGGCCCCCTGGGATAGTGAGTTTATCTTGGGGCGAGACGCTGGAGGAGTGGCAGAAGCTCTGGGGCCGTGGGGAGCGCTCCTTCTTCACAGGGCTGGGCTGAGGGTGGAGGTTGATTCATTCCAACATTATCCTCAGGAGACTGGTTTATAAGCTTATACTAAAGCTCGGTTTCGGCTGAAATGTTCTGTCTGATCTCCTAACAGGATAATTTGGTGCAAGATCTCACAGACACAATTACAGTCACACTGGAAGAATTCTTTTTTGGGGGGGGGGGCGTTGAGAACCTTGTCATCCAGGTCGTCATCACTCTCGTCTATCTCCTCCAGACGCAGGCTCCACTCATATTCCACATGGACGTGAGGGTTGAACTTCCCTGTTGCTGCCTCTACCAACTACGGATGGAGCGAGAGAGAGCACCAAAGGTAAAGCAAGGTTAGCAGGCTGAACTGTACAGACAGGGTAGGTGCTCTTATTTGGTGGCTAAGGGCTACAGCACTAAACTGGAACTCACTGGTTCCTCACACTGAGAGTTCCTCAACCTCCGGGCTATGTCCAGCGCTGTCTCTCCGCTCTGATTGGCTGAAAGAACAAAAGTAATGAGATCACCATTAAAGCAGCCTGCAATTTTGTAAGACATTAGCATTTCCATGAGATGACCGTAACAAGACACAGAGTTAAGCCAACATACAGTAAGTAAATTAAAGTGCTGATAAAAAAGTATTTGTTATAAGATCTTCCAGAAGCATACCTATGTCAATGGCTGGTTTTCCCCGCAGCAGTAATTTGAGGCACTCCTGTTTCTCATACAGGCAGCAGTAATGCAGTGCAGTGTTGCCGCTCTCTGTCTGCCTGTCAAGGTTTCCACTAGATGGCGCAAGAGAGGCGAGACAGAGGAAATCAAATCCAGCAGGAAAAGATAACTCTATGAAATAGAACAATTCTAGATTCTGCATTGGGTGGAGTTGGTGTAAGGCCTCTCTACCTGTTTTGCACAAGAAAGTCAACCAGATGCAGAGAGGTCTGGTCCGCAGTCCTCACAGAGTAGTGAAGAGCCGTCTCTCCAGCCTCCTGCACATACAACAGTTTTAGGTTTGAATTCAGCATGCTAACGTGACTGGCAGACTTTAACGCTGTGAGAACAATCTTTGTCCATGTTTGGGGGGGCTGTTTGACATTCTCTGAAACGTTTCCGTTTGTCAGGCCTTTTCACCTTGCCTGCCTCTGGAAGAGGCTCCAAAAGCTCCGCCCCCTCTGCGAAGAGCTGAACCAATGACAGCAGATCTCGGGAGCGCACCGCCTCGTACAGCTCTCCGTGCCTGCTGGTTGCTGTGGCGCCAGTCCGGCGAGCAAACTTATGATCCATGTATTTGGCGTTGATATACTCCTTCCTCACTGTCCTGGAATAGGAAATCACAAGGTTGTTGGCAACAGGGAGATGTTTCTTAGAACCTGTGTGTTACCACCTTTTACCTTCATCTGCCATGAATCAACCTGACTGTGCTCGCACAGCGGACAGTCGTATCTGAACATTTGGTATTGGATAGAAACCAGATAGGACCTATAGAATTCAAGAATGACTACTAATTGTTCTCCCCTAGCAATATGTATTTTAATAAGATTTTGTAATGTCAAGCTAAAAGAAAACTATAGGAACAAACAAACAGTAGTTAAACTGGTCAATTGTGTCAGACATCAGCATAGCTTGCAGCTTCAGTGAAGAGGTGGACACTTACATGTCACTAGAGGGGGTTGGCTTTGGAGATGGAGATGGAAGGTTTCCCTCCATTATATCATTGAAGCTGCTGTTACCTATGTTCTTTGCCAGCTGGGGGGGGGGGGGGTAAAGGCAGAAAGAGACTGACTTCAGAAACACATTGTTTGAAAAGTCAAATGTGATGGAAGTAATCAGGTAATCAGAAACATGAAAGGCCAACAATGAATCTGTCATACAAATAGGTAAGTTCATGAAATATCTAAAGTGCTATTAACTGTCACATAACTGTGGCGACAACTGTTAACAGCAGTTCATCACAATACCAGTCAGCCAAGTTATTATGTACAGCCAACAGCTAAACATTAGTGTTTGTGGCATCGTTTTTTGATGAGAATCTATTTAAATACTAATCCAAAGAAAGTCTCCGTCTCACCAGGAGTTCAGAGGAGCCAAGCTTGTCCAGTTCCATGGACTGGATGCGGGAGATGTGGACGCCCATCTCCCGGTGGATCCCAGAACATTCAATACATGTCAGTATACCCAGGTTTGTGGACAGCCACTTGGGGTCTGAGAAACACAAGAGAAATGAAGCAGAAGTTCATGTTTTCCACTGATTTGAATTCTGTTGTCGGAAGTCTCATGCTAGGATCATGAAGTGTTTTTAATTGTGGGTGTTTTCCAAATGTTAACAAACTAGAAAATCATCGTTTTGATTATAAAATGGCAAAGTTGGTTTCCAGTTTTAATTTGCAGGTATCTGAGCGGAAAAGTGAATCGCCGAAAGTTTCCTCATAGATCTATCACACTCACTAAAGGTAAATTAATTAAAGATCTTTAACTATTCGGAGATCTGGATTTGCAATCAATTTGGAGATGTATTTTATTTGAAAGGCTTGATTGCAATTCACTTAATTAAGACAAGAAGGAGGGCGTGCCATTCCAGATGACTGGTTTCAGGCAACGTCCTTGAACAGGAAATTCAATCCATGGTGGAATTATTAAACACTAAATTCCATTGGGTGACAACCACAGAATTACACCATGTTAACAGAAAAACAAGTTACACGCACCCATGAAGACCTTTCGTTGCACTTAATTCAATAACATTTGTGAGCAAGGAATAGGTAAAATAAGAGGGACTGCTAAGGAAAGATGTGTTGAGAGAGATAGAGGGTAGAATGAGAGAGAGGGGGGGGGGATTGAACTGCGTCAATTTTTGCTGCATTCACAGAATACACAAGTAGTCAGAGTGCAGGATCTGCCCAGATACCAAAATGGTGGGTGGAGTCTGGCTACAGGAAGTGGAACAGAGGACTCAGGAAATACAGTGCAGCAACACAGCTGCAGGAAACTAGCTCACTGAATGAATGACCTGAGCTACTCAAACTGAAAGGAAACTGAACTAAAATAACTGTCTTTTTTCCCCATTTACACCTGAACTCTCACACACAACAAAAGACCATAACGACACATATTTATAAGCTCATGCTAGTTTGTCTATGCTGTCTAACACAACTGTGTATGACTCGAGCTCACCTGCAGCGCCGCAGTCACAGCAGAGCTCGTTCCCAGGCATCCGGAGTACATCATCGATGATGGCTTTGGTCAGATCCTCCACGGTGTCCTCTCCAGCTGTGCTCTGGCCCCCCTGGAACGCCATGTTCAGAGCCTCTTCCTTACTGTTGGTCAGCACGGAGATCCAGCTGCAAGCAACAAAGCACATGAACACTGACACTGGCACAAACACGCTGCTGCCAGAGGTTTCATTTGACAGGTTGATAGCGCGCACACACACACACACACACACACACACACCTTTTTATTTACTGTTGAAAAAGACTAGCTGCCACAGTCACAGCTCACAAACCTCCTACACTGCCATGGGGTATAAGGATATTTAGTAAAGCATCTTACATGACAAACTCCTGTTCATCTTCAGCCTGGAAATGATATGTGCGATTATCTGCGTGAGGAAAGACACAGCGTGTATACAATAATATTAAAGCAAAAAATGAGTAATACTAATCCAAACTGTTTGAACAAACATGTCAACTGGAACACATTTGAGTTTATGTTCCCAGCAGTTAAGCAAGCTGTGTCCCATTCTAGGCAAAGGTCAACTCTCCAAAATGCACATGCATTCTTTACAGACAAAAACATTGTTTTAATGAATGTATTTATCAGCAAGCTACCCACATTTTAAGCGAAGTTAAAGCAAATTCTGAATTTATCCTTCTCTCTACGCATTTTCCACTTATGCAACTTATTTTTCACTTCCGTAATGAAACAGCAATGAGACCTTTTCACCCTGTGCTAGTCATGCATAGGTAAAATGGCTTTGTATTGTGGCCTAGCAACCTACGGGAGATGAGGTCAAAGCACTTCTTATCCTCCCCACTGGGTTTGACCTGGCAAGTCAGCAGGTTTAACCTTACAGGCTGCCTGTTGGACTGAAAGACACAAGGGAAGATAAACAGCATTGAAAAGAAGCCACATTATCACATACAGTACTTCAAGTCATTAATAAATGCACTTGTTTCAGCGAGGAGCCAAGTGGGGTGTGAAAACAGCTAGATTACACTACACCGTCTGCTACCAGATAAAACAGAACAAAACATCTGGTGTTGACGTGTACAGAACGTTAATGAAGGAACCAGGTTTGCACGCGGTCCCCCTGCAGACCGTGAACTGTGACTTTGGTGGCAGGACACACCAGCCTCAGCTTTCACCGCTACCCAAGTCACAGCCCAGAAAGACAAACTGAAACCAAGAGAGAGGGAGAATGGAAGACAGGATGTTGTGATGTAAAACCGACCGTTGCATGGGAGATGGTGAGGATCCCACTCTTTACAGAACACTTCCTCCTCTGCCACACCTTCCGTAGCCTTGGAAATGGGGGGGGGGGAGAAATGCCAATTTAGGCCGAATCCTTACTTAGAAATAGCCCCGACCATGCTCATTTTCTTCACGGTAATGAATTTCGTTCTAATTCAGCGGCACCAACTATAGCACTCACCCATCACTTTTCTTCATCAGATAGCCCTTTTTCTCACTCCCAAACTCTTTGTTTCCTTGGAGCTGGTGCATACTGTAACCACTCTGCTTGCTCTGAGAGTCCTGCGCGGAAACAGCCATGGAGAATAATATCACTTTTCATGGCAAGTTATGGATTTGCAATACACAGAGGATGTACACAGGGGAAAAGGTACTTAAAGAATATCGGGCTACACATTACACCAAGTTTGGAGTAACTACCATGTAACCACAGAGATATTTATAGTAAGGGCATAGTACTGGTTATTACATAAGTGTAAGAAGCACAGTATGGATAACCGTAGTTGGGGGAAAGTATTTTGTAAAGTAAGTTGCGTTACCAAAGCAAGACCAACTGCAACATCCACTTACCCCTGGAAAGCCCAACTTCCCACTACCAAGTTTCACTTGTGTCGTAACTTGTACCGCAAAAGTCTATGCAGTTCCATGGTAGTTAAATACCACAAATCAAGAAAAAAATTCATTCCGTAAAAAAAATAGCAAAGGTCATGCAAATTCAAATGGACTTCCTAAACTACTGTCCAAAAATGTTTTACAAAGACTTGACCAAACTTACTCTCCTAGACTGCAGTCAGAAAGGGCAGTGAAAGGGAGAGAGATACGGTAGGTTAGGCACAGGTCGAATAGGTTACATCACAAACACAGTGACAGTTTAAAGGGAGAGAGGGGTGCATGGTTAGAGATAAACACAGAACTTTTTGACTGAATAAGCCAAGGGTGACAAGAAAAGAGTCATTGTGATTTGTGTTTTGTTTCCGAATCTTTTGAAGAGAACGTAAAGGTGGACGTGCCATTCAAATATCCAGTTTAATCAAAAAATCAATTACCTTTTGGCCCTATATACAACCAAATGACATTGTTCAAATGGAATAATAATTACATAAATTACCAATGGCAATTACTTGATCATAGATCAAACAGGAAGCCCCTAATTAATAGTAAAAATATCCACCTGCTGTAAAGAAGCCCAACCAAAATCTAAAATAACGCAGGGTTCATTTTTGACTGATCAGTTAGTGTGACAAAAGACACTGGCTTCCACTACTGGCTACTCTAACATAGTAACAGTCACGTCAGGTGTTTGACTGTGACAGCTAAAATATGGGTGTTATAAGAACATGGATGCTAAAATTTTAGATGTGTTCTCAAGTTGCTATTTTCTACCTGATTATTTTAGGATCTACAAATTAAATAAATAGATATTAGCAATGTGAGAAGCTATGAACATGGGATCAACGCTGGGAGCACTGTTTTAAAGGCATAGAGCACCCCAAACCTCCTTCTCCCTGGCCAGTGGCCGTGTCAGATCAACAAGGAAGCGATCAAAATGAAACAGAAGAAATTTCTCACATACAACTACCTGTATCATACAGGAGCATCACATGCATCCCATTTCAGTTAAGTTCAGACTTTTGGAACAGATCCTAGATGTGCTTTGAGGCAACATAGTACAATAGGGAATGTGGTCTTTCAGAACATCTTGGACATGTTTGTGTAACCTAAAACATGTGGCCTACCTCCTTCTGGTCAAGCTGTAAAGAGGATTTAATAAGGTCCCGGAGGGCGGTTAGTTGCTTCTTCTCTTCATCCTGGGTTTGCTTTATCTGTGAAGACGCAATGTTACAACGTCATAAGCAGACTCCCTAGCTGGTGGTGCTAAGTCACTTCAAGTGATACAGTGTATTGGAAACGGTGCTTGCAGGATTTTTCGTCAAAAACCTTTTTGTCACTAGCCTTCGGTCGAAGAGCAGTGCAGAAATCAAACTGGTCTGAAAATCAGTAGTGAAGACTGAAAGTCAAGTGTCACCTACATTGTAAAGGTCAGTGGCAAGCTTCTCGATGTACTGCTTCAACTTGTCTGCGGTCGTCATGCCGTCTTGGAAAAAGCTTTGAACATGGAGATTGTGATTTATAACTAACTGTTCAAGGGTTAGATCATTAAAGAATGTCTATACAAACACATTTGCATGCTCTGTAAACTTGATTTGACTCTAGCTCATTTCCCCATGGCAGGGTTAACATTGTACCCATCAGTGCACTTACTTGCACTGTGCGTGGTAGTATTTAATGAGGTTCTGGAGCAGATCGACTCCCTTCTTGGTCTTGATCTCATTTACTTTAATCAGGTACTGTTGGGAGGAGGGGGTTTTGAACAAGAACAACATGACTAATCAGCAAGACATCTGCTAGAGAGACAAGCCAATAAGAGTAAACACATTTTGCATTAAAATGCAATAACATGCCCAGCTTTGACAGGAAGATCTCTACGAAAACAACGGAATATTAAAGACACATCGTCCTCAAAAGAGACTTGTCTTTTTTTTATATGTATCGTTGTTTTAGAGAAGAACGTCTGAGTGATAGAGAGGGAGTGTGAGTAACTGTTCATGCAGAAAGAAGAGGATGGCTGACTGAACCTCGTGTGTAGATGAACAGCCAGGCTCATTTGCACCCACACTGACCTCACACATCTGTAACTGAAAGAGCCGCCGCTCCTTCTCCATCTCCTCAGCTATCTCGGCACCGGTGATCTCCGTCCGGATCATTCCGTGCTGTTTTGCATGCTCTCTCTTCTCCTTCTCAATCTTGGTGCTGGGATGAGTCAGTGATAATATATAAGTGTCCTTCTGTGTACTGTTTATGTTATGTTAACATACGACTTTCTCCAAAGCGACATACAAAAAGTGCATAGAGTAAGTACATCTTAATTGCTTGTAGCTACAGTATGAAGTTACCCTATTCGCCTGGCTAGAGCACATAGGCCTAATGACACCTAATGATCAGTCATGCAGGTTGTGCTTCATTAGCTAAATGAATTCAAGGTTTAGGAAGAAGAAGCAGTACACTTTGAATCACACAAACAAAAGCATGTTGAAGTGTTGACTCACAACTTGGTTTCGTAGTCTTTCCATGCCTTGTCGAAAGGTTTCTTTATATCCTGGGGATGGCAAATAATTGCATTGAAGCCATTTCACGACGATCTTTTGATCCAACAACCAATTGCATTGAACTATTTGACATGATATTCAGAGCAGCTTGTCACACATATTGCAGAAATATAATAGAGTATTAAGGCAATAATGGAAAGGTTTAGGATTAGTCCTTCAATTCAATGTTGCTGCTATAGAAACCACAGCCTATTCTTTCATTCCAAGGCAGTAAAATCTGAAAGGTCACACTCAGACATCAAATAGGCCTTTAATCCAAAACCTGAATTAGTGTTTTGAACTCAAATGTACTTGGCCACAACCAAGCAAACATGATAACAACTGGAGTGTGGCTATCAGAAGGAGGAATGGTGGCAAATACTGCTTAATGTCATGAAGCAGGTGATAAACCTGCAGGCGTTCAGTGCATTGCATTCAGTTAAAGAACTGCTGTCTCCAGAGAGCTCTTTGTCTAGTTTAAAACAGTGACAAGACAAGCAGCTCAATTAATGGGCTTCCTCTGATCACTGGACACATACAGAGGCAGCAACATCGCAATAAAAAAAACAAAAAAACAAGCTGCTTATTTCAGACTGTGACAGCCAGATGGAAGGAACTCAATGAGTAGCGCTTCCAAAAAACTGTACTATGTCGATTTTCAGGATGGTAATGAACAGTGGCACAGGGGCTATTTCTGTGCCAAGTGGCAGAACTTGGCAGGATGGGAACAGGGTAGAGTTCTTCTTACCCCCTTCACTCCTTTGAGGTCCCCTTTGAGAAGTGAGTCCAAGGTGAAAATTAAGTTGTGGCTCAGGCTCTGAAGCTGGAGAGAAGAGAAAGAAAGTTCATTTAAAATAGTATATTTGGGAGGGATTTCACTATCACAGCCTAGCACGTCCTCGGTATCAATGAACTTGGATACACAGACGTGTTCTCTTTTCCTCTGCTCTATAGATTCATCCAAGTATTGTAACAGCCTTATCGCAAGGTTACAGAAACTTACAGCCACCATTCCAACACCAGAATGATTAAACAAAACTGTCTGCCAGCCCATTCTCTATATTAAGCTGACACGTCTTAATCATATTTGAAGTGGTTTTCCTCACCAGGTTCTTGAGCAGGGCTGACAGCTCCTTGACCAGACTTGAAAACTTGACAAAGGCTGTGCCCAGGTCTGGGTTATCCCTGCCCATGAAGTTGCTGCCAAACTTGTCCAGAGCCTGGCCATAGGTCTCCTCATTCTGAACATGCTCTGTATTGTTAGAAGAACAAGAACAAATGTTAACGGAAAAGATCAGCAAAAATCGATCTTTATTTATACTTGACATCAGAGACATTTTGTGAATAAAATTGGAATCGAAATCCCAAGTAAACCTCTTCAAGAATTCCCTCTTTTCCAACTTATCGACAACCATTTTCTCTTCAACCTTTATTTATAAAAGGTTGTTCCCATTGATAATCTATTTTTCAAGAGAAACAGGTTCAACTGCAGCACTAACACATTCACACAAGAACATGGATCTGTATTCTGCCATAACCCTCCGTAGCATGAGCATCAGGTGCAGTCTAAACTCTGCCAGGACCACATCTTCCCCAGAGCCACTGGATTACCTGCCAACATATTCAAGATTTGACCTTGTATTGGAGCTTCACAATGATGCAGGCAAACACAGTTTTTTTCAATGTCTCAAAATGGCAATAACTTCCAGACTACTTGACTACAGGCTACAGCAGGGAACAACGAAGCTACTAACTCTGCTCAAGTTAAATGAATGGGAACTACACCACTTCCTTTGCTACAATATAGCCAGCAATGCTTCCAAGGTCTGTCTCTGAATCATTTCTTTCTCTCATGGGAAAGAGATGATGTGGCTGGCTAAACCATGACAGGAAAGCAGGGATGTGTGCATCTATCCTAGACACCCCTGGGGAAATCTGCTTTTTTTGCTTGCTTCTAATCCCCAAACTGGGACATACCATCTTCTCTGTATTCCAACCATCTTCTCTGTATTCCACCCAGAGGATGAAAAGAGGCAATAAAGATGTCTCTAATCAAACCATTTTTTTCACCCGTACCAGGAATATTCTTCCAATACGAATACTATTAACACAATCGTTCTTTTTAGAAAACATGGTCTCTACACAAGTAAAAGAGTTAGAGATTTAAAGAGAACTGTCACAGTAAATGTCTGCTAAACAAGAAATTAAAAATGAAATCAATTAAACCTACATGATGCATTCTTACACACATAGTCAGCCCAACTGCAGGACAGAGCTTTTAAACTGACGGCATCATCAGTAGATAGATATTATTGTAGATTTATTGTTAGATATTTACATTGAATTAAAAATGCACCATAACAATATTCTAAAAATAACCCAAAAACTTGAATTTGGCACTATAATTGTTGCTGTAATTATGATAAGTCGTAAAAGGCTGTCTGTCTGTAGGAGGACAATCACTGAAGGTGAGTTCTACTGTCTTCCTGCTCAAAATGTCCTCTGGTATTTGCAGACTCATCTGGCATTGATTCAGTCTAATGGAATCATTCCTAGGAAGTGACGATAGGTCACCTATCCAGTAAAGAATGAGGAAATACAAAAAGAAAAGGCCATCCATTTTTGGCTTTTGCATTCTGTTGAACTTAAGGATTTGACCTTGTCAAAAAGTATGAATCCCAAATTGGCTGTACAATGTTGATTTTTGGAAACATGGAGAACAAGACTGACAGCAAAATGATGGCTGGAGTCCATATAAAATGCAGTGTACCTTGACCAGAGTTGTATATGGCTTTGAGAGACTTCTTCACCTTCTGAAGCGCTGTTCTGTCTTGATCCAAAGCCTGTAAACAGAATGGGATAAGATCACAATCTAACTTCAAGAATGGTTCTATATTCTTGATTGTAACATTCTTAACCAATCACCATTCTTCCACTGGTATTGAAGAGATATATGGCTATGACAGTGTCATAGGTACACGGCTACATGCGTTAAAGAAAAAGAATAATATTACAAAGTTAATCATCATATCATTGTCACCTGGAGCAAATGATGCAAATGTAACGGGAACCAGGGGGTGTCAAACCCAGTGGAATTGTTTAATTACCTAATGAAAATGTCAAGCTAAATTATCCTGTAGATCGAGTCAATGAATGTTGTGTGCCTACAAAAAAGGTAACAGTGGAATTACTTCTCAAAGCACCTGGCCTAAGCAAGAAACTCAATGGCAGTTTCACTTGGTGTAGTCATGGTTACTGATCCCTCAAGCACATTTAGCAGCTGTAGATAACATAGTAGCCAATTACTGTCCTCGTCCTCCAAAACAAATATAGGGGACACAGAGCTTTGCAGGACGATCAATACATACAGGATCATAACAACTCTTATAGGTACAGCAGTGCTGTTTCCTAGAAAAATTGTAGATAGTAGACCATTTCTATAGCAGACATGGTAAGCCTACTGTTGCAGTATACAAGGGCAAAACTGTGGTCCTATAATTGCCACTTTGAACAAATGGCTTCAAAAATTGTGCTGGTGAATTACTCCCAACATTGCTACATTGTTACTGTTGAGCTAGGTAGCATAGAGCCTCACTTAAACCAAAACAATACAAATATTGTTTCAATATTTCACAATTATGTAAACACTTAAACATAACATAAGCACTTAATGGACGTTAAAAAGGAGAGTCTGAAGTCGTAGCCTAACAATACAATATAGCTCTTTGTAAAAGGCTAAATGGAGCTCAATGTAAATGACAGCAGCTTGATAGGAATGGCAGATGGATATATACTCATTGTAATCATGGCAACAAGAGCTTCGCTCAGACTCTGTAGTAAACCCAGATGGTCTGTATGATGGTGTGATCCTTAAACAAAGGCACTGAAGCTTGATCTAGCTAGATTTACATTCACATGGACTTCTTTCTTTCATATAAAAAATATGATGCAAAAGATTTAAAAGTTCAACAAGTTCACAAATGCAGCGAATTTGGGTAACTGTCAAGATCGATGGGATTACTTGGGTACGTTTGTAAGAAGGAAATAAATGCATGTACCTTATTCCATTTAAATTCTACTCATTTGCATTTTTCAATAATTTGTGTGAAAAGCTAATGAACACTGCTGCGAACAGTGGGGCTCATGTGGCACTGAAGCCAGTACAAATCATTTCCTTCAGGATAAACACCTGAACACCTGCATCTGAACTTCTTCACCAAATCTGATTTACCATGAAGGAGAAGAGTTGATTTGTCCAAATCAAAGATAGGGTTTGCATATTCCAACTGAAAACTGCATTTTACAGAATGTGCTGAGTTGGTTTGTTGTCTACTGGACTTCAAACTGAAGGGTATGCACTCACTATCACTGGTAAAGTTACGGATACTGCCAAAGGTACTGCCAAAGCTACTGCCTGTGTTCAGGTCCTAAGGGACTACTGCCTGTGTTCAGGTCCACAGGGACTACTGCCTGTGTTCAGGTCCACAGGGACTACTGCCTGTGTTCAGGTCCACAGGGACTATTTTAGTCACTTCCAGTGCAAGCCAGATGAGGAAATGCCAAGACGAGCCGAGGGCAGAAGAGGTACAGGATGACTGTAACTGAAGCTTCGCTCCTTCGCCCTTTCTTTACTTGACTTTCAAGCCTCCTTTACACATAGTTTGTAATATTGAATGGGGTATATCAAAAAAGCATGACCTTTTAATTACCTACTCATAACCTAACACTGTGTAGCACCATCCATAAACTGGCACTGAAACAAATCAAACTATCAAATGGTATGCCCTTCACAACCACGTTAAGAGGACCCAAAAATACATCTGCTGACTTATGCCCTCGAACTACCAGCTGCCTTCACAGAATCTGAGTCAACACAGTTAAGTGGTCAGGGCTGTGGGGCATACACGCAGACACTAAACAAACATACTTCCTCTCTCTCGTTTTCTGTCTTCTTCCACCTTTCTGACACTATCTCAGAGACCATATCACAAAAGCTTTCCCAATCCTCCATCAGCGGCTTACAAAGCACTTGAGATTCTTTAATAATATGCTTTTTATCATTATTTTCTCCACAGCTCAGCCATTGAGCTCTGAGCTGACAAACAAAGGCATCCGTCAGAGTGCAACTCCATTTTAAATCTGATCAAATTTAAATCTCACTGATCAAGACAAATATGGAGGGGGTAGGATGCTGTGGGAAGGGGAAAAGGGGGAAAAAATGAAAGGCAAACGGAAAATGAAAAAGCATCAGGTTCTACAATTAAGGGAGGGGGATGGGATGCCAATGCCACGTTAAACAGCGACAGACGTGTTACTTCTCATGCTGCCAGCGGCATCCATTGCCATGGTAACCCAACCCAAAGGATGTAGGTCGTTGCAAGGCGCGCATGTGGTATGACCTATAGAGGGATGACGACCAGTCATTTAGGAGACACAATAACATCCTTCTCGTGATGAATAGTGTTTCAACTAAGGGACTGAGGGTTGTATTTCAACGTTCTTCCCTTTTTCCCCTAAATTTGTTGGACAAAAGATGACAAATGGATGAGAAAAGCTGAACATTTACCGTACAGTAAAAATGACCTACAGAGATCCAATAACCTAACAAGAAAAGGTCAAACAGATGAATGAACATACTGTACACGCACAGACTAACAGTGAGGTCATTACAGCAACTTGCGCCAAACCTAACTGTCAACATCTCGTCTGTCTCCTGCCAAGACGGGTCAAGTTCACAGCACAGGACTGGGTCAGCACTTAGCAGATAGCTGCATTGTGGGAAGTGTCCTTCACAGGCCTATCATATTTACCAAGGCCAATGAAACTCAGCAAACTCACAAAATGTCAGACAAACTCACAATGTTTTTCCGCGCGTACCATATACTGCATCTCGACTGCACGTTTGGCTCACACAGTCCCTCATGTGACTCTTAACGCACAAAGCCACAGAGATACAGCTGAATACACATCTTGCTGCCAAGCTATGCCCTCAGAGCTTTGGCAGGCAGACATCTTCAAACCTGATTTTGATCAAAAGCTCCCTCTCTCACACTAAGATACACTCACACAAAGTGTGAAGATATTTCATTTTGACATTAATTGGGAAGTTTTATCAAAACCATGCTGGCCTGACGTTCGTTCTCCCTTCGTGCCTATCATGGCCGCCCCTCTCTTTGTAGCATCAGTGCATTTGCTCTTCCACTCTTTCCCCGTTATCCTTTTCCACAACTCATTAAAACTAAGTGGTTTTCCATTTTCCCAGGGGAAACCATGCTACTTTGCTAACCGCGCTCATGTCTTCATTCACAGGTATCCCGATGGATACAGGACACCCAATCACTGCTGAGTCATCCAACAAACATCCTGGACATCACGTTGACGCCGTTAGCAGATGTCCAAGCTGAGGAGACCATGTTTGAGATTGCGGATGCTTACGTATTCGTAGCACTCAGACACATTAGCTCATCTGGCTTTGCTGCATACGAAACAAACCAGTCCACATCTGATGCAGAAATAGATCAAACCAACGTCTACATTGCTAAAAAAAACTAAATGGAAAACCCAACGCTGTGGTTGTTTCTCTTGGTCAAAGGTTAGTGCTTTCTGAGAATGGAAACTGTTTAACTTTGAATAGAGCTGCTCAGATATTTTTTTTTAAAAGAACAAAGACTGACTGTGAGAGCCAGCACACTCCTCTACTTCTTAAGGAGGGACATTCAGCCAAATGCACGTCTTTTGTGATTACCATCACACTGTGTAAGACAGGGCTTTTAGAAAGTGTAGCGTCAACACCTCAGAGCAGTGGTGAAGACACTCACTAGATAGATGACAAGAGCAACTGCCTCGTGAGTTTTTCATCAGAAATCCTGCACTTATCTCATTGAGAATTATCACGAGGAAAGCCACTGTGGATCTAGCTAAAGGGTGCATGCTGGCCTATTTGTTTTATCAAGTATTTAGTTTTTATTGCACAGATTTTGCTCCATATTTTTTTTGTTTTATCTGTCTTCATATTGGTATAATTAAATTGTTTTGCCATTTTGTTCTTTGTTTATCTATTAAAATGTGAGCATTTGAAGCACTAATAATACAGCTTAATATTTACAGAACATTCTTGAGTTGCACTTGGTGACCTCACCCGAGGACAGGGGACTCCACCTTGTGTAGCTCAGTCTCAGCAGCAGAGGTATTGTCTGGAAGTCCTATCACCCAGACACAATGTCTGTCCCCCAGACTCAGTCCCTGTCCCCCAGACTCAGTCCCTGTCCCCCAGACTCAGTCCCTGTCCCCCAGACATAGTCCCTGTTCCCCAGACACAGTCCCTCTCTCCCAGACTCAGTTCCTGTCTCTCAGACTCAGTTCCTGTCTCCAAGACAGTTCCTGTCCCCCAGACACAGTCACAACCACACCAGACCAGTCAACCACAATGACACGCAGTCAAACTAGTTCACTCAGACAAAATAAAAGGCTAAATCTAAAAGATGTGCCTTTCATGTAAAGAAGCCTCTACTGTTTATTTGACAGAAACCATCAAGTACATTTTGTTTGTGATTTTTTTGAATGAATAAATTTGTGTATGAATAAATCTCACAAATGACATTTGACAACTTGAAAATCACTAAGTATTTTCATGTACTTGTTTGTTTCATGTTTGGCTGCAAGTGAAACAACAAAGAAGACCATGACCTGGATCCAGACTAGCTGATATGGATGAACATGTGCCAAATAAGAATCTAATCTATCAACCAGCACCTCAGCCATCTTTCTGCAGGAATAAACCCTTAACAGCAACTGGGGACAAGGTCTTTATGTTGGTAATCTGGGTCTGTGTCCCTAAAATACCTTCAAAGAGCAGAGTTTCAGCCCGGGGTCTCTGCCTGTCTGTCCCTTCCCTCTCTCCCTCTCTCTCTCTCCCCCCCTTTCTCGTGTTATCACTGATGGTTAAACCATTCTGTGTCTCTGTCACTCTTTCTCAGTTCTTAATCTTCTCTCTCACAGAGTCTCAAAGTGACAAGTTGCTCCCTGAAAATTGTGGAGTTGTCAAGGCCAAATTGCGAACAAACCAAACCAGTTATTGTCAACAGGCAACACATTATTATCACTGCATTCATGATTCAAGGAAAAAAAACAGACAGCTGTAAATAAAGTCACAGGCTTTTTAATGGACACAGATGTCTTTACCAGACTGCCTACAACTATCTCACGTACTGTAGCAGCCAACGCTTTGGATCTCATTTGATCCTAATTTTGGGATTAGACAGATGGCATGGAAAGGTTTGATAGAAATTACAAATTATGCATTTATACCAAGAATGTGATGCAATTTTTAATTATGTGCCTTTTTTCTTATCTTGATATAAACAGTATAAACTGTAGCTAGGTTTTAATCTAATTATGTCACCGTTTTAAATGGGGTATTTGATAAACATGAAGCTCAAAATGATAACAACAAACAGATTAAGGCTACAATACCACTGTTCAATAGTTTAAAATCAAACACTATTTATTGATTTTCTTCCTTTTGGCCAAACAAATGTGTTTAAAATGTCCACCACAAAAACTCCTCCTGCTTTGAACTAGTCTAAATGTTCCAGTCAACTGCAAGGCCTTTCTAGCCTGACTGGCTGTTTATTGGCATAGCCTTCTGATGTCCTATGAACCAAAATAAAGAAATGTGGAATTGCGCCAGCAAAAGCATTATCTCTCTTAAGAGTGGTCTTTATAGGACTAATGGTTTGGAAGATTGAACCACATCCTCTTACACTCAGACAGCAAGGAAGCCCAGAGAGTATGAAGTCATCCATGACCTGACCATGGACAACTCTACATCCCACAAGCTGGGCTCACTTTCCTACTGTGCAAGTACACCTGAAATCAGTAACATTCAATATGAATGAATCATCCCTGTTTCTTTGACCGATAGAGGAAACATGCAGAAGAAAATTCCTAGATGATATGGACGTAACCAAGATTTCCATGAAGTGGATTGTTAGTCCCGACCATCCATACATGTCATGTTCTACGGGACGCTGCAACAGAATGCAAACACAACGGTTTCCTTCTCTCAATCCAAGTCATCACAATGAACTATAACTTCTAATTACGGGATCAGTGCGTTTTGTGATGTATCAATTTGGAGCCAAGATGTTTGTTGAAATGATCCGCAGTCACAGAGGGTTGGGCTGAGCAGCAAAGTCAAATTCACTACAGAAATGTAACCGTGAAAGCTAGAGCTGTGAGCTTGCAGTCCATCCACAATCTATGTGCAAGTGAAGGCAGACATCATCTCTAGGCACTCAGTGTGTTTGTGAAGGATGTAATACGAAGTGGCTGTGTTGGGCACAACTGCAAGACCTATAAGGTTTCTGTTAGCTGAACCAGAAGGCAACAACTCAAAGACAAACCACCAGATCTACAGTTATATCCAAGTTCTGCTGCTCATGCTGAGTGGACATGTACACATATGCGCACATAGTAAAGAAAGATGAATTGATAAATTAGCATCCAGTGGCAAGAAGAGGCTGACAGTGTTGATGACTCATCCCTGTGGCTGAGTGCTCAAGCCAGCACTGGCATCACTGGGGACATCATTAACCAAAATCACAGGCTGCTTTCACTTTTAGAGCGGCGTTAGCTCTTGCCTAACCTGCCCCCTTTTAGCAACAATCACTGTCGAGAGTCTGACACGCGTGCTCATTCATAATTGTATTCAGAGCTACCTGCTTGTCTACATGTACTGCTACCGTGGTTATTTTGGATGCACTGGCTCAAACATGACTATACACATGCTGTCCACCATTTCCACCTACCACCAATCAATTAGCTTTTAGCCACAAGAGTGTTTCTTGCATAGTCAGCTCGAATGTATTAAATTAATGATCGTTTACCCAGATGCCTAGTACAGCATTAGAACAGCCATGGGACACATGCAGGTACTTCCTGGGCTATGGAGGGAGCTCCTCTTCTGTGGTGCTTCATGGATCCCTATCATGGCAGTGACCTGGCAGGCCAGGTAAGAGCAGAACAATTGCTACTAAAAGTAGGTTAATCCTGTGCTCGATCCCTCCATAATGCCATAGCTCCGAAGGGATGAAACCCACTCCACAGTTGCATGACTGCGCTGTGGCCGGGTGTCTATATATAGCCCCGCCACAAATCTCCACTCCTCTGAGGATAAGATGAGCTTTCTTGACTTGACGTGTTAGCTTCTAAAAAGGTAGCTTGGCAAAAAGAGAGAATGAGTGATGTGTTATGTTAAGTGTTTCATTTCCTTGACAGCCTTATTCATGAATAGAACCTAATTGATACAACACTATACAAATGGCTTTCCTAGCAAGACACACACTGAATGATGAAGAAGGCAATGATGTAAAAAAAAGCAAATGTCCTTGAGACATGTAAGTGTTCTTAGTGCTACGGTGTTGCCACTCCTGTTACAACACTTATACTAAATGTTTTACAAAACAAAGATGCAGTACATGCAGGGGGGGAAACCAACACTTACACTTTGGATTG
The DNA here is from genome assembly GCA_036571765.1 of Plecoglossus altivelis. Taxonomy (NCBI): domain Eukaryota; kingdom Metazoa; phylum Chordata; class Actinopteri; order Osmeriformes; family Plecoglossidae; genus Plecoglossus; species Plecoglossus altivelis. Next base: position 5,320,105 of record BROE01000001.1, read on the forward strand.
CACAGCGGCAAATAATACATGCCTTTTCCACGTGCTACAACACAACTGGTGGATCGCCAGGTACGGTAGCCATGAGGAAACAGAAACGCCTGTAGATCGATGCATATACGCAGTTCTGTCATGGTTTCATACCAAAACGTGGGTAGAAACCAATAGGCTTACACATTTAAGAACGGGGTCTTTCCATCCCTTTCCTACCATCATAATAAGACGTGGGGGACACTGTCGTGAATGGACCCGTTTGTCAAGACGCTGATTGAACATTTGACTGAAACACCTTGGCTTCATAATGTCAAATTGATGGCGGTCGGGTCTTTTGTTGTGCAGTGTGCTCTAACTAGAGCCACTTATTGGATTATTACCACTAAAATCTCAGAGATCTTCCTAGAGGGATACGGCACTGGAAGTACAGACCAACCAATTTACTAGAGTGCGTCCATAAATAAATATAATGGGTAGACAACTGGGTCATTGCAGCCAGGACCCCACCTGTCTGTCTTGACCTTCCTGTGCTTTAGCCACTAAACAATAATTAGCTGACAGGTTGTTCTGCCTGGTGATAGTTGGTGACAGGTTTGTGATGGTGGCCCCATAAAACAACGTTTTACTGATGTTCAAAGCATTGCAATACACCACACTACATTACATGGGCTATTGAACTAAACACCAGATAATATTAAAATTGTTTACACACTGAAATATATACCTTCCATTTCATATGCCCAAGAACAGGTGTGACCACTCATCAGTATTTTCAAGCCCTCTACAGGTAGACATATTTATCCAACTGTAAAGCAATATGATGGTTTAGAGGTTCCCCAAATTCATCACAATTTCTCTGCCTTCTAGTCTTTATCTTTAAAGATAATGTTTTAACTTGATCAATTACACTGTAAATCATTGTACTTGCACTGTTATCTCTGTTGACTCGTGGGCATTTCATGCCTTACTGCACAACATGCGAACAGCTATGCGGATTTCTCCATCATATGACGCAAAGATCTGACACTTGCTGTCAAGCAAATGCTACATTTCATTATAAAAACATGCGTGTTATCAGTAAGCATGTTACACAGGCCTCCCAGAACAATGGACTGAGCTCATTACTGACCTCTTCCGCATGCCGACACTCATCCCTGCGGAAAATATGTGAGCTTTCATGGTGCATACACTAGGCTATAACTGGGAGAGTAAAACTGGGTTGCCCGTTACATTGTCGTCTGCAGAATCCTGTGGTGGGGCTGCGTTTAAACATGGATTGTCTTATCTATCAGGCCCATGTTGACTGCGTTCCATGGCGCTTTACGTGCAAAGACAACACCGATTATGCAGAAACCGGCGAACAAGCGATTTTCATATTCGCCTTACCTCCTCCAAGACGTTTACAGTGTTCCGACAGCTCTGCAGCCGGGTGGTAAAGCTGGAGGTCGTTGGCGAATTGTAGTCTTCTGTGGTTTCCGAGAGAAACTCGGACACAGAGATTTGGTCTGGCATCCTTCAACCAAGAAGTCGCCCCGACCGAAAAAAGGGATGAGGAAAAATTCAGAGCCTAGACCATGAATATGAAATTAACAGCTGAAGGGTAGGCTCTTACCCTTGGATATTTTATCAAATACGACGTGGAATTAAAATGCTGTTGATATTTAAAAAAAAAATGTCCAAAGCAAAATTCTACCAAATGCCACCTCTGCCCAATCCGTTTTAATACCGCGCGTTTAGCTATGAAAACAACGATTCTGTTGTCTTCCACTCCTCCAAAACGAATTGTGCGTTCGGATGACAAATGTCCACATTGCGTTTTCCAACTTTGATATGATGTGTTGGTTAGAAGGTATAAGCACTAGCGCAAGGCAATTCCGTTAATGGGATTATTTTAAGTGCTAGGGTGACCGCTTATATTTACTCTTCGCGTCCCTCTTTTCCCTTAATTTTCTTTCGCACTGACTGTAGACCTATCTGCTTTCTGACACTAGCGCACGCACGCACGCATACTTTCCTCCTCCCTGCGTTCAATGACGGCAATAAACAAGGAAGCTGTTTGCGCATGCTTCCGCCACCAAAGATGGGATAAAATAATCATAAACCGTTTCATAAAATGTACACCATTTGCTGTTTTTCAAAGATTACATTCACTAATGGAACTGCATGTTAAAATGAATTTTCTAAAACTATTTTGAATGCAAATGGCAAATAATAGGGTAGCCCATCAACTCTATAAGATAGACGTATCAACCCGAATTAAGGATTCCATTTTTTCGAAATACATACATTGAATTTCAGCAGAGAAACTGTGAAACCTCATGATTTCCAGTAAAAAAAATATAAGGCCGTCTTGATATGTAAAGTCTAATGCTTGGTAGGTTAAATTGCACGCTACAATAGCGTGACCTGGAGGTGATCATTTGCACATGCCATACTTATAAAAGGTATTTTGTTGGTCACTGGTAATGTAAGGCGACTGATTATCGCAAAAGCTTTAAGACAGTGGATCAATTGGCTACATGCTATAACTTAATTGTAAGAATGATCTTAACAACGTAGCTCAACTGCTCCGCAAATGATTTTCACTTTCAGGCATATTGTGGGAATTAGTTTCAGAGTGACATGCTTTTCGGGATAACATAGGCTAGTTATGGAGTAATACAGTCAACTTACCGGTTCCATAGTGAATCACGAGAGGAAAAGCTTGATGAGCGGGAGGATGAGGCCCTCATGTCTTGTCAACACCATAAAAGTCTCTGGACCAGACGGAGAAATGTCAAGGCAGCCTAACATTAGGCCTAACTATTACTTTATTTAGAATGCATGAACATCTTTGATGTGTTAAGCAAAATATGCATTGGCTGAAAACGTTACAATACAGCAGAACACGAGACAGATTCTTTGGCAATCATTTTGTTATAGCGCTAATCTAACGGATCAACATCCAAAGTTGGACAGTTTACGATAAACATACAATCTTCACTTTTACTATATCTAGCTGTATTTCTATCACAATAAAAAAAACACACACACACAAAAAACTCGTCTTGACAACTTACCAATAGGCTACAGCTGTGGTTCCACCCGTCACCGTTAATTTGCCAAGTGGACAAAATAAAATAAGAAGTCTGAGTGCGTTGAAGTTATGATGTGAAGTACAATCATGTTTAACCTCCTTTGCCTATCCATACAGCGCAGTTGGAGGAAAAATGTCATTTCAAAGCGTAATCAATTTGACCACTAATTTGCTTTACAGTTCTGATGATTCCCCATCAGAACTGAGAAGAAAAATCTACAACGGGTGGACAGGAAATAAGGATCAACCATGTGGGTGGGGGGATATCGTCTCTACAATGGGTAGGCTCTAGGAGCTAATGAACAGGAACCTAGGATGTATCCAAAATAACTTAAGCAGGAAGTCAGTTCCATGCCCTCCCTGTAGTTTAAGCTGTTCAATGGAATATTGGTAATTTTATCATTCATACGTTCAGGTTTTATTTTGTGAAAATGTTGTCCGTGTAAAATGGTGTTCGCTGCCTGATATGGAATGCACCTTGTTTCAATTTAATTGTATGTATTTTCATGTTTTTGAAACTCAATACTTTGAGTATGTATGGGTTCATTGTTTTATATTTTTAAGTTATATATAACTTATATAAAACTTATATATATATATATGTATATATATACATATATACACATGTATATACATACATATATATAATATAAGTTTATATGGGAACAAGCGGCACTGCAATCCCTCCCAGGGATTAGCAGTAGACAATGGATGGATGGATATAAGTTTATTGTTAGTAGAACAACTGTATTGCAAAACTAAATGGCATTTTGGGCCTGTAGTGCATTTTGTTTGTCAGGTTGAATATTTTGGAATTCTTCTGTTGACAAACTGATTCATGTGATTATATAGGCCTACTTCGTAGTTGTCCTTCAGATATCCATTCCTAAAAATGTATTAATTCAATTGAATATTTGAATAATTCCATCTACACACAATAAATTGTATTGACCCATTAAAGAAGTTCTCAGATATCTTATTGGCCTGAATATTTACTCTCCTCATCACTTCCACATTAAAGTACTCATACTCACTCTTTACTTTAGCCTTCTACCCATTAGTTTTTGTTCATTTTTTAGCTGGATCTCCTCCAAGCAAAAACTCAAAACAAATGTAGTTCAGTATGTTTTAATAATAATTAAAGTAAATCATCAAAGGTAATATTCTCTCTCTGGCCATGCAGTGATTCTAAAACAACCTATTTATTTTCTGTAAATAAGAACTATTTAAACAATGGGAGTTGTGTGTGCCCCTGGAACCAAAAGGCAGACATGCACTAGTAATAGAGTTACTGGGGGAACCGTGAAAGCGCGCCTAGTCTGAAGATCTCTTATAGTCCCTGCACACTCAGGGGTCAAGTTTCAGTAACTAGGTAATACATGCATATCTATTTGTGCTTCACCGTAACTATAGCTCACAGGGTAGTTCAAGTGTGCATAGACAGACATGCAGCTATATCAAAACTGTTACCCAATTACATTATTATTTTATATTCTATTACTAAACTATGCTTATCCATGTCTGTAATTCCGTTTGTTTTCCATTTTACACTGGATCATCAGTGTAATTTTCATGTTTAAAAGGATGGATCTATTTACAAAGATACGTATACTCTATATTTTCCGTTATTATATCATGTCCATGGTGAAATAACAGACACAAAATTGTGATTGTGTTACAACACCGGAAATGGTTTTCTTGCTTCACTCAAACTGGATCGCAATCAGGAAGTGTAATGTGTGGACGCGGTGTTATTTTCGCTAGTGCTAGCTAGTTAGCTAAGAAGAAATGCGGTTTCAAATCTTAACAGTAAGTTCATCAAACATGCTAATATATTGGAAATAGTGTGATGTAATACAAACAGATATTATCTCTACTTCTAGCAGTATATTGTCGATGGATAATTGTGTTAAAAACATGTAGTCAGTGTTGCTTTAGACAGCTAAATGTCTGTTAGATTAGCAAGCTAATGTGTTAGCCACGTTAGTCGCTAACATCACCTGGTTCACACTTGTCGACATGGCAAGCTACCTACCTATCAACCTGCCAACCAATAGCTTTCTAGCTGGCTAGTTCAGCCATTTATCTAGCCATCTTGATACCAGTAAAAAGTATGGTTGTAGATAATTTAGCATTAACTGCTGGTCTAGCTAAACAATGAATGTTTTGCTACAGCTGTTGTAAGCTTGTTGTACACGAGTAAACATTAGCTGGCTGTTCCGTGTTAGCTAGCATTGTTATTTGCAAAGCTAGGTTATCTGCACAGCTGACCCGCTATACTTAGGTTATTTATAATATGTAGTATATATTATAATGTGTGCTGGCTAGAGCTAGATGGTTAACATTCGTTGGTCGTTTTCCATGCAGTTGTCAGTCACACAACTTTGCAAAACACTAGCCAGACAAACATGTTTGACTACACACTTGCGTTAAAACAGTAGCAGTAGCAGCTGGGTAGACTCATCTAGCTACAACAACCGTTTTTATGTAGTAATAGTTTGACTTTGTGGAGTGGTTAGCCACCATATAGAACACAGAAAAGGGTTTTGCCAAGGTGCTGACGTGGGTTGCGTTAGTTGCGAACTACTGCTGGGAACTCAATCGACATAACACATCCACTCTTATGTCGAGAACATCCTATGAAACCACTTACGTTGACCATTCTCTATTAATCACAGTATTAGTGTTCATGTTTGAGTTTGCTTTATCCATAACAGCCTAACTCATTGGTGTCCTCTGCTCTCCAGGTGCCTACCCTTAACTTGCCTTAGTGTGGGATTTGCGGCCCCCGGGGCCATGGCACTCATTGAGGGGGTGGGGGATGAGGTCACCCTGCTCTTTGGAGCTGTCCTGCTGCTGCTAGTACTGGTGCTGGCCTGGGCCTCAACCCACACTACCGAGCCCCCTGAGCACCTCTTCAATATCCCCCCCTCCTCTGCTTCTGCTGCTATAGCTGCTTCTATCCATCTCCAACGGAATGCCCCCTCGCCGGATCAACACTCTGCCCCCAGAAATGGAACTGATGGTGATGGCCTGGAGCCGCCACCGACCGCCACAACTTTGGACACTTTGGACGCTTTGGCCCCTGCTCTAGGCGAAGAGGGGAAGGAAGAGCCACAAGGAGAGGCGTGTAGCCAAGAGGACGAGGACAGGACCCCCGTGGGAGAAGTTGGAGCTGAAGGTTCCGAAGACAGGGGGAACCCTAACGAAGGTGATGGAGCTGGTTTTGGGAGAGATGGATTGAGACACAGAGAGGGAGCAGGAGGGGCCCAGACTGGTGCTGGACCCTCCCCATCCCCTGCCACCTCCTCCTCTTCTTCTTCCTCCCCTTCGCTGGACAGTACCTCAAGTGCCAACTCCTTACCTGATGGTGAACCAGCCAATGGCACAGAGAGAAACATGGTTCTACGCCTGAAGTTCCTCAATGACACAGAGAGGACTGCCCAGGTCAAGCCAGAGGATACAATTGGCTACATCAAAAGGTTGTAAAGTTTAGACAATTGAAATACTTATTGGCCTATGAGAAATATAAAAGCCTTAGATTATGGTTTTCAGTAAAGATATTTTATTAAAATAACAATGTATTTCTTCAATCTCACTTTAATCTGAGATAGTAGATGACTCAGGGCAACATTTCCCCCCAGTGTGAGTCAAAGTAAAGCACCTACATTGGAAGATTAGGGTCATGGGGCCATCATGGTTGTTGGTTAAATCCACTTAACAGATATACTAGCATGGCCTATTGGGATTGAGGATTATTGAGATCACTTTCAGCCATTCAAAACATTTTCTTCAGACTCAGATGTGGTTTGGTGTAGGTCTCTACTCAAGGCCATGATGCTATATTAACTCACTGTAAGTGGAGTTATTTTATGCAGGACCCATTCTGTGTTAAATGAGGCACTTTCAAAAGCTTACCATTAACAGCATTCAGCAGTAGCCTATTACCCTTGAAAAGTTCGGCCTTGTTTGACATGTTACTTTTCTCACTTCTCCCCAACTCTAGAACCTACTTTACTGGCCAGGAGCACCAGGTGCGCCTGATTTACCAGGGTCAACTTTTGCAGGACGACGGCCAGACTTTGGCCTCCCTCAACCTGGCTGACAACTGTGTTCTCCACTGCCACATCTCGCAGCATGCCACAAGGGCAGCACCAGCAGGCGCCAGGGCTGCTGACCAGGTCCACGTAGCGCTTAACGTGGGCAGCCTGATGGTGCCCCTCTTTGTGCTCATGCTCTCTGTACTCTGGTACTTCCAGATCCAGTACCGGCAGTTCTTCACCGCACCTGCGACCGCCTCGCTGGTGGGGATCACCATCTTTTTTAGCTTTGTGGCGTTTGGAGTGTACCGTCGCTGAGAGGAGCCCTTTTGGGCTCGGCTGCACTCTGGACCACTAGAGTTTAGGCTTGAATCACATCGAAAAGGCTAGAAGGGGGGGTTTCTCCCAGAGAGATATGTCGTGTGCTTTATCTACAAGAAATGGATAGGTGGAAGTAGTGGGAAGAGATCCGCCAAAGTGCTGTCAGTCTCCTTCATTCTAGCTTCTGTGCATAAGAAGAGGGGGAGCCACTTGAGCTATGAAGATGCACCCTTTAGCCTTGTTCCTGTTCACTTCCCATAGGCACAGACCCCAACTTTTTGATCCCTTGAATCTCATCTCTCTGGATGACCGTTACAGTGGGATGGAGGCTGACATGGTCATAAGTTGCTGTTAAAGAAGCATACAGATTTTCGTCTTACTTTTTTTTTTTTTTTTTTACTAATTTACTAATCATTCATCACATTCAATAAAAACAGTGTCACGCAGATGGATATGTGCTATGATAGATTATTTTTTGCTCTAAGTCTTTTAATGTATAGAGATACTCATTGTGCCTATCCTTTCTTGTCATGTGTTCGGTAGACAAGGGTCTGTTTACGGCGGGGTCACCCTGTGTACTTAGATGGGACTTTGACTAGGCCAGACCCCAGATTGTTTGTCTGTTGGTCTGAGTATGTCTGCAGCACCGGAGGTTAATCTGCTGTTGTGATGTATGTATATTGGGACTTAAAGCATCATCGTGTAAAATATAGCTTTTGAAGGAGAAAAAAATATATTAAATAATTCTTCTATTTACTTGCTGTTTTGCGTGCTTTATTCAAAAAAGGGTACGCTGAGTAAATTATGTTTCAACTAGATCTGTTACGCCCTGACTGAAAAATGTTTGTTTTTTATTTTAAGAAGGAAAAAACATTTAGACTGCATAAAGCTGACAATCCATTCACACTTTGAGCTCAGTGTTAAATATTCTAACAAATTATATTTTATATGAAATCAAAAAACCAAAGTACCGTGATGAGGTTGAGATAAATATCGTTTAGTAAAACCTTTCGTATTTCACCCTTAAATAAACATATAGTATTTGTTCACTGTAGCTGAATACGGGCATCGTTTAACCTTTTAATTTTATTGTTGACAAGCAAGGTGGCAGTTTCCTTCGATAATTTTACGACACCCCCTTCAAAATCTGCCGCTGAATTGATCGGACTCGGGTCGTGGTCGCGCCTGCGCCATTGTTTCTGCCGCACTAAGCATCATCTGCCCCTGTTCATGTTCCACGTTCCGGCCCATATCGAGCCACCATACCTGCTAACTGTACGCCACTAACACAGAAGGACTGGGAAAGAAAACATTTGTGAAACCACAAGACGCGTTGTGGACTGGGGGATACGCGACACGTTTAATTTTTCTCTTTTTGTCTCGGCTAGAATGGAAAGAAAGGTAGGATATACTTTCAGCAATTGGCTTCGTCACAGACTCGCGTTTCTCTTGGGTAGACTCTTATAGCCTCGGTCATTTTTAATGCGGATCTCCATAGTGCTTGCGGGCAACAATTCGTGATGGACTTCACTGCCGCCCACCTGTCCACGGCCATCCAGATTTGCGCATCAGGCGAATGGGTTTCATGAGTGTAACGTACGTTTGTCATGTTTAGCCTTTACCAGTCAGTCGTAAATTCTAATTGAACGCGTTTTCTTATAGCTTATTCATGTTATGTGGACTAGCCCAACATGATTGGGATATGCGGTTTCCGACACTTTTTGACACCTGAGGAACGAAGTACCATTTTTCCTCCTTTATTCTACGGAAAGTGAAAGCTGAGTCCAGATCCGTTTTTCTCTGTGTTTTTTGCTATAATGAAATTAGGTATAGCAGTTGACTGTTATGTTTGATGACTTTATTACTAAGAAAAATTGTGATAACCATATTCAGTCATTTTAGGAATTTGATCTACATGGTTGCGCTTTGCAGTTAGGTAGGCCCACTTTGTGAATAGTCTACGTATTTGTTTATAACAGTTCCTCGTTCATGAATATATAACATTCTCTCAGAAACAAAAAAATAAACACTTTTCATGCACAAATATAACTAATTGCTTTTGCAAATAAGTGGAGTGGACATGTTTCTACTTAGCTGACAGTATTTGAAATGCAGTGCTGCTTTTTGTCCACAGGGAGGTGCGTGTGTGTTGGTTGATGGGTGAACGCTTAACAATACAATGGTTTCAGGCACATAATGTAGTTTGTACTTGATAAGTATAAAGATGTGTACATACTTTATAAGTAATGGCATGCACCAAAATAACATTTAAATACTTGATGAGAAGGTTTAAATCATTGATATGACCTTGAGTAAGAATGAATTAGGGAGAGCAAACCATTTGGGTCTCTAGCCTCAATTGTGTATACTGTATATACATGATCTGTGCATATAGTATGTCTGGCTACTCTCATGCCTTGCAAAGGCTTTTATATGGTAGCTCAGATATCTCTGATGCCTTGCTTCTTTTATATCGGAGTGAGTAAGATAAATATGTTCGAATCTAGTGAAACTCCACCAAATAACCTGGAATGTGGGGGCAGTAAGGGTTACTAATATCAGCTATCTACAGGGGCCTTACACTTCCAGGATGACTCTGCAGTTAATGCAAGTATGTAGAACAAGTGATGGATTCTTATGGTTTATTTCATTTGTTTGACTAGGTTGTTTCTTTTATAATTGCCTTTTCATTCGCTCCTGTTTTACCCTGAGATCATACACTGCATTTTACCAGTTGTGGCACCCTTGGAGTTTTTCAGATCACATGTGCTTCACTCGCACACAATCCTCCTGCACTGCCTAGCTTCAGAAATGCATTTCCCATGACAGCTATGTTCACAAATAACCACAGCCATGTGGTCACTGCCCTCTCTAATTGAATGCGCCATGCTGAAAGGCTTGCTGAAAATACCTTGACAATACTTTATTAATAATGTCGTCAGATTATCCTTTTTCTTCTCTCCAAATGAACAGTAGCGAGCGAGATGCGGATCTGTTTTCCCCATGTTCCCTGAACAGTGAGAGATCACTTTACAGGTGGGCCCCATGCTGTCTTTCTATTGCTCTCCATGTCTGTTAGAACCACCAGGATCTCTGCTAACTGTATTAGGATGCTAGCGACTCTATTTAGTGCATTTGTTTGAAATAATAAAGATTTTGAAATATATTTTAATAGATGTTCAATGCTAGCTCCAGTAGTGCCTCTTCATTGTTCCTTAAAGATCCATTTTTATTTTTATACGTTTTGTATCGTAATTCTGTTTTTGGTCTGTCATCCACACGCGTATTAATAAGTGTATAAGAGAGCAATGGAGTCTATGGATTTCATGTTTACAAATGAAATGAGCCATTCAAGCCTGCTCTCCCGTGGGGGGTTGTGCTAGTTGGCCCACAGGAACCCCCTTCTGTCCCCCCGCCCCCTTCCCTCCTCTCCCCTCCCCTCCCCGCTACTCCAGGCTTGGAAGACAGCTCCACTACACTCCAGCACCAGCGTGTGTGTGTGTGTGTGTGGTGTATAGAGAGAGGGAGGCGGATTCGACAAGGCTACACACATAAAAAGGCAGGGAGAGAGTGCGTGTGTAGGAGATGGGAAGGGAAGGTTAGATAGAGAGGCTGTGACAGAATAGTGGTGAAGGAAGAAGAGGGTGTGTGAGAGGAGGTTGGGAGGAGGAACAGAGAGGGGGAGACAAAAGAGAGAAAAGCAAAGGGGGGGAAGGGGGATTTAGAGACAGCTATGGAGGAAAGCATTGGAGGGGCTCGGAAAGCCACCAAGAGCAAACTGTTTGAGTTCCTCGTCCATGGAGTGGTGAGTGCGTGCGCGTATTTGCATGTGCGTGGCCGTGTGTGCATGTGCATCGCTAAAGCAGTGTGTGTGTTCATGCGTGTTATTAAGTGTGCGGTGTATGCGTGAACATGGAGGGGGAGCTCCAGTGTGTGTGTGTGTGTGTGTGTGTGTGTGTGTGTGTGTGTGTGTGTGTGTGTGTGTGCGCGTGTGTGTCAGGTAGGAAAAGGGGAGCCATGTAAAGGTTACATCTGAGCCCCTGAATCTTGCATTTTATCCTTTTTTTTATTTATAAAAGAAGGGAAGCGATTGGAGAGTGGAGGAGAGTGAGAAAGAGGAGGAATCTGAGGAAAGGAGGAATTATAAATATTGTATTCTGGGGAGGGCTAAACAAAGCAGACTTAGGAACATAAGTATCCAAACCCCATATGGAAGGCTTTGGCTAATAGATTTGATCACTGAGCTACAGGCTCTAGCTTAGCATCATGTTCCAATGAGTACTGAAGGGATCACAGCACAAATCCGAATGTCATACATTTGGAAATGGACTTGAATTTAAAATTGAATGGACTCCAATCCCGTGTGTGTGTTTCTTCTTAGGCTTCTCAAGCTTTACTGTTGCTCGTGTTACACGGTGTAACTGGATTCATGTTTTAAATACCATACATACAATTAACTCAATAAGGCCAGCGTGAATGGCTGTCTGTGGCCAACATAAAAAACTTTTGATATTATGACATTTTTGCTGATTCTGTTTCAAGGCTAGGATTAATCTACATAACGCTGTGTATTCAGTTTTTCTAGTCAGCCACGTATTAAACAGTTGTATGGAATGTGCATGGGACTACAGTCAGTGTACGTGTGTTTAGTATGAGTCCAGATCATACAGAACCAGCTTCTGTTTACTAATATGAGAGTTTCAGCATTGTTATTACGCTATCCAAATCGGTCAATTATGTGAGACATAAAAGTGTATATTATTAAGTGTAAGGTTTGCTAAAAGCCTGTTATGTAGAAGGCTTATTGTAAGGCCTTTTTATGTTACATTCAATCAAACTGGTAGTATTTACTGTATGTCTACAGTTCTTTAAAAATGTTCTTTACTTTATACTACAACAGCATGGGGTAGGTTTGTATAAATATTATAGAGGAAATGCTCTGATTCTGTGTTTGTTATATGAAGACTAATGGCATACTGTACCACAGTACGTCGAGTCTGTAGAGAAGGACAAGATGTTACCTTTATGTAAATGATATCAAGGCAGAACCGATGCGATCATGTCCTATATTGTTGTCTATTGTATGTGCTGGATGCTACAATGTGACATTGTATATACCATGTAGTGTCTGCTGATGTATAGTATGCAGTGCAATCTGCATTCTACTCAGGTGTTGAGGCTTTGTGAAGGCCATGAAAACCTAGAGCAAAGGACTTTCAAAATTGCCTGAAGTCAGTAATAGGTAAATAATGAATCCTCCTATTGTTGGAAAGCGATGTCTGCTCTAGTTGGCAGGCCTGGATGGCAGCTGCAATATTCTATCTACAGTCAAATTCCATTTGGTTGTCATCTTTCGTGCAAAAGTCACATTTAGCACATTAGACTGCTTTCATTTTGACATCACTACAGTGTCAATGGAGAGATGCATTTCAACATGGAAATCCTGCCAATTCCTCCCTTGTTTGCGGTTCTTGTTGTGTGAAAGTCGTATCCCTGGTAACAAGTTATTTAAATCTTCTGGCAACACAAGTTCCAACATTATGCACTGTCTACTGCAGGCAAACACAAACATTGTGCCTTATTGCATCCTATAAATGGCTGCTGTTGTGTTGGTGTTCTGAAGCCAAGGCTTGTCTGACACGGGTGTAATGTCACCTCTCAAACCTTGTCATCTCTAGTGGTTAGTATATCATGGCGGACACATTTAGACCAACAGCTCTTTCTTTGCCTGGTTATAAAGAGTAGTGTGCTATATGTGATGACATTCTTATTAGAAACACATTTGTTTTTGTTCGTATTTGCAGCACATATGCACTAATGAAGTAACCTAATTCTGAACCTACATCTCTCCTTCAGAACCATAGTGGACAGTCATCATCGTGAAGGAAATGTTATTCAGATGTTGCTAAATAAAGACAGTTTTACAGTTTTCTAAAGGGCACAAATGTTGCATGCTTGATTCTTTTAAGGCATTCAAAGGGTCACTTTAATGGTATGGCTCAAATGTGCTTTACCCAGTGTGTGAATGTGTGAGTGCACTGCAGCTGTCAAATACCATACAGACAGGCACAGGTGTCTGAGCGGACTGCAGATAACTTAAAGTGTGAGCCAGGACAGACTCTGGTAGACTGATACTTGTAGTGTGTTTTGGTTTTGGCCATGCTTATACTGTGTGTTTAAACATGTGCACAGTGTATATAGGTATAAATCTATGTTAGGCTTGAACTGATGATGATTCAATTGAAGTAAATGAAATAGAACAATGTGTCCCTACGCTGCCTTCAAAGATACAAAATGCCTCTATTCTATCTGACCACTAACAAACACATTCTCATCCCTCTGCCACATACAGCGCCCAGGAATCCCATCAGGGCCACGGATGCCTCATCAGGGGACTGCCTTAGGCCCCCCAGGACCTCCTTATGGTGGGGCCCCATTGATTCGTCCAGGGATGCCCACCCCCACTATGGAGCCCGTAAGGAAGCGGCCCCCAAACTCCCAACAGGTTCAACAGCAGCAAGCAGTCCAAAGCAGATCCAGAAAGTACGTTTTCAAAGCCATAATACACATACAGTTTATTGTCCAGTCAAAAATGACTGAATATAGTGTGTGTATGTGTGTTGTTGTTGTCTTAAATTAGTGCTGAATACATGTGTGGCTTGCTCTGGTTGAAATGACATCAGTCCCTCACTATCCTAGTAACAGCTTATATCAGGCTTGGGACTTATGCCTGCTCCATCAGCCTCCAATGGTCCACAGTGACCATCACTAACTAATGCGCATTGTACTGAATGTAATCATAAGTACATCATTATGAAACTCATATTTTCCCACCAACAACAGAAGGTTTGTATTTGTTTACGTGACCTGCGTGTGACCAGTGTGTCAGTCCCACACAGATACACTGAGAAAACAGTGCATCTGGTCCCTGGAAAAGAGAAGGAAACTAAACTGAACCAAACCACAAAAAAAACACTTTGGCTCCTTGGACTGGTGTTCAGACACTTCCTGAAATAGCCTGATCAAGGATTGTAGGTCCAGCGTGTCATGATGCCAGGTCTGACAGAATGGTGACCAAACACCACAAGGGCTGTGACATCATGGTGAACAAGAGGGATAGGTTGTCTGGTCGTTTTCAACCCTAGCAGTGTATTCAGTAGGGCTGAGGGCTGTTGAGATCAAATTAGCTGCATAAGATGAAAACATGCTACTGTTGCATCCATTTAACACAATGTAAACTGGGGCTTCTGTGCTCAGTGTGGACTTCAGTTTCTGTGCTTGTAGAGAAAACACTGGTGGGTTGTGTCTCTTGTCGCACATCAACCGCAATCTTAAATAGATTCACACCATTAACAAAACACAGCAGTAGTAAAACTCCACACAGAAATGAACACAAACACACCAAATGACACACAGGATCATACATACAAACACACGCACACATCTTCTGTCACATTGCCATCTAATATAGAAAAAATCAACCCATAGGAAGCCAATGGGAATTCCTGGAGCCAATGACATTGCTGCGAGGCAGATGGATATCAGAGAGGTCCAATCAGATTCCTCACTTGGATCCAAGTAGGCAGTCTCTTTTGATGCATGTTGGTTTTTGACAGCTTGCATTGAGTCACTCTAATTAGCCAGTCCAACATAAAATTAAGTAATTTCCTGAAATCCTTCACATATATCCCCCCTAATCTATTGGATATTTATGTTTGTGGCATGCTGTTTCCAACAACAAAAAATTCAGTGATGCTACAACGTATCTATAATATATATAACATGATAGGTGCAAGTTGAAATCCATAATCCTTCCGATGCATGTGAAGCCCTGCAGAGCATGATGGACTTGTGCTGGATAGGTACAGCATCTTCACACCCTGGGTCTGGGTTCATCTCTCAGACATGGACGTGGTGGCACTTGAAAGGATGCTTGCAAAACTGTCATTAGCATGACATGACAGGCACATGTCTTTAGCATGAGCACAAATGTTCTCATACAGGATGTTGTGAGTTTATGGCAAGTGTTCTGTTTTGGTTTTATGCTGACTAACAACCTGATTTGTCAGTCTCTGTTATCTTCAAATATTTGACTTTCTCTGCCAAGTTTATGTCGACGTCCATCGTGGTAGTCCTCCATAATGCAGATGTATACTCCAATCCCAAAAGTCAAGGCCGCAGTTCCCAGTGTTCAGTTTCTCATAAATCCTTAAACATCCTTCTGTCCGTCTCCAGTTAGAACTTATTTTTCCGCACTGATATCATCTCTTGAGACAGAAGCCCCCCAAGAGCTGTGTGATTTGTGGTGGTCACAGAGGACCATGGGAAAGTTTATTGTTGAGGGCAGATGGAGCCACTTCCTGTTCCAGCTGTATTATGATTTATCGATACGCTCACAATACATTCACACACACGTGCACAGGCAGACAGGAGAGTGAATTGGCTTTATTTCAATCCCTCCTGTTAATGCTACAACACTCACACATACACACAGCCTCACCCCCTCTGCCTGAACTGCTCAATGTTCTTCCCTATCCTCTTGAAATGAATCTATATCCTCACAAACATACACACACTTTGCAGTACAGCTGGGAACAACAGTTGGGCCTTCATTAAGTAGATGGGCCATGGACTGGAGTACAGTCACCATAGAAACATGTTATATTTATATATCCTCTCTCTCTCTTTCTGTCTCTCTCTCTCTCTTTCAACCCACTTCTCAGTGCCAAGAAAAGGAAAATGGCTGATAAGATTCTTCCACAGAGGGTAAGTGTTTGTTATTTGTCTACATATTTTGTTTATTTATGTACCAGTTAAACAGGGGATTGCATGTGGAGACGTGTGCTGAATAATTGAGAGTGAAAAGCATATTTTATGCGTTTCATGTTACAATAGCTGGTATCTTGGGACTGGACGTATTTATCCTTAAGAGGTAAATGAACAGATGTCTTGAAATCAGGTTAAAAAAGATCGCTCTAAAGCCCAAAACCAAAGGCATGAAGCAGGTTTTCTCACATAGGTTCCAGTTCCATATCAGTTCCTTATTCATTCAGTTGGGGGAAGTCCTACCACCTGTACCATACATGGGAATCTATCTTAATAAGGGAAACTACCAGCCATTCATCAATGATATTGGTCATCCAAATTGATTACAAAGTCTGTCTCCATGTGTCTGGTCTTCAGTATCAATACTGATTCTCACCTACAGTAACATTAAATTCAGAACTCATTTGCATTGCAATGAACTGCTGTGTACTTTTGGTAAACTTTGGTATAAAACCTATCCTCTAGATAACTGTTTGTCATAGATGAGTTTCACAATAGTGCATACAAATATTTTTTCACCTTCAAACCCACTTATCAAATTACTTGTATTTAGATCCGTGAGCTGGTCCCAGAGTCACAGGCGTACATGGACTTGCTGGCATTCGAGAGGAAACTGGACCAAACCATTATGAGAAAGAGGGTTGACATCCAGGAAGCAATTAAGAGACCAATGAAGGTACAGATGTCAATACCAATGTTGGATCATTCCAGGAAAGTCAAAAGGGTAAAAGAGCATGTAACCCTAACTGCAGTTGTGTAAGGTAGGCTACTCTCAATAGAGCAATTCCAATATCAATTACCATTAAAGCCAAGCAGATAGACTATTATGTTGGAACTTAATATCAAATGTGTCAGTTATATATGTAATGTACATATATTTGTATGTACATTCTGAGCCTGTTTGTAAACCTTTATAATGGCTGTTGCTGAACTGTGGATAACGAGGAGAACACAAAATAGTTCAAGCAAGATGGTAATCAGACAACAAGCATTAAGTTTAGCAATGTACGTGCTCCACAGTGTCCTTACTTCGTGTGGCCCACCAAAGGGAAAGTGTGACTATTAAGATTCGATTAAATAACGTACACTAACTGATTCATATATCCATGTTAACAGCAAAAAAGAAAGTTGAGATTGTATATATCCAACACGTTCAACCCTGCCAAGCCAGAACCTGATGATTCTGATGGCAGCATTGCATCCTGGGAGCTGAGGGTAGAGGGCAAACTCCTAGAAGATGTGAGTTTCTTGTTCCTGCAGACCTTTGAGTTTGCTTCAGATTGTTTTAATCTTGTTGTCTGTATATAATTACTGTCGTGTGAGTACATCCAACACTTTGAAGGAACTGAATTTGAATATGCTTTGTGGCTGTCAAAATACATTGTTTTGTATTGGTCACCCCTGTGTGCTTATCTTTCACATTACATAACCCCATTCAACTAATGTAAGGTAGACTTACAAAAACAACACTACAGTTGACCCCAAGATGAATGTGCAGCATTTGCATTTTCCAGACTGGCCTGCGTCTACTTTCTTTGCATATTTAATTACCCATGTCCTCCTTAATTCCCCAAAGTAATAATCAGACAATTGTGGTTTCTAAACACCTACTGAAATATTAGCTTTTTACTTCATGTCTTCTTACACTCAAGCCTGGAAAGCTGAAGAGGAAATTCTCCTCATTCTTCAAAAGCCTGGTGATAGAGCTGGATAAGGACCTGTACGGTCCTGACAACCACCTTGTGGAGGTAAACACACATGCTACAAAAACAAACATTTGCTAAATGGGTACACAGGGGCAGAGTTTTTAGAGTGACTTTGTGCGTAGGAATTTAGAATTTAAACAAGGGTGTGATAAACAGTGTTTCAGCTGTCGCATTGTTGTATCCAGTTGGTCAGAAATGCTATGCCTCAATCCAACCAACGGGAAAAGGAAAGCTAGATATGTATGTTGTTTCCTTCTAGTGGCATAGGACCCCCACCACGCAGGAGACAGATGGATTCCAGGTGAAGAGACCAGGGGACGTTAGTGTACGCTGCACCCTGCTCCTCATGCTGGACTACCAGGTAGGACAGTGGAGGGAAATAGCAATCCAATGCTCTAGAATAGTACAGACAAAGTCAATCTAGTATCAACAAAACCACATTCATATGATACTTGATTTGGATAATTCATTTATCTGGGTCTGAAACCCTAGCTCCTACCCCCCAAGCATATCTGCGTGAACATCATCAGATAACCTATTAGCATTGGGTCCGAGTACATTTACAGATGCTCTATAGGGGATTGAAGGGGATGTTGATACTATGTAACAAAATAGAAAAACCAGCCAGTTATATGTGCCTGTACAGTTGATATGCACCATAGTTGGTCATGATTGCTAAATTGACCCTATTTCCACTCATCCCCTATTTCCACTCATCCCCTATTTCCACTCATCCCCTATTTCCGATGTCCCCCCTCTTCTCCCCTTCAGCCTCCTCAGTTTAAGCTGGACCCTCGCCTGGCTCGTCTGCTGGGTATTCATACCCAGACCCGCTCCTGCATCATCCAGGCCCTCTGGCAGTACATCAAGACTAACAAACTACAGGACTCTCATGAGAAAGAGTATATTAACTGTGACAAGTACCTTCAACAGGTACTTCCTCAAAATGGTGTAAAGATTACGTTTTTCATTTTGTTAGGTAGCTTATGCATTGATATTTGGATTTTTCAGCATTGGTATATGTACTTTTTAATAGAAATATTGTATATTGTTACATGTAGAATTGATCTTGGTGTGTTTGCCTGTATTATACAGAACAGTATTTTTGGAGTGTGTTGGTGGATGCACACCCCTTATGGGACATTTTCTCTCCCGTAGATCTTTGACTGTCAACGTCTCAAGTTTTCTGAGATTCCTCAGCGTCTGACTAACATGCTTCTTCCTCCAGACCCCATTGTCATCAACCATGTAATCAGGTACAATGTTTGCTTAATAAGCCCTCAGTCATTAGTTTAAGGTACACAACATAGTACTTGAGGGCACGCGTGCAAAAAAACCTCTAAAATATATTTGAGACAATTTCAACTACTTCTGTGAAAGTATGTACATCTTCACAGACCCATCATTTAAAATAATGTAAAAGTAATAAGATTACTTAGCACAGCATTGAGGCTCACATAAATCTGTTATACTATACTAAACCATTAATTTAGCAAAGGTTAGTAGAGCCTAATTAGCTGTTTGTTCCTCGGGGACATTGGGCAGTGAATACTTATTTCTTGTATGTTTTGTTTCTTAGACAGGTTGAATGAGAGAAGGAAACTGAAAAAAATTGGGGATAACAGCACAGAAAGCAGGAGCTGAAGGCAGGGGTGACATCCATTGAGGGGAGGGCTTAAGAATGACACGCAGGGAGTGTTTAACACCACAGCTCCACTTTCACGTCTCACAAACAAAGGTCTGTGTTTTTATCAGTGTTGACCCTAATGACCAGAAGAAGACCGCGTGCTATGACATAGATGTGGAGGTGGAGGACCCCTTAAAAAGCCAGATGAGTGGCTTCCTGCTCTCCACAGCCAATCAGCAGGAGATCGCATCTCTAGACAACAAGGTTAGCTCATCCAAGTGGTCGTATTTGTTCGGTGGACACATAGAGCAGGGGAAAAGTCACTTGTTCTTTTCCATACTGTAATACTGGAACAAAACAAATCTGTCACTGAATTTATTCTGGGATTGTGTACTGAGAAGTGGAATATGAATGGCTAGATATTAGAAATAAGGATTTCAGCCATGTTTTGTGACCAGGCCATTGTGAGACATGTCAGAGCCAGCTATGTCCTACGCAGTCCTCCACATGTCTGTATTCTGGTATGTTGTCCTCAGATCCATGAAACCATAGAGTCTATTAACCAGCTGAAGATCCAGAGAGACTTCATGCTCAGCTTCTCCAAAGATCCAAAAGGCTACATCCAGGACTGGCTCTGCTCCCAGAACCGAGACCTGAAGGTGAAGACATCTGCTACCATAGCTGTGTGCCACTTTAACTTTCAAACTTACTTAAGAATACAGAGAAACACTTTACCAATACATTCCAATGAATTACATTATTAAGAGTCAACATTTAACTTAATACTACTTTTCATGATCATTTTGTAGTCTTCCTCAGTTCACCTTCCTCTTCAGTTGTTGAGATCACTTCTCAAGTGCTTTGTGCTTGAGGGTGTGGTTATCACTTTACATCGCAGTACTTTTGGTGTAAATGAACAACTGTCCCAGACGAATGTCTAAGTGACTGGGGACAAAGGGGTTGGATCATTTAGGTCTCAGCTAATACGGTTGTTCAGCCCACAATACAAGCTAAACAAAATCAATGCAAATGTTTGACTACTATTACTATTGTCTCTGGAATCAGTTGATGACCGATGTGATGGGGAACCCTGAGGAGGAGAGAAGGGCAGAATTCTATGACCAACCATGGTCTCAGGAGGCTGTAAGCCGTTATTTCTACTGCAAGGTACGTTCACAGTTACTTATGTAAGTTTCGGAAAAGATGTCAGGTATCGTTCACAGCAGTGCCTCAGGGAGATGTGTTCCAGTTTTAGGTTCTGACACGAAGGTTAAAGATTGAAACTAAAAGGCGGGCAAGCATGGGCTGGGTTGGCATTCCCACAGAACTAAAGAATCAAACGGTGTACATTTCCCAAAGGTTTCACAAATGGCTAGCAATGTTCATATGCTACCAACTGAGTTTCTACTCTACAACCACTCGCTTTCTCAAATTGAAAAGTAAAAAAGGGTTACCTAAAGTAGCCTTGGAGAAGACAACAAAATTGCCCTTGTACTTTCATTCACTGACATTATGCGGTTACGCTTCTTAATGAACGACCTCAAACCTTTTAAGGAGTCAGTGCAGAGGACACCTGTGACCTTCTGCTGGAAGGATTCTCTGTACTCACAGTGTTTTCACATTTAATGTGAGCACCTGGCAACTGTGGTATCTAGTATGGGCCATTCTAGAAGGAATGTAAATAACAATGGTGTCTATGAAGCATCATTGCTCATTCTGGCTTCTGCTAGATGTGCTTCTGATTTGTATGCCTAATTGAGGCCTCGCCTTTAACGGTGGTCCTTGCCCTGTTTGTACTCTGGCATGGTATGAAAAGTCTAATGCTTAGCTTAGGTCATCCTAAGGTCATCATTCTTTTCACTGACATTTTTTTGTTCCGACAGATTCAACAACGCAGACAAGAGCTGGATCAGGCCTTATCTGTTCGTAACACCTAAAGCTGTCGCAGAGGAAGCAGTGACGTAGACCCATAAGTAGTCACTGACTACAATTCAACTTCTGATAGAGCCTCATCGAGAGGTCCTGGTGTGTCCTGGTCTTGATGACCTTGGGAGGCTCTTTGGAAGTGACTAAAATAAGTATGCTGCAGTATCCATTAGGCTATAAAACCTCTGTATAATAGCCAAGTCCACCTTCATGTCAAACCTCAACCAAATACAAAAAAAGAATTGTATATCAGTAGGCCCTCTATATAGTTGTCAAGCAATAGAATACAGTTACTCAATGGATTTCCAATGATTGGGACTTTTATTTAGTCGGGGGAAAGGTATACAGATGTGAGTGGAGAATGACAGTTGAGCATTTGTGTTGGGCCATCTTCAGTCATCCCCTGGAACATCCAGTCAAGTGCTTCCTTGATCTTGTGCTTGTTATACTCCATCCGAACAGTCAATATCATACTGAATGTATTTTTACATTTATGATTAACATTTGTTTTGTAGAAATTAAGGTCTCAAGACTCAAAATCCATCCCTTGATGCTATTTTGCATTGAAATAGTACCGTAGGTACTGTTTTATACAATGTGCACCAGAACAGGTTTGCTGTAACATGTGCTGTATAGGAAAAGCTTTATACATGGTTTGTATGCACTGTGTTTTTGCATTTGAGATGGCGTCTTGTACAGCCAGGGTGTAGTCACCCTGAAATTCCAAAGATATTGAGCTCATATGTCTAAAGAGAAGGGGAACATATGAAAAACTATGCCCAAATTCTGATGCCAAATTATTGATACTACATCAAATGCAACAAGAATACAACTAGACAAAGAAGAACTGGTAAATACTGCAGGGTGTGGTACCAATATTAGTTGTGGAAGTGTGCACTGTACAGTACACCATAGGCTGTGTTACATAACGTTTTGAGCATCATAAAATAAAATAAGGTGTTACATTATTCTCAACACAAGTGTAAGCAGGAGATGCTTGCTTCTCTAGCCAATTCCACCGGTAGACTTTATAGGATATCTTGGACCAGAGTTGAGAAGGGGAAAATGTGAGGCTCCACAAGGTTTCACGAAAGACTGTTTAAATTGTATATAGTGTTATTTGATTTATAAATACATGACCATTGCTGAGAATGAAATACCTCGTGAAATGTTACATACACATGTTTGCTGAGTTAAGTTACAACAGATTTGAGTGGGAGGTTAAACGTTCCACAGTTTGGAATGCACTGTCTTTATTGAGTATGCACTGTCTCCTCTAGATTCCTAGTATCTTATCAATGGAGTACTTATTTCAAAAGGAAATGGTAGGTAGATCTGTTTTTATGTTGTTTGGGCATTGACAATGGCACATGGAAGGGACTTTTACTCTGAATACAAACTGTGATCATGAAAAGATATTTTAGTCAAAATGTGAACATGAAGATCTATTGTCCTACCATAGCCTAGAGTGGAAAGGTTAAAAATATTTAGGAAAACAATTCATTATAAAACACTGTAAGATATCCTTTCCAGCACCCTCAACTAGATGCAGATAATTGTTCATCAAACCAAATCAACTTTACTGATTATTTTCAATTAATAAAATACTCACAAAGTGTTCTTGATTTTTTGATTGAGGTGGAAAGTTTGCTTGTTGTGAAAGAAGAGGAGTTTAAGTAATTTACAACCTTAAAGCCTCAGAAATCTGACGTTTGTGATTTTGACTCTTTATTGTATTTATTTTACTATGCATGTTGTGCATTTATCCACATGTTGTGTCCCAGGAAGGACTTTGATCCATAAAAAAGAAATGGAAACTGCGTTTTGTGTTATACTTCATATGTTCACATTCTTGTCTCAATGTCTTCCCAAATGCTACTGTTCAATGAAATGGTCTCTAGAAAGTGTATTTTTCCTATACACTGATTAAAAAAAGGGTCTGATAGCTACAGGTAGGAAGGCAACTGATCACACGCAGTTGAGCACTGATAGGATCAGGCCATCACTGAAAAAGCTCCGCTCAATAACAACGTTTTCATACAGGATGAGAGACATTTCCCATGTTGGCTGACAGTTTAGATAGCATATTTCTCAGTCCTTTAACAATATGTTTTTACGTATTGCTATTTTGAATAACTCCTACCTGGTTAAGTGCCCCCAACCCACACCCGTCTGTTTAATTCATAATGCTTGGCAAATTGACAATTTGCTGCTTTCACAAGTGGAAAGGAATGATTGCAAGTAATTGCACTATTATTCCCTCCGCATGAAGTGCTCTTCTGTTCGATTTATAAATGGCATTTTTTAATTTATTTTTTGCTGTTTTTGAGCATTTTTTATCGGAATCTGATGACGTGTATTTGACGTATACCGTATTACCCAGCCCAAAACCCACGTTACAGTGTTGAAGACTCTATGAGGGGTGGAGCTAGAAGAATAACTCGGGCTTTCATTGGTCAGTGAGCCGGTATCGGGGACACGCGAGCACTGAACGAATTCTTAAGCCTCTAGCAATCTAACATCGTTGAACCGCCGGCGAAGAGGAACGAGAGTGGTAAGACTTTTTTTCAACGCGATCACACAAAACTATTTGATATAGCTTTACCTTGATGACACTAATAGAAAATATAGCTTGGACAGTTTTAACCGTGTCATATAAATGGTGAGCAAGGTTAGTTACCCATCTAACATGGCTAGGCTAACGCTTTGGCTGGCTAACTAGCTTTTGAATAGACAAAGCAGTACAAGAAGGACCACGAGTAGGCTAGTTGGCTACATCCTGTAGCTAGCTAAGAATTGTAAAATCCCGCGGACTAGTATTTTTTGTAGCTTGCCAGAAAACCCAGGTCTGAAAAGGGATGTTTTAAGAATCGATTAAAGGGGCAACTAGACACATCAAAGACATTTTCCAAGATGTGCTCATGCCAGCTGTCTTGCTTTGCAACGCGTGAGCCGCCACGGCACTTGCTAGCTGAAATCAGACCGAAGAAGATGGCTTGTTAGCAAGATTGGGGCCTTTGCTTTTTACCATCACAAGGCCCGATGTCACTTCAACTGAATTTAATTACCTGTCAATGCTGGCCAGTGTATATGATAAACCGCTACCTTTTGCCGCAGTACCCATGCTACTTATAAACACCCAATATCAAATCTGGATGATAATAATTTATCCCGCTGTACAGTAGGAACACGTGATGGTGGCCTACTGCCGTAGCGGGCCACCAAGCCATGATGATGTAGCAGGCTGGCGTTCTCAAAAGCCGGTATTGTGCAATAGCGTCATACTACTGTCTAGCTATATCCGTAGTGACTCCACCGATCAGTAGAACAACTTTTGGATACGGAAAAACAGTGACGGCCTTTTGATTGATTTCCATTCATGGTTAGCCGAAATATAGCTTACACATGCATGGATATCACTACGACAATCCTAATGACGAGTGATTGATTGATTTAAGTTATTATTATAATCCTTTTATCCCTTTCGCTCCAGCTTTTGGACGAACGTCTATGCACACAGAACAGTTACATTCTTGTCACTTGTAACTGGGCTGTCACAGAGAATAAACAGTAAACGGCATTTACCATTGATGACAGTCAGATTCTGGTCATCTGGCTTCTCTCGGCATTTGTATGTTTTTTGTTTGTTTGTTTTTTTCGGCTAAGCGTCCGTCTTTTTTGTCTTGGTCAAATTCTTCGAAGTGCACTGTCGGGGGCTTATGTAGAGACTCACCAGGGGGGGTAAAAAGCACATTGTAGATGACCATAGACCTGTCCCCCTTTCTAATCCTGAGGTCACTGTGCTTTGTTGTTTTCAGCTCGCTGTCTTCAGGTGTCAAACTCTGCCTGAAGTCTATAGCAGCCATGCCATCTGACCTGGCCAAAAAGAAGGCAGCCAAGAAGAAGGAAGCTGCTAAAGCCCGCCAGAGGACCAAGAAGACGGATGAGAACGAAGACGGAGAGAGACCTGAAGATGGGCTGGAAAACGGAGATGGAGAAGATACCAACGGTAAACTGAAGTTTTGACCACACTTGGTTAGAATTTAGTTTCAGGAGACCAGAACAATCAACCAAAGAACTAGTTACCCACCAAATCACAACATCGGTTTCAAGATCTTTAGAGGATTTCCAGTGTTTTATTCTAAATTTTAGGCTTGAACTTGACTCGTGCACCACACATTCAAACCAACCAATGTTCCACACAGGCCAATAACACACATTCCTGTTATTTCATATAGAGGTTTGATTCCGATTTACAATTTTTTTTCTGTGGCATGTCTTTTTTTAAACCCTGCTGCAATAGGTATGGATAGCTTGGCCAAGGAGCTGGATGAGTTTGAGCTGAAGAAGACGGAGGCGCGGGCGGTGACAGGGGTCCTGGCGTCCCACCCCAACAGCACTGATGTGCATATTGCAAGTCTGTCGCTGACCTTTCATGGCCAGGAGCTTCTCTCTGACACCAGTCTGGAGCTCAACTCTGGTCGACGCTACGGGCTCATCGGCCTCAACGGCACAGGTAAATAAATTAAAAAAATTGTCCTGTGGGACACCCTTCCTTTTCTTGGGCTGCATAGTAGTAAATCTGTGTGTATGAACCAGTGAAGGACTTAGGTCTGGATGGATGCTGGTCAAAGACCAGTTCCATTCCCTCACCATGGGTATACTAGACATAAAACATTGTTTTTCCCCTGCAGGCAAGTCAATGCTGCTGTCTGCCATTGGCCACAGAGAGGTGCCCATCCCAGAGCACATAGACATCTACCACCTGACCCGTGAGATGGCACCCAGCGAAAAGACGGCCCTGCAGTGTGTGATGGAGGTGGACCAGGAGAGGATTCAGCTGGAGAAGGAGGCAGAGCGTCTGGCTGCAGAAGACTGTGAGTGGCTCTGTCATCATCTGTTGTTAACATGGCTTTTTTTTTTTTACTAACCAAATGGAAAATACATGATTTAATAGTTGTAGGACAGTAGGTTGGTTAAAACACAGAATCAACAAGCTTTTGGCGTATGATAAGTCATAGTCGAGGGTAGTATTCCACGTTACCATGGGAACTGTTCACCGTGGCAGCCTCCCTTCCTAGGCGTGGTACACTAGCTTCCTTGTTCAGATCTGCACGTCATGCCAAACCTTTCATGGTGTCACGTCTGGACAAGGGAACAACACACTCAGAACAGGGTCAGAGGGATAACAGGAAGTGGGCTTTGGTTGTCCTATGAATCTTTCTTTTTTTTTCCTCCACCTCTTCACCTTTCATCCATTGGTACCATTTGTTGTCTTGTTTTTTTTGTACCTTATCGACTCAATTCGTTCCCTTCTGCTGTGCTCTTCAGCCGAGTGCGAGAAGCTGATGGAGCTGTACGAGCGGCTGGAGGAGCTGGATGCAGACAAGGCGGAGGTGCGGGCCTCCAGGATCCTCCACGGCCTGGGCTTCACTGGGCCCATGCAGCAGAAGAAGCTCAAGGACTTCAGCGGAGGCTGGCGGATGCGTGTCGCTTTGGCCAGGTTGGTGTGAGCTACCCTGGAACAAAAACAGCCCCAGGGATAAACGGGCGGACCTGCGTGGAAATGATGTAACGAAAGGCCGAATGATAGCGCCCGTGCCGAGCAGCATGTTCACAGTGCAAGGGCGCGGTGACAAAAATGGACCGAAGCGTTTTTCTGATCCATGCAGTTTGGTCAATTGTTGGACCCTTCTAGTTGCTGTTGCAAGAAGGATTACTCAGTGTTTCTGTGTGAACATTCAGCTCTTGACAGGAATCAGAAAGGAGGATTGAGGCTGGACCTGCTCCCTGTTGTAAGATTCTGCCATATATCAATGTTGTGTCATCCTCCCCTGCAGAGCCTTGTTCCTGAAGCCGTTCATGTTGCTGCTGGATGAGCCCACCAACCACCTGGATCTGGATGCCTGCGTGTGGCTGGAGGAGGAGCTTAGTCAGTAAGTGTGTGCACATGTGCCAAGACCGCCAACAATGGGATTCTGTCTCAAATCACGTCAGGGATTGTACTCGTTCATGAGTGGTTCCCACTGTGAAGGCTGCCACATTGCACACACACACACAAAAAAACTTTCACTCATCTAATTGTTTCATGTAGTTGTGGAGCCATGTTTTAGCCTATAGAATTCAGAGGGAGAAAATGTCAGAGTTTGACTCACAGTTTTGTGAATTTGTTTGCTGCTTCCTTTCTGTGTACTAAACTATGCTCAACTTTTTGTGTTCTCCAGGTTCAAGCGCATTCTTGTCCTAATATCCCACTCTCAAGATTTCCTCAACGGCGTATGCACCAACATCATTCACTTGCACCAGCGCAAGCTGAAATATTACACGGTAAGCGCGAATATCGAGCCAGCACAGTTGGTTCTCTTTTTAGATATTTGAATTGGCTCTGTCTAAACAAATGGTAGTCCTCAACATGACCTGGCTGGTCTGTTTTTACTTACGGAAAACCACCAAGTTCAGCTAAACCTGAAGGGACATTGAGCTGTGTGAAGTAAGGTTATGGCCTCGTTCCAGGGAAACTATGACCAGTACATCAAGACCAGGGAGGAGCTGGAGGAGAACCAGATGAAAAGGTTCAACTGGGAACAGGACCAGATCGCACACATGAAGGTAATGGGGCACCTCTTGGAACCCATGGAAAGAAGTTGTAAACATACATTTTAATTGATATCTTGTCAGCGTTAATTGACCAACTTTGTTAGTTTCAGGGCATTATGTCAACAGTCATGAATGTGCTTTAAAAGACATCCAAGAAACTATGTAATGTGCTTTGGAAAACAGTATTTTGATGGCTTCCCCCCCCCCCTGTGTTGTTTTCTGCCCCCAGAACTACATAGCCCGGTTTGGTCACGGCTCAGCCAAGCTGGCCCGCCAAGCTCAGAGCAAAGAGAAAACCCTGCAGAAGATGGTGGCTTCAGGCCTGACTGAGAAAGTTGTAAATGACAAGGTAAGAAGGTTGATTAGAAGGTGATCTAGAAAACATGACAACATAGAACCAGTTGTATTATTAAACAGCACAATAAGTGTTTGATTGTTTCCAGTTTGCCTTCTGTGTTCTGTTGGACTGCTGCTCTGAAATGATGTGAACAAAAGGCCGAATTGTAGTGCCCCTGTCAGGCAGTGTGTTCTGAGTGCAGGGGTGCATTGACAAAAACTAGACCGAAGCGTTTCTCTGATCCAAGCAGCAAACTGACTATACGCACCTTTAGGGGGGGGGGTACTGACAAAGATGAGAAATACGTGCTTGAATTCTGACACTTTCCAATTGTAAGATGATCGAAAAGACAGTATTCTTACCCTTCACTCCTTATCTTGTCCCTAGACGCTGTCATTTGTTTTTCCTCCCTGTGGGAAGATCCCCCCTCCTGTCATCATGGTCCAGAACGTCAGCTTCAAGTACTCTGATGACACTGTGAGGAAACATTCCCCATCACCTTCACTTTGACTGCTTCGTTTGGAGATTTAAAGAAACGTTTTACCCTCTCTTTTGTAAAATGTGTTTTCTTTTGCTTTTTAAAATGCTGTAGCCCCATATATACAAGAACTTGGAGTTTGGGATTGATCTGGACTCTCGAGTGGCCCTTGTGGGGCCCAACGGAGCCGGCAAATCCACTCTGCTCAAACTGCTCACCGGAGAAGTAAGCTGTAGGGATCTAGAATGCATGTTCAATGTCATTTACAACTTGTCGACGCTAATTTCACAATGTGATTCCCTCCATTATTGACTCGTGTCTGAACTCATAATACCACATTGTTAAAAATGAATATAGAGTAATGCAGTTTGATGTTTTTAATGCGCTGATCTCTGAAGTGTCTGGTTGGGAATCCTATTCACCTCTCCGCTTGGTGTCCACTTTCCATAGCTCCTCCCCTCAGATGGTATGATTCGGAAAAACTCCCATGTGAAGATCGGCAGATATCACCAGGTATGTTCTTGCATATTCCAAATCTCCTCCTTTTTGGTTCCGTGTGAGACGGTCTGAATTTAGCTAACCATGTTCAAACGTATCAGCACGGAATGTCAAATGCAGTACCTGCTGTACAAAGAGGTCACTCTGAAATGATCGGTTTTCCCAAATGCATTATTTTAACCAGTACACATCGTCTCATGTATTTCTGTACCCCCTTGCAGCATCTCACAGAGCAGCTGGAGCTTGATCTCTCCCCTCTAGAGTACATGATGAAGTGTTATCCAATGATCAAGGAGAAGGAAGAAATGAGGAAAATCATTGGACGCTACGGACTTACTGGCAAACAGCAGGTACGTTCATCCTCTGGGGTAGCTGATCTTGGTGACACTGGGAAACACAACATAGTCTATGGTGGATTTTCCGGTACTAACGTGGGGACCTGTTAGGTTGGAACCATTTAAAACACCGCTTGCTTACAAATCACTTGTCCACTCCTCACCACCAGGTGAGTCCCATCAGGAACTTGTCCGACGGTCAGAAATGCCGGGTGTGCTTCGCTTGGCTGGCTGGGCAGAATGCTCATATGCTCTTCTTGGACGAGCCCACCAATCACTTGGACATAGAGACCATCGATGCCCTGGCTGACGCCATCAACGAGTACGAAGGAGGCATGATGCTGGTCAGCCACGACTTCAGGCTCATCCAGCAGGTAGGATTAACATCAAGATCTGAAGTAGCACATCTGTTTTTAATGACTATTTCTTTTAGTTTAAAGCCATGTAAAGGGTCCTAGGGCTTTGACATTTGTTTGCAACTGCGTTCAATGTATGGTGCCCTGACAGACCTGGCAAGCCCCACCTCAAGTCCTCTGCTTGTTATATGTTATGGTTCAATTGTTTCCGTTGATCAGTTTTATGGTCTCTTCTCTTGGGCTTGAACTTGCCCCTAGTCAGTTGATATTTGGACCTGTTGTGGATGTGGCTAAACTGCTTAGAGGCCATGCTGCCCAACTTGGCTGATCTTTGGATGTTTACTCATGCGATGCGTCTTGTTTTCCCAGGTGGCCCAGGAGATCTGGGTGTGTGAGAAACAGACCATCACAAAATGGACCCGGGGCATTTTGGCCTACAAGGACCACCTGAAATCCAAGATCGACAAACAGATGCATGATATTTAAACAGAAAAATAAAGATATCCCCAGGTTCAAGACAACACTCTCCCAAGACTTGACATTTATTGCCCATTCTCTCTACACGCTGTATAGCTGCCCCCTCCCCTCCCCCTCCACAAGCATGCGATTACTGCATTTCAAGATGGCCGTCCCATTTAGGTCTTAAAGCTACCTCACTGGCTTTTGGACAAGTCTGTTAAGTTTATGGTCGTGGTTACCTGTACATGTAACCATTAGTAGGCATATGAAATCTGGATTTCAAGTGTATTTAATAAAAGGATGTGGCTGCACTTATGGTTCATTTTTAAACATTGTTCATATTCGGTAAGTTGAGATGGTAGGATGTAAACTGCATATGCCGCCTATCATTTTGTTTCCTTTTACTCAAGTGCTTTTATTTTTATTTAACGCTGTACCTGCAATAATGGGATTGTCTGAATAAAGGAGTATAAAGACTGGAGTTGGAGACCTGTATATTTGTACTTTCCAAATGTCAGAATGCATTAAATGTAGTGTATCTACAAAAACAGTAATTTAGTTGTGGCACAAATAATTTGTACAAGTACAGTACATGTAATGCATTTACCCATCCAGAAGGAGTTCATACAATCTATATAAGCAGTGGGTATTTTTCATTACATTTTATGTATCTAGATTTGTGAGCAAGAATATACAGTTGAGACTTAATAGGGAGATGGGGTATTGGATATTACTGTTTGATAGAAAGTGAGTTTGTGAACAAGTTGTGTTCTACAAGATATGGAAGATGTTGACACCAGCTGAACATGTTTTTAACCACTTTTAGTAATATCTGCTTAAGTCATTGGATAATAACTGATGACAATACATGAATTGTTCACACCCTGTAACCCCTTAAGGTCAAAGTACATGCAATGGGTTTAGTTTTTATGAGTGTCAGTTTTCCCAAATTGGTGATTGGACAAAATAAGATTTTGGATAAGACACGATACGAAAGATGGAACCATGAGAATAATTGTTGTTAAATTTGAATGGCTTGGCTTGGAATCATTAAACTACTGAGATAAAAAATTGGAGCTTCTGTTTGAAATGTGTACTTAGAGACATCGCTATCACTGCCTAATTTGTGAAATGGGTCTAACTGCACACATTAATGAGTTATTTGCCCCCACAAATCCAAAAAGACACGATAGTGTAGATCTACATGCTTTATTTCTGCTCAAAATATCACCATGAAAATCATATTTTATGAGACACAGGAATGTTTTGAAACAGGTTCTGGTGACTTCTATTCAGCATCCTTTGCCTGAGTGGAGAAAAATAATAATATAGCACAATTACTACCTCTTCACACACCGAACCAGTTGAATGAATTGACTTAAAAATATATTTGATGTGTCAAAGGGGCCTTTTCATGTGCTTTATAACTGATGTGGTTATGAAGTTAGTTGAACCACTATTAGGTGGAAAAGCTGGTCTTTACCTTGCCAGAATCTCGGCTCTTTGCTCTCAGCTTGTTGACTTGAGACTCAGCGATGTCAGCACGCTCCTCAGCCTCCTCCAGCTCATGCTGAACCTTCCTAAACTTGGACATGTGGGAGTTGGCCTGCTCCTCCTGGAGGACAGGGGAGTGGAACATCAGCATTTAAAGTATGAATGAAGTCATCTGGCTGTCAGCAGGCAAGTACACACTAAATATAATTTGTCTGATGTGGAAAAATTATACATGTTTAATTATGTTTAATCATTTTGTTATTTTATTTACAAAATCATTTACTAAGATTGTGGTGAGGGTGTGTGTGTGTGTGTACACGTACAGCTTCCTCTGCCTGTCTCTTGTAGACCTTCACTTTAAGCTGCAGTTTATCCACTAAATCCTGAAGTCGGGCTACATTCTTCTTATCCTCTTCAGTCTGGAATAGAAAGGAAATGAGCAGGACTGTAATGTTTTATGAATGAAGGGTGACTAATTTACGGTTGACTGTTTGTTGATACCTGGTAGGTCAGCTCCTTGACCCTGCGCTCGTACTTGCGGACCCCCTTGATTGCATCTGCACCCCTCCTCTGTTCAGCATCAACCTCGCTCTCCAACTCACGCACCTGTTCAGAGGATGCTATTTACATGGACAGTTTCTATATGCTAAATTCTGAGGTTATACAAAACAAAATAATGACATTTGAGTTTGAAATAGCTATCACATGCAGTTAGCTATAAGAGCTACTGTAGTTCTAACTGACCCTGCCCTCCAGTTTCTGGAGCTGCTTCTTGCCACCCTTCATGGCTAGGTTCTCTGCCTCATCCAGACGGTGCTGCAGGTCCTTGACTGTCACTTCCAGATTCTTCTTCATCCTCTCAAGGTGAGAGCTGGTGTCCTGCTCCTTCTTCAGCTCCTCAGCCATCATGGCCGCCTGCAACCATTGTGGGGAGATGAGATCATGGATTGAGTTTGATGCATGAAGATGCATGAAGATATGAGGAGTGCATGTGACAAAATTGAATATGTAGTGAGAGGAAAAGTTTATGGAAGAATGAAGATGAGGGATGGGCAGATACTGTGTGTTAGTATAGTGTTGACATGTAGTTGTAATAATAAGTAAGGAGTGTATAAGTGTATAATAAGTGCAATCTCATATGAGTTGGCCACACCTACAGGTTAATTACTCCTCATTTAATAAACCAAATGAATATGAATCAGTACAATAATGAAAAAATAAACAAGTAATCTTATCTAAAAACTCACGTCAGTGATGGCCTTCTTGGCCTTCTCCTCAGCATTTCTGGCCTCCTGGACAGTGTCTTCCACCTCTCCCTGAACCTGAACCAAGTCAGACTCAAGCTTCTTCTTGGTGTTCAACAGGCTGGTGTTCTGGACAGAAGGAGATGCAAAGAGTCAAACCTGTGAACTTGTAAGAAATTAGTTTTGTTGTAAAAGAGCCTCTGGACTGGCTAACCTTTCCATAGTCTGGATGCACGTTTTATGTTGTTATACTATGTGTGTGGATCTTGTACACACCTGGGAATGCAGCAGTCCCACTCTCTCACTGGCGTCCACCAGCTCCTGCTCAGCCACTTTGCGGCCTCTCTCTGTCTGCTCCAGACCCACTCTTAGCTCTTCAATCTCAGCCACCATCAGACCGTTTCTGCGTTCCACCATGGCAGCTTGTTCCTTCATGTCTTCTGAGGCACGGACAGCATCATCCAGGTGCAACTGGGCATCCTGAGTAGCAAAGATTAGGACATTCGAGGCATTATAAAAGGGGGGAAATTAATATGGTCACCAAACTTAGTTTTCATGCGTGTGCCATGCAATACATTTACTGCAGGGCATTTTAAAATGCATCTCTCAGTTTTTTTTTATTGATTTAAAAAAAAAGTAAATTGGTGAGGATTTACCTTGAGCTGTGCCTGTACGTTCCTCAACTGCTTCTGGGACTCAGCAGCCTGGCGGTTAGCATGGCTCAGCTGGATCTCCATCTCATTCAGGTCTCCTTCCATCTTCTTCTTTATTCTCAGGGCGTCATTTCTGCTACGGACCTCAGAGTCCAGGGTGCTCTGCATAGAGTCCAGCACTCTCTGGCTGCTCCTCTTGATCTGCTCCATCTCCTCATCCTTCTCTGCCAGCTTTCTGTCCACCTCACCCTTGACCTGGTTCAGCTCCAGCTGCACACGCAGAATCTTGGACTCCTCGTGTTCCAGGGTTCCCTAAGGAAATCAAAATATTGAGTGTGATGCACAGCTGCGGTGCATGTTCAATACAAATAGTTATTTGTCACTTCAAAATCTATGAAATACCTGATCAGACAGGTATTTTGATCAAGTTTTTTATATCACAAAGCTAGATTGCACCTCAGCCTCCTCCAGTGCCATCTGGAGCTCAGACTTCTCAGTCTCCACTGTCTTCTTGGCCTTCTCCAGCTCGTGGATGGTCTTGCCAGTCTCTCCTATCTGCTCGCTCAGGTCAGTGATCTCCTCTGTGAAAAGAAATATGATTCACAATTCACTCAACTAAATAACAATTAATTTCAGTTGAAAAACAATGACATGCTATTGTTGTTCCTATTGGTGCTGGTGGACTAATCAACTTAAATGCTTGGGACCTGTTTGTTGTAATTGAAGTGTGTCATTGTTTAGCTTACGTTGCAAGTTCTTGTTCTCTCTCTTCAGAGTCTCCAGCTGGTCAAGAGCCTCCTCATAGGAGTTCTTCATCTTGAAGAGCTCTGTGCTGAGAGAACGAGTCTCCTTCTGAGCTCCCTCAAGCTCAGCCTGGCCCTCCTCAAACTTCTGCTTCCACTCTGCAAGAACCTTGAAGGAAACACGTACCATGACAGTGCTGAGATGCTGGAAGATTTTTAAATAATAAAACATTTATAATAAGATAAAAATCAATTTAAGAATAGTTCTTTGTTCATCTGATACCTTGTCAAAGTTCCTCTGCTTCTTATCCAGGTTGGCAGCCAGGGCATTGGCTCTCTCAACATCAATCATGAGATCCTCCACCTCTCCCTGCAGCCTCTGCTTGGTCTTCTCCAGAGAGGCACACTTGGAGTTGGTGGCCTCAATGGTCTCTTCAGCTTCCTGAAGACGCTGAGCCAGCTTCTTCCTGTTACGGCAAAAAAGGAAACCTGTCCTTATCTTGATGGCAGGGTCTAAGTGATTAACCAAACATCAGAGCCCCATAGCCCACCAGCCAACTGATTAAAATGGCTTTTTGGAGACAGCTTTCCAGATGAATGTATTTCCGTGTATTGCTGCCTGAGAACAGACTTCCATTGGCTTACTTGGCCTCCTCCAGCTCCTCTGTCCTCTGGATGGCATCAGTCTCATACTTGGTTCTCCACTGAGCCACCTCAGAGTTAGCCTTGGACATGCCACGTTGCAACTCTGCCTTGGCCTCCTGCTCCTCCTCAAACTGCTCCCTCAGCAGATCACAGTCATGGCGGGCAGACTGCACACCATGGGCCAGTGCATTCTTAGCCTGGAAGAAATGTTCAAGTTAAGAGTTAAAGGTTTGACTCAGGTAACGGAGTTATAATCAACAGCCTTTGGTTCCTCTCTGAAATCTGGATATCTGAGCCCTGTCTGCAGTCTTACCTTGACTTCCTCCTCAATCTGCCTTTTCAGCTCCTCAATCTGCTGGGTGTAGGCCTGTTTGCTCCTGGTCAGTTGTGAAACCAAAGAATCCTTCTCTTCCAGCTGGCGACCAAACTCACCTACGGGGAAGAAAATGGACTCTTGTTAGGACAAGCACTTCTAAGACTGAGATTAACCCCTGCTGGTGGACCACGCAGAGTTTTATTCTACCTGCATTGATTAATGCTGTTGTTGATAAAGGTTACCGTTTTCAGTCAAAAGTCTGGCTCTCTGTCCGCTGATGTCATTGATCTGGCGAACATTCTCATCATTCTTTGTTTTAATTTCGCTTAACTGGTCCTCAAGGGTACGGCACATCTTTTCTAGATTGCCCTGTTAAGTGATGTAGACAACAAAATCAAATAATTACAAAGTATGAATAAAGACTATATATAGTGTTGCACTACCGTTCTTGTTCTGTCTGTAGTGACTTTCAGTTTGTTTAGTCTTTAACGTGTAATTTGGAAGTATGTTTAATCATGTAAAGCACTATGTAGCAGATGTTCCTGTTTGTATTACTAACTTTAGCCTTGGCAACAGCTTCCATGTTGGAGGAGAGGTCATCGATCTCCATCTTGAATTCACTCTTCTCTTTCTCCAGCTTCTGCTTGACGCGCTGCAGGTTGTCGATCTGCTCTCCCAGCTCTGCCACACTGTCAGCCTGCTTCTTCCTCAGGGCTGAGGCTGTGGCCTCATGCTGCAGGGTGGACTCCTCCAGGTCACGTCTCAGCTTCTGGAACTCAGCCTCTCGCTTCTTGTTCATCTCAATCTGAGCAGCTGTGGCGCCTCCAGCCTCTTCCAGTCTCTCACTGATCTCCTCCAGTTCCCTGGACAGATCGGCCCTCTGCTTCTCCACCTTGGCCCTGGCAGCACGCTCGGCCTCAATCTCCTCTTCCAGCTCTTCAATACGAGCCTGCATCCAAGAATATCCTCCATTTCAGTCTGTCCACAGGCTGGTAAAAACTAAATTAACTCATCGGTTAAGTTTCCTGCATGTCTTATCGGAAAAATATTACAGTGTGATAAACAATATCCCTATACTATACCACACCTGGAGCTCCTTGATCTTCTTCTGCAGCTGGGCACCCATAGACTGCTCATCCTCAATCTTGCTGAGAAGTTGGCTGGTCTCAAAGTCCTTCCTACGGAGCACATTCATGTCAGAGGTTAGTTAACTTTAGGTATTGTATGGGGAAAGTCACGATCAAAGATTTCTAATAACAACTGAAATATTCGTAGTATTTGTATTTACTTCTTGATCTTTTCATCAGACTGCTGCTTGTCGTTCTCCAGGTCCATGATGGACTCCTGGGCCAGTTTCAGGTCTCCCTCCAGCTTTCTCTTAGCTCTCTCAAGGTCCATACGGAGCTTCTTCTCTTGCTCCAGAGAACCTTCAAGCTGGAGGACAAAACTCACATTTAGTAATCACACCTTATGTTCAATGGTAGTATGATTTAAACCATTTTGTTTCAGTGTAGGCTTTCTTGCACCAAAGAATATTAATCTAATTGCAATATGTAAAGAAAATGTCAATTAGAAATAGATGAGCAAGACTACTGAATTGCTTTGATAAATTATAGACTCACATCATCCACTTGCTGCTCCAATTTTGTCTTGGCCTTAGTTAAGGTATTGACTTTGTCCTCCTCTGCCTGCAGGTCATCCAGTGTCTGCTGGTGGGCCTCTTGCAGGGCTTTCTTCTCCTTGGTCAGCTTGGCAACGCTCTCATCCTGAGATGACATCTCCTCAGTCAGGTTCTTCACCTTGTAAGAACAATAACAACAGGATTCAATGGGCAGCTCACATACAAAGAGAAGAACAAGGTCAGCACTTGGTGAGATGTTGATACCTTGTTCTCTGTAGCATGCTTCTCCTTCTCCACTTTAGCCAGGGTAAGCTCCAGATCATCAATGTCCTTCTTCAGCTCAGAGCACTCATCCTCCAGCTTCCTTTTCTTGGCCGTCAGCTCAGCATTGATCTCCTCTTCATCCTCCAGCCTTTCGGTTGTCTCTTTGAGTTTGGCCTCCAGCTGGATCTTGCTCTTGATTAGACCTTCACATCTCTCCTCAGCATCATTCAGATTCTCTGATTCCTGAGAGAAAAGGTTTGTGGGTGAGCCAATGTGTATATGACATTATAGATATGTGGTGTGTGTATGTATGTGTATTTCACTTACAGATGCTACTTGCAGAGACAAGTCATTCTTCTCTTGCAGGAGGGACACCATCTTCTCCTCCAGCTCCTTCTTGCGAGCCTCAGCCTTTTCAAGAGCAACTTTACATTTCCCATAATCCTCTTTCATGTTGGCCAGCTCCTTCTCTGTCTCAGCACTTTGCAGGAGAGGCTTGATCTTGTAGTAGACCTTCATCCATGGCCAAGTTTTCACATTCATGAATGAGCGGATGTTGTACTGGATGGTGAAGACAGACTCCCTGAAGATAAGAGAGAGACACAGTGATTTCTTAACTTAATACAAATTATCCACTGTAAAGTCATTGCCCTACCCGTTCTTGCATGCACAGTCTATCATTGCATGAATCCCAAGTTAGCCATTGTTGTAAGAATTCCAAGTGTACATCAATTCTCTAAAAATAGCTTCATAGTAAAACAAAATGCATCTTGAATCCATATTTTTCCTTTAATCATCTCCATCCCACCTCCTCTCCATCATCTTGCTAAACTCCTTTCTCATCAGGTATCCACGGGCAAGAGCTTGCGTCATGGTTACCAGAGTGGCAAGCTTCTCATCTCTCATCTCCTCAAGGACACCAAGCAGACCAGCTTTGAAGAACACCTGAGACACAGGTATAACACCAAATTTACATAAACAACGTAAACAAATCGGTATAATATGTGTTATCCAAGTTGATAGCAAAGGGTTTGTATGATGTAGGGATGAAATAACAGCCAATGAAATGACTGGCTGAGGATTTGTAAATCAGTGCATTTCTCATGTGTAGTTCACTGTTAAGATTGTTGGATTGCTCTCAAAAATCTTAACTCCATTTTAAATGTGCACCAGGTATATGAGATATATGAATATCCCATCATCAATAATGTGTGGTATGTTACCTTGGTGTGTCCAAACTTGTACTCATCATGGTTCACATCAATGGACCCAAGCAGTTTCTCAGAAGCCTTCTTGTTATCCATGAACTGGCCCTCAGGGATGACAGCAGCATTCAATACCTTGTATCTGTAAAGAGAGAAATGTATTTCTCACTGTGTCGGCTTACATACACAAACTACATCACAATTTGATGTGCCTATTTCTACCTCTGCTTGAAGTCAGCATAGATTATTCTGCTGGGGAAGCCTTTTCTGCAGATCCTAATACCCTCCAGCACACCATTACATCTCAGCTGGTGGATAACCAGGAAGTTCTCCATCAGACCTGGAATCAAAATGTTTAAGATAATTTCTTTCTTTATAAGTATATGTTTCCTTTCTTTATTAGTAATTTCTTGTTTGAAGACAAATTATATACTCAAACAAATTGTTTTAGAGGTACGATAGTGATATTACACAATGTTTTACCTGGAGTCTTTGACTCATTGGGAATCAGGCAACGCACAAAATGAGGGTGGGTGCTCCTCAAGTTGGTCATCAGCTTGCCCAAGTTCTCCTGTGAGGTTGATGCAAAGAAAACATTTCTCAGATGTCGTTTATAATTAAGTTTATATGTTTATGACCAGACAGATTGCAACCAACAATTATTAAAGTGAGTATAAGTGAGTGATGCTAAGTTGTTCATAAATGAGATATAAAGTCACTCACTCTGAACTGAGAGGAAACAGTCTGCATGGAACCTCCCTTCTTCTTGCCTCCTTTCTTTGAGGTATCTATTAAAAGAGCATCAAGTAGCACAATAAACATCTTTCACAGCTATGTTAAGTCACGCCAAGGTGTGTTTTAAGAGTGAATGGATAATGATATTGTGGGTCCTAGTTCAACTATACTAACCCTCAGGTGGAGCAGCAACGTAGAGTGCAGCCAACAGTTTGACTGATGACTTCCCATACAGCTGAATCACAGAGTCATTCAGGGGATCCTTGTTCTTTTCCAGCCAGCCAGTGATGTTGTAGTCAACTGTACCAGCATAGTGGACCAGGGAGAAGTGGGCCTCAGCCTTGCCCTTTGCTGGTTTAGGCTTCTCAAATGCTTTAGTCTTTCCAAGATGCTGGTCATACAGTTTGTTCTTGAAGGACGTGTCTGAAGCCTTGGGGAACATGCACTCCTCTTCCAGGATGGAGAAGATGCCCATTGGCTGGGAAGAAAACATACATCTGATAAGTATCTGTTTCCTCAAAGTAAACCTATCTATTCTATCTCTATTCTAGAAAGCCAATCTCTGTATAACATAGCTCATCAAAGAACTCATTTGTGTAGTTTCGTTTATTTTGTTATTTGTATTGAGAAAATGATCTATGTAGACTAGATATACAGGGAACATTTGCATTAGAGATATGATGAGCTATTTTATTATGAATTAAAGAAGTGTCCAGTGTTTATTGTTCTTCATGTTTACCTTATAAGCTTACCCATAAGCTACCTTACAAGGTACTTTATAGACACATTGGATAATTTTACACAGATCTCACCTTCTCAATAAGCTCAATGCAGGCAGCCAAGTCCATGCCAAAGTCAATGAACTCCCAGATGATGCCCTCCTTCTTGTACTCCTCTTGCTCCAGGACAAACATGGTGTGGTTGAAGAACTGTTGCAGTTTCTCATTGGTGAAATTGATGCACAGCTGCTCCATGCTGTTGAACTGGGGATTGACACATTGCAAAATCTTTAGATTTAGGATCCCCAGTGTGTTGACCTGTTATCTGTTCTTAATTGATTTCCTTCAATTTGAGTTGAGCAGAGCAACTCTTAGTCTCTCACTCTCACTCATCTAAGTAACTAAATCTCACATGAAATATACAGAACTAAGTGAGATATACAGAACAGTATGTACAAACTCACATCAAAGATCTCAAAACCAGCAATATCCAGAACTCCGATGAAGAAGTTTCTTGGCTGCTTGGTGTCCAACATCTGGTTGATGCGGATGACCATCCACAAGAACATCCTCTCATAGATGGACTTGGCCAGGGCACTCACTGAATTATTTACCTGTATGGCAAAAAAGTAACGTTAATTATTGTTAGTGGCTTTAAATAATTAAAGCCACTAACACACTTAAAGTATTT
Organism: Plecoglossus altivelis; assembly: GCA_036571765.1. NCBI lineage: Eukaryota > Metazoa > Chordata > Actinopteri > Osmeriformes > Plecoglossidae > Plecoglossus > Plecoglossus altivelis. The sequence continues at coordinate 5,360,999 of BROE01000001.1, forward strand.
CTAACTCTTTTTAGTTAGCTTTAATAAGCTCTAATAGTATTTTCTTAAAAAACAAAAAAACTGACATTAATAAAGGACTGACCTGAGGCACTGTCTGACCCTTGGTCACAAACTCATTGCCGACCTTCACTCTTGGGTAACACAGGGCTTTCAGCATGTCAGCTGAGTTCAGACCCAGAAGGTAACCGATTTTATCAGCCACTGGAGGGAGAGAAAATCACCAGAAGATTTTAAAAGTCCGTTTATCACAAAGAAATCAGAGAAAACAATAATCACGGTGAGATAAAGCTTTGACTATAATTGTTGTGCTCACCTTCAGTGCCATCTGGCTCAGCCTGCTCCTCACGCTGCTTCTGCTTGAAGTGCATGTTGCCGTGGTGCATGACAGCACCTGTCAGCTTGTAGATACCTGTCTTTTCATCACTGGTGAAACCCAAGATATCGATAGCATCCTAAAGGGGGAAAGGATTAGGAGCAAATTCAATGTCCACCATAAGGTGTTACTTTCTCAAAGTGTATATGGGTACATGCAACATGGCCCCAAGGTAGATCTTTATTACTCTAAGTCAACCTATTCAGACTGGCAGGGTGTCAAGTGAAGTGACACACACATAATGGATGTAATCTTCCATTATCAGTTGCGCTTTGCTATCCCTTTGAGTTACTCACATCTGTGGCAACCAGCTCCTCTTTATCATCGATACTGGCCACTGTGATTTGACCCTGGCTGATCATGGGAAAGTCATATGGATTTGTTGTGATAAGCGTCATTTCTGTGGAGAATGTTACAGTTTCAATCATTTCATCAATGTGTATGTCTCTGCCCTTCTTGTAAGGCATGACCCAGACAAAATGTAGTTATTCTTTACAATAGTTCAGGTGTCCGTAATACACCACAAGTGGGCGCTAGTCCTTTGCACTTTGTTCCGCCTCACCAATCAGCTCAGGTTTGTGGTTCGTCATCATTTGGTAGAAGATGTGGTAGCCTCTCTCATCAGGCAGCTGGAAGGTTACTCTAGACTTCTCCAGCAGATCTGAGAGAAAGATAGAAGCGAACTCTTGGAAATTGTTCACAAATGTGTACACAAAGCAGTAAATATTAACAAGAGAAAAATCTATCAAATTTGCTGACAAAGTTAAATGAGGATTAGACAATGTGTGTTTATCCATTGTGGAGGAGAAACTGCTTACATGTCTCAATGTCAGCACTTGCCAGTTTGCCGGTAGTGTGGAAGTGAATTCTGATGAATTTACCCTAAATCAGAGAGTAGGGGAGAATCAGGAGGAGAAATACAACTTATCTTTCCAAACATTACAGCAGACTGCATTACAGTATATTTAGTCTACATATTTACTAACATGTTATACTTACAAAGCGAGATGAGTTGTCATTCCTCACTGTCTTAGCATTACCATAAGCCTCCAGCAAAGGGTTAGCTGCAATGATCTGATCCTCTAGAGAGCCCTAGGTGAGACCAACACAGAGACAGTTTTGATGAAGTGGCCTAAGCAAAAATGGGCCCCAATGAGGTTTTCATCATCAAATCATTGCCAATACAGTTACGTGGGCCACATGTCACACGAGGCCAGCAGAATGCCTTTTATTCAGGCTTGGATATCGGTCTGATTGTATCCCTGGCAGACAGTGGAGACAAGACAGGTAGGGATCAAGGTAGACGTAGGATGGACTTGCCTGCATTTTTCCTGGTACAGCCTCTTTCTTCTTATCACCACCACCAGATACAGCAATGGTGGCAAAGTACTGAATGACACGTTTGGTGTTGACAGTCTTCCCGGCACCGGATTCTCCACTTGGTAGATGACATTTTTTTTTGTCATGGATTCAGTCATTAAAAAATGGGGGGGGGGGGGGAGTGATGGCATTTCAAATTATTATTTGTCAAATATGATCATTATAAGTAATATGCATCCTCATGCGAAAGGGTTTAAAAGCTATACCTAAATTATAAAGTTAAACTTACGTGATTAGGACGGACTGGTTCTCCCTATCTGCAAGTCAATAGACATTTTTGTTGTCATTTCAAGGATCATTACAGTAATGAATGCATCTTACCATCCCATCCATCCATTTTAAAAAGTGTCGCCATTCAACCACACATCCTGTACACATTTCATAAATCTCTTTCTCCTCCCATGTTTTGCAACGTTCACACCTGTCAACATGAACTGATAGGCGTTGTCAGAGACGGAGAAGATGTGGGGTGGAGCCTCCATACGCTTCTTCCCTCTGTAGGCGTTGACCACTTCCTGGTCATACACAGGGAGCCACTTGTACGGGTTCACCGTGGCACAGAATAGCCCAGAGTAGGTCTGAGTTAGAGGGATCAAAAACAAGTTTTGTGCCTGCAGAATACGAGAGCTGAGGTAAAGGGTTGTTTGTCAATGTATGTATGTGTGTCGTTTTCTTACGTAGATCATCCATGCTGCATAACGCTCTTTGAGGTTATACAGGACAGAAGCTTCATTGAGGTAGGTCATCATGGCCATGTCCTCAATCTTGTCAAACTTAGGAGGGTTCATGTTGTAGACATCTTCCTCTTTGACGGTTTTCACCTGAAACAAATTTAGATGAGAAAGTTCCAATCAAGAACATTCCAGAGAATTGGTCAATGTGCAAATGCCTGCTGACGGAACTAACCTCGTCAGTGTCCAGGATCTTCACATCCACCTTACCGCCATCTCTCTTCACAACCAACCCTTTAAGGTACAACTCCTTGGTGTCAGTCACATAGCAGGCATTCTTAGCATCGAAGGGCTTGCTCTGGGCCTCAATCCTCTCCTTCTCAGGCTTGCGGAGATAGATGGCAGCCTTCCCATACTGGGCCATCTCTGCGTCGGTACTCATGGTGGCGGATCACTGGAAGACGAGGGGGAAACAAGGACACCTCAGTACAACAGCCACCACGAAAGGAACTGTGTCTGACTGATTTTCTACACCTCTTGCCATATCAATTGTTCACCATTTATAATAATGTATCATGGGTAAAGCCGGAGGTAATAAATTGACCAGTATGCACTAAAGTATAACTAAGTCTAGAATTGACATTCTTTAATAGTTTGAGTGTTCACAGATAACTTATAGGATCATATCCATACATGGTATTAATACCAATTAAATAGATAAAGTATTTATTGAGTCTTACCGTGTTTCTCTGTACCAGATGTGATGGGGACTCTGTAAAACAAGTTTCACAGATTACACATTTCTCAAACAAAAAGCTTAACAGCATATTATATTTTCAATCATATCTTATTCTAGTTTTTAAAGAATTTGAAGTCCTATAGCTGAATTAAAAACCTTTGAATGGAATTTAACAACATTTGAATAATGTTTATTTTATGTTTCATATGGCTTTGGCTTTAAAACTATTTAAAATTATAACTTTTAGATTTGACACAGAGAAATCCACAAAAACATATAAAATGACATTAAGGACACAAAGAAGAATTTCTGAGTTCCCTGTCAGAATCAGCCCAGTCATTTTGACCACCCAATCCGAAAATGAGGTATTGTAAGAACTTAGGACTTACCACCGAGGTTGGAGCTATCTGTCCATGGATGCTGTTCTGTAAGGCTCTCCTTATATCTGCTGGAGCATGCCAAGCAAGCAGAAACTATTTATGGACCACTGCTTTTCAAGGAAGTAGATTGGAGGAGACATTTGAGTGCTTCACTTACCCTCCCATCTCTCCTGTGGAAATTTCTTGATGTTAATTGTGACTACTTTTGGAGAGAGTCTTGCTTGACACAAGTCACATTTGTGTTACACAAAGCTATAATTAAAGCATTCATTAACTTTAATATCAAATGAAGTAACTGTTATCACTATTTAGTTCATCTAAAACTTGTGCCATTTTACATGTTACCTAATAAAGTAACATATTTAATTGAGCGTAATTCAGTAACTTGCATTACTCCTCGTGAATTTCAATTATGCATTTGATCTCAAGCGATAAATACCTGATTAGGATCATGCTATGTTGTTAGATCTTGGGTCGTCTGACTCATGCAATGTTAGACCACATCTTCTAAAACCTTTCATTTTTTTCAAGGAACATCACCAAACACCTACCAATTCATTTGCACAGAAGGTTGGAATTTTAAACTGAGGGTTTAACCAATTCATTATGTCTCATTCCTGAGCACAATAACAACCTTAGGTGTAATCCCAGCCGCAATAAGCTATAGCAGCATAATGCCGCTTTTATAATGAGTGTTTGTAAAGGAGAAGGATTTTAAGCTTTAAATACCCAAGTTACATCTTGATACAAATGTATTCATCAAGCATATTCTATCTTCATGCAATTACTGTTTTCTTTTCAGACTTTAACCACTGGTTTTGAGCCATAGATATTGGACCTTCACGTCGACCAAGGGAAATAACTAGACATTAAAGATGTGGAGAAAGTGGATCATGCACAGAAGTTGTAGACCGTTGCTACTGAACCTTCAAGGAGAAAATAATAAATGTGTCAGTTGACACATACTTTGATTCTATTTTCATGCATCATGTTGATACATAACCAATTTGTAAAATAGGATTACTTAGAATCTCAAAAGTGTTGATTGTCACACTCCTGTGATCTTTAATCTAATATTTGTGTGAGCCTTTATAATAAGGTCTTCATTTAGCAGACACTCTTGTCCAAATCAAAAGTACAGAGAGGGATTTCAACCTTTAACTTCTTGACGTATAATCAGATGTCCAAGAGTCAGAGAGTTTAAAAAGGTGGTCAGAGGTCAAGGTCAGATACAAATACAATTGATACATAGACCATAGACAACAGTTCAACCACTACTTTACCGCAATCAGTACTCATTAACTGCCCAGGCATTTCATATGCTGTGCTCTTTGTAAGATTAAGATAAAGAAATATGATACATCAGGTATCTGATCATTTGATATCGTCTCCATTCAAACCGAGAACTATATATTGCGAAATACCAAACCACACAGATGTAATTTTTTATCGTCCTGTGATTCACATCCAAAAAATGTATGCCCTTAGGTAAACAAATACATATTGCTATCTAATCGTATAAAACTGTCATTTGATTTATTTTAGACGTCAATCTAAAGGTGTTTCATTTGCCGGCACATCACTGTAAGTGTGAATTAGCTCTGGATGCTTTGAATGCTACTGCTGTGCCAAGCTGTTCTAAGTCTACCAGCATTTTGTTAGGGACACCCCACGTGTTCGATTCAGCATTTTTATGTAACACGATTTGAGCCATAAAAGTCTCTACTTTAGGATATGAAATGTCACATGTAATGAAAAGGCTCCACTTAATAATCACCTTAATTGGCCATCTTTGGAAGACCTTAAGAAAGGGCGAAGCAGGGATTGGCTCATTCATGTGTGTGTTCTGGGCCACATATCATGGTGGGCGATCTATTATTGTTTCAATGTCAGAAATGTGACCGTGGAGGAGGCCAAGGGAGGGGACTTTTATGGTCAAATAACTGTGCGTGTCCTTCACCGGATATCTTAAAGCTTTAAAAGCAGGTCTTACGGAATTCAATCTTTCAGCAGCTGAGTCCTAAGACTGCCGTACAGTAGTTGTGGTCATTGTGTTTTTTAAAAGAAAGCCTTGAACTCTAATTTGAACTCTTGTTTGTCCTTCAACGACCATGTCCTTCTCAAATTAGCTCAGTCAATCCCCCTTATCTCCCAAGCAGCTGTTCTTAATGTTGTTGTAAACTGAGTCTGCTTTGTTTTCAGTCATCTCAATTTCAGTCTATTTTAATCAGCAATCTAAAAAACTAATTAATTGTATATTTAGTCTAGCAGAACATTGTTTGATCCCATTTTCATGCCATATATGTTGACAATAAAGCACATTTTGTTTATTTATTTGTCAGGCAGTACACTTTTTAATGTCAAGGATAAAGTCTTTTGGGCAGAAACAGAAGCAGACATGGTGCAGGGCACACTTTAGGACCCTTAATGGACAATTAATGAAACAAATGATTTGCCATTTGATATGTGACACATAATATTATTCTTTGCAATGGAATCAGATTACAGGAATGATTTCTCAGATGAAAAAGTTAAACAATGTTAAAAAATGAATGAACTTTTATATTAGCTTTTTATGTTGGCCAAACAACTGAAACTGTGCCTCTATGTGATTGAAGAGGGCTAAACTGGACAGTGTATTAACATGAATCAAACATCCTACAACTTCGTTGTAGTTATTCGTTAATGGGTTTCATTAGAGCCTGAGTCTTAGTTTGATTCTTGGTCTACGTGCAAGTGTGCAAGACGTAGCCAGATGAGAATAAGAGGCAAGGACAATGTTCCACAGTCCCTTTAACAGCAAGCCACCAGGAGAAGACCTTGCCAGCTGCTCATCTACATCTGATCTACAGATATCTCACTCAGATGCACTTGGCCACTTTTACAGGGGTCTCACACTCAGTCATCGCTGCATTATTACACACAGCCAGTGGATGCCCTAGAAGCAAGATGACTCAGTCAACAGACTCTATTAGTCTGATTTGAAGAGGCTGGTAAGATGCCAGAACAAACAGATAATATATTGGAGTCATCTTACTGCCAACGCTTCCCCAGATCCCACAGGTGGCAGGCGAAATATCAAGCTTCACTAGTGGCTTAGAGATTGACGGCATCCTGTTGCGGACTGTAAAAGTGCTTCTGTAACAGGGGTAGTCATGTCGCTCATCAGTTTGCTTACTCCCTATCTTCCCCCACACTGATACTTGAACTCAGGCATTCTGACTCACAAGAGGAACACTAACCAGCCACACTGACGAACAACTTCGGCTTCACACTTCAGAGCACCTCCTGCTACAACTGGGTGGCTGGACCACCACTCTCTCCTGCCTGCGTATGAACAATGACATGTGCCCCTTGTCAAAAGAGGTCACAGGCTAACAGGCATGTCGCCTCTAAATGAGAAATGCCACATGGCAACTGGTCCTCAAATAGAACTAAACATAGTGGAACCCCATGTCCCAGGGCTAATTTTCTTCATCCTTGACCAAAGGCCAAATGGGAAGAGGTGGATTACTATGGTTTCCCTTTCAGATCCGACCCACTATTGAAGTTATCTAGTTTAAAATGTCTCTACTCTCGGCCAAGCGTCCAATAAGGAGGATAAAGCTAATTGAAAGTCTTGGTTAGGTCTTTGTTCAACCTATATATATTTTTTATTAAGGCAGGTTTTCAATCACGCTTGCCTGACATTGTTAACTGCTGATGGTATCAGCATATGTATATGTTGGTCTAGTCCGTCATTCAGTCGTCTGCAGCCCGCATCGTTGTAAACGTCTTGACAACTGGCTCTGAGGCCTAACCTGCTGGTTAGCATGTTGCTCTTGGTGCCTAAGGTCTTGGTGTTGATCATGAGTTGTGAAGCCCAGTATGTCATGGCTCAGTGGATCCTAATCCTTTCCTGGTTAGCCCTGCCTTGTCAGGGCTTTGCACATGGATGTATTGCGGACACAATTTATCTGTTGATATGACTAGCTCTTGATCTGCAGGAGGGTCTTGGAGCCTGGGCTGCCCATGTAGTATTCTCAGTCGATTGTAGACATTGCCACGGCAGATTACTGTCAGGCCCAAAACATGTATTTGATGATACATTCTATACCTGGTTTATGGGATTGATGGAATTTCCTGTGCTCCTGCGCCAAGTTGGACTCCTTTTAGAACCTTGGAAAACTTTAATCAACTTATCATGACCTTCCATGAGGAGGGTCTAGATATTCTCTTCTTGGCAGCGCTCATAGTTCACAGCCGTGTAAGAAAACACAAATAAACAATCCCAAACTGACTTTATTTCATAATGAAAAAGAAAAAGACAGTCTCACAAAACAGAGCATAGATTTTCTTTCTCATGTTTTACTGTTCAGGTTGGGGTATTAAATCCAACCTAAAATTGCAAATGAGGGGTATTAGAAGGGCATTTGAGACAGAATCCCTTAGTGGTAAAAAAAAAAGAAGATGAGGTCATGGCTCATACACTCATATAGGCTCTCTTAACAGAGACACAACACACAGAGCACATTACGAACATACCTACTTATGTGTCATATATCATAGCCGACCATCTCATTATTTAAGGATTTCTCTCATTGAGTTTAAGTGCATAACATAGTGTAACCCACAGGAAAAATACATATATTAAGATTACCTATCAAAATAATCAGATATGCAAGAAAATAGGGCGTCAGTGAACGTAAATCAATTATTTCTTGTTGTTTGTAAACATAACCAACATTAAAACTAAATATCTTATCAAAAAACACATGAAGGTTTAAAACTTGGAAACACGGTATTGTAATGACTGTTTAAAATACTGGTAAACGGCACCTGAATAAGCACTCATGTTGCAACACATAAGGCCAGCAGCTGCTTAATAAATGGCCATAACATTGATGGCTCATCAAGTAGTTCTACAGTAGGTCCACATAATGTAAGACTTAGAAATAGTGGTCTCAATTTGTCCATACATCGTAACTTAAATGTAGACTAAATATCTGAACCTTGCATTTTGATATCAATATCTTAAAATAGTTGATTGGGAAAAATTGTCAGGTAACATAGTGTCAAAGTGGTTAGTAACATGATGTAAATGTACATCAACATTGAAAGCATGCACTGTAGTCATCTGGTAGGTGTAAGACGTAATAAAACGAATGAGGAAAGTTGCATATAGTCTCAATACCAAAACCTAAGACAACACAACATCTCAAAACAAACATATATGCCAATTTCATGACTTAAATATATATGGGATGGCAGTGTTCACGTCTAAGTCAGTATTGTATCACAGATTCATCTTACACCTGTACCTAGCTAGCTAACAACTTATTACACTGAGTTTACGGCTGATGGAAAAGAGATGAAACAATTGAATGTACTGCACCACTACACACCACCTCTATAAAAAGGCTGTGTTTGCCTCTCCCACCACAGTCAATGATTAGTCAATCACCAGTAGAAGGTGATTCACATGAAGGAGGTAATAGGAAACACAGAGTATAATATTGTGGGAGGCGGTAGTGCAATACAGACAACTAAAGTACGTGTGTGCATGTTATCTGTGTAAGAACATTTCTGCGAGGTCAGAGACAGAAAAATGCAAACATCTCTGTTTCAATACCAGTAGACATAAAGGATTGAATACCACAGTATATTTCAAGTTGTCTTCGCATAATCAATTTGTGCATGTCACATTTTCTAGTTCAGAATGTGTTCTTGTGTCTGCAAATATGTGTAAATGTAGGTCCGTTTTTCATCTGCTTGGGAGGCCACTGAAACAAAAGCACGTCATTGAGGTTCTGCTCATTTCTGACCGCCGGAAAGCTGCAGGAGGAATAAAAACATGTAGACCACATCCATGTAGAGACACAAGGCCCCAAACACGTGCTCCTCTGGGCTGAGAGAGTAACGTCTGTTTCCCATCAACAGTTGCACATCAAACGCCAGGAACTTGAGAGAAAAAGAGATAGAAACGTTTAGCAACAGAGAGCCAGGGACTTGCAGTCGTAATGATCATGATACACTCAAAGTAAAGGAGTATACAAACCAATGTGAACACTAGGGAGCCAAGCCCAGCATACATGGTCTGCAACCAAGGAATCTGTGAATGGCAGAATGTTCAAAAGAAATTACGATGAAACAGTTTCTACTGAAAATTGAATAACTTCCTCTGTGCAATGTCAAAACCTTCGCTGCCACATCTGCATTCTAAGGATGTTCAAAACAAATCAAATCAGTTTGTGGTCTCTACCTCTACCTAGGAGATAGACCTTTGTGACAGATAAGCAAACTGGAACAGAAATAATACTACTGAACCTACCATCTAAACCTAAGTCTGCAGTTTCTTCAGTCAATAAAGAGTGAATAGAGGAAATGCTTACATAACCAAAGGGAACAGTAAACATGAGCAGCAGCCCAGTTATCATGAGCACCATCATTAAACAGAACAGCAGACCATTGCAAGCGGTCAAGTCAAACTGAAAGCAAAGGAACACCAACATTAGATCAACATTAAACATGCGAGACGCCTTTGCTTTCAAAAGCACTGCTACATGCTGTCTTTGTTGTCGGGTTAAATCAGCTCAGAGAAACAACTGCTATCATGATCTGTGCCTGTAGTCTTAGTAACACTATGGTGTGATGCTGTAGGTCTGATCCGCAGCTGAATTCTCAGGGAAACATTACAATGCAAAGAGTTTGTAGTATGAGCGTGGTGGAGGGGCAGCTAATAATATACCCAGAGCTGGGTGATGCAGGTGGGTCCTGGACTTAAGGAAGTCCATAAGTGCAACACATGTTGAAGTGGGAGTGTTAAATACTTGGACATGCTGGCTATTTATGCTCACCTTAGTTTGGAAACAGAACAGTGTGACGAACAGACACACTAGGGCAGTGATACCGATGCAAAGCATCACCACTTTGGTGTTGTGGAAGCTGTTTACAAAGAGGAAAGGTAGCTGTATGTTATATGCATCCGTGAGAATGAGGAGAAATGTGGCAACACACACATTATTATTTACCTGGCCATCATCCCTGCCATGTAGGACATCGATAATGTCTGTAAAATAACAAACAAAAAGGTGAAAAAGAAACATAAACACAACAAGCTTAACTAGTTTAACAGTTTGCTGTCACTTGCCAAGTCCAGAAAGGGTTTATCTCAAAGCCAGTATGAGTTGAGGAGTTAGTCCTCTCAATAACACCCCACTTACAAACTTACAAAGTTACACTTACAAAGATACTCAGTAGAATGAGGTTTTTGGGGTACTGTCGTCTGAGAAAATAAAAGTAGAGTTAAGAAGAACACATAGAAAAAAGGGCTGAAAGAGTAACATAGACATCTGGTCAAAAACATTGTTGTCTTACCGAGCACTTGTGCTGCGGACAAGCACCAGATATGTGCCCATGAAGGTGATGCTGTAAGAAAAACTATAGACTCACATAATGTAATACGGCTGCACTGAGAATCAACAACTGCAGAATATCCCTGAAATTCTGACACACAAGAATATATATAAATATGAACCTCACATTTCATATATACGTGTCTATAACTGCATTTTTGCGTTTACTACTGTTTTCTCAACACTCTGCATAACCCAGAAGGGCAGAGAGGATTAGGACTATCTGGGCAGCTATGAGGAACATGCTTTGTCTTTGGAAGCATTACAATCCTCCTACCCCACTTGATACGAAACTCAACCTTCTGAACTCAATTCAATATTCTTTTTTTTTCAGATATTAACTGTAGGCAGACACACACTTTGTAAACTCTGTTCCTCATTATTGAGAAGCTGTGGATTCATCATGGAATACATGTGAAACTAAAGGTTGAGTAATGACCTACGACCCAACTTAAGTCTGACTTCCTTGAGGGATCTTATTAAAGTGACTTATTCAAATGAACACTTACAATGAGGCTATGTAGAAGATGATGTTGTTCTGTACGTACTGTCGGACTGGCTCACTGTTGTAGGCAGATAATAGAAGATGTGAAACGGTTTATTAATTTGCAAGAAATTAGGATTAACAAGACAGAAAGTGAAGTATCTCAAGTGTTCCAGTTGTCCTTACCAAAATGTAAAGAGAGCCACAATAGCGAAAGTCACAAATAGCTGGACCATCAGAATGCAAAACACCTATGTAGGATAGAACCAGGAAATATTCAACATACTGCTTCACCGGACTCCTGAGAACCACACAACTGACTTAGACAAATATCTACAAGACAAGATTCTATGAACCCAACATGCCTATATAGTTAAGTTTAAATTAAGTTGGTAAAATGCAAAGATAGAAAAATGACTTATAAGACAAAATATTTCCCCTACAAAACATGGCTAATGTTAAATTGTGATACAAACCACTCCATTTGATTTGTTATGCTTCTTTCTTACACTCAAAGTGCTACAGTAGGGTAAAAATGACAATCATCAAACACAATATTCAATAACAAAACGAACAAGAACATGCACAAGTTGTGTATCAAAGAGTACACCTTGGCTCACATATAATAGCGAATCATCGTAACTATTAATAACACGGCTCAGTGGCCATTTCTGTGCTGTTCAGCTATGAATGCCTTTGTACCATGTACTCCGCACAACGTAACACGTATTTCATACACACACATTTCTCACCTTGCGTATGAACATCCGGCGGATGTTTTTATCCTCCCAATTGTTTCCATCTAAGCTGCTAGTGCTGGGATCAGATAAGTGGGAGGAGATATCTGATGGGTAGTGGTTGGTGTAGCCCGGGTCTGGCGGAAAGAATCATGACACAAACGGAGGACGAGGTCATTGCAGAAATGTAGAATCGGTGTTACGAAGTCTTGCAGAAAGTCCTGCGGAAAGACTCACCAGGCCGAGGATGCATGTATGTCCAACTGGCATGGCAAGGGACAGAAGGTGGGGACATGGGTGGCAACCCGTTGGCACCATAGGAGGACATAAGCACTGTCCCCTCTGTGTGCTCCTTGTCCCCTGCTGTGGCTTCCGCATAGCTCGGTGGAGCATCCTGAACACTCATGTTGAGGGTTTAGTTCTGTGTGGAGCTGGTTGGAGAAGGACAGAGGAATCAATAAAGATGAGACCAGATCTGTGGGGAAAGTCAACGCCTTAAGAATGAGCTGCACACAGCTGGGAACTGGTCATGTTTGTTATCGCTATGACCAATCTGTCTCGCTACAGTAGGCCCAATTTGCCAGTCAGTAACATTCGAATGGCTTGTCTATTTTGCAATCATTTGGATAACATAATTCTAACTATTTAAATGATCTGGCCTTAAGGAAATATTACACATGATGTAAGGTTCATTCTCGCTCCAGGTTCAAATCCCGTCTACCTCATAACCAGTAACCCATTCACCAGTTATGCGTATTAACTGGATGAGCAACTTCCAAACTAAGGAAACAATGCTGCTGTGAACAACATCTGACACACCAAAAGTTTTTGAATATCAACGTTGTATTATTTTCAAAAGACCCCGGTTAAAAACATTGTATATGATTCAAATTGTATAACACCAGTGACTGTGATGTGACTCTTTAGAAACGTTTAGTGCTTACGTTTAGGACAGAGGTACATACATTATATTGACCGTATAGGTCTGTGTGTAAGTGTTATGCAAGTTTCCCATTAAAGGCTCAAACGCGTGAAAAGCCAAGTGGACAGTCGGAGTAATATACCCATAGCCTCGTATGGAAAATGCGTATTAATATATCACTTTCACCAAAATGCATTTTATAATAAGAAAATGTACATTTGTAGCTTTAGTTGGAAAGCCTACTAACTCTAGACCACTCGCAAATCACAGTGAGAATATGCATCTCGGTATATTGAATCTCTAAATAGAGACAGCATGTTTTTGTAGTATAGCTTAGTGATCACCTAAATGTATACATTTATACATGGCCAAAATCTAACTTTATCGCCCGCTACCGGAGTATTGAAAATTGACTACAGTAATTAGGCTAGCTACTGTAGCTAGCTAGCAATATGGACGTCGGCCAGCTTGTCAATCTTTGTTATTTGATGGATGATAAGAGCTTAAAAGCGAAACTATCTTGAACGCTGCATCTATATAGTAGGAAGAATAGAGCAAAATAGCATGCACTGGTACAATAATCAGTTATGTTAAGGTATAATCTTACCGGGGGTTGCAATAGCGACACTTGCCAGACCCTCCCAATTGGTCTTACTCCCACTCAAAAGAAAACAAGCTTTATTGAAAAACAGTGCAACTCAGATTGGGCCCAAATCGGGCAATAGAGCCCCCATAATGACAAATCATAGTCTGCACTTTAATATTTAATTCATTTTAAGAAATAATTTAATAATAATTTCTCTATTGGTTAGAAAATATCTAAAAAGAAACTAATGAATGATATTGTTTGGTGGATAACATTAACTCCATGAGAGGCTAGAGTTATAATAGCATAGTTATAAAATTCATAGACAGAGTAAAATTGGGCAATATTCTTATTTGTAAGATATGTAAGCCTACCGTTTTAATTTAAGTTCAAATTTATTAAAATGTTAAACATACAAACAAGCAAAGCTAGTTGCTTACAACAATGTCTATGTTTTACATCTTACACCATTTTACACCTTTTAATTTGGTACCAAAAAGTAAAAAATAAAAAAAAGATTTTTGATGACTCAATATGAGAGATACAAACATCCATCAGTGTCAACGCCTCCAGATTCTCAGACAATGATAGCAATGTCCCACCAATGCATACCAATATGGTAGTAGGCATCAGCACCTCCTGTGGCCAGCAGACACGTCCACAGCTGCAGTTTGTACAGCGTGGATTCTGCACGCAGGCAAAGAAAGAATTCCAAAGATCTACATGCACCAAAATTTAAACCGCTATTCCGAGAGATACTATTGCTACAATCTAGCACACGGAACCACAAGCAATATTGTGTTTCTGTGTGTTTGCTTGAATCCAGTGAGCAACTAGTATGTGAATATGATTTTACATCATGTCTAATGCAGTCTCACAACATCAATCAAAATAAAACCTTACAGTCATAGAGATACTATGTTTGACAACCGGGGGATGGACCAGAAACTGTTCTCTCTGTCAGAATCCAGAAAACTTGTCATGTTCAGGTGTGCATAAAATGAATGGTCAGTGTCCAAAGGACTGACATTGTGTCCCGATATAGTATCAAATCAAAGTTCATTGTCCAGAAGGTTATATATTGTTAACACAGTTGTCCTTCAACAGAGACCTTACTGACAGTCCTGGACACTCTTATGGTCACTGGAGACACAATCAGAGTAAATGTGCAGAAAGTCCCCTACAATCTTCTGGGATCAATGTAAACCCCAAATAAATCACATTAGATTAATTTACATGTTTAATTCAGATGGGGTACTTGGAATCCTATCCCACCATCTCCCTTCATGGTATGCTAAATAAGCTTAGTAATACACTGTGGTACTGAACAGGGTATAGAGGTTTTAAGAATACATATTTGAACCAGTATTTAATGGGCCACCAATTTGTAAGTATGCCTACGCTCATCAAATAACACAGAGGGTTTGTTATATGTCATGTACATATAACATTCCCTTTCCCTTTTTGTGTAATATGTGTATGAAATTAAAACTAAGATTATCAACGTCATGACACCCACAGATGTTTACATTATCATCACATCAAAGCATACGGATCATGAAATGTCACAATGACACTCAGCATTCCAAAAACTGCATTGGAACTTTGATACAGGCGGTATAATAATTCACTTGCAAATCAACAACTAAACGACCGACTTCTTTAGGGCGCAAACTGTATTTAATCGGAAAAAATAACCCCAATCAACGGTTACTCAGAGAGAGAGGTAAGTACTTACGCAGTCTCATTTGTCAAAGGACAATTAAAAACACACCGCAGCCTAACATACAGTAGCTTCTCATCACCCGTCGACTATTGTATGTTACTCTGGCTTCACACACAGTTATTTAAGATTTCCCTTCGAGAGTATTTCAAGTCGGTTCGTCATATTTTAGCCTTAGTTTAACTGGACTACAGGATGATCTTTCGGACAGGATCAAACTTTTCTAGATTACGCTCAACATAATCTGCGTGATCGGATGATCTAGACCTAATATTACAGAACATTCTCAAATCGTCAATATTCATGTATTTTAGGCCGACGTCTGATCTAATCATGTTTAACGCTACTGTAACAAATGCTGATTTAAAATATTATTTTCTCATTCTCTAGGGCAATAATCATCTTTTCCAGGGAAATTGTCATCTTCCTGATGATGAATCATACAATGGATTTGTGTAAAGGACAGGTAATTTTGGACTGTTGGATTGTAGTCTGAGTATCATTACAACTATCCGCATAGACCAGTAAATTCAGTATCTGTCTTGCAGAAAACTATCATGCGACAGTTCTTGATCCTCAAGAAACTGGGAGATGTTCCTGATCAGGTCAACTTGGAGCATGTTAAAGACTTTCTGTTGAGAGAGGCAGAATTTGGATCATCGTAAGCAAGTTTTACATTTCTAGAATCTTCAAATTTTGTGAAATTCACTGGAAATGTGTGTCTAGTGACACATATGTCCACTTCTGTAGACCTCACCATGTCCTCAGCCGTCCTATGCTGGTGAGGGTTGAGAACAAGATCTTTTCAGAACTGGAGAAGGAGCAACGTCTCTCTAACCAGTTTGGGAGAAAGGTAGGCTATGTGAAGCTAAGACATTTTCTCATGAGACACCTGGGAAAAGTCTAAGTGGACTTCTCACAGTTAATTGTGTCTCTCTCTCTCTCTCTCTCTCTCTCTCTCTCCCCTTCTTCCAGGTCACCTTGGAGGGACTTGAGATGTTCCTGGGTATGATCAGGCCACCAGCTGAAGCTGAGGTCAGAAAACTCCTCCTCCCTCTGTTTTCCAACCTTGCGTGCAGGGCCGGGCTTGACATGAACAGCAAACAGGAGTCCTCTCCACCTGCTGGGGATGCAGGGTCTCCAAATGAACAGGTGCCAAGCACATCAACACTGCTCCAAACAGCTGAAAAGCTGGTCCCTGAGTTGGTGACAGCTACTTTCAGCTTCCTCCTGGAGGACAGAGAAGATGCTTCCTGGTATGATCAGGCCCACAGCTGAAGCTGAGGTCAGAAAACTCCTCCTCCGTCTGCGCTGTTCTCCACCTTGCGTGCAGGGCCGGGCTGACATGAACAGCAACACAGGAGTCTCTCCACCTGCTGGGGATGCAGGGTCTCCAAATGAAACAGGTGCCAAGCACATCAACACTGCTCCAAACAGCTGAAAAGCTGGTCCCTGAGTTGGTGACAGCTACTTTCAGCTTCCTCCTGGAGGACAGAGAAGAGCACCGATGGAGATCACTGTTCAGCTCTGAGCAGTCAGGCCTCACCTCCATGGAGGGACAGTGGGCCGAGGCATCCATTGAGGATGTCTTCAGGCTTGTGGAGGATGCAGCCAGCTCTGTGCTCACTGCCCAGAATGTCCCAGCACCGGGCTCCATCACTCGCAGAGTGGTTAAAGACATGGTGGCTGCCATCTTTCAGAAGTTTGAGCATGCCTTAATGTCCTTCCAGCTGATTGGACACGACAGCACAGAATTTGATGGTCTGTCTGTGACTCGTTCTATCATCTCAGTTATTGCGGATGAAATGGAGGTGATTGTAATTGTTTTTAAAATTATACTGTACATAAATGCAATAAGATCTCAAGATATGGCCTTCCTGGCATTGCTATGAGTTCAATTTCAAAATACCTACATCACATGTAAATGAATAATACTATTTTTACTGAAGATGGGGGACTGGGAGACTGATGAACCGGAGACCTTCTCCAACCAGAAGTGTGAGAACACCACCACACCTGCTACCCCAGAGGTTTCCTTGAAAGACCTTCTCCTGAGAGCAGCTAGAGATTTCGCCAATAATGTAAATGCCGCACTTACAGAAGTGGAACATCTCACTGTTTCCTTGTGACATGTACCACCAGACGGTATAATGTATACCAAAAATCTTACAACTTTTATACTTGGTTTACAGAACAACAATGTCAGAGATGGCTTTATCGTGAAAGACGACCTTCCTGAGGCTGCCTCTGCCCAGGCCAGAGGTCTTGCAGGGGTCATGGAGGACTTCCTCCAGGAACCAGTCGTGGCTCACCATGATGACATGAAGAAGGCAGTTATTACTGAGGTCACCTCAGACCAGGTTCAGGCTTCCCCGAGGTCTCCAAAGACCACTGCTGCCTCCAGATTCTCAGAAGAGACCCTGAACAACCTCCTGGAGGTTGAGGCTCCCAAACTGGTGTCTGAACTCTCAGATGAGAAACCCAGCGTGGTCATCAGCTGTGTCCTAGCAACCACTTTGGATCTCCAACACCCCATGGTGAGTCACAACATTCCAAAAAATGCGTTTTATCAACTTCATGTTAAATGGCATTGCAATGTATCGTTACTCACTCTGGAAAATGTCTATGATTCCTACTGTAAGGTAGACATGATTTCTGTTTTCTTACACGGTTCTGCGTTTCAGACCATTCAGGTTCTGGACGATGTGTGCAGAGACGTGGCAGAGGAGAACCGTGGTGAGTGTGGGCCTACTTCCAAACATCTACATAGTTTCTTGTGATGACATACGTGTTCTCCTGTGTATGAATAATCATCAAAGTGTTGTCATGTTCAGGTGTCAGTCGGGACCTTCTGAAAAAGCATAAGAAAGGAGGCGTCCGTGGATTCATCAGGCGCGTTCGCAAATGGTTTTCTTGCTGCTGCTGCTGCTGTGGCCTCCCTAAAGAGGGAGACTAGAACCCTCCCATGTGGACCATCTCAGTCATTACACCAGCTGACCAACACATTTACAGAAACTTTTCAAATGCAGGTGTATTTTTTTTATAGAGCATATTAAAGCATATTTCTATGAAATAGAAAACTGATTGTATGTGTCCTCTTCTTTACTTTAGAGCGCCCCCATTGAATGTGTATGCTTCTGTTTTTTAATTCAAAGACCGCCTATCGAATCAGCCAATCTGGTTTATCAATCGGAGTGCTATGTTCGAATATGTAATAAGTTCAGATCATCCTCCCTTCTAGACACATAGTTTAGTCGCTCAGTTGACGGTTTAAATACTACTCACTCTCCTGGGAAAAACTCCCTCACAGGCCTGACTATATTGGAATATCAAGGCAGCACTACCGTGCTGTAAAGATGATGGAATGACCCGCTTAACGGTAGTGATCGGTAGTTATCTTAACGGTATGCTTAACGGTTAGTGATCCAGAAGGCTGTAATTGTGTCCAGATATAGTTTCAAATGAACATCCATTGTCCAGAAGGCTGACGTGAACTGATAAATCAAGATCTGTTATAAACGCTCATAATTTCCACGGTGTTCAAGGTAAAGGAGCTCGTAACACAGGAAGGTAAGTTCATGAAAACTCGAATTGACATTAGCTGGGAACTG
This sequence comes from Plecoglossus altivelis, assembly GCA_036571765.1. Classification (NCBI taxonomy): domain Eukaryota; kingdom Metazoa; phylum Chordata; class Actinopteri; order Osmeriformes; family Plecoglossidae; genus Plecoglossus; species Plecoglossus altivelis. Next base: position 5,379,999 of record BROE01000001.1, read on the forward strand.
ACTCCTTCATGAAATTCTTTGTAAAGCAGCGTTCAGTCTGAGTTGTGCACTGACAGCTGTCAAGTTTAGGCTCGTGTCAGTTAAGTGGTGTGCGCGCTCCCGTGACAGCAGGAAATATGGCGGCGCTCATGTCTCTCGGCCAGGTAACTTCAAATACTTGGGTTAACGCCCTAAATCAAAGTTAGTTTCGTGAGTTTAGCCTGTCTTTAATTCACTCTTACATAGGAAGGTCATACATGCCAACCCTCTTCAGTCAAAAGTGGTAACGAAGCGGAAGATGTAGATCTTTTAGCAAGCTCAGTTGTGTTGTCTGATTTAGCTAACGCGGTAGCTAACCAGCAAGCCGATGCACCGATTCCAAGTATTTTGTGTTCTTAGTTTGTCAGTTGGTTAACTTCATTGTAAAGCTGACATAGCAAAATTCCGATCACAAATGCTTGTTAAATACCATTTGAGGTTACAGTAGCCCTTTCAATTTTATTTATTCTTTCAATTAAATGTGTATTTAACCTGCCAGCTAACGTAGCTAGCTACTGTACTGTAGCCAGTTTAGAGAGCGTATTTATTATTTCAACTCCACTCACATGCATACTTTCTGTACAGTTATCGAGCGGAAGCTCCGCTTACGAGAACTATTACAGACAGGTAATATACCTTGTGGATTGTTTCTTTTTCAATGAACATTTTGAAACTGGTTTTACTGTTACATAAAAAAATGACAACTAGACCAACGTGAGGCATAACAGCATAAACATACTTATTTACATCTCGTAGGTTGACCCAGGAAACACAGGAAAAATCGGAGCAGCTGATGCTGCTCAATTCCTGAAAAAGTCTGGCTTGTCAGACAGCACCTTGGGCAAGGTAAGGAACATAAACACACTGTAATGTTGCCAGGTACCCAAGTGCCGTAAAAGTACAAGTACTGTCAGGATATCAACATTGGCTGTGAATTGTTGACACGGCAATTCTCATCGGATCAATAACGATACTCTTCTGTGTAGATCTGGGATTTGGCCGACCCAGAGAGAAAGGGCTTCTTGGATAAGCGGGTAAACAAATACTGCTGCGTTGCATTTTTTTTCTAGCATTTTCCGTTTGCTTCCAAACACAACAAGTATTGACCAGGCACTCACTTCCTTGTTCTCAGGGGTTTTTCATTGCTCTGAGGTTGGTGGCGTCTGCTCAAGGAGGAAATGACATCAGTCTTAATAATCTCAACCAGACACTGGCTGCGCCTCAATTTGTAAGTGTTCAAAGATGTGGGATTCTGTGATGGTACAACCTCTTGCAGATAGTTATTGGCGATATCGCATGTAAATTGTTTTGTAGAAAGATGCTAACAGTCCGTTGCTGAACGCGCCACTGAGCACATCTCTAATCATCACTCCTTCTGCTGACTCTCAGTGGGCTGTCAGGGTGAGTGTTCATTATGCATATGTACATTAACAATGCATCATCTGTGAACTAGCACACTCAATCTGGAACATATTTCACCCTCCAGCCTGATGAAAAAGGGAAGTTCGATGGCATATTTGACAGTCTTTCACCAGTTAATGGCCTGCTCTCGGGTGATAAAGTCAAGCCGGTTCTGATCAACTCCAAACTACCTCTGGATGTTTTAGGAAGGGTAAGTACCCGAAAACGAGTCTCATCTCATCACAGGAAAGAACTACTGTTTACCTCCTCCTTTATTCTTGCTTTACATAATGTAGATTTGGGACCTCAGTGATGTAGACAAAGATGGCCAGTTGGACAGAGATGAGTTTTCAGTGGTGAGTTGACAAGTTAATAGCTAAGGGTCGTTACAGTCTCTGACATTATACACTCTGAAGTGCATCAATGTGTTTTCAGTTAACGTCTCCAGTCAAAATATGATTGAAGACAATGTAACCCCCCCCTCCTCCAGGCCATGCACCTGGTGTATCGTGCCATGGAGAAGGAGCCCACCCCCACCACTCTACCCGCCTCCCTCATCCCTCCATCTCAGAGGAAGAAGTCTGCCGGAGCCCTGCCAGGTGCCGTGGCTGTCCTGCCCATTCTGACTGGCCTGACCGGCTCCCTGCCCCTTAAAGAGACCCTGCGCTCCACGCCGTCCTTGGGCAGTGTGGCCCCCATCAACACAAGCCTCTCCCCAAAACACTCGTTCAAAGCTGCCACACAGGTAAGACCTGCTCTGTAGCTACTGGAGTCAGCCTCACCGTCTTTCACTGCTGCTGCCTCTTGTCTTCTTGTTTGGATGAGACAAAAGGTGGAATATTTCTGTTTTTGTAGCACGCTGTCATTAATCATACCAAGGAACATTGGAAAGAATGTGGTTACCTGGGTGGTTAGTTGAGGACACAGCTGACTAAAGCAGCCTTTTCTTCTTCTGTTTAGACCAGTTTAACCACATGCCCAGCTTCTTAGCCAAGCTTCACCTTTTAGCCTCTAATTTGTTTTCCACATTCATCTCCTATTGAAGCCATGGTGATAAATCTCAGTTCATTGATCTTTAAATACAGGATCTGGCTTAATTGAAAGGTACACAAGCTGTTATGGTAAAAAAAATGCTTTTGAGTGGATGTGAGATAGCAATTAAAAAATGTGGTATCACCGTTCAGTTGCAGACACAACAATACTTGGTACACTATCTGTTGGGCACTGAATCTCACACCTTCTCTCACACAGTATCTCTTGACTGAAAGAGAGTAAGGACAACTTTGTAGCACTCTGCATGATTTCTTTTTCATGGACATCCATAAGCTTTCAGACACGGTTTATCATATGGACATGGAGTGTTGAAATAGGCTTCTTCCTGACCAGCTGCACGTTCACTGTTACATCATCAAACTTGCTTTGTACTTATTGTAGGTGTATCAGTAATGAATATTTCTCTTACTCCTCGTTTAATCTCTTGATTACGAACCTAGTTTAAAGCCATACCACACCAACAAAAAAACACATTTCTGTTTGTTTTCTCTTTGTATCTCTGTCTTTCCTTTCTTAAATGTTTTGAATGGCTCCTCTCTTGCATGTTAGCCCACGGTGAACTGGGTCGTCCCAGTGGCAGACAGAGGGCGGTACGACGACATCTTCCTGAAAATGGACAGCGACATGGATGGCCTGGTCACGGGCACAGAGGTCATCGAGATCTTCATGCAATCCAGCCTGCCTCAGACTACGCTGGCTCAGATATGGTCAGCACATTGTACGAACGAGACACAAATAAAGAAAAAAGGAGTAGTGGGATCAGACCTAATCATACATCTCCATGAAATGATTTGGACAATCACTGAACTCGGTTCAGTCTTAAGATATATTGATATGGTGCGATGGATGAAGGCCTGTCTGAGCAGGATGGGGGCTTTTTTTCCACTGTTCAAGGCGTTCTCAGCTCTCTCCAGTAGGGGGAGGTCACGCGCTATTCAGGCTTGTCAGGCTTTCACCAGCTTTGCTGCCCAGTTCTGCCGAAGTGTCTACAGATCGTTCCTGTTCTCCCCAGGAGCCTGGCTGACACCAAGCAGATGGGCAAACTGTCCAGGGAGCAGTTCTCCCTGGCCATGTACCTGATCCAGCAGAAAGTCACCAAGGGCCTGGACCCCCCCCAGACCATCACCCCAGACATGATCCCCCCCTCAGAGAGGACAGCTGCTTCTGCTGCCGGGCCCGTGAGTCTCTCCACTTCTCGCCACTTTCCCTTCTCTCTTCAAGTCTCCCCAGACGGAGATACTGTTTGCTTCTGCGAGCCTCCTGCCTCCTGCTCTGAGATCTGCCTCTCTGCCTCTCTGCCTCTCTGCCTCCCCGCCTCCCCTCTGTCCTGTTTCTCAGAGCTTTGCTGGGTTCATGACTGCTGTAGGACCTGACATGGCTGCCTATGCTAACCTGCGCAGAGTGAGTAGTCTTCCCCGCTGCTGCGATGTTACAATGCGCTGTCGCTGTGTTCTTCGTTGGGTTTGCTTCTTGGCCGTCATCTGGGTTCGGTGTATCGCCTGAGTTTTCTGTAGACACGACATGTCTGCTCAATCATTCTAAGTCAATGTGTCTTCAGGCAAGAAACAGTTTTTGAAGCAACGCTGCCACCAGGTGGTTCTCAAGAAGATAGTTGTCTAGTTGTCTTGATTTCTAGAGAAATGCTCCATCGAAACATATAATTTGTACGTAATGGAAGTGCATGCCACACGACAAAGGTTTGGGCTTAAATTTGAAATGCACTCTTGCTGAGTAAGGTTTTTTCATATTCTGTCGGTGTTTCCAATGGATGATTGATGATCTGAGGTGATCGGCCCTCCTTCCTGAGTCTTTCCTGTGCTGTGGGAATCGTCACATCAGTGGGGTAAGGTCTTCTGCTCCTTTGACTGACTGACTCCCTCCCCCCCCCCCTCCAGGACAGCACCAGCTCCACCGGCTCAGGGGACCTGACGGGCGTCAAAGAGCTGGACGAACTTAGCCAGGAAATAGCTCAGCTGCAGAGGTGAGCCCTCCAGTCTGCCCCTTTCCACCAATAGAAGGGCCCCTTATGTTCTTCCTTGTAGGAAGAGGGGGGAGGGGAGCTGGAGAAGGGAAGGAAAGTACAGGCTAACGTAGGCAGGCGAACGCTCTGTCCCTCATCCCTGCCTTCCTGTGGCGTTCGGCAGGGAGAAGCACTCTCTGGAGCAGGAGATCCGAGACAAGGAGGACGCCATCCGCCAGAAGAACAGCGAGGTTCAGGTCAGCGAGTCTTGGTGCAAATGTGCTCAACTGTCGCATCCCCATCAACATAAAAGTTGGCCGTGGTGTATTTTCTGATGACGAATGATATTGACATCCATATTAATTGACACCCAAGTTTACTGATGTCTGTGTCGCGCTTGTGTGTGCGCGTGCGTCCCCATCCTCAGGAGATGCAGGATGACCTGGACAGAGAGAGCAGCAGTCTGCAGGACCTGGAGTCCCAGAAGCAGGATGCCCAGGAGAGGCTGGAGGAGATGGACCAGCAGAGGGCCAAGCTGGAGGGCATGCTGAACGACGTCAAGCAGAAGTGCCAGGACGAGGCTCAGAGGGTCTGAGTCTGGCTCCTGATAAACACCTTCACTCTACCTTGCCGTCTTTCTGTCGTTTTACGCTCTTCCCTCCCTCGCTCCCACCCCCCCAGATCTCGTCACTCCAGACTCAGATCCAGTCCCAGGAGACGGACCTGCAGAGCCAGGAGGCAGAGCTGAGCCGGACCCGGGCGGAGCTGAACCGGCTGCAGCAGGAGGAGGGCCAGCTGGAGCAGAGCCTGCTGGCTGGCCGGGTCCAGCTGGACAGCATCGTCAAGTCCCTCAAAGCCACCCAGGATGAAATCAATCAGGTGCCCAAAAAAAAACACATATAAAAAAACCTAGTTTTGGATTATTTTTTTAAATCACGAATGACACTATATTTTCATATAGGAATTGATATTGTCTTTAGAGTTTTTATGAAAGGTGTGCACTCTGGTCAAGGAAATGGTGTTTAGCCGAGGCCTGGCCTACGCTGTCCATGCAGGCTGGTGTTGTTTAGTCTCGGTGCAGACATTCATGTGTAATTGTGGTTTGTTGCTTTAGGCTCGCAGCAAGTTGTCTCAGATCCAGGACAGTCAGCAGGAAGTGAGCAAGAGCATCGAGCAGTACAACAGCTCTATCAACGGCACTAACGGAGGCAGCATGACCAACCTGGCTGACATGAGCGAGGGATTTGCTGAGAAGGAGAACGGAGGCTTTGGAACCATGGTAAAATCATGCAGGACACAGGCCCTAACTAAACCCAATGGGAACAATCCAGTGACTTGTTGTAACTTGAGTTTAAGCTGTTTTTTTGTGTGTTTTTATTTAAGAAGACAAAGGTCAAATCTTGCCAGGCCTAGCATAGGTGTATTCCAAAAAGCTTTTGACTACAATTGCTTTAACTATCGTTGTCTTTTTTTCTTTTCTTTTTTTTTCTTTGCAGTGTTGAATATCAGACTTTCTCTATATTTCATGTTAATATATATTTTATGTCATTTTCTAATTTAAAACACCAGTCTAATCAGTACTTTTTGATAAGTGTCATTTTGGGGATGAATTACTGGAAGCAGCTTTTCCCCAGGAGGACCCCTTTAAGTCCAAGGTAGCCATGTTCAGCAGCAAAGCTCAGGAACCTCAGCCTGACCCCTTCCAAACTGAAGACCCCTTCAAGTTGGATCCCTTCAGAGGTGATGCTTCCAAAGCCACGCTTTTCATTTTTACATTTCAAAAGGAGAGATAAAAGCATGGGGAACTCACTACAACTGTGCAGTGAGTACTCAGTGGAAGGACTTGGCTGTTTCCTATTGGATACCTTCTAGAATGAGGATATTTATTAAATACGTGGCCTTCCTCAAGGCATAAACGTCATTTTAAGAATCTAAATCAAGGCCAGTGTTTCAGTGGATGACTTGAATGAGGACTTGAAGACAATTGGATCCTTCTCTCTGTCCACAGATCCGTTTGGGGGGGATCCCTTCAAAGAGAACGACCCCTTTAAAGGGAGTTCCTCAGAGGACTTCTTCAAAAAGCCCGATCCATTTGCATCATCGGACCCCTTCAAGAACAAACCCATCCCCCCGGCCAAGGTATTAAAAAACTGTCTTTTAAGCTTATTTTGCTCATTATGAATTGAAAATATGGAATAGAATAAAGATGAGCATGTGATGTTTCCCCCCCCTACACAGCCTGGTGCATTTGGTAGTAGTGACCACTTCCCCTCCAAGAGCCCCAGCCCCAAACCAAAGGACTCAGGTACTGGAACCAAAGCTTTTCTTAAGGAAAAGAAACTTTACTAATATCAGGCTCACTTACAATAGTCAAAGCAGATTCAGGCCATTTTTAGATGGTTGTTGGTGGGCTGCCAATCCTAGTCTGTAAACGTTGAGATGTCATGCCACAGTGTAGGTTTAAATGAGTCTTATTGGGTTTGCATCCATAAGAAGTGTTGTTACCTGGATTCATTTACAGTTTATTTTGTTTAGAAAATGATCGTCTTTATTTTGGAATGATGCAAGACTTCTCAACAAATACAGCCATTCAATGTAACCATGGTGACATTTAGATTTCTGTCTGTTTTGGAGGAGGAGGGGCATCAGCGGTGACATACTATTTTTCTCACTGTGCCTTCATATTTTCCTGTGGTGAACCTTCTATTTTAAGCAGGCTACCTACGCATTTAACTGCTGGCCAACTAAAAATAACCCCCCTGGAAAAACAGGAGGCTCACTGGGGGCCAAACATAACAGAAACGATGTGGGACCGTGGGGTCCAGAACACACTGCCATCGCTGCCTTAACCAGTTCAACTCTGCCTCTGTCCCCTGTTCTCCGCCCGGTATTGAACTGGTACAGGCTTCATTTTGTGGGAGGAAGTTGTTTTAAATTAGGGGCAAGGGCACTCCTACTCACTACTGAATCTAGCAGCCTTGGCGGGAACACAGAGCTGAGTGTGGGAGGGAGCCCAGCTTCTTAACGCAAAGCGAAGCTGCTGCGTAGCGTAACACCCATGAATGCTCCTCTTTATGGGCTTCCTCACAACAAACAGATTTAGTTACAATGGCTCATTTTTTTTCCACTGGTGCCCCTGCACAGTTGGCAATTTATTCATTAAGTCCAAAGGCATACCACAATGTGTAAAAACAAGCTCACCACAGTACTTCAACAGTACCCCGACTGACGGCTTTAATGAGTTAATCAGATGCACACGTCAGACTATAACAGTACCTCAACTTTTCAGGTTTCGGAAAAATCATGGTAAATGAAGCGGCCTGGCCACAAACAGTACACCCCTTATGAAAATAGAGCCTAAGTTCTTTTTGGAATAAGCAGAGTATGGTGACAGATTTGAATGTATGCTTGAGGCCCAGCCTTCGTTGACGCTAGACGTTCCCATAAATGCTTCAATGTGTTGCGTTTTGTTTTAGACGGTTTTGGGTCGGGGGACGCATTTGGTGGCAGCTCTTTCGGAGCCAAGGGAGGTTTTGCTGACTTCAGTCAAATGTCAAAGGTGAGCTTCTGGCCCTCAAAGAGCAATATGTTGAATAATAATTCAACCAACTCCCTATTGACTGCCCCTTTAATGACATCATGAAGTATCTTGATGAGCAGTATCTACACTCCAGCACTTGAAGTTGTGTTCAGGAGGAATAGGTTGTCGTGTGCTGTTTTTCTTTTAGAAACCAGACAATCCTATGCTGCCGCCAAAGAAGAGTGTGCCTAACAGGCCAGCCCCTCCTTATGGTAAGGCCCGATGACGCGCTCCTGTGTGTCTGTGTGGGACTTCAATATCATTTCAATGTGACGCTTAACATACCTTTTTCTCCTAGCTACAAAATGACTACATTTATTGACTGTGGAGTTTCCATTTTTTTAAAAAGCAAAGCTTGAATAGAAAAGTTGTATTTATTTATTTATATATTCAGTATTCATCATGTGTAATTGATTTCAGTTTTACAGACTTCAGTCACTCTTGTTGGTTGAGACCGTCAGAGAAAACTGCTGGTTGAGTCAGCGGTTTTGGAGAACCCATTTCTGGGCGGCACGCTGTCTTAGTAAACTTCAGTGTTGTTTTTGTTAGAATGGTGTATGAAAGTACCCTCTCCCCCCCTCGCTAGGGCGCCAAGCGCGCCATCAGTTTCTTCATCTTCATCTTGAAGTTGTAAACAGGAAAGCTCTTGGCACAGATGACGCAGGCCTTCAGCACGGGTGCAGATTGTTAACAGTACTGAACAAATAGATTCTGCTCAGGTGATGCTGGCGATGGCGGTGTCGGTTCACACGTTTTGAGCCCGAAGTGACAGTCCAGTTCAGGGAAGAGACAGACCTCTGGCAGCGGTGTGCTGCTGCTGAGCTGTCGTCCCACCCTTTTCTGTGACAGAGTGCACATGTGGCACGCCACAGCGTTTTTTGTGGGTACGTTCTTGCAGGCTCTCACGAGAGGACTCCTTCCACCCGCAGCTCTTGCAACTTGTGACCTAGCAATGCCACCCTTCCTCTGGTGTGATCTTCAGACCACCACACCACCACGCATGCATACACACCCACACGCACACCCACACGCACACACACCCACACACACACGCATATACACACACACACACACCCACACGCACACCCACACGCACACACACACCCACACATACACGCACGTAAACACGCACACGCACACACTGCAACTGTGGTTCACAAGCCATCAAACAGTCCATCCTCTTGTATCACACAGGAAATATTTACAGGTTACGCTGCTCGGAACCAGAGCAACTTGGCAGATCAAGATATAAGGTCATTCAGTCAAATCTACAGGAGTGGTACTGAAGTTTGAACTGAGTGAGAGGCCCACATCGGTTGCTCAAAGGATACATATCAGGATACAAACATGAGAACGTTTCATCTACATTGTGGTTAGCCCCCTTTTTTCTTTTTCTTTTTTACTCCGCCAACCATCGTTGCTTTCCCACGACTGGCTGTGTGTGCTGGTTGCCCTCTTCCTGACACTTTCACAAGTCACTTGACTTCTCCAACTGCGGTTTAGTTTCCGCTTTTGTTTGAGTTTTTTTTCTTTATAACAAATACGTGTTGTCGTTTCTGCAAAATCTTTCATAGTAACAGTATGTAAAGAGCCAGGAAAGAGACATAAAAAAAAGATAGGGCATGTCTTGCAGTAAATTGGCACATACTGCGGGTCAAATCTGGGCATGTGGGGTAAGTTCCCCCTGGTTGGTGAGGAAGGGAGGCCCCTGATTTGCTGAGCGTCAGATGCTGACGATCCTCCATGTTCCTCTCTGAACCCTCTCTAGGTAAACATAGTCATGCGCACCTGCTCAGGCTGGCTGCCTTGGACAGCCCAAGAGACCCGCTTCACTGTACTGAACGTAGCCAGAGTAAAAGGACTTCTGGAGACTCAACAAGCAGCAGAGATTCATTGGCTTTTGGTTCTGCTGTGACAGACACCTCAGGAGGGTTCGCAGATGTGGGCTCTGTAAGTGGTGTTTGCTAGTTCTCGCTTTCATCCTCCTGTTGTTGTTGTTGTTGTCGTCGTCGTTGTTGTTGCTTCTTTGTGCTCCTAGCGATCGCATCCCACAGTGGATAACAGTAGCCTTGTGTCTGGCTTCTGCGGATGGCTTTGGATGGCTGCTTCTTGTTCTGTCCACCCAGTCGGCCCCAGCCCGTTGTGACAGTGTATGTTGCTACCGTTCTGTTTCCCAGTTGGACCTGGATTCGAGAGGTCCTGGGATCAGCCTGCAGTACCATGTCTAACTGCGGTCTACAGCTTGGGCACCTTTTGGGGCCTTTGAATGATTGGTGACCTGGGTTTTGTTTGGTATTCATGCTTCTTGCACTCTTACGTCCTGGATATGTTCTTACAAGCCTGCATTGGGGATGGTGTCTCAGGGCAGACCTTGTCCATCCTCACGTCCTCATAACCTTCGTCAGCATGGCCCCCCAGGGCGGACGGCTTTCTATCTCGTCCATGAGCTTTTGCTTTCACGTTATTTGCTGTCAGAAGGAAGTTAAAAGGCACAGTGGTTGGCATATTGTGATGTTGCCTAATGTTGCTAGGTGTAGAAATGGTCTTACTGATGCATTAATTAGGTGGTTTCGTTTGGCTACAGGAGATGGAACAGGAAGTCTAACCTTAGATCAACTTGCATGTTCAATCTTGATTTCCTTTTGTACCGTTTTACTGCTCTTTGTACTGCCCTACTTCTCTCAGGACTATCAGCTGCATGGCAGTTTGTCTCTTTGTGTATTCTCTTCTGGGGAAATATGTGTTGATATTTGTTCATTGTCTATATCTAGTATTATCTTATGTATTATAGAACATTTGTTTTTTATTCTCAGGATCTGAAAGAGTCCAGGTAAGGTTACTTGTGGGCGTGGTGACCTTTTAATTGTTATTTGCATGCAAGAAACGTATCCAGAATGGGAGCCCTATGATTGGTGGGAACTGCTGTTTGAAATCCACCAATCAGGTGGATCTGTACACTAAGTTCAGCGATGTAATCACTCAGCAGAATAGCAAGTTCAACACATTGCTGTAAGACCAGTTAGAGGTGCATCGTATGTGACCTGTCATGCTGTTAAGCTTTAAATTATATTGAAATTCCAAACCCTCCCTTTAGTTTTTTTGATTGCCTGAATTCTTTGAAATAGTGTTTGTTGGTTAAAAATGGATTTTTTTTTGTCATCCAATGACTTTATTCAATCAAATGATGCATTTTTCACGACTTTCAAAATCACATAAGATGAGTTTTCTTGTGTGTTTTCCTTGGTGTGTTTGTGTTAGCGGCTGGCTTGGAGTGAATCTGTCCGGCCCGCTTGCCTGCGCCCTGACCACTGTCTCTCTGCGGTCCTCTTTAGTTTGGAAATGAGAGCGAGCAGCTAGAGTGGGCCAGGCGGGAGAGCGAGCGGGAGGAGCAGGAGAGGCTGAGGAGGCTCCGCCTCCAGGAACAGCAAGACCTCGACCTGGCCATCGCCCTCAGCAAGGCAGACATGCCCAGTATCTGACCGCTCATCTACCAATGCACTCATTTCCTGGGTCGGCTCGACCCTCACTAAAGGTGAATGTCAGCTCCCTAACACTGACACGATGACACACCAATGAACAAGACTTCTAGCTACGATCTCTTCAGCCAGACTGTAGCCGTTCAGCTCCGAGGCTAGCTCGGATGCAGGCTTTGATGTACATCCTCAAGAATTGCGGACGAACCTTTCATCCAAACTCGTCCTCGTTCACCAAAGCCTCAGCTCATAACGTTTTGCAGCGTTCGCGTTTCTCATCCGCATTGCACTGCAACCGTAACGAACTACAATGAAGACCCGCTTTCTGCCCCATTTAAGCCCAATTCTAAAGTGAGTCAGTTCATCACCAGTGGGAGAGCCTGCGTCGTGCTCTGTGGGTTTAGGCAAAGGACAACTTTGAAGACACGTTGTTGCTTTACTCTTTGTTGTATAGAAATCTGCTTTTTTTAAACTATTTTATTTCATTTTATTATTTATATACAAAATGCATCTGTAGTTTATGAAGTATCTGTAAATGCACTCTCATAACCTTCCAACAGCTCTTCTCTTTGAAGTTCATCCCATCCTTGAGGTCTGACACTTGTGAATTCCACATTTCTGCTGCAAATCTTGTTTTGGGGTCCGGGAATCAAAAATGAAAGTACAGTTATTGTTTGATTTACGTTTTCCGTTTTTAATATCTTTAAATTGTTGTCGTAGTATAATCCTTCGGATCTATCTTTCAATTGGTAAAGATATATTTTTCCCCCTAAGTCGATTTTTCTAACTTTTTAAGTGTTATTTAGATATGGAGCAGTGTCATTTGTAACACACATGCTTTGGCCATTTCTTAATACTCCTCATCAAGCCTCAGCTCATTGAGAGAGGCCTCAACCCTTTAGAACAACCATTTCTGATGCCTTCTCAGCTTTTATCTTTTTTTGTAAGAAAATCTGTTAGTTTTAGTATCAAATTCGGCATGCATTTTCGTATTCCTCTGGGCAAAATGGTCAAACTCTGCAGTTTCCATTCAATTTGTTTGTTTTGTTCATAGCAATAAAACCCTATCAGAAGTGCTCTGTGGTCCCATAGCAGAGCAAACTGCAAACATTTGGGGCAAAGTTTCCTCTTCCATGAAGGCTGGTGTGGCTATCATAAATGCTATTTGAAGAATCGTGTCCGTCTTCCTTGCCAGGATATTCCAGCTGTCTGACTGGCCTTAGTCCTTAGCTGCCAAACAGCATGTATTGGTCATGCGTTATACTGACAACCTGTCAACACTTAGACGTTTCTATAGGGGCCTACACCAGTGTAACCTCCATTGGGATACAAACCTATTTACTTTGACTAATACTGTTCCAACAGACTTAAAGATTGTGTGTGCTTTATGTAGCTACCTGTGTACTCCTGGCAATATGCTTGACTCTCCCAAAGGCAGCTGCAGTTGGACTAATGTCACCTGTCAAAGCTTCACAACTACCGTCATATCAGTTGCGCTCAAAGTAGAATCATGCCTGCGATCCGATGCATATACTGTGGGTGCAGATGCCTTAAAGACTGCTGCTTCTATGTCATTGTATCATTGTATTGACCCGAGATGCTTTTAAAACGTATGCGTATGGAGCATGTTCAAGGCATACTGAGTGCGGCTTGCTGTTTCAATGTGAATGGTTGACTGGAAATGTTTGGCCTACACAGAGTTTCATTGACCGGTACACAATGTCTGCCTTATTTATTTAAATCCAACATGTCATATGTAATAGTACATACCACATATGATTATAAATATTCTTTCAGGTTTTGGAACTCACTTAAATATGTGATACATACTATGTATATCTTTTAATATAATAAAAGCAAGTGTAACATTCCTGGATAACTTCTTGCTTATTCTAGGTAGATTGAGATGTGCAAACCCACTACATACACACGCTACTTTCAGAACTGAAAGTTACTAAAACAGGCAGATGATTGAACGGAGGATTCTGAATTTGCATTTCACACTTGACTCTTGATTTTCAGTTTCTTTTGTGTTTCCTTTTGAGACATTACATGAATTGTTAAATGATTGACCCAATTGCTTATTTTCTCATCCCCTACTTGTCCCCTGAATTTGGAATTTGAAACATAAAGTAAAAAGATTTTCTCTTCAATAGAGGACTGTGTAAAAAAGAAAAAAGAAAAAAAAAAGAAAAGTATGTTTGGGTGACTCAGTGGCACCACATGATGGAAGGTGTGGTTTAATTGAGCCTGTTTAACTTTTTATAGTAATTTACTGAACTGGGGGGAAACATTTATTATAAATGTACAACCCCCTTTTCACAAATGTGTTATGTACCCAATCCACTCAGTATTTCATAGGACAATGGATATACTTCTTATAGCGATGTAGTGGTCTTATACACTCAACTTCATTGGCACAGGAGTCATGGCAGAAGATAGTGCACTGCCTAGGAATATGTGCTCTTTGAATGTTTGAAATTGCAGCTATGGTTTGGTTGCCTGTGTAATTGTAGTATTAAGGCCCCTTTGATGTTTAACTGTAATTTCTACCCATCAGAAGTGGGAGTCTATGGGCTGCTTGACGAGGGCTGGTGTGCCCCTCTGTCCAGACGTCTCCCCGCTCCCTCTCTGTAATTATGGAAATGTACTGTTTGTATTTATAGTCTGAGCCCACAAGCGTCTGGCCTGGTGTGTCTTGCAGCTGGAAAACATCATTGTGTAAACGGTGATACCGCGTCTATTGGGTTCAGCGGTGGGTGTATAGACTGGGTCTCACTCAGATACATGCAGTTTACCTATGTCCTTTCCAGGCATGTGATTCTGCATCTGTTTCATGTCGAAGTTGATATTCGGGGTGGTTGATGCGGTTCGTGTCAGGACAATGTGTGAACACGTTCCTAGAAAAGGAACTGCTTTGTTGACTAACCTCATACGATCGTTGTGTCATTGTGAAAACCCAAGAAATATCGACATGAATCTGCTATTTTATGTTTTGTACGTTTTAATATTTACAATAAATACACAATTTACAGTATAAAATTCATATACAAGTCCATATAAATTTCAGTACAAAATAAAGATACACAGGACATCAAGCCCTGATAGTGTACAAGGGGGCTGAACCCAGCTGTTGCATTCGAGGAAGACAATTCTCAGCTAAGTGATTTTAAATTAAGAACACAGTTGACTATGCTATTCAGGCCATTCAAAACAATGAGGCAGTTTAAATAACAAAACATTGTCTTTGCTCACACAGGTACATTTCACTTAGACATCATTTTGTCTCCACTGGTTTGGCTGACCTGGCAGATTTACTATGGAAAGTTTTACAGTAGCACACAGTTGCACTAGAAAGGCACTTTTTTTGTCTGACAGCACTCCAGTTTTGAAGAAGAGCAGTATAGGGCCAGCCCCTTATTGGCCTGTTTGCCCCAAAACAAATATCTAATGAAGCTTTTCTAAAGCTTTCATACACAACCAAGGTAGTACCAGCTACATTATTACGAAATAATATCACTAAACTTTTATCGATATAAAAAGCTTTGGTCATGAAGAACACATTAAATAAAAACGACATAGAATGGAAAAGTCATGAAACCCCATCCTAAGATTTCCCTGGTCCTCGAGGCCTTCCGAGGTTTCACATGTGCCTCTTCATGTGAAGGGCCAGGTGGTCGGACCTCGAGAAGGCTCGCTCACACAGGTGGCACTGAAAGGGACGGTGACCGGTGTGTTTGCGGTAATGGCGAGTGAGTTCATCAGAGCGAGCAAATTTCCATCCACAACCCTCCCAGCTGCAATGGTATGGCTTTTCACCTGTGTAGACAATGAACGAAGGAGATGTCAACATTTGCACGGCTACAACTTTCTTCAAATGTTAAAGCAAAATGTTTAGTCTACATTCAGTACGTTATGGTCATGAATATATGTCGTCGCCCCCCCCCCCAACCAAGATAAATGCACTAAAATAAGATTAAAGCTCTTACCAGTGTGAGTTCGGTGGTGGGCTTTCAGATGCGAGCTTTTGGTATACGTTTTTCCGCAGCCTGCAAAGGTACAGGTGTGTGTCGCTGTCCGCTTCCGTGGCCAGGTGCGCCGCCCTCTCTTGGGCTTGGACTCCAGAAGCTCAAGTGGAGAGGATGGGGGTGTCAGCAATACCCTCTGCGGATTTGGCTGCATGCTTAAGCCATCTTCATACATGCCAAACTGGTGCGCACTGTGATATGAAAGCTGTATCTGGGCAGCTTGAGGTGGGGGAAGGTGCGGGTACGACGGAGAGGAGTGGTACTTCTGAGGGAAGCTCATGGCGTGACACATCGGTGTCTGGATGTCGGAGTTGCCTTGGTCATCTGGGCTGAGCGGCGGCGTCATGGTGCTTGTTGCGCGCGGGGAGATGGCAACCCGCGGCTGCTCGAAGGACATCATGCAAGATACATTTCCCTCTTGCTTGATTTTGGGGCAGTTCTGAGGAGCAATGCCAAAAACTGGCCCGTAACCGTCCATAGATGGTTCAATTTTAATGTTATCAAGTATGTCCTGTTTGGGAAAAGCTGTGGAGTTCACATAAAATCTTCCATGTATGCTAGCGCCGCGCGTAATACAGTAATTACTGTCGCTGTGTAGTTCAGTCATGAGACTGGTACTGTACGGTGGAGGCGGTGTGCTGTGTTCCGCTGATGGATAGGTCGTCATGGTGTTCCCCGTCGTGTACATGGTGCTTGGATCGGTTGAGCCCATATATTCCGCACCTGTTCCAATCGGCGCGTGGCTATCCGCTGCAGTTGTGTTGGCGAGTATAAAATCCAAATCCAAGTAGTTACTCAGATCCTCGTCGTCCTTTCTGGCGTGACTGTCCATGTTCTGTACCATCTCCAGCATTGAGCAGCTGGGACTTATTGGTTTGTCAATTTCGCTTTTCCATCTCTGTAAAGAAAAGTTAGAGAGGCCATTAGACACAAAGTCGTAGGTTGAAAGCAAAGCAGAAATGTATCACTGTCAAACTTGTAAGGTTGATAAATATGTCATACTTACATTATCCCAACATTTTTCCCTCTGGTTTGAGAATGTTGAAAAAGACGGCAGCATTACATCGGATAAGGCCATGGTTTGATGCGATAAACAGTTGAGTATTTATCGTGCGAGAACCTGTGATCACCTTGTCGCACTCAAATGCGTGCGCCTAGCAGACTGTTACTTCAAAGTTGCGCTTCAGAGACATGAACAAGTTTGAATGGTAGGAGGTCCTCTCGACTTTCTAAATACCGTAGCTCGACCAATGGTGCAAGTCCAGGAAATACGTCTAGGATAAGTAAATATAGCCGTTTATAAAGGATCCCTCTTTAAGTTCGAAGAGCTTTTGCACTCTGCCTCTCTCTCGCTCACGGTCGATCGTACAAGCCTATAAAGCACTGGGTCCTCCCTCCTAAACGGTGACGCATGTGGCCAGTAACTCCGCCTATGTAAAAAAAAAAAAAAAAAAAGGGGGGCTGCACCATCCAGTACTGGAACCTGTTGGTTCACTAGCAATGTAAAATACCGTTGACAACCAATACATTGTGTAATGTAAACTATACCCTTATGACAAAGTTTAAAAAAATGAAGTACACTTGAAATAATGTACTGGCGTTATGATGTCAAATATCTTCAATTGCCAAGTATTTTGCGTGACACTGAGCGGATAGAAACAAGGGACTTGTTTGGGAGAGATAGTGACGCAGAGGGGCATTTACACCTGCTTGCAGCACATCTCACTCAGTCATTATCATTATCATTAGGCCTACTATAAACGGGTGACTATTGTCCTTGCGCAGCAGGCTTGTCTAAACGCACGCGGCTCCCAGGCGCCAGGGTCGTCTGAAACTCTTTTCATGGTACTTCACAGTTTCAAAATTCGGAATTTTGGCGCTATTTAGCATCCTATTCAGGTTTAAATTACGGGTGTTGAAGTCGGGTTTTGAAATGCAGACGGGTAAAATTTGCATCTCATTCAGGGGCAACGGTTTCGTTCATGTTGAGATACAGTCGAGAGTTTCTGCCAATATTTTTTTGTTCCCTCCTTCACCAGAATCATTAAATGGTACCATGCTTTAGGCGTTATTGCAGACTTTAATAACGACCCTAATTACAAGTGTTGACAATATTTTTTTTGATCTCTTATCTATTGAATCAATTAAACATACCACAATGACTGTTGGGGTCAAAAACGTTTCAAATTGCAGTGCTGATTATTCCTGTTTTTAAATGCTGGTTTTGGTGAACATGCGTCACAAGTGTGTATTCTGATAGTGGAGAGCGTGAATGAGTGGACATATATATGGTTATAGTAAACCCCTGGCCTGGTCCCCACACACCATCTCGTCATCCGAACCGTAAAGCACACACTGTCTGTATCTAACACTGAACTGTCACAAACTACAGCACTAGAAGGGTCAAATAGACATTCAACAAAGACACAACCACAGTTGTTGACCTGTTGACCAATCACAAGATGTCAAACGTTGGTGCCTAGGATTATGGGAGCAAAAAATAAGATTGGGAATGATAAAGCCCAGTTAGACAATGTTCTTGGCATTATATAACTATGGTAGTGACCAGGAAGTAAGATAGCTAGAGGAACATGCATACATTGTTCAAGGAATGAAGACAGATTGAAACAGATAGCCTTTGGTTTCAGTAGCAAACAGGGAGGTATCAGTACAGCCCCGTAGATGTAAAGTCTTTATGTTGAAATGCTTCTCATGTATTTACCCGAGAGCATCACTCTAAGGAGCTACAGGTAACCTGTAGAGGGGTAATCCAGTTTAAGCGCTGCACTTAAGAGGAACTGGGAATGATATATGTGAAAGGTTTACCAATGATTCCACGGAACGAAGGCTGTTTTTGAGAAACATTTACACAATAGCGACATTGGGTATTTCAAAATCACATTTCACAATTCCATAAGTTAAGCGCAAGTTCAGATAGCTGAAAGGAAGACTCTCCTCCAACCAGTTCCTTCAAATCCTGTCAAGCACATTTTAAATTTTGCATTCACTCATAACTTAGTCAGCACAAGGGGCCAATGTATACTGATCTCCATGGTCAAGGATTACACAGTGACTCACTGCTTTACTGTGTTAACACAACAAAAATGTCACACATTTGGACTATTTTCTTTGTCTACGCAAAGGATTCTGACACCTCTGCTACGCGCCTTTGCCTGTGTGTGGAGCTTCCATGGAAAAGCCAGTCTGGATGCAGAGCGCAGGAGCAGCGGTAGACTTGTAGCCAGAGCGAGAGGCAGAGAGAGTTTGAGAGTGAGTGGGATTCTTCTCCGGGTTTATATAGCAGGGTTATTTTTAACCACATAGTCCTTGCTTATTACAGCGTTTCCTCCCCGGACCACTCAGGAAGACCGTTTGGCTGGTTTTCCTGCTCACACGCGGCCAGATTCAAACAGAATCAAAGAATGATAGCATTGAGTCTCCCCATCTCCTGTTAGGAAAAGAAGTGTGCGTGTGTATGGTGAGGGGGGCATGCTGGGGATGAAATGTTAAACAGAAAAGGTTAGCACGTGCCAATGGCCTGAGATTCAAAGACTTGGCCCCTGTCCTGCTCTAATTTCAGAGCACCTCAAATATTTGTGGAAAAAAAAATCTACCTAGACTTTTCCTTTCACTTTTGGACCATTTTACCCAAGCAGTCGTTTGTTTCTTTAGTATTCAAGTGTAGTGTAAGGATCCAGTATGTTGCAGTCACTGAAAACCACTGCAAACAAACTGACCTAATGCAAAAAAAAGCAGCCACAATAATCTGGTTTTCCCACAAGCAAGTATTTATTAACTAGATATTATGTGTCCAGTATTCCACAACAGTGCTGTTGAATGGTCATTGGAAACTCACCACATTAACATACAACACCACCACTAAACTATACTGTCCTGAGCCAAAGCACTAAATTTAACTTTGGGAACATGAGTATTGCCTTGCTTTAGTCACAGTATACTGGATATATGTTGTCATAGTATTCCAAAATGGGATACAGACTTGAAGCTTCATTTGAGAGTCACCAACCAATGTTCCGGAAAAAAAAAAAAACAGTCACACATTTTTTCCATTTGAAAATGTGTTCCAACGTTCGAGTTTCTTCTCAAAAGTTGAAATTAAATGTTTATTTACTTTTATATTTTGTTTTCATAGAGACTTTTACCCCATTTAAATAGTTGGGTGACAGTGATGAAAAACGCACCTACTAATTCCTTCTTCAAGTTTACTGTAAGGCACTACAGGTAAACATCTACGTTTTTAGTCACACAGAGCTTAGAAAACAGTGGCTACACCGGCTGGTTGGTCACGTTGCATTCCACATTACATCTATATTAACAAAACCCGAGTCTGGTTTGAACCTGACCCAAACCCATGTTTCAGCAACCAACTTAGCTTTCAGAAAGTGTTACGGAAAACCCACCTCTAGGCTACATGTGGATATAGTTGAGTTGAGGCATAGTAGTGAGGGGGATGGGCTCAATTTATTAGCTGTTAACACTGGGGATCGTACAGACCTCCTCACACACCACACACTTGCATGCCTTGTGCTGGCTAGGAAAAATGTTTTCTTTCTCCGAAGTGCAGAGAAAGGCGCTTTTTATTTGATTAATGAGAATGGACAGACTCTCTGTGGTCCAGGGTATTCGTGGCATTGGAGTCTATCAGTGCTTAAAGATATGCCATGTGGAGTTTTAGACACACTCACGTAGATTTGACCTGACTCAGTGTAGGCCTTGTTATTGAGCACTGCCTCATACCCAATGACTTAAGTTTGCTATATCATTAGTGGAAAGATCTGTGTCTGTTACCATGTCTTCAGAAATAGAAATGAACCACCTAATAATGTACCAACAGTTGATTGTATACAAGAAACAGCCTGATTGGACCACAACTGTGGGACACCTAATAACATATTCTGCAGATTTACATGTCGATTTGACAAGGATGAAGCCTTAACTAGATAACCGCCGTTGGCTTGATGTTACTACAGAAAGTAAAGTGCAGTCACTTCAAAGCCATGAGGGACTGTGTGTGTGTGTGTGTGTGTGTGTGTGTGTGTGTGTGTGTGTGTGTGTGTGTGTGTGTGTGCGTGCGTGTTGTTTCACCCCCTCTAGATGGGACGACGACAACCAGAAACCTGCGCACATTTGAACATGCCGGACTAAACTGTGCCAGCTGTTTAAATACCATCTCCCTGGCTCCTACACAGGTTGCCTATTGAGGCCATGCTCCGCTTGATTGAGTGATCCAGTCTGCGCTGCACTTTATAACGTACACACCTCAAAATGGCGACATTTGTGAAACACGAATGAAAACATTCCTGTACGAATGGAATGCCAACGGTATTTCCTCTGCTACACCTGGGTTTGATTCCATGCAAGCATATTCCGAAAACACTTGTAGTAGGTTTGGTCCTCTCTCTTTGGTTCAGAAGCTGTTCCTTCTGAATAGCAAGGACCCACCCCTAGGGTTTGGTTACACTGTACACGAACAGAGTGATATTATGAACCAGTCAATACATCTTTCACTGTGTTGACATGTAATTCCTAACTTTGTCATAAACCTTCATAAGCATTTCATATAGCAAAGGCTAAAGATCCTTTTCAAAAAAGCAGAACTCTCATCTGGTTGAGTTGATCATGTACTCTAAAGGACACATGCCTGAAAGAAACTTTTAAACTTTGAACAAACGCATCTCACATTTGAGCTGATCACGTGTTAGTTCTTGGTTTGAAATTTGCTTCGTGATCAAACAATGTATACTTAAAGTGTGAAATGAGGTCACACTGAAACCACTAAAACTCTCCCTCAAAGGTTTGAAGGTAGGAGGTAATGGTGGCTGGTGACTTGTGGCTCCGCTTGTCTTGACAAGCCTACTATCAAGGCCTACGCCAGTCCTAATGTCATTTCCCCTCTCTGTCTCCAGGGCAACAGGAAACCTGGTATCTATGGGTCGAATGCACCAGCTTCCCCCGATCCCCACTGATTTGTCAACACCGCCACAAAGCGTTCTTCCTCCAGGTCAGGCAGGTTCCCCCAGCACATTTCAGATGTTATCACAAAGGGAGCAAGGTGTATCAACCAAAGACAGTAACCCCAAGTCAACAGGCAGACCCCCTGTTGCTGTGTGTTTGTGTCCTTTGCTTTTGAAGTATTTCCAAATGGAGTGCTTGAACTCCAGGGCGACTCGTTTGGTCAGGTCTCATTACAAGAAGCAATGGGTACATGCAGTTGCTAAAAATCCTTTTGACACCAGCTGCATGGGAAAACGTTGTACAGTTAGGGCAGTTTTAAGGAGGGATCACCTCAATTGGGTGTAACTATGACTGAGTAATTTTGAAGTAGCTTGTCTTCCGAACGAGTAGAGTAGATGGTCACAGTGTGGTGAACAGACAAACGGGATCCGGCTTGCGGTCAGGATTCGAGCGCAGCCTCCTTCAGATATTAACATAACAGGCTTTCATTATGAGCTCCAACACGCGACAAGAGGTTGCAGTATGATTAGGTAGTTCATCACGTGGGGGACGTCTTCTACGTTCATGGTTTCAACAAAGTACAAATCACCACCGTTTTCTCGAATCTGTTATCTGGGTGTATACTGAGCTGTGGTTTTCACCCAGATGAGCTTCAACCTTTTGCATTCCAAGCATAAAAGTGTGCAGAACTGTCATTGCAGTGAACTGTTATCTGGGTGTATACGGTGACAGAGAATGTGGTTTGCTATGGGGCCACAAGTTGGTTTCCTCTTTTACTTTCTACTGTTACTTATGTGGGCTAGATACTCCTCGGGTACACACACACAAGCCAATGCTGTATCATCTAATTCATTAGTCAGCAAGAGCTGAAAAACCGCTGGGTAACAGATGCAAAGTGAATGCCCTTAAAATAAAATAGCTACATGGAGTAAACTAACACAGTGGTACAGGGTTCAGATCAGTACAGTTTTGCTGTAAATAAGCATACAAACAGTCACAAATATTTTTCTTAGGCCTAATCCACACCAGCCTGCAGTGTACGCGTAGCAATAGCACATGTCTCCTACTTGACAAAGACAACACAGCAATAATGGATGTCCATGTTCCACACCTAGTCCCTATAAGAAATGAAGCAGGCTAGCCTATCAATGGGTCTTTAGAAGAGGTGTAATTATTGTAACTTTAGGGCCTCTCTCAGTAAACTGGCAAAACAATCACAACCTCCTTTGTTTTTTACTTGGACTCTGAAACCTGTCATTGATCTAGTAGTGTTAGTTGGGTGCCATTTGCTGAGTCTGTGAGAGGACGTTGTTTGATTGCAGTGGTACAGGCTAGTATCAGTGGTCAGAGTAGGATGAGTAGTAAGTACAAAGTTGTACACTTGACTGAAGATGCAGCCATGCTTTCTGATGGGAATGTTTTCATCGGTTCGTGTTTGCTTCGTGCTATGTAGCTGTGCTTTAAGTTCCAGCTATTTTCTTTACTGTTGTTTTAGACTGGGTGCAGACGTAACGTTATGTAGCTGGCCATACAACTCCCTCTCATGCTCATCTTTCTCACTCACATTCTCTTTACTTCTCTTTTTCACCCGCTATGTCTTTTTGGTGTATGTCAAGGGCCGGGTGCTGCTCACACCAGACAGTGCTGATGGAAATGAACCGTGGTGTTTGCGTATGTATCATGACTGGGATTCTTATTCATCACCCAACTGTTCCCAAAGATGTGATCATTGTATGTTGTCACAGTGAGTAGTGTGTTGGATACACACATGGGCAGTGCTTAGCAACAGCATGCAATGTGACGGACATTTGGGAGGACAGATATCACAGTCATTCTTTAGCATTGTACGGCGATGACAACATAGGCCGTAGTCACAGAATCCGTTTTTTATAGAAGGTCATTAAACGACAGCTCCCTCAGCCCAAAATCTCATTCTGTTCTTCAAAAGCGCAAAGCACTCGGTGTGAAGCCCTCTAAGAAACCATTCCGGCTTGTGTCGTTATGGCAACAGAAATGCACAACTTTCTCCACCTTTGGGAATAAAGAGGCAGATGTCTTAACCTCATCCTCAGAGGGCAAAGGTCAAGATTTGCAGCTCAAGGCAGCCAAGTTGCCTGTGACCTGTCAGAGTCTCGAAGCGACCTCTCCTGACCTTGACTGTCCACTTAAGGGCCCACCTGCACTTACCTCAACCACTAATTAGCTCCATTCTTTTGGACCAGGGTCTTAGCCTAAATGTCAGACCTCATTTTTTCTCTTGCTGCTCACTTGAGCTTCAAGCCATACCGGAGAGGCGCATAATAGTTCCCAACTCACATTCATCCCTGTGTTGTTGTTATTGTTGGCCTAAGTGGGGTGAATTATAACATGTCTGGGCGCCTCTCCCCTGGAAGGCAGGACAGATCGTACTCTTCAACCTGAGGCAGGATTGTGCTGGAGAAACACGCTTGATCCAGAAACGGTCTGTGCTTGAACGAACGACCCCCGGAGCCCAGGGTGACATTCGACTTTGTGGACCGCAGCTGTTTGATCGGACTCCAGGCCAGGGAGAAGTCAGCAGAGAAGATGTGCTTCTGGAACGTGTCGTCATTAACCGGTCTTGCCTTGAAATATTACAGTCTTAATTTGAACATGATTGAAAGGCCAAATGTCACACACATCTACTAATGGGATAATTGTGTGGGGGATGTGAAGTGATGTTGAGCTTAATATACTACTGTGTTCCATAAAGTTCATCATAGATCCTAGAGGAGATACAAAGAAGAGAGAGGCAAGCCTTTTGAACATTTGCCTGGGCTATTATTTTAGGCCTTGGTAGGTACTAAGTGTCACATTTCAGGCATCTGCAGCTCTTGAAGTAGTTGAGAGCTAACCACATCCTGTTTTTTTTCAACAAATGAATCGTTTTACAGTTAGACTATTGTTTTCTTGATTTGTGTGCATGCGCCCTTGTGGTGTGTGGTCATATGCACACCACTTAAAGCCTCGTATGTGTTCTGTGCGCTCGCAACTGCCAATCACGGTCCCTCCCAGATTCACCAAGCTAGTTTTTGTGTGTGTGTGTGTATGTCTGTGTGTTCATCTGTGTGTTTGTGAGCACGCATGTGTTTTGTCTCACGGTGGATCTGTTTGCGGAGTGATTTAGTCATGGAAGAAGCACGGTTCTGTGTGTCTGATAGTCCTGTGTTGATGCCCCCCCCCCCCCCCCACCGCACCTCCACTGCCAGCAAACCAACATCCTCCGTCTCACACTCTGGAACATTCTCACCCTCGCTCTCCCCTCCCTAAACAATACCACACTAGTTGTATTCATATCAACCGTTTGGATCTCACTGCAGATAGTGAACGAGACCTCCCTTGAGTCCCAGGCAGCTTTCACACCACTCCATTTCAATCCCACGTGTCTGAGTGCCCCCTCTGTTGTTTTTCAAATCACAGATTGGCAGGACCACATGTACACCAGTTGTGTATATACAGTGTGTCAGGGAGAAATCCAGGGAAACTGCCAAGAGTAATTTGTTGTTGCAGACTTGGAGTTGGACCGTGTTGAAGATTTACACTCCTCTGGCATCCTCCTGACTTTCCCTATCTGTATTGGTGCAGCCAGCGTCACAGCCAGCTGGGTGGCTGGAGGTTATTCCAAAGCTGTCAGTCTTGAGTGTCGGAGAGACGGCTTGTAAGATACGGATCATTTGGGCTGTAGGTGCCCCCCGAGTTGTTTGTTGAATCGAGAGAGTGAGAGTGAAGGAAAAGAGACTTAGATACACACCCAGAAACAGAGAGAGAAGCCCAGCATCTATGGACAGAGAGAGAACCATGAGATATATAGAGAGAGAGGTATGGAGACGCACACAAAGACAGGATTAGGAAGAGAGAAGTTCAACGAATGCACACTGCCAGTGGGTAACCCACACAGACCATGGGAAACTGTACCCAATGCTTTTCTAGGTTTTGCATTCACAACAGAAGTCCCTTGCATCATCTCTGAAATGGGATTTTAAGTCCTGTCGCATATGACTGGTATCAAGTGGGTGAAAATGACAAGTTGTATGAGGTTTTGGTACCTTTAGAAAATGTGGCTTCCACAAGCAAGGCCTCAATCTGCCGCCTCTTGAAAGTACCCTTTAATGGCCGTTCTCTTAGATCATTTCTTCCTTGCTCTCCTCATCCCAGACCAAAATTAACTCCCATTGAGAATGTATGGTTGGGTGTGGCCCCCTTACAAGGATTCCACGAAATGATGGTGTGGTGGGAGATCAGTTCTAATCCAGCAAACCAATGTTAGGGAACCATAGCGGCCATTTTGTAAGGAGATGTTGGGAAGGAACCTTTGAGTGCAATTGACGCATTCTATTGAGTTATTCTATTTTGGTCAATTTTGGTACTTGTAGGATAAGGTCTAAATATGGATAACGTGTTTTAATTTTGCTGAACCTGCATTGCAGTATGCCGTCATCGTGATCTACCATGAGAGCTGTCAGTTCCAGAATGTTCTTTTGGTTCTCTGCTCTTCACGGAATTTGCGCAACCTCTCTGATTGTTCTGTTTCCTGTGACTCCATGGTGGCCTTTGTTTTCTGGCTCATTGCTGGCTAATTACGGAATTCCGTCCGAGCTCCCACCGCTTCACTCGCTCTGTCGTAATGTCACCCTGCGCAGAAGGTATTTCTGGCTCTGTTGTCATCCTTCTCCCCATTCAAGTAAAAGATGACAAAGTTGGCAAGACCGTGCTCCATCGGAATGCTGTGGTTAAATAGAGAGCGTGTGGCAATAACGAATCGCTTGTGCCCTCCCAGGGCAGTATTTCAAAAATAGACACCTGTACTGTAGGTTAAATAAAAACTAGTGATCAAAAATCAGTAATAAGTATCCTCTACAACTATAAAATTTAAAAGAAAGCAACAATTGCAAATTTGCAAATGGAAACTCTCAAGGAAAGATGGGAGGAGCAGTGATGTCATTGTTTTGTACTATGGATGTTCATGTCTTCTTTCTTAACTAATTGGTTTTGGGGTGGACCCTGCCGTGATATCCATGAACCATTAAAGCAGATGTTCCTCTCTACTCAATTGTGTCAGCAAACACAGAAATGCAGAAGTCCCACTGAGGCAGCAGCAGCAGCAGCAGCAGTGAAAACCCAAGTCTGAGCGTTCTCAGAGGGCTCCCTTTCCTTTTATACCACCTCCTGAAATAAGACCACTCCCATTGGCTGAGAGCAGAACTCTTATTGAATCACATTGGACCAATTAGCAAGTAACACTTCCTGTTCTGTGAAAGATGTTTCCTGTTGATAGTAAGCTTGGAGCTGACGGAGAGCGAGGGGCCTGCTGACAGTCTGCCAGTGCTTCCCTGACCTTTACGGCACTGGCGGAAAATGTGATGCCGCTGGTTTAAGTGAGGTGTCTGTGGTCACAGGCATATGGCTACACACACACACACACACACACACACACACACACACAGGCCTGGTGAGAAACACTGTTGGGGTCAAAATGTAAACACACAGCCGCCACCATCTTGTTGGTCTGAGTCACTTTTGCCATGTCATGGCGACAATCCCTACCTTTGTCATGTCCAAAAACCTTTCCTTCTTGCTGTTTCCCTCTCTGTCTCCTCCCCTTCGCCCGCCCCTCTCGATGTCCCGCTGTCTTTCACATGTACGTGTCTAACTGACGATGCCTTGCTCTTCCTCTTATGGGTGACTCTTACTTTCCTCTAGTCAGAGTTCAAACAGACCACACACTTACTGCAAACAACTGCTCCTCCAAAGCATTTCTTGTCGTAGGTTTGATGACAGCATCAGACCTGTGCAGATATGTTCACACGTGTAAATGCTGTGAATATAAGTCAGTAGATGTCCCTGGTTAGTGTTATACACATATTAAGTATGATACCTAACCTTCATATTAATACATATATTAAGTAATACACTTCTGCCGAGTTATCATTTGGCTACTTCATACTAATATGTCTTAATAGTGATAGCTGTGAATTGCTTAACTCTTCATTAACAATTCATCTTTTTCTTCTTCTTCATCTTCATACTCTTTAGCACCCAATACTTTTGTTTAACAGCAGAGCAGAGGGGCTATGGTAGTAGCCACAGGTTGAAAGGAATGTCTACCGTCTGGATGGGAAAATGTAATCAGCTGAGGTTAGCATATTAGGCAGGTTCCCCTCCCTCCCTCCCACCCTCTACTCTCACTCTCTTCCTCTCTGTTCCTCTCATCCAGACACACAGTCAGACGCACTCACACACACGGGCACATTCACGGTTATCGTACATGCTCATATGTACGCGCACACGCTCACCATCTGTTTCTCTCTTTTTCGTGCACTTTCTCTTTCTTTTGTAGACTGTTTCACATTTTAAAATTCCACCTTTTCCCATCTGTTTCCTTGTTTTTACATACTTGGGTCTGTGGCACAAGAGGTCACCTCGTGTGTCCATGTGACACAACAGAGGGGTCTGTGTAGACCTGTGGGAGGTGGGACATCTTTATTTCAGTGTTGTGAGGTACCCATAAGGTTTCTCCACACCTTGTATCTCTCTCTCTGTCCCTCTCTCTCTCTCTGTCCCTCTCTCTCTCTGTGTCCCTCTCTCTCTCTCTCTCTCTCTCTCTCTCTCTCTCTCCCTTGAGAAATTGACTCAAATATAATTAAGTTGTATATGAATACTACACTCTCTGTAGTTTTAAACCACCACAGAACAGACACCCTACTGTTTTGTGCCTCTCTCTCATGAACGCAGCATGCCCACTGTTTTTGTCTGGCAGAAACTGTTAAGTGAGCAGAATCTGGCATGTTGGCGGTATGAAAATTTGAAATAAAACACATATTCTTTCCATGGGACCCACTATGGCCACCTGTTTATAGACCTATTTATCAGGATTGAGTTGCAGTTACAATAAACTGCTGTCAGATACGAGACTTTTTCACATTGTACAGAATGTTCTAATTTATTATAACATAATTAATTGAAATCATCTTGAACGTCATAGCATAACATAATGATAATATTCGAATGATAAGACTTTAGTTGTGTGTGACATGGAGAAAGAATATTGATTACAGAAGTCCCATCTATTGAAATTTCCATTATGGCTTATTCACATTGTAATGATTCATTCTTCATTTGTAGTAGTGTCCTCACAGGAAACTTAGAGCATAGTCTAGACATGCGTCACTCCCATCGTGGCATTTGGGACCTCAGCTCAGTATTATGGTAACCAAGTATTTCTCCTGAAATCAACAGTTAAAAACTGATGCTTCCGCCGTTATTGCAATAGCATGCATTGCGTCAGGCTCATAGTCTTCATACAAAGGCACGAGTCCTTTAAGGCATCAGTCATTTGCTTCAAGTTCATCATCCAAGGCAGAGAATGATTTATGAGCTAACTTGAATTTAGTTGAATGAAAACACTGTTTTGTGTCCTTAATTTTTTCATTATGATTTTGTTTAATGGTGATAAATAACTCATCACCAGCTACCACAAAACAAAACATATTTTTTTGCAATTTGACTCAACTCTCTGAAACTTAATGTTCCTTCAAATGTCTATGGAGGTTCTGGTCCCAGGTGTTAACAGTGCTCACCTCTATTAAGCAAAGCATAACTCTCGGGATATACTGTAGCTTTAAAAAAAAAAAAACTGTCATTGCTCAATGCCAATTGCTTCAGACACCCCATTCCTGGGAAATGAATGTGTGCCCTTGTTGCAAATAAAGCTTTTTTTGGTCGCCACCATGGGCTGCTATTTCTCAGGGTTGTGGGCTACTTTAATAACTACTTTGATCCCACTCAGGTTTGGCGATGGAGTTTACACAGACTCTGAGAAAAATCTGCTTTCATTCTTTGGGTGAAACCACCAGGGCTGTGGCCTCCAGCAGTCCGGGCTGGGCTGTGGCCTCCAGCAGTCCAGGCTGAGCTGTGGCCTCCAGCAGTCCAGGCTGGGCTGTGGCCTCCAGCAGTCCAGTCCAGGCTGAAGGGACTCCTTCTATGTACACTTCATCCACAGCCGCCTTTGTCCCAGATCCTCCCCAGGACTTATGACAGCTTGACCACAGGAAGGTGCTTTCGGTTCCTGTTCGAGCACAGGAATAAAACGAAGAGGTTGCATCTTAAAAAATGTGTCCTTCTTTCAAGAGGTCGATGACTCTCGTACGCCAAACATTCTCAAGACCAACAATTGTTGTCGTTGTGTTTGCACTGCATTTGGGTCCTGTCAAACCTTTGTTCTTCTCTGGGTTCCAGAGTGATGCATCTTTTCAGCCATGTTTTTCAGTTGCTGTTTGTTTCTAGTTGGAAAGTCAACTATTCACTTTTCATCTTCTTCATGGGCCTCTTTGACACCTTGTCATAGAAAACAGTCCTGTTACACCCATAAGCATTTAGCTATTTATCTTCCTGTACTGTAAACAGAGACATTGAGCGAAACTATGAGCTACACATGAGCCTTTTTACCTGCTTTTTAGACTGAGTGACATTTCCTACCAGAGCTCAATAAAGTTACATTCAAAGCAATCTAAAAGGAACAATCTCCCCCAACTCTTTTGTTCAGCCCTACCTTTCTGTCTCACCATATCAACTGCTCTTTTGAGTTGTGTCTGTATGTGGGGAAAACTATGCAAATATACAGAATAAGAATCCTGTTTGTGAGATCTCCAATGCACCAGCCTGACTGCCTGATTGCCACATTCCACCAATGGGATTACCATATCCATAAAATCAGTTATCAGGGCACAGAAAATGCTGTTTGAAGTGCTCATCGACTCTGGAGAACAAAGGAGACAGAGTCTAATTTGTCTGGTACATGCTGTTCTTATATCTGTCTGACTAATCAAAGAAGTTGGCACGATACTTAGGACACGAAACATAAGATGTCATCGTATCAGATGAAAAAAGGCAGATGGTTTCATGGCTTTATTTCCTTCAGAGAACACGTTGTTCATCTTCAAATGTATAACATACAGGATATGCAAATCCTTTATAGCGTGTGTGCAGCTGAACCAGGCCCAGACAATGTGATATGCTCCGTTTGGAGCTAGTGGAGGAAAGCCTGCTGTTTACAGAGTGACTCAATGCCATTCCAGGTCCATGTTTGCACACAAGTGGCAGGGCCATGTGACCCAGATGGCTGGGCAGGTACCTACTGCAGGTAGAATAAAAGATAACAAGATCCATCACATGGTACACACACCTGTCGAATGATACCTTCGACAGGGGATGGGCCGCGACGGAAGCGTTTACATGCACAAGTCTGAGCGTTTTCCGAATGCCAATATGTGTGCGCACGTGCCTGAAAATCATGGATTAAAGCTGGATACACATATTTTGACATATAAACCAACATGTGGTTATGGAGAGCTGGGTGGAACTGTCTGACAGGCATCCATCCGCAGTTGCCTCAGTTTGAGTCATTTGCCTGGGCTTGTGCTCTCCTTCCACGTGCGCTGGTCGTCAATGTGCCAACGAGACTGAGTCACACTGACAGCTCCGTCCACCCAAGCTGCTGTGACTCAGAGCAAAGTAGAAACTCGGAATGTTCCCACTGTTTCCCTCTCATTCACATTCTCCTAACAGACTGTACCTGTCTAACCTGACGTTGGGAGGGAAAATGCCTTCCGCCAGTCCTTTTTGGAGTGTTTACAAAAGTACAGAAAGCCACGCTGGCTCAAAAGGGCTCAACGTAAATCGCCTGTGACTCAATCCCTCAATACCGTTTTGGATCTTCTCAGCGTCTGCATGTGTGTTTGTGTGTCTGAGGCCTCATCGGCTGGAAGAAGAAAAAAAAAACACTCATTTGAGCACATGTTGGTGGTAAATCTATGTCTGGGTCCGACCAAGGGTTATGCAACAGCAGCCAAGATATGAAACTCAAGTCGCCTATCTCCTGTCTGGCTAGTCTCCTCGAGCCAGCACTGCCTCCACTCTAGCACCAGTTTACAACTTCAGAAAAAAAGATGGCCATAAACAAGCAATGGCTGAACTGATAACTGCCCTCTGCACGAGGATCCCCTTTAATTAGCGCATTTTATAGCCCTGTGGATGCAGTGAAAGCATGTTATGGACGCTAGGAAAGTAAACACTACTTGGGAGGGTGCAGCGTCCGCATGGAGCTTACCCGCAACCAAGTTCAGTTGTCGTTTTATAGGAGAAAGGTGGGGGAACCTGTATTTTATTTAGAAGATCGCACAAATGTAAATATTATTTATCATTGAAAAGAAGGGGACTCTTTACTCAGTAAAGTCTTGTAATGATCCCAGGAGAAATATTACACGGTTACGGTAGTCTATCCAGACAGGTCAGTAATGGTGCAAAATAAACTAAACACATTATATAAATGTACAATTTACTGTATACGGTATACAGTACTGCAACCAGCTAGCAATGGTTGTCCATTTTATTTGTAGTAAGTGTCATGCCAAAGATATGCAACACACTGGCAAGAGTCAAGAATGTAGGTACGACAGACAGCAGATTTATTTGCCAAATACTATTGCTGTACTAGTTACTATACTAGTTAGTCATGTTAGTACTAATACTACTACTATGAATCCAAACTAGTTCACCCTTTCATGTTGTCAAGTGTCTTGATGAGTAGCGCAAAGTTTAGAATTTCCCCCTGCCGGGACTCACAAACCCATCCGACCACCCACCTCCAGCCACGCTCGGACGTAGGATCCACCACAAACTCGCTTCTGACCAATGAGCATCGAGCGCCAGCTCCTTTGGCTCCCCGTCCCTCTCACCCCACCCCCACGTCTAAAGAAGCTCTTTAAAAGACCAGCATATTTCAGATGCCTGTCCCGCACAAAAGAAAGGAAAACCCAAAGTGGATGGGGCTGAGAGAAAGGAGGGATCCCTGACCCCGGTTTGACCAGGGAGGAACTTAATCCTAGTGTACGTTGACCTCACTCAGCAGGCTTCAGTGCTAGACGGACAGGTTAGAGGGCCTGCAGGTTTCTTTTCTCGCCTGGTGAAACCTGCGATCGACTCCAGGGACTTTACCTGCCCAAGTGGCTGGTGTGAAGATATGACGTTTGGCACTTGTCAGCTGTGCTATGCCTGATGTTGTGAGTCATAAAGACAAAATGTTCTTTCACCATATAATTGATACATTTTGCCACCCTGCTATGCTTCAATAGTTTCTGAGAAATGCATTGTATGCATGTGCATGAGTGACTTTCATTTCGTGTTTATGATAAATGGTGACCAATCCACATGACAAAGTCTAATAACTTAGTCTCATCGGTCTGTATAATACAGGCGTTAATCACTTCCAATTTGTTCTGATTTTGAATTTTACATTTTCAATCTTGTCCTTTAAACCTGTGGTGAGATAATGTGGATCTGTAGGTGCAGATACTAATGTGCCTTAATGTTCTTCATAACTAATAACACGTGTATTGTTTGTGTGTGTGTGTGTGTGTGTGTGTATGTGTATGTGTATGTGTATGTGCATGTGTATGTGCGCGCACGTGCGCGCGTACATAAACAGCCACATAAATGGATAACTATCTTCCCATTCCACAGTCCATCTGTTACCTGCCAGATGAGGTTGTCTAATTTGAAGCCTCACCTAACCACAGTGCCTTTTTATAGCTCCAAAGAGATGGGTGGTGGAATTTGTGTAACTATAAGTAATCATATAAGTAATTACCATGCTTGTTATAGACTCTACATTTGAAAGGCCTTTGTTTAAAGGACAGTTTGAAATCACTCGAGGCTCTGTTATGTTTCAAAGAAATGTATTTAGTCATTAAAAACCGAAAACACAACCTAGGTGTAACCTATAGATGCAGTGTAGTCGAGTAAAACGTGGGCATGCCGTCTCTAAAACACCCACTAATCTTGTATCACTACTTAGACATCCAGGAAATCCTTGTTGGTGCATGACATGTGCCTGCATAACATATGGACAGTATCTATGGCCATTGTAAAGCCACGGGTGCCATACTAGCACAACAGGGCTGCAGTAAAAGCATCACCACTGAGGAAAGACATATTTTCTGAGTATGGTCTTTGTGAGCTCTTTGTCTATGTTTCGGTGCTTGTTAAGGGAGACAAGGTATGCACTCCCACTTGTGTACAAGAGCACTAATAATACTGTGTTATTGACAAACAACCAATCATTTTAACAGCAAGGTGACTTGTTTTTGATTTGAACACAGAGTAACCCTACTCCCAAAGGCATGTTTAACTTTGTTAAGTCTGGTGGTAGATGTTTGTTAGTCAAAACCAAATGAAATCTTAATGACTTATTCAGAGAAGTGAGCTTTTATGTTCTGAGAACATGTCTGATACTGTTTGTATAGTTAACCTAACCATGGCAGTTCGATTCACAGACTGCTTAAAGGATATATTCTAGTTTTCATGGGTATAAAAGGCTTTCAGGGTGAGATTAGGTATTTTCATGCTTAAGGACCCTAATCTGATAATGTACCTGAGGTGTCTTTGCTGGAGTGAGTTGTGGAGTAAGTGCTCTTTAAATCACCTGAGGTGTTGCAGTGTTTGTTTGTGTCTGTGTGTACAGTCTATGTGTGTGTGTGTGTGTGTGTGTGCGTGTGCGTGTGTGTGTGTGTATGTGTGTGTATGTGTGTGTATGTGTGTGTGTACTTGTTGTCAAATACATTACACAACACACAGAACATAAACAAAGACACACACAAACTTTTAAGAAAATAAGATTTTATATACAATCTATATAATACTAGCATTCAAAGCATAAACATAAGCCAAAGAACAACAATGAAAACAAACAACATTTCCAACAATCCATTGGTCAATATCCCTGCAGGCCATAAGCAGGCTGATAGCACTTCAGTGAAGACTAGCGCTGGGTTCAACACAGTGATGACGACACCCTCTGCAACTGCTGACGTGCGCACCAGAATACACACAAACAAGCCCCCCCCCCCCCACACACACACACACACACACATGCTCACGTATGCGATGAAACCTTATAGGAATGAGGCTATACTGACAAAAGACTTGACCCACCTCCTTTGCTTGAAAAAATGATCAATATCAGCACCTTCAACAAAGCAACTATTTGTTAGTTGGTATTTGCAGACTGCTCTTATCTTCTGTCATCAAGCTCCCTGAATCCACAACCCTTCGATAATTTTTTCATCTGAAATGTTAGCTTTTACTCTGACACCAGCACGCTCACTTGGTAAATATTAACATGGCCGCATTTTGCTATCTGACACAGTTGTGATATGATTAATAGTCCAGTAATGAAAGACTCTCATTTGATGGCCCATAGTGCACAACGGATGTTTTTGTATGGAACTGACCTTTAACAGTATTTTTATATACTCTATGTTATCTTTACAGTGTATATTTAAATACACAGTGGTTAAACTAGTTGTTTGACCTTCACGTGCCCAGATCAAAGTGCATTTATACATCTTGCATTGACATGGAAAGAATGAAATGATAGTGTGTGATAACTGAGTGAATGTAAAGGTAGAGATGAATAAAGTGTGGCACTACATTCCTTTGGTGACTTGCGGCAGATGTTTCAGTAGATTAGGATCTGGGATGTAAGAAGGTCAGCGGATTTTAAGGTCCAATTTAGTCCACTTGTTGTCTGAAAGGAAGGTCGGTCCTTTCTGGTTAGGGAGGAACTTAGTGGTTGGTGAGAGAGCAACAAGGTATGTGTGTATGTGGAGGGGGGGGTGGATCCAGTGAAATTGGTTTGGAACATTTCTCAAATAAGCCATGTTTGTGGCCAAATAACCCAAATCTCTTCCCCGAAGCTTACTGATCCATCATTAGGTCTAGATAGTGATAGCTCTTCCAGCTTCCAGTATGCTTTTAAAAACGGCCTTCTACTTGTCTTCCACCCTCTGCCACCCCCCTCCACCCTTCCACCTCATGCCCCCCCATCCTCTGACCCCCCCACTCTTTTATTTCCCTTCCCCCCCCCCTTCCTTCCTCTCTATGCCCCCCCCCCCTATCCATCTTGGGTTGCCTGTTAGTCAAGTATGATGGCCCTAGGCCTACCTGCAGCATAATCCCCAGTCCAGACGTCTGCCTCCATTCTCTCCAAGTCTCTGGGTTAGTATTGTGAGGAGGAGTCTTGTGTTGTCTTTGTGTGTGTGGGTGTGTGTGTGTGTGGGTGTGTGTGTGTGTGTCGATTGTAAGGGGGAGGGGGTAGTCCCTTACCAGTGAAGGGAGTCAACCCTTGTGAGGTAACAAATACATGTCTTTCCTAAGAGGAGAAGATGAAAAGCTGTGGTGTCGGTTTAATTCGATCACCAGTTGGATTTGTGCTCGTAGCGCCTTGTTCAGGGGCACAATAGTCAAGATTGAAGCTGGCACCAGAGACCAGAAGTTTTCTGTTTCAGTTTCTGCAGAGTCACTTTCTCTGTGCTACAGTATATGTGCCACACTGAGAACTGCGCTCATCATTTTTTTATGTTGCCTGTGTCACAACAATTTTACCAGTACTGCGGTTAGTTTTTCCCGTAATTGTGACAAACCATTCTGCTGAATGTACAAAAAACCAACACACAGGCAAAAACAGACAGGTTTTTATACATGGGCATGCATACACACACAGACACACAGAAACATGTACAGTACAAGCACAATCATGTTTTGACTCCAGTCTCTCAGCCCAGGATGCAGTGATTAAACCTTTCAATCACTGTGACTCTGTCTGCCTTATTTAGAAAGGCTGTTTTACTGCTGGACCATTGTTTGAGCTAATCACAGAATTGTTGGACATCAAATTAGACAGTCTTTTAATGTCTCTCAGTAGGATGCCCTATCGGTCTGCCCAGCTTGAGTCTGGTGTCTGCTGCTTATCATGCAGAGATCTTATCTTTCCTGCTATTTATTAAACAAGAGTAAAAGAAAATGATGTTCGCTTTCTATTCGGTTGGTTACCCTTTTTAGAAACGGCAGTCAAAGATTCTCCATATTTATAGACTGTCAGCATCCTTTTCATCTTTTCATTTTGCTTTTGACATGAAAGTATTAGAGGTTGTATTGGCATGCTGGGTCTTACAGAAAGATGCAATAACACGTAAAAGGGGACCCATCGGTTGTTATGAAGACAAGTTAACATACAATTCTACGCTGCCCCATCATCCAGAGGAGTCTGTAGGTGCCCTTCACAATAAAAGTTCTGGCCGCTGGGACCAAGAGAAATCTGAAGTGCTCAGGTAACACGCAGAGGCACACTGTGAGTCATTGGACAATAGCTGCGAACGAGCCTGTCCCTTTGTGTTGCAGCATTGTGTTGCATGGGAATGAGGACAGCAGGAAACTTATCCTTTGTTGACCTCCATATTGGTATTATCACTTCCAACACTAAAGCAAACACGTACTGTAGAGTTTACATCATCCACTTCAGAAAAACAGCTCACCTTGAGGGACTTGAGTCCGAGACACGAAAGGGGGCGAGGGGGACATGTACCAGGACATAACAGAAAACAGCATGTCAGCTTTCAAATTATGATCTAATTGACAATTCAGTCCCAGAGGAAATGACAGAATCAGAATATGGTTGCCCATTGTGTCTGTTCTGTCTGTTGTGCTGTCATCTTACAATACCCATGTTTTCACAGCTGTCCCTGTTCACGTGCATATATTGTTTGTCTGAAGCCGAGTTTCTGAACATCTATCATAAATACCCTATATCTAGGGCATTGCATTTTTCTTTTAAGTTGCCTTAATACTGTTTTTTGAGGGTACAATTTACTGACACAAAAGAATGACTTAATTCAAAGTGTTTGTACTCTACACATATTTCTAGTTTTATGTGAGGAAGTAAAGGCATACAAATATTTATTCAGGAAGACTTACGAGGAACATGTCAGGATTGACCAACCCAGAAGAACCAGACCAGACCAGAATAGACCGGACTTGAATGTGCAAGACTGGGGTAAACAAAACCAAGAAAGAGCAACATGGACAAAATTGTCCAGACCAGGATGAACTGGACCATGATGAACTGGATCATGATAGACCAGATCCCTGTGCCGACCAGAAGAAACCAGATAGTTTCCAGACCGCTGGTCAGTCAAATCTAAAGCAAGTGGAAACAGACGCAGACAAGTTGTACAAGCGGAGGAGTCACATTAAACTGCCATCGCTGATCAAGTTTCAACCTGAATTTGATTGGAAGGTGAATATTGGAGATTGACGGCTGAATGTGAAACTCCTCTTTGCAGATGTCATTGCATTGTAACAGCAATGCAAATGCTTGTGGGAAGCATTTCAAGTTTCTATTTTCTTAAGAAAAGCTAAAGATTCCTTCATCCTTACAACCATTCCATTCCGGCATCAGTCTTACCTCCTCACCTCGTCACACATCCATGTCATCTTATATCTGGGTAGTCTTGAGGCCTAGAAGATGTGCTCTAGATAAGCTGGCCTGCTTAACACTTCCAGGGCATTGTGGACCTGAAGCTAGTTGTACAGACTGAAGTGGTGGAGTCCTATTTCAAAGCTAAACCACCTTTATGTCCCAGACACACCACATTCCTTTGCTGTTTGAGTAAATTAAAATGACTGATTCAGTCATTTGTTGCTGTTCTGTTACGTTTCTGACCCAGACGTATTTGTACGCTAGCACCTGACGGATACTGTGATCATGTAGGAAGCTTTAAATGCTTTCGTTTCATGTGGTAATATCTTGATATTCTGCTTGTTGAATTATACTATCATCCTACCATTTGTAAACCTGAGTTAAAACACAATGGGATTTGCATATCACCTTGTGTTTACAAAACAATGTCTGCCTTTAACGTTTTATTTCAAAATATTTATACAATACATAGTCTAACAATGCAATGTACTTGAAATAATTGTTTGTTTATTATTCCCAGCAACTAGACTGGAGGAAGCGGCCCTCTACATGGTTGCTTAGAGACACCTGAAAAAGAGGGCCAGAGGTGAGTAGTGGTCTGAGGAGTTTCGTTAAAGTGACCTCTTTAATTAGACAAAACCCTATTGTAGGTAAACACTCAGTCACCTGATAGCATCTCTTCTTAGCCAGAATACCCCTCCCCCCTCTGCTCCCCGCTTCGTGTCTCAGACACGGAGACAACGGCTTTTATCAACCTCTCCGACCGCTGCACCCCCGTTTGACCTCAGAGCCCCCACCAAGTCTAACCGCTGTCTCCACAACAAACAAGAATCCATTAGAAAGTTAATCAGGATATATGTAGGGATTGTTTGAAGTGGTCGGTCGTGTCTTAGCCCCCCTGCCAGGGGGATCCACATCAGTGTAGCTTCTGGGTCGACCCACACAGATCCTGAGGGGGCCAGATGGTCTGTGGACTTCCTTGTCGCAGACACCTAGGTAATGAAGTCCACATGCTCTTACAAGGGACGGTAAGAGTTTGGTTTTTAAAAACTCTTGGATGTGCGTTCTTTTGATAGAGCGAGAATGGTGCAACAATTCTAGTTGGTCGAAGCGGGCAAGGGGGAGGGGCTTTATATCACTCTGGTCATCATTTACACATGTATGTTCTGAATGTTCTGTTGAAAACTTTGCAAATACTTAACAAGAGTATGCACACTTCTATGAATAGGGACTTTTTCAACTACGTAGCTTATTGTCACTAACTGCAACAGTGCCACCCTCTGCAATACGTCAATCAAATGAATGCGATAAGAATAATGCATAAAATCACTGTCTGGATTTATTTCCAAGCGATATGATCGTGGAAATGACACTGGTTTTGTCTGCCGTACAGGAATCTTGAACAGGAATATAAGCAAGTTGTCCTAGTAGTTCTTGTTACACCCTTGCTCTTTTGCTGCACTACCTACATTACCAGTGTGTCTACCTGCAGAACAAGACACAAAACAAAAAGGGTGGGCATTCAAGGGCATTGAAAGGGCTTTTTTTTCCAGCTGTAGATCAAAGGTCAGTTGGTAGTTCAGTCAGCACGTGACATTGTTTCCTGTCATAGTTTCCTGTCATGTGGCAGAAACAGCAGCCACTTCAAACACGATCAGCACCACAAATGAAAGGAGTTCTGCAGCCTGCGAAGCCGAGACGATCTCTCTCGGTTTGCACGTGGTTATTGATCTCTTGCCACGGCGCTGGTGTAGGGGTGCATGTCAGACGCATGAGTCACCTTGAACAGCTGAGGGTGGGGTCCTCCCATTGTCTGGAATCATGTTTGGCTTAGTGGATGAGGGAGCATGGATACTAGTAGTTCAAGGTGTGCTGATTTAAATCGGTCCTGCAAGTACAGCATGTTTGTTTTGATGTGTTTATCTCTCTCACACCCACTGTCTGTCTCGCTTTTTCCCTCTACCCTTCATCCATGTCTATTAGAATGTGTGCTACTTACCGGTTAATCCTGTAATAATTGAATCCACATGGCGCTACAATGTTGCCATAGTAAGGTAAGTGTTCCTCTAATAATCCTCTAATATCAAAATGGCTGATAATGATGATGCTATCACAAATGAATGGTTATACAACATGAGTTCATTGTAAACAAGTAGAGAAAAGTATCCTCCCAAACCAAACAATCAATTAAACCAGAAAAAGGAGATAAGATACGTCGGAGATTTTATGGAGCATATTTAGATAGTAAAACTCCTTGACATTCTGCCAGTATTCTGTCTTGTCAGATTAGATACTACATTGGCATGCGTTGCATTTCTTGTGTCAAGATCGAGACAAAGGTGGACGCTTACACAGTGTGTCCAAATGGATTTGGCAAATAAAGCAAGTGTGGCAACTGCACCCACCAGCAGGACTTCACACACAGAAGCCACATGAACATCATGGGTGGAACATGGGTGCTTATACCTTCATTGTGTCCTCGGTTAACATGCCTGACTGTTCATATCAGACTGGCAAACGATCAGTTGTGCGTTGAGGTGCACAGCATCTGTATCTCTCCTCTTGGTGCACGTGATGTGAACTGGGAAGGGAACATGTTACAACACAGTCCCTTTACTCATCAGCATCTATTCCCACTCTGTCACTGAACTCCAGGCACCATCTACATTCTTGGTTGAAGTCGCTAGTTACCACAACAGACTCCGAATTCGAGGTATAATACGTGGCTGTTTTTGGAGGCTGGGTTCTTGGGAAATGTAGTTAGCAAGAGAGATTGATAGATAATAAAAAAATATATTGTACTGCAGATACTGTTCGGAGTTTCATGAAATGAAAAATAGACGACTCTTCCGCATCGCCATCTCATATTGAGTTGTAGATATTTTCAGCGACTTCGCCCTGGCTATAAAGTCTTCTTGTTGTACAATGAGACTCATGTCATTAAACAACTTTAAAGCTGAAACAACTGCCTGCTCTCTCTCTTTTGTACACTGACAGAAGTCAAACATTTACTGACCCTAAAAATAAAATGTTTTCTGCAGATTGTATAATTACATAGCAGGGAGCGGGGATGTTAGTGTGTAATGTGATGCCTTTTAGCGTGTTTGTGAAGGGAAGGGGTTGTGGGGGTGGGCTGGGGGTTAGTTATGGTATAATATAATTAAAATAGGATGGCCTTCACCAGTCTCAGCTTGTTATTGTATAAAACCCCAAAACGATGGTAGTGTAAAAATAGGGGTTAAAGAGACGTTTGAGCAGAATGCATTAACCCATGAATGGACTTCCAGGCTTCACAGGCTAATTTTGAAAAGAAACGTTTTAGAGCACTTGATACATATTTAGTAGTGCGCTTTTTGATCCAAAGTCGACTTTCTCATAGTGTAAGACTGTATCTAAGGCCACAGAGAGTGAGTGCACACTAATAGTAATAGCCAACGTTGTTTGTATTATATTTTAGTACCTGTACAGAACATACCTGTGGCATATATGCAACATAAAACCGTTAACATACTATATCCAGCTCTTCAAACAAACTTTTAAGAGACACTGGTAAACTTTCAACCTCTCATTCCACTTCGACCAATGGAGGGAAAGCCTATCACCACTCGTTTTTTGACTTATGCAATGTTATCCGAGAGGTATTTTACTGAAGTGGCAGCCTATTTGGCCTCCCATTAAAGCACTGTGGTATGTGTCCCCGGGACTGCTGAGGTTGTTTTGAAGTGCAAATCAAAAAGCCTGTGTGTACAGAACGAGCTCATTCACAGCTCTCAGCCAACTCAATGGACTCATTTGTCCATGAAGGTAAACACTCAGCAAGGAGGCCCTCAAATATGGCCTTACAAATACTTGCCAGCCCTCTCTGGCTCTCCATCTTATGTGACAATGAACACATTCCTATTCAGGCGGCAAAGTTGCACTGTGCGATATTGTGGTGTTATTTGGGTCGACGCACCTGAGTAAATGAATGAAACAATGTTTTGATGTATGGTGTCCTCTGGCTGGCCCGATTCCATCTTTGGTGCGGCAGGAAGATCAAGAAGGGATGGAAACGCAGCAGCAGATTGGAGCTATTTCTTCATATCATGTAGTGTGTTTTGGTCAATGCTTTAGTATCACCGTAGTTGCTGTTTGTGGCTCAAACACGTTTCCACGGTTACAAAACTGAGTGAGATCCACCTGGCTCATGGGTTCTTGCCCTGCACAGTTCCCAGTACGATGTCACAACATACACCCACACGCATTGGCATGCCTTGTACAATAGTTGGGGATAAGTGAAGCTGCAGTAAACAAACGAGGTATGACGGACACTAACTTCGCTACTAAAGAGAAAGATGATCAAGTTTGTTGAGGTTGATGTCTGCGTCTGATAGGCCCAGACAAACCAAACAAACACCCCCCCAAACTTGGTCTTCCTCTGTGATTCCCATTCCAATATGACTCATCAACAATATTGACATCTTTTCTGAGAACCAATAGGAGGACAGAGGCTATGTTTTGTAAGGCATTCTCAAGCAGGGTGTATGTTGGATCGGCTGTCATGTCTTTCATTCTAATCTATCACACAGCTGCCAGCCTAGGGTGAGAGCATACTAATGTTGGTGTCTGTCAACACCATGGGAGGACTATCTCCTGAATGACTGAAGATACATCAACTGGTAAAAATAAAAAAATAAGAAATGGAGTGGTGTGTTGTATGTGTTTATCATGTGTGTTACTGTGCATGTGTGTTTGTTGGGTAGAGGTGGGGGTGGGTGCAGTTGATCTCTTTGGAAAAAGAGCTTGTTTTTCAAGCCACTTGTAAAAATTTGACCCTACAGGATGTAGCTTGCTAATGTAGTGTAGTTGGGCAACATCCCACACAAGCCACAGTCATGCTTCAGATAACATAGTTTTACTTTTGCATGAACAGTATTTTAAAACCTTGTCAAACAAAAACAAAGTGTCCTGGCCATTGATACATCTGTGGGAAAAGTACTGTAATCTGCTCCCTGCAGAAGTCAAATACTTGAAACCTGCAAGACCTGAAAACATTTACTATAGGTAAATGTAGGTCCATGTAGGATTTGGTCAAATTCAGAAACTAGGACATCACAGGACCTTGGATGTTGTTTTAGTCTGTTTGACTGTTGGGTTCTCTTTTAAACTATTTCAATCTCCGATTGGCCATGAGGACGAGACATAATATATAGAGTAGTTACTTTTCCCTTTGAGGATTTTCACTGTATCAGCATTGTTTAAGTTTGCCCATCAATGTGAAACCATGCAAATTGCAGGGATGGGTGCGTATGTATACTGTAATTTTAAATGGAATATAGTGCTCAATTTAGAGCCGTGACGCGGTCAGGGGGCAAATGTAGCGCGGCGCTCAGCCTGGGCTTTCTGATTGGCTGTTGTTTGCATAGACAGGGCCTTTCCACTGGTTGTGACCGGGTGGTTCTGATGTGGCCAACAGTGTGGGCCTGATGATGGGGCTCTGTGTGTTCCCTGACCCTGACCATAATAGACAACTTTTACCCGCCGGAAGAAAATTATAGCCCCTCTGGAATGTTGCTGTTATTATTTTTCCTACTTCCTTATGAAATACTGAAGGACATTTCTGTGTGTAAAGAGCCATTATAAAAGAATCAGAGTGAAGCTAGCCAACTGTTCTCTGGGGGAAATGGGTGTAGTAGTTTGTAAAAGATGTAGGCGGGAGAGGGTGATTAGGAGAGAATAATGATGAGTTCACTGATGGTTTATGGGGATGTTGTGCCAAATCACACAGGAACAATCAACAAATAAGACAAATGTCTTCTCCTACCCTCTGCCTACTCCTTTCATTTCCAGCTGAAGACAGAAAAGCACCGTATTTCACAAGTTGTGTTTGGTTCTGTGCAATAGAGGAGCTTAGACCATAATTCACAACAATACAAGACATTCTATCTAGCGGTCTTGTCGGGTGAAAGGGGATGAGTGTTTAGCAAAGATGGATTGGAGCCACCCTTGAGCAAAGAAGGAATCTGATAACGTTATCAATATGGCTTAGGGACCATTTGAAGAAACATGGGCTTTGTGGACACTTCTCAAGGAGTCCTTTTGCTCATTTTTAGCTTGTGGGGTTTCAAAGAGAAATGCATCTCTGGAAGTAGAGGAGGAGAAATACTATGTTCTGTGGTACACTTAAAATATATCTCCTGGATAATTGTCTCAAACCAACCTGTGGATTTTGGGAACCCTATACGTGACTCCCTTAAATCAACTTCATATAAACCTAAAATTGCCTGATGTATTTGGCCAAAGTCATAGGGGTACATTTAATGGGGTCTACATGAGCTAAACAGCCTAACCACAAGGGTCAACGCTAAAAGGAAGACTGGTTTGGCTACTGTGCGTCTAGCATCTGTTTAAAAGCTAAGAGCTGACAGAAACTGGGGAAATGTCTTTGTCCTCCACCCTCCAGAGACTAACAGTAACCTCAGACTGAAACAGGTGGCATGTCTGTCTTCTGTCATGTTAAAGAGGAATGAATGGGAGTGAACCTCATCATCAGGGATTAGCTCTGGAGGGGTCAGCAGGCCTTTGACACCTGATAGACAGCCAGTAACAACCTTTTTTTCAAGGGTCCCTTTGGTCTGAATGCTTTTTGAAGTGTGTAGATTAAGATCAGAAAGATTAGAGCAGGTTGAATTTGGTAGGTGGAGGGGGGGTTATTGC
Source organism: Plecoglossus altivelis (assembly GCA_036571765.1). NCBI lineage: Eukaryota > Metazoa > Chordata > Actinopteri > Osmeriformes > Plecoglossidae > Plecoglossus > Plecoglossus altivelis. The sequence goes on from BROE01000001.1 coordinate 5,424,514, forward strand.
AAGTCCTGGTGCTTGGAAAGTACTGTTCATGATGATATCTCATGGGAAAGATCAAAGGAGGTGAGCTTCAGCCCCGCAGGGACACCATTGGCTTTGGCTGCTGTTGTTTTCTCTTTTCCAGGCGTTGTTGTTGTCATGTGTGTGTGTGTGTGTGTTTGTGTGTGTGTGTGTGTGTGTGTGTGTGTGTGTGCGTGCGTGTGTGTGTGGGTGTGCCAACTGCAAAATCTCTGATCTCAATAAATGTGTCATTGAAGCTGATAGATGTCCTCCAGGAAATAAACAAATGGTATAAAACAATGAAGAGCCAGGATGTTGTAATCTATGTGTGATATTGCTCAACATAATCAAACAGCCTGGAGGATGTCATCATGCTTTTCAATCAGCTTCATCTGATTTTAGTCTTCAGGCATACCGTTTCAACTGAACCACAAACCTTGCTTTCGAGGGTAAGCCTGTGCAATAAATCTCCTGCGTCAGCGTGATGAGAAACAGTGACTTTAACGGCAGTAACGTTGTTGGTGACCTTTGGTCCAAACACTTGAAACATGACAGCATGGGATCAAACCAGTCAGTCCACTGTATTTTATGTCCTGCCTGCTGACAGCAACTGCCTTTTGATTGCCACTTTCAGATGGTCCCTTCTAGATGTGGAGGTGCAGGGAGGGATGACAGGACGGCTGCTTTCGGAGAACAGCAACATCCTCATGCCTGCACATGAGGATGTGCAGAACACCGATGGGTCAAAAGGTCACTTGAAACACACCTAACTTAACCTTCTTTATTCACGCAGTAAAACTGTCATGCTATGTAATGTACTATCAATTACAAATAGCAACATTTTATACTCAGCTCTGTCCGTACTGGTATTAATTGCTGTAAAAAAAAAACACAGTGTCTGCACGTATTGTGCCATCACTCAGGCTGTAGGTAGTAAATGAGTCACCATAGTGATAGAGACTGAGTAATCTCACAAATTGCTTTAATGTGGGTATGTGTCGCGTCCTCATGTCTGCCCATTCCATCCTACGATACACACATTGCACACACACACACACACACACACGTTGAACAGAGGAAAGAGTAGGCGTGCTGCACCCCTCTAATGGCTGTGCATATTGGACTCCACCCAGTCAGGTGACGTGGTGAGCAGAGCAGGTCTGCTGTGTGTTGAAAGATGGAGAGGAGAAAGGTATTGTTCTGCAATTATGTAGTCAGCGTGCAAGAGTATGAGTTGCATTCAAGACTTTTACGCTGTGATAAACTGGTTCTTGCTTTGGATGAAGGCCAACACGTTATGCAGTAAAGCAAATACACGAGGGCAAGAAAATCAGTTCTCACACTTACATATGCACCCACAATCACTACTCAAACTCTAGCATGGTTGTTTTCAAACATCTTAAGAGACCCTGATATGGCTCCTCTGAATACACCCCCCACTGTTTTTCATGTGGTACTACACTATTTCTGTCTCAACCTTGCTCACTCTGTTATATCAGACACGCCACAATTCCATCCTGGCCATATCCCTCTAGCAAATTATTACATTGAAGGAACCGGTCTGCAGATAGTGTGAATCATTGCAGGTTATTATAGCTAAGCCAAGTCAGTGGGTCCCTCTTCTAAACCCCCATCCCATGAGAAGGATGTGTCTCAAAGGTTTATTTTTACTCTGCTGTGAGTGGTTGTGGTACAAAACCACCACATGGCTTTAAGATTGAGTGGTCTTGGTGGGGAAGACAGGGCCTGAAATTATAGAGGGAGAGAGTGGATGTCACACAGGCCTTCCTCCCCCAACCTGACCCCAACCCAATCCAAACCTAGGGCTGATTGGGTAACTCGACATGGATTCCTGGAGGGGATGGGCAATGCTGTTTGAGAGGGAGTTGGGTCATCTACACCTGTATGTGCAATGATGAGTTCTTGGGAATTCAGTCATGTGAACGTACTTCTTGTGTTCAATGTAAGCATCCAAGGTCTTGTAGAGTGTAGATAATGTCTTTTTAAAGACTTTTCTACCTGAGAAAGGTTTCTAGGTTTTAGACCAAACTTAATCTCAGGCCTGAAAGGATTGTACTTAAAGACCTGCCACATTTTGTCCACATCGCTACAAAAATCTCAGCTTGTTTGGATGTGGAATAACTGGCCTTGTTCATTTCTCTCTGTTGTTGATTTTTTTTTCCACCAAGCTCTATCGAAAGAGCTTGGATAAACAGTAGCACTCCCAACCATATTGAACTCCACTGCGACGCAATGTCAAGTTCCAAACCACTTACCTCAAATGAGCTGACCTAAACTATGTGTTCATTCACTGCTTTCTGATTGTCCTCCAAATTCACCCATCATCGCACGTCAATCTCTTGATGAAATCGACTCCTCAGATGAGAAGGACAATGAAGGGGCCTGCTGCAAATGTCTCCGAGTGACACTGATGTCAAACACATGTTCCCCACAGCTCAACAGAAATAGACAAGCCTATTTAGAGGGAGGGTTGGTTTGCATGCAGGCTCCAAGGACTGATGTTTGCAATCTGGAGACCGCAGCCGGTTTTTACATGATCAGTAATTCAAAAAGTGGTCGGCAAAGGAATCCATCTTGCGCCTCTTTGTTTTGCTGTTGCCATGCACTCGTGCTAAAATATCACCAGGCTCGGAGAAACTGGACGGAGAGAGCAGAAACGATGTCAGATGGCGTCCCAATACGATCACCATGTCCGAGAGGGCAGGCGGGCGGGAGGGAGGGAGGGAGGGCGGGGGGGCGAAAAAGACAAACAAATATTTTCACTTGCAAACAGCTCAACCATAAAGTGGTTGCGAGCTGGTGGTGCGTCAAAATGAACGAGAGGTTTTTGAATTACATCGCTGACTTATGTGGATCACAGCTGTTGGACTTCTGATAATCTCCAGATGTAGATCGAGTTGAATTAGGAAATAGATTTAATGGTCATTGAGAGGATTGCTGGCTGAGGTTTTGGTTTCAAAGCCACTGGTATTTGTGTCTGTGATTGTCGTTACTAGTAAGACATGGAAGCAAGGTGCTTCTGGGTGGAAGCTGAACCCAGAGGAAAACTGCCCTGTTGCTCGTAGCATTGAAGAGCACTAACCTATTTCCAACTTCCATTGGTCTTCAAAAGACACAAAAACTGGTTTTCTCATTCTTTGAACATTTCACAATTAACATCCAGCTGTCGTGGCGGTCTTCTGTGTAGTCCTGAGCCACACAGACAGGGATTACGACGCTTTGTGTTGACAGAAAAGACCTCTCGATGCAGAGTACATGCTGCGTCAAGCAGAGTTGAGTTCACTGATTGCAAAGAGAAAAAGCCCTTTTATTTGCCCTTTTATTAGCGGATATGGTACTTAAGAAATGAGAATAAGTTTAGCAGCAACTGTTTTTGACATTTCATTGTAATTCTCCAGGAAGATTTATTTCAAAACTGAATGTCTTCCGTTTCTTTCATGTTACCTTTGCTAACTGTAAAGAATGCCTTGTTTTCCAACCTGGGAGGTTTTCCATATAATGGGCTGTCAAATACCATTTTCTGGAGCTGATACCCGCAGGTACTTAGTGGTAAATCACAAAGGTACCAGAAGGGCAAGTTTCAGGTTTCCTAGCACTAAGACAAGTTGTTTTGGATCCATTAACATGGAAGTTTCTGTAGAATCTTATATGCAAATATTGCACTGTAGGGAAAGCTCCCATTGCCATTTAAATTTGGGTAATACTATTTGTTTATCATTTTTACAATATACAACCTTGTACATTTGACCATCTTCTATATTGTAAAAAAACATATATTTTAAAGTATTTACAATACTTTTATAATGTCCATGGAGTTGGTACATTTTGAAGTTACCTTTACTAAAGATACTAAAGATGTATATTATAAAACATATACAGTCTATTCTGTAACTGGCTGAAGGCATTCTAGTATTCTAATTATTGTTTCAGAGACTGAAGTTGCTGGTGGTAGATACAAGCCAACGTCAGTAACGCAATACTGTCTCTAGGGAAACATAATATCAAAACGTTTTCGTTGCATGGGACTTTGGAAAGACGTAATCATGATAATCTTGCCAAAGGTTTACCTTTCCGTTTGTCTTTGTCATGGTGAAACCACTGCTCTTTAATTCTGAGTGCTCGCTAACAGACCTGTCCTGCCTGTCCTAGGATTTAGACCTGTTTGGTATAAGAAATTTGGTATTATTCTGTATGCAGGCCTGGGTCCAATGTATTGACCACATACCTTTAAATAAGTGAGTTGGATAGGATTTTGTAAGTGAAACCAAAGGAAGATTTCCTAACGTTTTGAGGTAAATCAAATCCAACTTAAATCAGTTCAATTATAAATGATAAAGCTTGTGTGAGCTTAGAAAATGTGATACATTGTGAAACATTTAGCTATAGCCTGTAATCCAAATAGTCGGATGTCTGTATGGGAGAAAGGAAATCCATATTTGGAATTTCCTTCTACTGTACTCAAACCACACGCATACTCACACACCTCCTATCACCAGCAATGCATTTCTACTAGAGTGGACGTTTCTTTTCAGATTTTACAGATGCCTTCAGCCACGATAAATATCCTCCCAAGTGTTGTATTTTCAAGATGACCAATCAACAATTTAAGTATATGCGTAAAAAGGAAATACTAGGTGTGCCTATCAGGCTATTTTGGCAATAGAAAAATGACGGCTATTGATGTCATAAAGAAGGAGTGCTAAATGGGAGTCTAAGAATGTAAGGGTTTCCCTGTACTGTAGGAATGCTGGTTCCTAGGCAGCAGGGTTCCGTGTATAGATAAATATGGGATGCCGTGCAACGCACCTGTATATGTGTGTGTTTGAAGATTAGAGTAAATGTCACATCATGCAGTGTCAACTGGGATTGCTATCTGGGTCCAGCTAGTGCGTAACTGAAACTTTCCATTCAAAATCTATGACATCGGTGCCCATTTTAGAACCTCTTTTTCCAATTTCTCGATGCATGTTTATATGTATAGGTTCATGTGATACCTGTGCATTTCTGTAACTATAGTGAAATGAAACGGTGTTCATGATCTGTGGAATAGAGGACAAGGAATACAAATGTACGATAAAGGATTACACATCACATTATCCTTTGATCTTACAACCGGACATTGAATCAATATTTTCGAAATATCTGTCACTATGCCCTGAAAAGGCATTGTAAATGAGACGTCCTAATCCAAAGCGTCATCGCTGCTTTTGCCAAATATCAGAGACGTTTGCTGAGCAAGTTCAGGCCAGGAATACAGACAGTGCTACTACAAGCCGTGATTACAAGTGGCAGTTTATTTTGCCTTCGTATTCCTAGTGCTTAACTTCAAATTAGGCCTTAGGATGTGGCCACACAGAAGTAAGGGGGAGACAGGAGACACAAAAGATTAAGCCTGACTGTCAATGACTTTATGCCTGTTCTTAAATAACTTAATGTCACTTTAATCCATATTTCAAATTACAGAACCTCCCCTACTAGTCATTCTAGTTCATGGAAACGAACCTTTAGCATTTACAGTGAAGTAACACGAACATTCAGACATATTGTTGAATTACATCCAATGCTAGGTTTACTTTAGAGACACCACCTCATTCTGCTAAAGTATATGTAAAAAAACAATCCCTCTCCAGTTTTAAATGGACCCAATAAATAGTTATAATTCACCATTGCACTACGTAGTGTTTGACCTTAAAGGTTCATGTTTCTAGTATCCGAAGATAGCACAAAGTACAATAGCTGGCATTTAAAATGTTACGGAGTGATCAAATATAGAAACTGGTAAATGCCAAAATATTTTTTTTAACTTCCATGAACAACTCTTGTCTCAAATCCAATGAGGTTACTGCAGATTATCATGCAGATGATCATGTTGGCTCATGTTAAGCCTCCCCAGCCCTGATAACATTCCCCTTTTTCTGTCAATGATTCACCTACAGAGGCAAAACACGCCTGGTGCGTTGGCGTTACAATGAGACTAGCGAGATGTCTCGATTACACCTGTCCTGAAAAGCTTTCTTCAGCTGGACAACAAACCAATTGATTGTACCCGTAAAACACAATCATTACATGTTCTGGGAAGGACAAACATTGATAATGTCACGGAAGACAGTCGACCTGTCGTGTTCAAGTCACCATCTTTACGACAACTGTAGGAGAGTTGTCGCCTCGTAAGACAAACCTGTTGACCTAATATCACACCATTCCAGACTTTGGTCTCGCTAACCCCTGAACAATGGCTACTCTGTGCTTGGCCATCCTATTCCTGCACACCAGGAACCTTCTAGTGTGTGAGACGGCCAGCACAGTTTGAGTCACATCCTCCCCGACGTTCCAGCGTGTTTACTGAATGCTGGTTCTAAATAGTAGCTGACATCACACACACAGGCCTCTGGATCCTGAGAGAACCACTGTTGGGTGGAAACATCCACAGACCTCTACAGACCGAGAGGCCTTGTACAGGAAACGTCTGGCCACTTTTCCCCTCTATTTAGCATTCCACACACAGACGACGGCAGGTGCCATAGGATGACGGCATTACATCAACTTAACAAATTGCCAGAAATATAAAATGAAGTAATAAACTAAACTCATTTGCCCTTCATTGATACAACTGCCAGCTAAATGTCACGAGGAAACAAGAGAGATATGCTAAACATGTATTTATTGATTTGAAATTGAGTGGTAAAATGTCACAATGACGAATAAAATTATTCTTAACAGGTAATTATTGACTTTAAATTTCACAGGCATGGAATCAAAGGGATTTAGAGTGCAATAGGTGCAGAAGAAGGTTAGAGAGCTTTACAGTTGGCATAGAGTTGAAATTCTTGGGCAACTTGACCAGTAATATCATACCGTTTTGGCTTATTGGATTACAAGCATTATCGCTATTGGCCATCATCCATGGCAAGACAGGCCAAACACTGAATGGGGTGTAAATATAAAAAATACAAAAACCAGAGATTATTTCACAGTGACCTGAAAAAAAAACTAAACATTTAATTGGAATTTAGGACCTACTGTACCAACAAATATATACAATCAAATTTGAGACGCAACAGAACGCAAAAAATACTGTTTTGTACATGAAAAAATAAATCATTGTGTAAGACTGACGCAGAGAAAGCAGCGGACCTGTGTTGTGATAACAGTAACTTAGGAACGGAACCTTGTAACGGCCCCTCAAACCACATGAATACTACAGCATGTGGACTGCACAGCTCAGATGTAAACTTAGTCCATTCCTCCACCAGCCTTCGCTGTGTTTAGAGCTATACAGTGCCTTCAACACTACAACTTGGATGCAAAGTATGTCAAAAGATACCTTCATGTGATGACATGAGATATTCAATGAAAATGACCTGTTTGAACAAATACAAAGACGCAAATAGCCAGTGATGTCGCATGATTGACACCTGTCGCACATGGATGTCAGTGAGACTCCGCCTCCTCCTGCTCCTTCCACCTGCTCACTGCAGATTGAAGCCCCGCCTACTGGGTCCGAAGCTGATAATCTGAATATAAGGAGGAAATGAAGAGACTTAATCAAATGGACAATTAAAAAAAAAAAAAAAAAAGCACAAGAGGAAATTACAGAGAAATAAGATGGAAATGCAGCTGATCCTTTTTAAAGAACAAATCACCAAAAGAGGAACAAAGGACATTAGTTGAGGATGTTTAGCAAATTGGATAGATTAGCAAATAAACAAAAGGTCAAGAACACGCAAGACTCCTGATTAACTTCATAACTGCTCATGCTGGACCCCCCTCGAAATCAGGGAAGCTCAAACATTCAACTGCGACGCAACCGACCAAATGTTGCCTCATTTTCTGGGTTCACTCTACTGTATCCCCACAGCTCTCTAGCAGATCACAGTCTTATTGCATGGGTTATATTGCATTTCCACAGGTTGCCCAACTATTACTCAATGTGCACACATGAGAAGGGAAGCTTCACGTGGCCTCACACCGAGGCTATCAAGAACACACGACTCTTGATCCGAGGCTTTGCCTGGCGATGAAGGATCATTTGGAAGAGACCATGTCTGCGTGCTGGTGGAGAGAAATGTGACAGAGTCAAGGGAGGACTGGTTCCTTACCGCCGTTCTGCGTGATGTAGCGCACCCATGGCAGAGCCTGGTAACCACTCTTCTCTATGATCTTCAGGTAGCGCACCTGCAGAGGGGGAGGACAGGAACACACAGTTGGTTATAAAGGAAGACGTGATGCATGTAAACTGTGTCTGACGAATGTTTTCACTCAATAAAACGCCACCATCGAAGCCTGGTGATCAATTGGCCTCTTGGTTACCATTCACACAGTGGCTAAATATCCCAAACCACTCGGGTGTTCCTCATGTGAAACAGGCACATGGGAATTAGACACCGTAGATCCCAGTGAAAGTGGTGGATGTGGATGATGAAGTGGTTGTGATAAGGGTAACGACCAAATAAGGGAAGTAGGTCCTGCAGAACAACACACATCTGGCCTTCAAGGGACACGACGCTCATTTAATACATGCCCAGAGTCCGAAAAATATACGTGTCAGCAGTATTGAGATTGAAATTACACAAGCCATCAACTGGCATTTCATCAGAGGACTGTGCTGCAACCGAAACATTTCATTTCAAATGATTTCTCGTAACTCTTGACATTTAGAACTAAACTACAGGCGGGGAAAGTCTACAGCCCAAAGCTGCTCATTAAAACTAGACCGAACCATGCAGGTCTGGAACTACACCAGGTGGAGGTTGATCGCCTGAGACTGGCTAGTGAGTGACTGGCTTATCATTCCGGCAATATGTCCGGGATGGCAACCTGCTGCAAGGGGAAATTCCAGTAGCAGCTATTTGCCACTGGCCCGGATCTGGTTGCATTAGCATGGTGTTGCGTGTACAGCCAGCATGCTTTTCTGACTGGTATGAGAAATCTCAAGCATATGGTGATGTCTCTGGTTAACATATATCAGGTATGAAGATGTGCAACCATTCACATCTTGTGCACCATTTACGAATGGGACTATGTATGAGAAGTGTTCAAATGTATATATTATTCATACAATATCTTCATGCAGTATCTATGTAAACCCTTTTCAAAATGGTAGAGTTCCAGAACCCAAAATAACATGTGCTCCAAGGACTTTTGTGTCTACTGTATCTAACTAGAACCAAAAGCCTCAATCAGCGCATGTAGGACGGTTTTTTTTCAATAAACGAGCGAGAAGGAGGCAACTCTACGAGTTAACAACTCCACCAGTTAGCAACCACACTGGTTAGCAACCACACTGGTTAGCAACCACACTGGTTAGCAACCACACTGGTTAGCAACCACACTGGTTAGCAACTCCGCCAGTTTGCAACTCCGCCAGTTAGCAACTCCACCAGTTAGCAACTCCACCAGTTAGCAACTCCACCAGTTAGCAACTCCGCCAGTTAGCAACTCCGCCAGTTAGCAACTCCACCAGTTAGCAACTCCACCAGTTAGCCACTCCACCAGTTAGCAACTCCACCAGTTAGCAACTCCACCAGTTAGCAACTCCGCCAGTTAGCAACTCCGCCAGTTAGCAACTCCGCCAGTTAGCATACGGAGCCGAACTGCAGACAAGCAGCTCTGTTCTCATCGTCAATCAAAAATCTTAAATGTCAACACTTAAAAAGGTTAGGGTTTAGCAGCTCCAGGCCAGTCCTCATAAAACGCCTCAAAAGGTTGTTACTTGCATCATGCACACTTTACATTTGCGTCCCCTACACTTAGTGGTGGGGCTAAGAGGAACTTTCGCATGCTTTGATATTCACACGTCTAATTAAGCCCATTTAGCCAAGCCCTCTTTGCATATGCTGAGAGTGAGAGTTGTCACACTGGCTTCACTGGTGGCAGAGAACCTATCAACTGGTTAGTCCCCCTTGTAATGACACATGAAAGGGAATGGGAATACTCCACCAGAAGTTTTGCTTTGACTCTTAAGTATTTCTCAGTCTGCAGGCACATCTTTCTCAGGCACCAAATACGATTCCCCCCTGTGGAGGCTGTTCTTGGTGTTGATTGCAATCACTTGTCGTTTTCAAATGAACTTCCGACTACACCTAGTTATAAAACGGTTTTTGCGCCGTGATGGCTGAACTCTGACCTCAATCTGCAAAAACCAATATCTTTTCAGGGAGCAAATCCACTGTGGTGAAGTTGATTTGAAGATATACCACCAGCTCAAAAAGCTAGTTCATCCTTTCAACCCTGTTTTGATTCTCCCTTCCAGCATGGGTTTGAGGCAGCTTCCACCCGGATCAAGTCAACTGAGGTCCGCTTGAGGGGAAGGGCGAGGAAATCATCCCTTTCAGCTGCTCAATTACCTTGAAAATGGACAGACTCAACATATTGCCAAAACGACCTCATTTAAGAGGATATTTAATTAAAAATGAGTGGAAGTTCTCTTTCCGAGTGGGCTGCCTAATTTTCATGCAACTTAATATGGTTGCATGAGAAACATTAGGAAATTGGAAGTCACTCCCCAACATGAACTCTCGCAGCTCCCTAATCACTGTCATAACTCATGGCATTAGGAGGTTGCAATAGCTTCTCAGCACTTCATGTGATATGCTGTGGCCAACCATCTAAGAGTTGGAGGCCAAATTTGGATCACTTTGATAGGTTTCCCTCCTGTCTAGACCCTGAAGGAGACTGTAACATGTGGTGCTGGATTTACTATGGGTATTCATGTTCATTTCCAGTTTTTCCCCCTCAGAACCATGTCGTTTCACATTGATGTTTCCAGCTCTCCTTCACCAACACAGAATCATCTCCACTATGGTATGATAGGCTACGTCCTAAATACTGGTCTGACTGCACATCTACATACCCAAGGATATGTTCGGCCACACAGCTACTCTAGCGCCCCCTCTGGCCATCAATTTGATCTAAGAGATCCACAGGCCATTTACTGTCTTTTCTAAAAGCGTGTAAACATAACAAGGGGTATCTCTATTTTCTAACATGCTGAGTGAGGGCTGTGAAACCTTAAAGCACCTCATCAAGCTTTATGCTACTTTAAAAGCCTGTCAACACAACGTTTAAAAAAAAGAAGTCTACTTGTGTCTTACCACAGTCATGCAACAATGAACAACTGAAAACAACTTCAAAATGAACAACATACAATACGTCTTCAACATTCCAACCCTTTATCTGATCCAGAACTGAACTATTTCATTCAGCGCTCCATGTAAGTGGGCCCTTTCTCCTAAGTTTGATCCCCAGGACGCAGCACGCACCTGGATGCCTGAGGTGGTGAAGTAGGGGATCTCGAACTTGACGCTGATGGGCGGCTTCCCCTCCTTGTCCTCTGCCTCCACGCTGGGCAGGCCAAAGTGAGCCCGCATCAGATACTCCTTCCCTCCCTGAGACAAACAAACATCTCTACATGAAATCCACAGACTCTACGCTGACCATTTGGAAGGCCTTTCAGCAAAGATTCAACGTTTCTTTTTCCCCCATGCAGTCGTGCTTACGGGAAAAGACTTGATGGACCAGACTATCTCGCTGTTCTCTGGAACCCACTTGACGCTGCCCACCGTGGTCTTGAACTTGGGTGAATCAGCATCGGTGGGGACAGGAATGTGGATCTCCACATTGTTGGCCGTAGAGCGTCTCTTGAACTGACTTTTGGCCTGAGAAATCAGCAGGCAAATGGAGATTAAAAAAAGATCTTAATATATACTGTGTGTATACATTTTTTTTTTTTTTTTACTCAGTGCATATAGTATATATAGCCATATACTGATGTAGAAAGCATGACCAAACTAAACCAATAATGTAAAACCTGTCAGACCTTGATCATGTACTCAATTCGGCTGTGGGAGTGTTTCTCGATCACCGACTCAATCCAGATCAGAGGCTTCACCTGAAACACATAGGGTCCCAGCTTGAATCCATCGAGGCACAAAATAGACCTTGACAACTCCTGCCTCCTGGTGGATCTTCAGTGTTACTACAGTCAAGCTATATAACACGTTAATCCCAAGGCATGTGCCCTATTCAGCATCTCCGGTATTAACAGAAAAGAATGTGTTTCATGTGAATAAAACACAAATGTGTGCTGATCTATGGAGAGGGAACCTGGCACACACGTGGGTGTTGAGGCGGTAGGACATGAGCTCGAACTCTCCGTCGGGGGGGATGAAGGAGATGGTGCGGTCGTTCTCAAAGCGGGACAGACGCACGCACTGGTGGAACTTGACGTCCTCCAGCTCCACGGACTTGCTCTTCCCTCCTGCAGATGGAAACATGAGCACCACGAAACGATTCATCTTCCCCTGACGGCTACCATTCCTCCTGCCACCATTCATGCTGGTATATTCCAGATGTCGGTTAAAGAGGTGCAAACGGTCCAATGAAAAGCACTTGGACATCCACAGACAAAGTGAATTGAGAAAACCACAGACGGTTCGGCTTTAACCCAAGTATCGATGCATAATGATTGAACGATTACAAAAAGATATGTTTGACGGAAGGAACTCACTTCCAGTGTTTTCAAACAGAACCTTGTCGTTGAGACCCAGTCGTAGTTCCGGCATACCGGACAGGAACACTCGCATCTTGATGGAACCAACAATCTCACTACGTAGAACATTACCATTGGCGCTGACCTGCACATGGAGACAAAGAAACAGAAAACAGAGAGAAACTAAATGAAAACAGAAAAAGGTCACGAATATGCTTTTGAGCGCACGCCAACAGAAGCAAACAGTCACACAAAACTACAAACACAAGCCACTCCTGCTCCGTGTGACACAGCACAGAAACAGGAAGCTTGAAAAGGGCCCTGCAGGACTGCCAAAGGTGACAGAAGAAAGCTGAAGAAAAGCAGACATTCCTCACCAGCAGATTGACTGACTCGATGACGTCCAGGAAGACCTCGTTCTTCCTGTACTTGATGCCCTCCGACCTCCAGGACACGGCGTTGGTGACGGTTGCTGGGGGTCGTGGCGCCCCGGTATCCAACTTGTGACCCTCTTGAGTGATGTATCTAGGAACATTTGTAAACAAACATGAGTGACCGTGCTGTATTAGACGGAGAGGAACTGCATCTAGATAAACCCCTGACCTTAAGGTTCTCCGGGACAGAAATTACTCAAGCGTTATAGGTTTCTCTGTATGAATATTGGCATTTAATTGGACTGTATGTTTCTCAGCTAGTCTGCATGCTCTCTGAAATGCATTAGCACAGAGGGGAAAAACGCACTCTTGCAGGATTTTGCTGTCTGTGGTCTGGGGGTAACCAAAGTCCATCAGCTCGTCCATCAGCTCGTAGATGATCACAAAGTTATCCCTGATGCTCTCCTCCTCCAACTCCTTGAAGTACTCTGAGAACACCTGAGGAGACCAAAACAAATACCGGTAACCTACATTCATGCCCACACTACCGTTGTTTACAGTCATCTGCTACATCTTGCACAACACAGAATAACACACCAGTGGATTAGCCCAGATTGATTGGTACCAAACAACAGGGCTGAAACCAAGCCAAATATATTTACCTGGATAATCTTGTAGAGAAATGAGAAAACCAGGGAGACTGAGGCATTTTTCTTCGAGGTTGCAACAACTGGATTGATACACGTTAAGAAAAAGCAATTTGCAATTTGACCTACATCAAATCATGCATAACCAGGAATAAGTACAATTGAGAAACTCCGGAACCAGTGAGGAAGGATACGGTAAAGGTTGTTGTGTTTAATCCACATGAAGCGCACTCCTCCATGAGCCAGGATTGGAGAGAGAGTGCCCTCTTCCTCTTTGTCCATCAGAAGGGTCATGAAGTGTTCAATCTCCGACATGTCCACATCTCCACGGTAGTTACGACAGACGAGGACCTGCGGAAAACAGCAGATCAGCCCGACAATTATGTTTCCTTAATGAGATTGTCTCATGCCACAACGGTTTTGGTTTGTTGTGATAATTGATAACAAGGCACCTTGTACACAAATGAGCCAAACCAAATCATTATAATGTTCTCCTAATTCCCTATCTAGATCTAACTAGTGAAGCCTGCCGACAGGCTGGAATTAGGCAAACTTGAGCTGTTTTCATGTGACACATTTTGCATGCCACATCACGGGATTGGGTTTACTATAGCAGGCCGACCCCGAGCAGATACTGTCCTGGTAGACATACGTACAACCTAAGCACCTTATATTCATCCGATTGTCAACATCAGCAGATACAATATTTCAGAATACGAGAGTGTGGAGTGCATGACAGATGGTACGGTGATGAGTAGGCATAAGGTGAGGATGAGGCGTACAATCGAGGCGTATAGCTACAGCTACAGACAGCTAACGTAGTTAATGCTAACTGTTCTCATATCTTACCTTGCCCTTTAAATCCAACACGTACACGGCACTTGCCGACATTCTGCTCAACTAAACCGCAAAAGCGGTTAGCTTCCTGTGCAGAATATAACGGAAAATCGGTACCTTCACTTTGGCACACTTTGAGATAAAATTCTAAAAAAGGGGAAACGATTGTATCCCCTTTCCTCTCTCGGTTGGAACCAACGAGGTAGAATAGTAACGGTTGCTGTAAGTGTTGTTTTATCGCCACCTATGGAACAGGAGTAAAGGACCAAACAACGCGAAGGAGTCACAAAGTAAAACAGCAAATAATTTAATGTGTATAATAAACACATATGTTTGATTTTATTATATATAGACTATGTTGTGTTTGTGATAGTGTGAGGTTAACCTAAGGAGCAAAACCATGACAAAAACGTACATTTCGTCGACACGATTAAAGGTTTTTTAACACTAGAGGGAGCAACGGGACAAGAAAGCTGATGTTGTATTCAATAACCTAATTTAGTTTTAGAATCAAGGTTTTGTGCCTGCCTTGGACTTCGTAAAAAATACCCATAACCCTGACCTCTGTGGTAATGAATTCTGATTACTTCATCATCCAGCACTCGTACTCTGCAGTAACCTACACCAGTATCCTGTCTCTGGATTGAAGTGCTGCCTTAAACACCATCATCCTGACTCTCTTGCAGGACAAGCTCCTCCATCTGCATCTACCTGACACTACAGGTGGATCCTTGACCACCTGTCTGACATACATAGGGTTAGGAAGACGAACATGAAGCTGGAGAAAGATTTATCGGACTCCTTCATCGTTAGCACTGGTTCCCCTCATGGCTACATCCTTTACCCTCAACTCTTCTCTGTACACAAACTGCTGCATCTTCAGGCTTCATTCAGTCAAGCTCTTGAAGTGTGCAGATGACACCACCCTTATAAGGCTCATCTCTGGTAGACATGAGTCTGCCTACAGGTGGGAGGCTGATCGTCTGGTGTCTCAGTGCCGGCTAAAACAACAAAACAAATAGTAGAGATGGTTGTGGACTTCACACTGACACTGTATTGTGACTGTATTGTCATGACACGTTGTCTTCTACTGTTTATTTCTCACTTATGTCACTTCTGTACTTGCCATATGCTATGTGTAAAACTGTATGTTTATTATAATGCATCATCACGTCCAAAACAAAAGGCTTTTTCTGTTTCAGGAGGGTGTTTGCCAGTCAAAAAAAAAGTCAAAAAATAAAATGTCAACTCCATTAAAGGAGGACAAAGAAGAACCTCTGTGAATGTTTGACCGTTCCTCTAAGATGCATCTTCAGGGTTCACTGTAGTTCACTTTGGTGTTTGAATAACTACAGTGTCTTGCCCGACAGGGACATTATAGTTACTCTTAATGTGTAGAATGGCCATTCAGGTGACCTACATGTGCCTACATATTTTCCCTAAAATCATCAGCACACTTTCAGCTTGCTCAGTGCTGGACAGACAGGGATACAGGTGCTATTCTAGACTGCGGGTGTCCAAATGACATATGGGTGTTGACGTCAATTGTTTATTTGTGGACACACTGAAGTGGGTCATTAACTATGAACTAGCACATCATACATGTCAAAAGGTCTGCCACTAACCATCGATCAATTAACAAGAATTGTAAGTTACAACTAAAAACAAGCAAAAAAATTTTTTATACTGTTTTGAATGGTCTGAATGAAAAAAAAAAATTTGCTCTGTCCCCTGCTATATTAGCTCATGAGAGCATGGCCCTTGGTCATGGAGAGAAAAATGCAGTCATCATTCATCTATGAATAAATGACATTGCTTTTATCATTGATAAACTGTCAATATTCTGTTTGCTAAAACTTGCTTATGTCTGCATAGCCACAAGTTAGTTCTTTGTAAGATGCTACTAAGAAATGTCTGTGACACTAGTGTAAGTTTGAGTTCACAATGTCACCAAAGTGTATAATGTCACGCAACTATGAATGAGGAAAATAGGAGGAACGTCAAGGCCATTTCAACGAGCCCTATCTAAAGACTAAACAAAAGCTATGAAGTGCCTTGAACATTACGTCTTTTTTCTCTACTTGCAAAGACTGTGTAGATTGTCACCCGCCTACAACCAGGACTCCGGCATCTTCTATCTGTGCTTGCGAAGGCTACGTTGATTGTCTCCCCCTTGATGTTTTTAGTAAGAGTAAAACCTTCCATATTGTGATACTGCTCAACTGTCCTTCACTCCTGTATTCACTGTCCAGTCTTCGGAGGAGTTCAGCTTGAGAGTATCAGACATGTGCACCTTGTAGATCTGTAATAAATGCTTTGATGTAGTTTTGAACATGTAATTGGTGACGGATTACATTGACTTGGTACTTGCACAGCATTAGGGTGGAATAAGAGACTTCTACATGTCATATTATAAGCATGGAAGCTTTTCAAAACACACCTGCAAAAGAATGGCATAGGGGAGGTTATTATAGAACACAGTGTTGTGATTGTTTTCCAGCTCCAGATCCAATGTTCCGTCTTCTGAAGGAATGTCAAAGCCAATCCTGTAATACAGGCTTTAGTGCGTTTGCATGTCTGTTCTAACATGTGTGCGTGCGTCTGTGTCGACACTTGTTACATGAAGTAAGTAGCAAGAATAACTCCATTGTGCAGTTCTTCAGATGAGGGGGAGAGATTGAGCTGAGGAAATAGCAGTGACAGAATGTGCTTGTGTGACTTTGCACGTTTCAGATGTTCTGTAAAGTAAATATGTGGCAGAACCCTGTACTGATTTTGGGGAGAGGTGGTGTGTGTGTGTGTGTGTGTGGGCATGTGTCTGTAGAGCCCAGTACACAGCACTGTTCATACTTCAACATTGATTGTATGACGTCCAACATTCTGCTGAGTAAGGACTGGACTCCCAGACACATCGCATTTTGAGTTTGTTCTCTCAATGGTTTGTGTCACAAATGTGTTGGAATAGTGATGAATGGCTCCCAACGAATCTTATGAAATTGTCTAATTTTTTCATGATGCAATGCAATGTGCCAAAGACTGTCTATGCAATCCGTCAGCATGGACAGATGAACTTATCAGGCTGTGTCTGTAGCCCTGCCTTCGCACCAGTTTACTGACCCCTAACCCCCATATCCTTAGCTACAGGGACCACCCAGTCTGTTACTCAATGTGAAGATGGGCCCTCACCTCCGGTCTGCACTGTCTACTGGTCAGTAGCCAGGTCTGCTGAACCATTTAGACAGTCACCCTCAATGTAAGTTGACTAGACAGCATATACAGCAGTTTCTTGATAGGGATATAAAATAGGCTTCAGTCAGTACAAGGGAAATTGCTTTACAGAATTGCAAATGGAATCTGTCAGCAGAGGGTCTTACTTTGACCACGAACTGAAAGTCAACTGAGAACAAAGACAGAAAATGTGTGTGAGGTGTGCAACGTAGGAGGGTATGCAAACGGTTAAATCCATCATGTCATCCATTTGTCATACCACCCGAGTCACAGAGGAAAGGAAATTCTTATTGCCACGCACCAGGAGATTGGCCAGGATCACAGCCATGTTCTCATACCAGCAAATAAAAACTGTCCTGTTGCCAAATCATGTCTTTAAAAAGCAAAGAGCACTGAGTTTACCAATGTGTGCAGCCAGAACATGTCACTCAAGGACTGAAAACCACAGGATGTAAAACTTTGACCGACATATTAAATACTACATAATACATTTAAGAAGAAAACACCCATTTCTTACCATTCAAACTCTGTATATATGGGTGCATTTGGAGCTAGTTGTTGGCCTAATATGGTTGCCCATACCCATGGCATGTTTCTTCTCCCCCATTGGCTAGGGAGTAGGGGTGTGGGTGACACTTGGGTCTTAGGTCAGTGTCAAGCTCTGACCCTGTGACTGGAGGGTTTCACTACACTTAAAGAGTGACAGCCAAGGGCATCGGGGTTGTCCACCATGTTGTACCATATGTAGTGTCATCGCTAGTAGGAACAGTGTACCAGATAGCTTTCAGTTTTGGGTAGGGCATGACGTCTTAAGTAGTTGTGCGCACGTCTGTCAATCACTTCAACTGTCCTTGTGGTCACCTTTGGGTCGCCTGACCTTGCTGTTTACAGAGTTTGTTTACATGTGAGATGAAAAGATGAGACCTCAAATGCAACCGTGCCACTATAATAGGAGCTGTGGCAGCAGGTGTGGCAGCCTAGCGTAGCAGCAATGTATGTGCTTGTGTACATGTGACAAAGGTGAACCTGAAAATGATACCCAGTAAAAATCCAGCTGAGACTTGGGACTTACAAATAGCCGCGCTTGACTATGCATGATGAAGAACAGGCTAGAATGAATGGCATCCTTGGGTTACTGTCATTTTTCCATGACATGTCTCAATCTTCCTCGCCATTTGTTTGTTGAGTCAGCTGTTGACATGAAGCGAATTATGCAACGTCGTGTGAGATGCAAGACGTTGTGTAAATGGGGGCAGTGATTGTTGAGGGATGGCATTTTAATTCTGCGCACCACAGGTCCATC
The DNA here is from genome assembly GCA_036571765.1 of Plecoglossus altivelis. Classification (NCBI taxonomy): domain Eukaryota; kingdom Metazoa; phylum Chordata; class Actinopteri; order Osmeriformes; family Plecoglossidae; genus Plecoglossus; species Plecoglossus altivelis. The sequence continues at coordinate 5,443,411 of BROE01000001.1, forward strand.
TGCTCGCTCGACCCCTTTGTGACCTTTGACCCGTGACTTCTGCAGTACCCCCACCCAACAAAACTCAACGCTGAGTCTTTGTGACTGTTCTTCTCTCCATTAGATCTGCTAGTAGTTTATGATCCCTGTTTAATGGTTTCCTTTTGCATCCAATTCCCACACTCATTATCACTCTTCAAAGCCAATCTCTGTGTGTGTAGTTTTGCCTGTACCCTTTGGAGATTTATATATTTTAACAGCTGGACTTGGACAGGATTGCAATTTGTTTAGTTTATAGGAAATGTCATTGACCGATTCTCATGTTTGAGATTGATTAGACAAAAGTAGCAGAATGTTTGCTCTCATTTCTTGTTTGAACTATATGGACTGTTCAGGATCAAGCACTGATGGACTCTTTCTGAGTAATCTATATCAGTAACAGGAAGGGTAGGGGTTATTCTGTGTCGCTGCCAGGACAAGTCTCTATGAAATTTTAATGCATGCCCACTACAGTGCCCTCAGATATCAATAGCACAGGCAGACTTGGTCATCTTCTTTGTGTTCAAAATGACAGTGTTATTAACTGCATCCTTACCTATAAATCAAAATCAAACACTAACATCGTTTTTGGTCCACTTGTCCAGCACAATCTAATGTCGTATAGCGGTCTCAATTCTACACATATATCATGGTTGCCACCTGCATGTGAAGAAGACAAGCTCTTGTGGATTATGCTTTCAGTATGTACTCCATATGCAACAAATACTTTCTCAATGACAGCCTGAACATTGAGCCAACGTGTTCGCACGAAGCAGGATGGATGTAATACTACACGCCTGGAGATAACCTACAGCCACATGGCGAGCCGTGATTCTAAGAATACTTCAACTTCTTTTCTGAATGGTAGTGTTCAGTACTGCCAGTGACAGTCCGGCCAAGCACTCGGTTGTACTCTCACAATCGCCCACTTCAGTACACAAACACAGGCATATTGTGCGCACATATATAACACAGGGCAGCCAGTTGCTAAACGTGACACGCAGCTCATAGAACACATGTTTTCCTATTCCGTACGGTGATTGATAGTCCCATATGCTGCTGTGTAACTCATCTGCGAAGGGGCATATAGGAAAAGGACATTCAAACCAGTACTATTGTATGACTGTTAACACTGACTTAAATGTGGTTGTTTAATCATGAGGCGTTATCGTATAATTAGTCTGGTAAATAAGGGTCATTCCTCATCCATTCTCTTGCACGTTTTAATCCCTTTCCACAACATTATTGATTGTTCAAAAAGTTTGTGAAGCAACATGAGTTACAGTGTACCACCTGTTACTTTGAAAGTTGTCTTCTTATTCATTTCCAAAAAAGTGAAAAAGGAAACTGACCTTCAGTTAGATGGCAGATTTGCAGTAAATATTGAAATATGCTCTCAATGTTAAAGAGCAAATACAGGAAAGCTACTGAGCAAACTGAACAAGTAAAGAACCTCTCAGGAAAATGGGGAGAAAGTACGATTAAAGATCAATGTTTAGATGCACTGAGAGCAGAACACGCAGATCAGGCGTTCGCTCACGTGGACAACATCAATGCCTGGAAACAGGTAGGGAGCACTTCACGTCTGTGTCAATATTGTGAGTTTTGTCAGTAGACATCTGTAGCCGCTGCGAGGTGTTTTGAACTGTGGTGTTGCCTTTTCAAATACCACGACAGATTGTGTTATTTGTGAAAACACGTGGAAGAAAAGAGCTGCCTTGTTTTGGCTTTTCTGAAGTCCTATTTCAAGTTTAATGTGTTTCTCCTTTTGCCTGACAAAAGTATAGTTAAGGGGTGAAATCAAATAAAAATATAATATCCTTATCAAGTCTCACCAATCCAAGCCACTATTTTTATTTGCAGAAAAAATATAGTACACAGTATATCTTATTGTAATAGCTCTGCACCACAGAAAGCCAAACATTATATACAGTCTACTTTAGGAAGTATATACAGCACAATCAATAAATACAAAAAAAAAGCATTCCCAGCAAAACTGGTTGTCCAAGTCAAACCTATCATATAGAGTGAAACTTTGCAGCTTAATATTTCCATTGTTTGTTTTCCAACGACCTTTTACCCCCCACACCTTTTACAGCCCTTTCTATTTCAATGTTCACACCGACTTTGCCAGTGATTGGACCTCGACACGATTCCCTTTTTTTGATGACAATCTATAAAGTGACCTGTGCTAAATAATTTGTGATACAGTATCGTATGGAATAATTGGCTGACTTGGATTTCACAGTTGTGTGCCAAAATAGTAAATTGCAAACATGTATATATTGTATAACACAAGGGAATATTCATATAATTACATTCATATTCTTGACCAGAATCCCTTAGATGCAGTTACAGTCACAAGTGCTGTAATTAGGGTCACAAAGCCAGTAATACAGTAAAATAGTATTTCCCATTTCTAAATGCTCATGTATATGTATATATACGTATAATGTAATATCATATGTTGACAATACTGTATTTATCTTTGTCAAATGAAAAAGCGTCTCTAAGTACAATATGCAAAAAAGTCAAGAACACTGTTTACCTATAACAATCCTCCTTGTTGGATGAAAAATATAGCCTAGATTGAGTTTGATTATGTGATTGGAATGTTGTATACTAAAGCTATTTGACAGAACTAGTGGTCAGAGCTACAGGTCCACAAAACAAACGCTTTCAGTTTCATCAGATGCTTTGACAGAGGTTCCAGACGTTTGCTGAAGTTCTTATTTGCAACAGCATAACAAACTTCTCATACAGAACATGCATTGATGTCACCGGTGGGTCGTAGATTCAAGCTGTTTGCTTGTTAAAGTACAGTGAGGAAACAGAACTCAGGATATTGAAATCGTTTCTGGCAAGTGGGATAGAGTGACTGTCAAGGCTTATCTTATCAGTGAGATGATGATAAAGACTCAGATGAGGACAGGGTCTTATCAACGGCAGCTTCATTCATACCTTGTTTGAAAAAGCTTCCATGCATCTTGAGCCTGTGCAACCTACAATGCGAGACAAAGACAATGTCGTTACACCAGCGTAAGTGGTGTCATGTGAAGGACCCATTCATCCTGAAAACATGTGAATTTTAACAAGTGAAACATTGAAACATGTCTCTCACCTCTCCATCTTCCGGCTGTTTTGATCTTCTTTTGACTTTACAAAGGACACCGATTCTCCTCCCTGGACAAGATGGGCGAATTCGTTGTCTCTAGCTCTGAAGATGACCCTGCGGAAAGACCAGGCGAAGGCATGGTCAGGTACTGAAACTGACTTGGCCAAAATAAAAACAAAACAAGGATGTCCGCTGGATTGAACTCATTCGATCCTTCAGTTCAGATTCACTTTTGGGGTCCACAGTACTCACTTGGCCTGTGTTTCACCAGACTTCACACGGATCCTGCGGATCAGGAACTCGTTGCTGTTCAGAAAGGAGAAGTAGGAGTCGCTCTCCCATTCCATCTCTACAATCAGAAGCTCGCCGATGTCGACATCGGAGGTCACCAGGAACGAGACCGTGGAGTTGGTGAACAGGTTGGGCCTGTATGTGGAGATCCAGGGTTAACAGTAGCTAGTGTTCTAACTGTGTAAGAGATGTTCTAGGTTAGATGGTGGGTGGGGGTGCAGGAGAACACTTTTTTATCACTTGTGAGAGAGTACAACCTCTGCAATAGCTGATAAAAAGTAGGGCGTAAAATTGAACAGTTGGCCTGAGGAGGGCTTCTTCACTTGACATCGAGCTACACCACTGTCCTGTCACCCACATTCCTGAGAGTCTTTGCGTAACCAGAGGCACTTACATAATCAGATTGATGTCAGTCTTCTCTCCATGGGTTCCGAACAGGCTCACTTTCAAAGGCTGCTGGCTGAGACTCAGATTCTGCTGGCTGAAGAAGTGGATCTTTATCTGGTAGTGGAAAACTGAAGACAGACGACACTGCTATCAGAAATACAGGTACCACACAACAGTGCTGATCAGGACCACACCAAAAGGATAGCCTGTAATGGCATAAAAAGGTCTGCCCACCTTTGAAGGGCATACTGGCAGCGGTCTTGAGGTACATCTTGGTGCTGCGCGTGGTGCGGACCTTGTTGACGCCGTAGCCCAGGTTGTTGCAGCGGTTCTTGCGACAGCTCAGACACAGGCCTTTGTTGAAGGCGTCTCTGGAGTTACAGCGGTAGGCCATGCTCTGCTGCTGCTTGTTAATCAGGGAGTCAATGAACAGGTGCACAGAGCGTTCGTGGGCGCACTTCACAATCTGGTCGACGTCTACACAGAAGAACACAGAAGAGTAACTTGCTTAGAGTGGGTTGGGAACACTAAGAGAACATGGCTATAATGGTACTTTAAACACACGAACTGTAGATGCCGTAAGTTGCAATCATCTTCATGGCGTTCTGGAAGGTACACCCTGGCTGCTCAGTGCCTCCATTGGGGTAGATGTCCACATGCCCCACAGGTCTCTGGATGCCAATGCTCAGGTCAGGGCTTCCCCTGATGTTGGTGTGCAGAACATCCACAAAGGTGGCATCGTCGGGGGACAAACGACTGAGGCTGTCGGCATTCTCGAAACGAGGGCCAGCAGGGTCCAGACCTGTACGCGTACAGACGGATTGTAGTGGTTTAATTTTAGAAGGAGAAATATTTGAACACAGTAATAATAGCTGTTTTGTTCCTGGAACCAGGCAAAGGGCATGAATATTCCAAATGCTGCCATTCTGTGAGTTATTGACTGACTGTAGGAGGTTTGCACCTGTTATTCTATGGACTTTGTTGTTGGTGAGGTTCCCTGCAACTCCAGCCACATGGGCACCCAAACTGTAACCCAGGATGTGCAGCTTTGATAGGTCATACTTCAACTCAACCTGGTTGCAGAAAAATGAAAAAAATCAGTAATCGTCTCTAGCTGTCTTATGAAAAGTCTGCTAATAAGTTCTAGTAAAGCATTTGTAATCAACTTCTTAAAATAATATAAACATGTTTGAATCTACAGTATATCTGTTTAAGCAATTTTCAAACTTTACACCACGTGAGTGCTCACCTCCAACCAGTTGATCAGCCTTGCCACGTCTTGGCCCACCAGCTTGGTGTTCTCTGCAGAATTAGGGTAGTGCTCGTTTGCCCTGTCCAGCCAGTCCACCACTACAACATTGGCACTGGGCTCTCTCTCAAAGAGAGCAGCCACAAGCTTGTGGACCCAGCTCTCAAAGAGTCCAGCCACCTACACACCCCAGACAAAGGACGAAGGATGTGATAAAACGCCTCGGATGACTTCCAGCAAACACATTATGTTGTTGCAGAAAAAAAAGAAAAACAGGTGTAGCAACTGGGAAATTCACTTTCAAATGACTTCGAAAGTCTTTAGTTACTTACCGACCAGCCATGGATGATGGCAAAGGTCTGTGATGTAGTGTTGAATCCACATTCAGAGACAGTGTGGTTCACACCAGGCACAAGGTAGCACAGGTCCTCCTCCGGTTCCTCTGCTTGACGTACTGAGAACTTGGTTTCAATGTAAGAGTAGTTTCCAATCCAGTCAGTGTTATTGTCTATGAAAGAGTGCAAGTTTTTTTTTTAACGAATCAAACACTAATAAAGAGAGCATGTGTTTAGTGTCAAAACAGACATATCTACTAAATTCTTTTTTTCTAGAAATACTGGACATTTATATCTTCGTGACAAATAAAATCAAGTGAAACCAATTGTGAAACATTCATTTCAAACGGCATGTTTGTTCAGTGTCTATAAACACTTAATAGTCTTAATTTAAACATGCCAATTATACATCAAGGTCAATACAGTTTAATAAAACAAACGTATATATTTCAGTAAAGAAAGTATCACGTTCTCTGCACTTACTGAGAGCGGTTGTTTCGGTGGTTGCAGAGAGAGCTTCACATGCTTGTATTATTGTAATCCCAATGACGAACAACCATGTTATTTCTTTTCCCATAGTACAGTAGGTTGGTATGTTTTAAAGTCCTATCCAATTTTACGAGAAAACTGTTTATAACACTTTTATCCGACGGAAATAAATTACCGTTGGAAGAAAAAACTATTTATATTTGTCAGAACGATGAATTAATTCTATTTGCCAGAAAGCATGCATGGTCGGTATTTATATGAGCTTCTCCACATGCAAATGTCTTAACTTTCTTCTATTGGCCTAAACCTGGACAGGGCGTGTACAACCTTACCCAACTGGGACAATGTCAACAAATCGAATGCCTGCTTTATAACACAACATGTTATTCGCTTTTGTCAAACTTTGTAAAAATGCATGAACAGGTACGTAACTTTAAAATAAATCTTCTAATAAATTAAATGTCTACTTTGTAATAGAAAATATTGTTCATCTATATATATATATAATTTGGTAAAATCATATTATATTGTATTAAATTAAATACAATTGATTTATTTAGTGATCGGATGTTTACATATCACATAGTAACAGACAGTCTGATCTGCTGCCAGGGCTTGTACTTGGCAGGGAGACAGAATTAGCCAGTGCGTGCATCTCTAGAACTTGCACGTCACAACAGCAGTTTAGTTTTCCATGTGACACAGGTCAAGGTCTTAGCTATTATAATGGACACACTTGATCATACTGTAGAAAAATACACCTGCCTTCTCTCATAAGTTGCAAGTCTACCCCAAAGTATTATATTATAATATAATGTAATAAGACATGGTTATAAATAATTGAGACAAGCAAAGTTGACCAACTGATCAATGGCAACGAAATGCTAGAATTTGCCATGGCTGTCTGAAATCTCTATTTTGAAATGTGGTGCTCTTGTTCAATCACTGCATTTTTCTGTTGCTGCATATTTCTACATATGCTCTGATTGAGTTCTCTGCGAACCATGAAATTGCAGAGCATCCTGCACACAACTGGACCGTACAAGGTGAGTCACAGCGTATAGAGTACCCTAGCAAGTGTTTGTCAAAATCTTATGGATCATAAACTTTCTCGACCCATTTCCTGTCCCTGAAGGTGAAGTGGAAGACATTCCCTTCTCTTCCAAATCAACCAATGAAGCCAAAGACACAACAGCCGCCCACAGACACCCATTGACGTAACATTCACATAATGTCAAGTGCTTCCAGAGCGTAACATATGTGTTTCTGATCAGGAAAGCTCTTTGAAGATCCACATCCAAGTAAGAAGAAATCAGGAGGACATGACACGGGTGTATAAATCAAGTTCACGAACATGTTCATACTGTTCTATCAGTTGGTGGGATGGCTGAATCTTATTAAGTATAGGTATGCATGCTAAACTATTGCACTTGCCCTGGAGTAATCATTACACCACAGTAACTTGTGTTACCATTTATATTCTTAGCCCAAAAAATTATAATCTGGAAAACCCTTTGAAGCCATTTAAGAGTATTCACCTGCCAACATAGGTTCTTCTTATCAATAAAAATGTGTTCAGAAGTGTGGACACATCAATGTTCACGTGCCCACATGAGACATGAGGGCATGTGTATCAGTGCGGGTATGTGTTTTGGTGCATGTGTTGGTGTGGGTATGTGTATTGGTGTGTGTGTATTGGTGTGTGTGTGTGTGTGGCAGATGTCCATCACCATTGCTAAAGAGAAGCAGCCACTCTTCCTTCTCCCTGTGGGGACCCCTCCTCCACACACACACACACACACACACACACACACACACACACACACACACACACACGCACACTCACTCACTTTCCCTTCTGTCTGCACTCAGTCACAGTGCCACATACCAATGTTTTCACACCAGAACCATGACAATTTATGTTCTCGACTTTCTGTGAACATTCCTTAGGTTGAGGTATCTTTACACTGTGTACTGTGACGTCATACATTTACGATTTGCAATGTCTAAAACCAACATCTTCTTATATTATTTTCTCAGGAAACAATCCATAAAGTTGATGTATGTCGTTAAATTAAGAGGCAGTCACAGTATTAACCTTGAGTAGTCTTAAGGACCCAAAATGACCACCCTCTTGAAGAACCTTTGGAAAGATTAAAGATTTGGGAGTAGGGTGTCCTTCAGGAGTTGTGAAGTCCAAGAGGCATGGCTTTTCCATCTGTCCTACAGCGCCCTCTGCTTCCCAGACAAAACGAAAAGACTCACGAGCGCTTCAACGCTCTCAAATAGCAGGTCACGCCCATATTCTTTCAACTGAGAAACACAAGCTTCAGCAAAGCTTAAAAGAAGACTCGGCTTCTCTGGATGTATCATTTAGACATTTCTTAGGAGCTGTTTTTCAGTTGCGGAGAGGCAGTTTACTGAAGAAACCCAAACGGTCGGTGCGTATGTGCCGTCTGCAGCAGCTCGACAGAAGAGGACGCAAGCAGCCAACCGAGTGATGTCGGTCGGACACAGGCTACTTTGCCACTTCGCATTCTGTTGATCTTTATCAATCCGAGCTTAATGATTGACAGCTGGCAGAGGGGAGGTGGAATCTTATTGACCTATGGGTAGTGTTGTCAAAACTAGATGTTTTCAATGTGTATTCCTACTCTTGATATGATCTCAAGTTAAAACTAATGAGACAATATTTCCATTGTCCATGTTCAATCAAAACTAAATGTGCAGCTCCTTAACACACCTAGGTAAATGAAGGAAGCAATTCCTGTTCTACAGCTTCTCAATTACGACTATGGTCAAGTTTGTCCTTCATGAAGAGAAACATCAAATATAACATCATATTGCCAATATCCCCCACCAGCCTTGTTCCACAGCCTGTAAACAAATACAATACATACACACACACACACACACTGAATTCTACTCATCTATTCCCACAGCCTTTGAGATGTAAACTTAGCTCTGCATTAACTGTACTCCCAAGACAACCCAGAAGCTTTTGGGGGAGTTTTTACCTTAAAAGGCAATCTCTTCCTCTCGCTCTCTCTCTCTCCTTCTTCCTCTCCCTCCCTTTCCCTCTCCCGCTTTGTCTCTGTCTCACTTGCGCTCATGCCTCCCTCTCTCTGTCTTCTCTCCCAATTTCACTCTGACTCTCTCCTTCCCCCTTCTTCCCTCCTGGGAGCATCAACCACAAGTGTTTACAATGTGAACTCTTAAGAGTGTTTAGTCTCTCAGTAAAATCCTTTCCCAGAAGTATCGACATCGACTCCCTCTTTGCAGTAGCAAGTATTCTTGAACCACTTAGGAAGACATTTTGTGGCACTACAGTATCTTGTATCAATTTTTTCGGCAGGTTAATCCATAGTGTTTGGCAACAGCTACTAAAAAGTAGTAATACACAGCATGTCTGGAGAATCTGAGTGGGCCATAGTTGTGTGCTAAATTAATTTAAAAGCTTTTCACTATGTTGTAAACACTAAGTTCACATCACCTGTTTTCAAATAAGGACCTTTGTAAGGAAGTAGCCTTTGGACTGAAGGATGGGACTTTTGTTGTGCTGTTTATATGTGCTGCAAAGACAATTACACAATTACCTACATGGTCAGAATGCCAGTCAGGAATGCTCAGGGATCTGAAGATGTTTTTACCAGGACACTAAGCGGTTAAAGGCCATCCTTTCAGAACATTAACATTTGAAGAAAACCTGTCTGTATCATTATCTTATTTAAATATTACATGTACATAGTCACACAGTTTAAATGAACTATTAATTGCACATAAAACTGAATACTGAACTTCAAAGCTTGAGTCTGGAAAGTTGATGACCAAAGATTGCAAGGCGAGACATTTCTCACTCTTACAGAGCTTATAGGAAAGCCCTGCTCCTGCTAGCATGGGAAGGGATTTACCTCAAATCTGCATTGGCTTTACACCTTGACTTTCCTCAGCATTGACCTCCATTTAGAAAAGGTTAAACACAATTGTTGACCTGTGCGTACCACTAGTTGCAGCACAGATTGACAGGGGAACAGCCTGTGCTTAAGAAAGGTTAAACAATGTACCTGGAGTGAACACGTGGTGCTAACTTGAGATATTCTAATTCCACACAAACATATGGCTGGAAATTACTGTGTCTATCTTTTAACTTAGCATCAAATTCTTTCAAGTTTATCCCCTGGGGTGTTGCTTGATATTTTCGCTGGAAGAATTGTAGCTTGATTTTGAGCAGACTTTATTTTTAGTCAGAGCAGCTGTTGTGTGTATGAGCTGTAGTGCAGACAAACTGGCCCTGGGGCCAGTTCACAGTGATGTCAGTGTATGCATCCACAGCATCTCCTCACTGATGTACTACCTCATAGTTCCTATTCATAGCTAACAAATCAAGAAAGCAACCACACATTAACTTTGGCATTGTACACTTGTTTTATTGTGGGGGAAAAGGTTAAAATGCAAATACATTCAACAGGTTAGGGTCACATCCTATCACAGTGGTAACCTTGGTGATACATTCACACTATGAGTATTACTCTCGTCCAAGAACAGGGTAATATATAAGTACATTCACACTGATGGAGTTAGAAAACAGAAATCCATTTCCTCATATTTTTCTTGGCTGGGTCTATTTCCATACGTCTAATTTTCATTCAACTGTAGATGGAAACTATGTCCCCTTCTGACCAACACTGTTATTACCATACGTTCCTCTGCACAAAGGATAGCTTGGATAAAACATAGAGTCCAAAATCCATTCCAATGGGCAAAGCAGGAATGTTTCTTCGATTAACAGCTACTTCATTCTGAACGCCACACTCTGACTTGCTTCTGTGGAGATGTGACTGACTCACTGCCTTATTTTTTTAAGTCCCTCATGACCAACCACTCATTGCTTTGTGACTGCGATCTTTTTTCTCTTTTGCCATGTCTAGTCTAAAAAGGAGAGAAAGGAGAAGGGGATAGACTTGGCCAGAGTCTCCAAGTACATCAAGCGTCTCCTCTGGGAGCCTTTGGTGGTTTAGATTAAGAGGGAGGAGGGGCACACGCCTTTCTGGGGCTGGCCAGGTTGGAGGAGTGCTAGACGGTGAGGGGAGGAGGAGGTGGGGGTTGATGCTCGGAATGAGCGTCCACCAAAGGGACTGGTGCTGGCCTCCAAAAAAACTCCCAGTGAAGTTTAAAAACCACTCAGAGGGCTCACGGCCAGTTTCATTCGCCCGCTGCCTTGCTCCGTCTCTCAGTCTTGTTCCCTTCCTCTGCTCTCGCTCTTTCTCAGCTGCTACTTCACCTGCTCCAGAGAAGCCTAGCCAGACCCAGGAGAAGAAACAGGCTCGCTGTGCTTCTTGCTTCGAAAGCAGAACATTGATCTACCTTTCTCGTTTTTGAGTCTCTGAAGCACCCCCCACAGACACTATGGAGGCCATTAAGAAGAAGATGCAGATGTTGAAGTTGGACAAGGAGAATGCTATCGACAGGGCAGAGCAGGCCGAATCAGATAAGAAGGCAGCGGAGGACAAGTGTAAGCTGGTGAGTGGAGCTGGTAAAGGCTGGGTTGGAAAGATGTCTTTATCTACAGTTTTCTACACTCTATCTATAGATGTTGATATATAAAGGTTTCTCTATGTTATATATTTCCATCTGTATTAAAGATGCATATATCTACATATGCAGCAGGGGAGGCTTGTGGCCTTTGATCATACCATCAAAACATGTATTGTAAGTTTTTTTAATTCAAGAAGAAGCAAGGAATCCAAAAGTGTGGTATAAAATTATACGTGAATGTTACACATATGTGTGCCAAAATGTTGTTCAGAATGACATACCCACAAATATCTTTAAATCCAGAAAAACAAGGTTAACCAATTTTATTTACCAGCCCTTGTCAAGTATAGTTATTTATACCAGTCGACCACCACAACTAGACAGAGCATCAGATGTTTGGTTAATGGAGGGTTACTGTGATGGAAGGACCCCCCACAGGGAGATACAGAAAGAGAGAAGGCCTGCCCTGGTACGACCCACAAAGCACCAGGAGGATTAGACCTAGTAATGCTGATGGACCAGGAATAAAAATACAACTATTTCAGCTGCTGTTCTGCAGCTTGCTTTGGTGTAAGTTACAAGACTCTTGGGTCCAGCCCTTTTGACCACCTCTTATCTGTCTCCTTTTTGCTTGTGGAACATTCCAAAGCAGAAACACCACCAAAGTGCTACCATGCCCATATTTAGTCAATTGCATTCTGACAGGGCTGAACCTGAACGGGTGTGATCTATCACGTCACATTTTCATTTTTCAATTTATGTTGATGTCTGTTTATGATGCATCTTCTTGGGAAGCAAACAGTGTCCAGGAAGGTCATGCAAACAGACTTGATCAATCCCAACGTTTGTTATTGCTAGGAGATGACAACACAATGAAGGCATGAGTGGCATGTGAGAAAGCAAGGGCAGGGCGGTGGTCAGGTGTGGACAAGCGGGGATCAACATTAAAGCAACTGGCAGAAATCCTACGCGAGTAATGATTGCCACTTCCACCACGGCGTCAACACAACACCAACAACCATTTTGGACATTTTGAGATAGTCTGAGTGGAATTCTTTAGAGTTATGAGAACCTCTTGTTTAGATTGCACAATTTAAACAGGCCCTTTTTTCCTCATCACCCCAAAGAAAGCTGTTCTTGGGTACTAGAAAAGAACAGCCTTTTCCCTTTCGAACCTTCATCAATGAACAGTATGAAGATACCAGGTAGAGTTGGATCAAAAGTGCAGATAAAATTAATTTCAAAGTACAACAGCACTCTGCAGCTGATTAAAAAGTTCCAGTTCATTGGCTATCTGGAGGCATCTGAAAAGGTTCACTAAGCATTTAGGCGATTTAGAAACCCTTTTGGTACTGAACCCATGGAGTTACTCTGCGCTTTTAAATATAAAGACTTCAAAGAGTGAAAATTCTCCCTTGAATCCCTTTCCTGACCCGTTCCTTTGGTTTCCTGTTCTCCAGCTGGAGGATGAGCTCCTGGGCCTGCAGAAGAAGCTCAAGGGCACAGAAGACGAACTGGACAAGTATTCAGAGGCTCTGAAGGATGCACAAGAGAAGCTGGAACTGTCTGAAAAGAAGGCAACTGATGTAAGTTAATACATGCTAGAGCAGTGGTGTAGCCTAGTATGAACAACAGGACATAATGTCCATTCTACTATAAAGTACTGGACATAATGTCCAGTTTAGTATGAAGAACTGGACATAATGTCCATTCTAGTATGAAGTACTGGACATAATGTCCAGTCTAGTATGAAGTACTGGACATAATGTCCAGTCAAGTTTGATGTGTATAAATTCATTTGTGTGTACAGAGTGAATCAAGCTCACAAGCTTGTTCAATGGGATATTTTTCAGTAGAAAGACAAGAGTTGGCTAGGTGTGTGGCAGTCTAGGAATGTCAAGAATCTCAGGAATTTGGCTAAAGCAAACAGGGAAACCACACACACTCCGGCATCTAATGAAACCAATGCTTATGGTGTTTCTGGGGAAGATATCACAGACACTCTCACACACAAACCCCTTTGTTCTGTTCTACTTCAAAAAACCTCAAGCTGAAGCTATACAATGACAAAGAAACCAAAAATCCATGATAGACCATGTAAGTTATTATGGTTGATGCACACAGATGTACTCGCCTACAAAGACAATAGCAACAACAAACTCTCTGTCTCTCTTTGGGTTTTCATATAATCTGGGTCCAGTGCAAGAGTTGTGATAGTTCGATTGAGTTTGAGATCTGACTGCATTTTCTTGAAACATTCAGCCTCATAAGTAACTCGAGTTTCGTCTCCGGCTGAGAGTAGATCTTATCACTGACGGACTAGATTCAAACTAAGCCTCCACGACCGAAGGCTTTCCAACTGTCGTTCGCTTAAAGGGGTGTTGACGATTATTTAGTGTTTAGGTTCAACTGTGTCTCCATGTTCAGCAGAATAGGAAATCGACCAGCCAAAAAGTTACAGTTTATTTTTTATAATCTGTCACTTGATGTCAATTCATTAAGATCATATGTATGCATTTGACATGATATAAATTAAGATGTTTGCTGGTATGGATATATACTGTAATAATTAATGTAATCTCATGACATTTTTGTACACTATGGTATAGTCATGTATACCCACAAGGTGACAATAAATAGCATAGTATTCATTACATGCAATATCCAAGCACTACTTGACATGACTTTATTTCAAGGGTGATTTTGTGTATTTTTATTAAAATATATACACATATACAATTTGTAAATTACTTAATTCGCATATTTTGATGCTTAAAAAATGGGTTTTGACAAATCTTCATAACACATTTAGATATGAGAGCGGTACTAGGGAACGTTAGGTCAATTTGCTGCTGGTCATGTCAGCTGCGAAATCAATTTACATTACAGTTGTGTGAGAACCAGGCACTACATACATCTGGATGATGAAGAGAGTAATAGAAACTGCCCTTTTTGACTGCATATGTTCTTATCAAATATAGCTTACTTCGAGTGCGCGTATGAATGACTTCATCTCTGTACTACACACCCACACACACAATGTCGGTCATACACCTTTCACATTCCATATATGTCCTGAACAGAAGAACCAGGAAGGAATTTCATTATTGCTGAAAACCTCCCCCTCTGTAATTGTGATGTCATCTGGGACCGACTTCTTCCCAGGATTGGAGGACCTGCCCATAAATTTCCTGAAAACTCCCTGCCCATTTACTTTGCAAAAGTAATCTACTTCCTTGAAGTCTTCACTTATCTTGTTGGCTACCACTGGAAGTTATTTCACTTCATAAACTTACTGATTTGTTTGACTGAATTATTTTTACGTTGTAGTCAACTTTTTGTGGCTTAGTCTTTTTTTAACAAGGTTGTACTTTTTGAAGTAGACTTTAAACTTGAATTCAATGGAAGCGATTAAACGGAAAATCCAAGCCCTTCAACAACAAGCAGATGATGCCGAGGACCAAGCATTAATTTTACAAAGAGAGCTGGAAAGGGAGCGAGAACAGCGTGAAAGTGTGAGAAACTCAAAATGCATGCTTTTGTACATGTAAACCCAAGGCATCGAGAAAAACCTTCGTACATTTGACGATAAGTACAGTAGGCCTACATCGCTAATCATGCGTATAAAATGCAAACTCTGCACGTCTGACCGTAGTCCAATGGGTGGGTGCGTCTTGTGGCGCCTGGATATTTTACCATTTTACGTGACGTTGGAAATTTGTGACAGTAAATCATGTGAAAATACATCTAAAGACCTAAACGTCAGGGGGTTTTGATTCGTTGTTGTTTTGCATTGGTATTTTGTATTCTTTAGCAGTTGTGGTGCTTTGTTGCCAAAGCACGAGAAGTTTTAATCTAATAACCTACACAACGTCAAGAAGTCTGTAAAACAGTTTCTTTTGCACAGGAAAAGGGAGCAGACGCTATCTACAAATTTAGCAGATGACAAGGCTCACAGGAAGTCTGATAAATTGCACTACGATAACCTTAATTCAGGCTTTGTTCAAAATCCGTTTAGAATATACTGTGCAATTATGGAATGTTTCCAAAGTTCCCAAACCAACCGTATTCTACTACATCGACACTATAAAATTACTTTTTTATTACTTGAATGCAAATTAGTCAATTACTTATTTTATAGTGTAGGATTAACAAAAATGGTACTGTGAAAACATTATGTAAGTTGTGGATGTGCACCCCTCACATTCATTTCCATCAGTCCTTGAATCTCCAACCTCTCTTCCACCCCACAGGCTGAAGGGGATGTGGCGGCTCTGAACCGTAGGATCCAGCTGGTTGAGGAGGAGTTGGACCGGGCCCAGGAGAGACTGGCCACCGCGCTGCAGAAACTAGAGGAGGCTGAGAAAGCAGCGGACGAAAGCGAGAGGTCAGAGAGGGCCAAAGAGTTTTTAACTGGACACTATGTTCTGGTTTGCTCACAATCAAAAAGATTTTGTCTTAAATTTAGACTTTGCGATTTGTGGTCATCATTTCATAGTTCCGTAGCCTATCGTGCTTCTTGTTGACCCTGTGGTATGATAATTTGTCATCAGAGGCATGAAGGTTATTGAGAACAGAGCAACAAAGGACGAGGAGAAAATGGAGATCCAGGAGATGCAACTGAAGGAAGCCAAGCACATCGCAGAGGAGGCAGACCGCAAATACGAAGAGGTAGGGAGCACCAAGCACGATTCTACCAAACAGAGAATCCGCTCAACTGAGCAATGAGTAAACATTGATTATCTCTTAATGATGTTGTCAGAGATCCCAGTTCAATTATGGGGCGCTTCTTTGTAGGTTGCCCGTAAGCTGGTCATCCTGGAGGGAGAGCTGGAGAGGGCGGAGGAAAGGGCTGAAATCTCTGAACTGTAAGTGAAGTGTCAACAATCAGGACACTTTGAATCTGTCATACGTTCCCCCGTAACCCGACCCGGAGATCATCCGTCAGAAGTATCGCAAGCATTTATCTGGTTCTGCTCGCTTGTTCCACAGGAAGTGTGGCGATATGGAAGAGGAACTGAAGAATGTTACCAACAACCTGAAGTCTCTAGAGGCTCAGTCTGACAAGGCCAGTTTTGCATTGCACTAACATGTACTGTTTAGTATACTTTCAATGGTAAACAGTGACGGTTATGTACTGCTTTACATCGTTGTATCTTTTAGAGAGATGTATCTAAATGGTATGGGTGTATCTATAGTTCTGCATTTAACCACCCTTTCAATAAGCTGTTGCTTTGTCTCTGCAGTACTCTGAAAAAGAAGACAAGTATGAAGAGGAGATCAAGGTGCTTGGTGATAAACTGAAAGAAGTAAGGACAAATATATCTGTGAAAGTGTTTCAGATTGACATCACATGAACTAGTTTTGTGATGATCTTACCCTTTGGGACGGCAGTCTTCTGTTACTTTGCAGACACTTCACTAAAATGTGTAGGGCTTTGATGACTTACACTATAAGCTATGGGGCAAGCAATATAACATTTCACAAGACCTGCAACCTTCCCTCCCCAAACACACAAACATACAGTAGACCCATGCACAACTATATAGTACAATATACAACACTTCATTAGCTCCATGCTCTTCCTGTAGGCGGAGACCCGTGCTGAGTTTGCAGAAAGAACTGTGGCAAAACTGGAAAAGACTATCGATGACTTGGAAGGTAAACTTGTCACACCGTCTGACTTTCTCTTAACTTCTTTTAAGCTGTTTGTGTTTTGAAATAGGTAGATGATTATTTTCAAACAACCCCATTTATCTTTTTTTATTATCATTGATAACGCTACTTTCCCTCTTGTCTTTCCGTTTCTCTCTTCCTCTCCCCTGCTGTGGGCTCTGCTTCTGTGGCCCCTCTGCTTCTGTGGCCCCTCTGCTTCTGTGG
The DNA here is from genome assembly GCA_036571765.1 of Plecoglossus altivelis. Taxonomy (NCBI): domain Eukaryota; kingdom Metazoa; phylum Chordata; class Actinopteri; order Osmeriformes; family Plecoglossidae; genus Plecoglossus; species Plecoglossus altivelis. The sequence goes on from BROE01000001.1 coordinate 5,460,710, forward strand.
CCCCTCTATCTACAACTTTGACCTGTTGGCCTCTGACCTCCAGATGAACTGTATGCTCAGAAGCTGAAATACAAGGCTATTAGCGAGGAGCTGGACCATGCCCTCAACGATATGAATACCTTATAGATGACCTTTCAACCTTCATCTGTTAATCTTTTCCTCTACTAGCACTTTTCATTTCTCTCTTTTCTGTGTGAAAACAAAAGCTTCAATAAATTTCTTCCTGCTCTATTTGGTTCTACTCTTCTGACCCTTTTAGTCCTTTTAGACATCTTGCTTCTTGAAATCCAAAAAATCGATCTAAAAGCAATTGATTTCCTGAACACACACTGTTTCAATGATTAACACTACAGATTCTAACAATAAATAGTAGTCATATTGTATGAGTCAATGTTTGTCAACACGAAACCTTGGAAATTAGCTTAGTTACCAACTAACAAAAATGTGCTATTACATATGTTGGACGCTATTGTGCTGTATTTTTTTACAGACCTACATATTGGCTGGACCTAGCATGATATGCTTGTCACTTTTGTGCAACATGCTGACAAGCATATTGTGTCATGTCCACATAGGCCAATGAGGTCTGTCAATATTTGTTTTTTGCAAGATAGCGGTGTTATACTGCAACTCAGGTCCATGTCATGTGAAATCTATATTGAACTTGCATTACAGAAAGTCTATCCGGCGCAAAAGAGGAAAATTTGGGGATGCAACAAGTCCTGGACCAAACTCTACAAGAGCTAAATAGTTTGTAACAAAGGAGAAAATAAATTGTCTCAAGACCAAAGAAGAATCAACATTCTATGAAGAAAACATTCCTTGAAAAGTTTTTTCAACCACTAGTTGCAAGTATTCATCACGCCCTGATTAATATCTTGATTCCAATATCCATGCTCTAAATGTTATTTATGTTTTTCATGTACCCTTCCCAATACATAAGAAGGCCCAAGCAGAAGTATAATGTCATACCAATAGTTTAAAACAATACAGGATACAGTATTTCAAAATTTGTGTAGCAAATTATGTATAAATTAAACAGCGGAGTGTCTTATTTGTATATATGGTGTGCAAGTGTTTGAACATCTGTTTGACTTTTTACATACATTCATTACACTCAGTTTCTAAATATATCATATACTTCAGTTGGCTGACAGAAAACATGGGATGGGGGGTGGGGGTGGAATGCAACCGTCTTGAACATTGTTAACATATATTTACTGAAATACAATTAAGACATTTCATTAAAGTAGGAACTGACGACGAAGATATGACATCACACTGTTTGCTGCTGATGCCATGACCTCAGGGTGACAGGCAGGCAACGTCACTATTGATAGCACCGCGGTACAGCGCTTTGCCGGGCGGGATTTCCGCAATATCAAGTATGGCGAAGACATACGATTATTTGTTTAAATTACTCTTAATTGGGGATTCCGGAGTCGGAAAAACCTGCGTTTTGTTCAGATTCTCAGAAGATGCATTCAACTCAACATTCATCTCGACGATAGGTATGACTTTATTGTGGTTTCTTGCCATCCATGTGTTTTCATAACGTTGAAGGTCTGTCGAGGCTAGGCTAGTGTTAGCAGCTAACGTCAGAGAGCTTTTCCTAAGGTTTTACTTAGCCGGCGATAATAATGCTATGAGTTGACAATATGTATCATTTTAGCCAGCAAAAGTAGCAATTTGTAAATCTATATCCATAGATGGTAGCGAGTCCACAGGCTGCTTTATGAAATGACTGGCGATACGTATTTACCAACAGTGTTCAATTTCTGTTAGGTCTACATTCTTAATAAGAATATGTAGCTTATTAGCTAGCTAGCGCCACACTTCTTTAGCTCTAGCTTGCGTTGCCAGCTAGCTAAAATGGCCAGGCAGTTTCTGTCAAACATGAGAAGGCTATTTCCTGTATTACTGAGGATGTGTTCACAAGCTAACTGGCTACGTAGTTTGCTAACTATCCATTTTGATTGCACTTAGACTAACTCCAATTGGCTTAATACAGTAAAATAATTCATTTGTGGTGTACAGTACCGTACTGTAGGCTAAGAAGAACTTGTCAGACAATGTTAGTTACATTTAATATTGACCGTGGACCTGTAACGATCTAGTTCTCTTCCTGACTTAGCAACAGTGTAGCGTGCTAGCATTGCTATTTAGCGTTCTTGCTCTTATCTTCAATAAGATGATCCAGGTAAGTACCCAGTGAACTAACCTAACTATTCTATCCTTTTGGAAAACTCACACTCGAATTGACTGTCTATGTACGACAGGCATTGACTTCAAGATTAGGACGATAGAACTAGATGGGAAGAAGATCAAGTTGCAGATATGGTAAGTTGATTTCACCTGTGCCTGTTGTCTACACAGCTGTTTACTCTTTGGCCCAACATTCATTCTGTCCTCATATATAAGTTGTGTAAAGTGAGCAATCTGAATGTGCACGTCCTGAACTGCAGCAACTATAAGCTGTGATAAGCGAACCTCCTGTTCACGTTTCTTGCGTCTTGCAGGGACACAGCAGGCCAGGAACGTTTCCGAACAATCACAACGGCTTACTACAGGGGAGCAATGGTAAGTGAATGTAAATGCAGTCGTCTTGTTCACTGAAATCCAATCGGGAAGGTTAAACATTCTCCCATTTGAATCTGCTACTTGATGATCTTTAATCAGCCCCTCTAACTGAGCCATACCCTCCCTCCCTGGTCACTCAGTGACTTCCTCAGACTCAAGGCCCTTTGAGTTTATAATAATGTATTAAAAATATAATATAAAATCATATGTCATTACAGGGTATTATGCTAGTCTATGACATCACAAATGAGAAGTCCTTTGAAAACATCAAGAACTGGATAAGGAACATAGAGGAGGTAAGTATCCTTCTGCGTGCAGCACAGGCCGACCAGCGTTTCACGAGGCTGTCAAGCAACCAACAGCCTGTAGCAAACATGTAAGCTCTCTTCTGTTGATCTTCCAGCATGCGTCCGCAGATGTGGAGAAGATGGTCCTTGGGAACAAATGTGACATCAACGACAAGCGGCAAGTTTCCAAAGACCGAGGAGAGAAGGTGAGGCCTGCATTGGAGGACTACAATAGTGCAGCATTCTTTTTCTTCCCTCCATGTCCGTCAGCTACACAGCGGAAATGGCTTTGGTGAATTTCAACATCTTGTTGTTTTTTTTCCCCCCCTCAGCTGGCGCTAGAGTACGGCATCAAGTTCATGGAGACTAGTGCAAAGGCCAATATCAATGTGGAAAATGTGAGTAAAGCAAATGCAACTCTGAGCTTCAAGGTACAACTAAATAATGACACATCGTTAACCCGGCTCCTTTTCTTTGTTTGTGTTTGTAGTCTTTCCTGACACTCGCTCGTGACATCAAATCAAAAATGGACACAAAATTGGTAAGCTCCGCCTCATCATATTTGAGTGACTTAATGAAGCCTTTCAAGCTGCCTTTCAAAGTCTTAAACAGATGGGAGAATCACAAACACTTTAGCCTGTGGAGTTTCCCGTGTCTGGACTGTGTGCATAACCACACTTAGCTGTAATGGTTGTTATTGACTCGCGGCCCTTTGTCTGCTTCTGTAACCCAGGAGGGCAACAGTCCACAGGGCAGCACTCATGGAGTGAAGATCTCAGAGCCCCAGAAGAAGAGCAGCTTCTTCCGCTGTGTCCTACTGTGAGCAAGAGCCTACAGCCTTAGCTACAGTTACCCAGACCCCCCCCCCCTCCCCTCCCAGGAGGCTGTCTGTGATCCATCCCCCTCTCCCATCTTCTCATTTAGGATCACCCTCCACGGCCGCTCAACTGGACTGTGCTGGCTGTGCTCGCGCTCATCTTTTGCCCTCTTTTCCGCCCCCACCCTGCCTCCCCCTCGCCTATCCTCCCAGTCCTCCCAAGTCCATCAAGCAACAAACTCCAGGACAAGGGGAACGATCAACACAGATCAGAATGGGTTGTTTTTTTTGTCCAGCACATTTTCCCCCACTTCCTTAAGACTGTTTCACAATGGTTCAGTCCAGTTATTCAGTGTCACCCAGGAGGTAGGCTCTTCAGTGTCACTCAGGAGATAGGCTCTTCAGTGTCACCCAGGAGGTAGGCTCTTCAGTGTCACCCAGGAGGTAGGCTCTACCTTCCATCTCCAGGCTCCATTAAGCAACATGTACCTTTCTTTTTTTTATACTCACTGAACCAGGTTGCACAGCTGCCAAAGGCGGAGCCCAGCATTGAAGGTGTAATCCTAAATGACCTCTAATGATTACAATTGAGAAGCGATACAAAGCTATTTCTATTTGTCCTGTTCTTGAATACACCGCAATAAACTAGAGACCGATTAGCTTTTAGTTGCCGCTGAATCAGAGTTGTAAACTGTATGGCGGTGGAGTACACGACAACACAACGACCCATCAAAAATGATTTGGTTTTGTTGAAATATTTTAGTTCTATGCATTTTGCCATTCCATTTTGGTTACATCATGTTCGTAGACGATCATTGAGATTGAATGCGAAGACATTTCAGCAGGGGCCTTGTCTATCCTTGGACATTGTGCTTACTGTACGCTGTCAACAGGTAATGTGTGGTCGGGGGGCTAGTTGCTCCTGTCAGGGCATTGGAGACTCATCCTCTTTAAGGTCACATCTGAAACTTTCAAGATGGGGGATTTTTCCAGCTTCCGTATGTGGCGTCTTGCTCTGGTTCATTTTTACAGTTCAGGATGTGACCTAGTGGCATTCAGCTGGAAAAGGAAAGTGACACGTTGTGTTTGACATGGTTTCAGACTCATCCACGGCATTTCTATATATGTTTATCTGCTCTGATTCAAGGCCTTGGCTATATGACGTTTCTGGTTGCAGCTATAAGAAGTGTATCCTGTCAGAACATAAGTTGTAGTGTAAGCGAGCTCCCCTTCTACTCATGCAACCCCTTGCACTTTACCAGCTATCTGTGTTTTGTGTGTAGTTTGTGCCAAGTGATAGATTAGAGTATATACAGAGTGATATGAACATATTACATTTGAGTATGCTATAACATTTACAACACATTGGATCAACGTAAATTGACATATATTTAACATAACCTGGATCAAGTTTTTTTTTTTTTTTTTTTTCCCCTCCAACCCCACATCTCTATCCCAATGACCTTCCTTCTCACTTAGCTCCACACTCATGGAACCAGCAAGTGGAGTTGTCTTCCAAGTTACACTGGTGGACACAAAGTACTTATCTATGTCTTTGAGGCTTAAGTTTGTCCCCTCTCCGTGCTACTGCCCTGCCACACCCTACTATATTCTCAATGTGACGATTTCATGGCTTATGAAGCCAGTCCATACTTTTGTGTGATCACGGTCAGTCATTTTGTGCGCAGTCCCTTGTATGACAGCTAGGTGGCGCACCCGACCACTGAAGAACCTTTATTCCCACGCCAAGCAAATGTTACTTGTGTACTCGAACCTTACACTGAAAAAGCAGTGCACGTTTTTTGCTTGATTCCCCAGAGATGAAGGATAGTGTGGATAAGTACGGTGGAGACATTTGAACTGAACTTGCGTTTTGTGTGAATACAGCAGCTGCCCTGACAAACTCTTGTTTATTCTCTTCGTCATTTCGACTTTCACCCCCCCCCCCCCCCCTCCTTTGTGTTTTGAAAATGGATTCCTGTCATTTTCCAACATGCGCAAGAGATCCTCCTTAAGAGCCTGTTCCCTTCGATAGCTGTCAGAACGCCGTGACCATTTGTCTTAATGACCAATACTCAATCTCTTCCATTTTGAGCTATGCATTGTGAAATCTGGACCTTGTTGTGTGACTGTATTGTTATTTGGACTTGTTTTGTGTGTGTGTGTGTGTGTGTGCGCGCGCGTGTGTAGGACAACATGCCATTCGTATTATCGTATCATATCAATGGTGTGTCAGTTGGATGAGTGTCCCTATTTGGCTCCTTTGCATTGAGCTGAGAACATGAAATCCCATGAGTTTGGTATTTCCAACGGTTAGCCAAGTGTCTGTGTTAATGCTGACTGCTGTGAAGCGAGGCACAAGAATGACAGCTTTAAGTATAAGGAACAGACACGGATGTGAGTAGTATGGAACTTCTCAAACTAAAGTGTTCTGAATCTGAATCATTCCCCATCATTTTTGTTATCACAAATTTCTTTTTTTTTTTACTATTATTTTTCTTGTCAGTCAATGCAAATTATTCACTTTTTTATTACCACAAATTGATTCCGTTGTCTTTTGTGTGAGGTACACAGGGAGAGAAAAATAAAAAGAAAATCTTCAACAATCTGTTGTAAATATCAGTTGAAAAGAGATGTACTGTACTTTCTAAAAATCATATGGAAAAATGATCTACAGTTTGTAGACGTCTGTACTTTTGATTTAATAAAACGAGATTCTTTTAAAAATCGGAATCCTGTGCCTGTCCTTCCTTGAGCGTGATCAATGATGAGCTGTCTGGCCAGACTCATCAGTTGACCTGGGCGTGGCAGCCTGCTTTCACTACACGTTCTTTTCCATTCCTTGCCCTTTGAGAACACTGGCAGATTCTTAAAAGAGAGTGTAACTGAACCCCACAGACCAGAATGCACACACACACTCTTGATAGTTCCAGCTAATGAGCCTTGTCCTGATAACGTTGCCAGAACTGTGTCCATGTCATCGATCAGCTGCGAAGTCTGTATGAACTCGACATAGCAATAGGACAATGGGTCTATCAAAATGGGAAAATATCACACGCAAGAATGTCAACATACTACTAGCTATGGTAAAGAACCCTATTCTAAAGGATAACGTGACTTATCCAAAACATTCCCAGGTCCATAACCGGATCTTTTGGTAGAAACAGGTCCTCTGCTGATGCGGATAGATTGGAAGATCTTCTCCATTTCTTGGTCTCAAGTCATTGAAAATGCTTCCCGGTATCATTTGGTTGCACTGGAAGTGATCTGCTCTAACATCACCGCAGCACATTTTCATATCCTTATATGGAAAGTACTGAAGAAAAAGAAGAAGGGATTTACACACTGTTAACATACTTATTTTTGTAACTCAAAATGAACAAACCTGTTAAGTTCGTTTCCCACTACAATTGTACACTCTGACCATACACACTGACTATCAAAGCAAGAGTCACATAGTTGGAGAAATCACATTCTAATTCCCTCCGTTTTTCTCTCCAACACACACATTGTCACCTTTCAAAACATACCTGAGAAAGTCTGGAGCTCGAACGATCATGTGCTGAAAGTCTTCGAGGGACAGACGTCCGTCGTTGTCCAGGTCCGCCTCGTCGATGACCTTCTCGCAGACCATCCTGACCTCGTCCTCCGTCAGCTCGTTACGGGTCAGTTTGTTCAGTGTCTTCTCCAGGTCGGATTTGCAGATGAAGTCATCATTGTTAAAGTCTCAGGAGAGAAACAGAACAACCAAGTAGTGTGTTTTATTCCAGTAAGACACGATGTGTTCGTTTTAACCAATGGGCATATTGTGGAGACGGTTTCAATGCAATGCTCGATTAAGAATTCATTTCCATAGAAACACAGTGACTCGTTACAGCAAATGAATGACCTTGTGATGATTGGGTGTGTGCCGACACAGTTGCGCGTTCATTTTGTTTTGTTTTTCACTGAAACTGTCCTCTCTTTTGTTAGGTTGTTTTGTTAGGCCTTTAATAATGGATGAAACTCAAGTTGACCCATGACCATAGCTAAATGATGGGGAACATGGAACATCTTCATCTGTCTGCTTCACCTAATTAGGAGTCCTAACCCCCTCCCCCCTCCCCCCCAGGACCAACCTGGGCTTTCATAGTCTGGCTCCCTCCATAATGGTCTTATCAATTATTCACAACTCTGATCCATGCTCCCAGCATAGTTAAAGTTCTGCGGTCTTCTCTCATGCTATGGAAGCGTAGGCTACTGATGGTGGTAATGGAAACTCAAATAGACTCCCTCTCGTTCTTTTTCTCCGAGTGAAAGATACGAAAAGAGATGCAACAATTTCCACGAAAAGCGAATCTTTGTCCCTCGTCTATGTGCGGAATGGGAGTTCATTTAGGAGATGGGAGCTTGGCATTTGACTGCCTTTTGATGTCAAATTTGTGTGCTGTTATGTTTTTCAATCAGTCTGGGATGTAACGAGATGTGTTTTTGTTGTTCACCATAGATTCTGAACGCGTAGTAGGCCTTCAGATCCCGCGGTGCCATCTCGCTCAACACAGAGAACATGTCTAGGAAGTCGTCCAGTGACATGTTCCCCTCTCCATCTTCAGAGAAAACCTCAGCGATTCTCTGTCGGAAGGGGTTGTCCTGAGCAACAGGAAATCGCTAGCATCAATCATTCCACCTTACGTGCGACAGCAAACTCTCCTCCAAAGGTCTTCTGTGTTCAAGCCTGTCACTACGGACCTGAGCAGCTGAACCGGATGTTTGCATTTTGTTTACGTTGTTTTCATTGTGTGTAAAGAGGCACATAATTGACCTGTTTGGTACCAAGTGTGCCCCAAAGGGACACATGGGCTTTCTCCAAGTTTAAAAGAGTCAGATAACACGTAGCCGTTCAAAGACTGTCAATTAGTTGAACATTAATTATGGATAGACGACACAGGGGAAGCAGGGCTATAGTGTGTGTGTGTGTGTGTGTGTGTGTGTGTGTGTGTGTGTGTGTGTGTGTGTGTGAATGTTTGTGTGTGTGTGTGCGTGCCAGGGTAGAGCTACCTTCAGTTCGGGCATACTGCCAATCAGCTCATAGGGTAGCTTCACATCTGGCTTATTGGTGTAGTCAAGAGGAACAAGTTGTGGTGCCAAGTCCCGATAGCGGTAGAACAGCCTGGAAGGTGGGGTGGAAAGTTGAAATAGTTTAAATATGATGCTGGGTTACAACATTGCCAAGTGTTTCCAATTATGTCAAATGATGTCAGGTTTCTTTTTGGGTATTGGTGTGGTATATTTCAGAGGGATCTGGAAGAGGAGTCAAGTATCTCATGGGGTCAAATGAAATGCTTCTTTTTATTTATTATGTTTTGGGACGTTTCGTTGGACACTATTTGGTGTCCTGTTGCTTCATGTTAATGCATGACTTATGAATGAATGACTTTCACCATAGTTAAAGATTCAGTGACATAGAATGACAAAATACTGGCACATGAGCTTTGACTAACAAGTGCTTGTGTGTCATATTTACAACTTACTTATGAGACACAAATAACACACTCAATTTGGTTGAGTTACAGCTACAAATACCTGGAATCATTGATAGTATGCACCATAAAGGCATTGTCAGTCCTCAATTCCAAAGACTTAAATGGTTAGTAGTTTCAGATTTCAGGTCAATGGTGACTAGATTTAGTTGTTTTGACATACAATAAAGTATTTTGTGTGAGTCTTTCAGTATGATGTTATTTCGTTAATTCAACCATTGTTTATTTAGGCAACCAAAAGGGAACCATTTACTTTTGAACGGTGTTAAATAATGACTGTCTAGATCTTTTATCACAGGACATCATAGTCATAACCAGTTTTGCCATAGTAGGAAACATGAACATGCGTTGCATCATCAATATACCATACGTTGTCAAGTTTGAAAAACCAATCTCATGCTACAACCACCAAGGGTTAGTTAGTAGTTCGTTTTCAGGGTATTCACATGCATGTTGCGCATTTTGGGACTTGCCCAGAGAGTTCCTTCCAATCTATGAAGGTCCAACCAAATAATGATACATCTCATATGTTATGCATTATGGTGTCCTGGAAAACATTAGAAAAAGATTTTCAAGTTCAAAGACGAACAGCTTCTGACCTTAGAATCTCCTTCCTGGTAAAGAATGTGCAGTCCTAAAAGACAAATTCATTCATCCAAGCCACTGATTAAAATCATACAAATGAAAGCTTTTTAAAATGACACGTATGTTTTCCAATTGAGAAACATGTTGTATATTATGCAGTTTCTAGACAGCTAAATTAAACAAAGCAGTCTGGATAGAAATCATAGGTCAGACCTTTAGACAAAAAGATGAAAAATCCCTTTATATTACAAAAATGTAATTGACCACAAATTGGTTTTAGTACAATATGTGTCAGATACAAATTAAGTATTGATGAATAGTGTAAGGCCTTGTCTAAAAAATATTTTTTTAGATTTTCAAAACTTATCGCAAAATTCAGTCGTTACCGATAGACTGAAACGACTTGCAGAGAGGTTCTCCCTGTTCAGCTTATACTACTTGGGGGCTATTATTGTTTACTTCAAACATTTTATCATTCTTATTTTATTTAATATAACTTTCCCAGTTAGGTCAACACTATGAGGAATTAGTACTTAAAAGTTGGTTGGTGCTCTAAAAATATTTTGAAATGTATCTGCTGGTGAAATGGTAAGCTACAGTTTTTTATGCAAAATATTATGGGTCAAAGAATAGTCTATTTCATTTACTTTTCATGACTTTTTTCATACATTTCCACAATATTATTAGCAGTATAATGTGATAACTTACTCAAAAATCTGTGTGACTTAAAACAAATGTCCTGCCCTGAGAAAGCCATCATTGCCAAACAAATAATTATTGCTAACCCTCCATATTATGTGAAATTGTACATTTGGAAGTTTTTTTGTTGAACATACAAAAATAACATCACTATTTACAGATACGAAGAAGAATGAGCCTAGTGGTTGTAGGGCAACAATTTCAAGGGCTATTTTCTCAAGCAAAGAGAAGAAAACCTTAGCAAATGATAACAAATGTTACCAGGCCAGCTTTAGCCTGTTTGGTTTGAATACTGACACTAACTTGTAATATTTGACAACACACTTTCCCCCTCGCTATGTCTACTGTCTATTTCCTCCTCAAACAAATGTATAAAAGTGTGACAAGTGTGTCAAGACCTCTGTCACGTATGCATCTAACCCCACTCACCCGTTTTACTGCCCACATGAAAGCAATATCGGGCTGAAGTTAGCAAAGTCATTTAATTCAATCAGCAAATCGGCACATTTTGCTCCTTTGAAGACGACAAGCTACCCCAAAAGTGAGCGAGAAAAGAAGGGACACACACCAACCTGATAGGCGTCAAGCTGCTGTGCTGTAAAGATAGTCTGCTTGTTCCCCATTGCTGAGCGCGTGCACACACACACCTGCACAAACCCCGGGACAAACGTCCATTGCAATTCTAGTATGAAATGAGCTCTTAAGGGCCTGCTGCTGGGGATATGTCAGATATGAAATGCTGGAACAAAAGAGGGGCAAGGCAACAGAAGGGATCAGGTGTCGGCCAGCTCTGGGCCCTTTGGTTCTCCATTATAATAGCAGCATTTCATCGTTTTCCCTGATCTGAATAGAAGCCCCTTTGACAATGACTAAGGGCTGTCGTCCAGCATCGTGCCCAGCTCTATCAACCCCCGAGAGCTCGTCTATGGGCAACGCCTCACTCCCAGCTCAGGTTACCACCGCTGTAGAGCCAGGGTTTGCAGGAGGCAAAAACACAGCACCCCACTGTATATATGGACAGAGGGTTTGTCACAAGCTTGATTTCAATTTTCCTTTCAATGTTTTTTATGCTTTTAATGAATAAAAATCAAAATATTCAACAGAAGTCTTTGAATTTTACTTAAGATAATGCACACGAAATGCATTTCTATCCATTTACTTTCCGCAGTTTAACGCACCAAGATTGGGAAACAGGGGTGAACTTTTTGGGTGAGGTCAGTCTCACATCTAATGTGAGACTGGGCATTCATCCATTTCTCACTGTACCTCAGAACTTTGAGATCAGGTTGTGTTCAAAACCCAGGTTCATGACCTGTTCTTGGCACTCTTATATAGACACCATCTGTTTAAGAGGTCACAGGTTCATACCTAATTCTTCTCTCTCATGGCCAATATTAGTCCCCCGAATTCCTTTTTTACCTGTTCATCTTATGTTGTATTGGGTTCATGGTAAATATCTGTAACATAATACTGTCTGAATACAGCTATTGCTGTGCTGTTTTGCTTACATTGGCATCGCCACAAAAACACTATGAGATGGAGAATTTTTGAAAGCGGCATATACTATCTAGCTATACAGTATGACACATGTAGGAAAGTGATAAGGCCATTCTATTAACTGCCTTACACTATTTAAAATATGTCATCGATAATTGGCACGAGTAGTCATTTATATGAACCCTGTCTCAATCATTCAAGATATTGCAATGTAAAAATGGACTGATGTTTATTATTTACCTAATGACAGTTGATAGGGTGTGAAATTAAGTAGAAAAAGAGCCGATACTAGAATGTGGTTGACGTTTGTAATCTCAGTCTGACAACTATACTGCATTTGATAAGGACTACGCCCAAACAGCACATACAAGGGAGCCCAAAACATCATAGAGATTGTTGACAGCATAACAGTCATACAGTCAGACAGTAAAAGTGAGTAACGCCAGAAAAACAAAAGGAACTTTTCCCAACTACTGTGAGGTATGCAAATCTACTCCTTATTCTCTCGTCTGATAATGCCATTGTAAAACACTCAGAGCTGTTCTTCTATGCCAGCATGGTTTTTGTCAAACAGTTGGTAAACTGAAGCTGTTGTTGAACATATCATACAAACATTACTAACACATGAAGAATGCGTTCTTTGTTCTCTGGATTTCCCATGCCAGAGATGCCGCCCAATTCTAATGGCAGCTCTGTGAAGAGGGGGCTCCAGGGGCCCCAGACCCCTGGACAGAGACAAGAGTCCCCTGGACCTCGGAGCAGAGGCCTCCTTGGTTATCTTAAGACCTTCTCCAAGAACAACGCTTTCTTATGGATCACTGTGACCGCAGTGGTATTGGGCAAGTGAAATACATAAATATTTGTGTCGTTTTATGGGGATCTACCAAGGGTTAAACAGCGGCAATGATTTGACTGCTGGGTGTTTGTTCCCAGGGGTTGTGCTGGGCTTTGCGTTGCGCTCCAGTATGACATCCGCACAAGTCAGATATTTCTCGTTTCCTGGCGAGATGCTGATGAGAATGCTGCAGATGCTTGTGATGCCTCTTCTCGTATCCAGTCTGGTCACAGGTATGGATGTTCTGTTTAAATGGTCAGAAGAGTTTGGCCTTTCTCACCATTGTCCTGCCCTCGGAACTGTATTGCTACATTTGGAATGACAGATTGAAAAAATACCCCTGTGGATACAAAAATAAAATTCTATAATAAAACTGCACTTCACAAACACTTGAAATTAATTATTGTTAAACTATAGAAAACCATGGGGTAACTGTATTTCCTGGCTTGAGCTACATTAAAATACCCTTTCATATCAAGTTTGCAGTATCAACTGGTTATCAGGGATCCTAACCAGTATGTTGTAGGAATTATTTCTAATGTCTTTTTTAACTTTTCTCTCAGGCATTTCTTCACTAGACAGTAAGGCTACAGGGAGAATGGGAGTTCAGGCTTTGCTTTACTACATGGTGACCACGATCATCGCCGTGTTCACTGGTATTGTCATTGTTGTCATCGTCCAGCCTGGAAAAGGCACCAAGGATACCTCATATCCCTCTAGTGGCAGCGTTGAGGTGGTGCAGACTTTAGATGCATTCCTGGACCTGGTTAGGTGAGCAGAATGGAAAATATTTTCTCAAATCAGTGTCTCTTAAGCCGTCCATGTTGGAACAGTCAACTAAGAACCGTATTTTGATCCTCTAGGAACATGTTCCCCTCAAACTTGGTGGAAGCCTGTTTCAAACAGGTAGGGTTCTACTCTCAAAATGATCCATTGGTCTGTCTTGCCTAAGTCAGTTTGCGGTTTAAGACCAACTTTGTCAACCCACAATAACATCTGGTGATATTTTAACACCAGTCTCCCTTTCTGCATTCAGTATAAAACAGTCTATATCAAGAAGACGACTATGAGTGCTGCAAAAGTTCTTGAAGCCAATAGAACTCGGGAGTCTGGCACGAGTGGACACCCTATGGATGGCATGATGGCCAAGGATGGCTCTTCAAACGGGGTCAATGCTTTGGGTTTGGTGGTCTTCTCCATCAGTTTCGGTCTGGTCCTAGGCAGAATGAAAGCTCAAGGTCAGCTCTTGAGAGACTTTTTCAACTCTCTAAACGAAGTTATCCTCCGTCTGGTTAGCATTATCATCTGGTAAGCTAACACGAAGCACTTGCAAAGGATATCCTTCCCAAGCACTCCAAAGTTATCCTCCTGACTCCTTTTCCAATTGTTTCTTTCCTTTTTTCTCAGGTACGCTCCAGTTGGAATCCTCTTCTTGATCGCTGGGAAGATCGTGGAAATGAGGGACATTGGGCAGATAGGTGGGCAGCTGTCTATGTACACGCTGTGTGTCATCTCTGGTCTTCTAGTCCACAGCGTGTTGGTGCTGCCTTTGCTATACTTCCTCACCACACGCAGGAACCCCTACCTGTTTATTGGGGGTCTTCTCCAGGCTCTCCTCACTGCCCTGGGGACCTCATCCAGGTACATGCTAGTCCATACAGCTGCACACACTGTGCATTTAACTGGGTGTGATATAATCATAGAACCTTCTTATTCCATTCATGCCAGTTGCCTCTTCCCCACAACCCCCTTTTATATCACGGTCATGGTCTCTCTCTCTCCCTCTCTCTCAGCTCTGCCACTCTCCCTGTCACCTTCCGCTGCTTGGAGGAGAACATTGGCATGGACAAGCGTGTGACCCGCTTCATGCTGCCCGTAGGCGCTACTATTAACATGGATGGCACGGCCCTCTATGAAGCTGTGGCGGCCATCTTTATTGCCCAGGTCAACCACATAGACCTGAACTTGGGCCAGATCATCACCATTAGGTTAGTAACAATAAGAGAGTGTTTGTCATTCAGAAACATTTGCTTTATGATCATTCCTGACTTTACGAAGATTCAAGTTTATTTGTCTTACAGTTATGACACGCAGACACGCATACATGGAGTGGCGACATTGACAAATACACCCACACAGGAGTTACCACCACAAAATTATTCATTAAACACAATTAATAAAATTGATCACAACAGTATCACGGCAACCGCTGCCAGTATCGGAGCAGCAGGTATCCCCCAGGCTGGCCTGGTTACCATGGTGATCGTGTTGACATCCGCCGGACTGCCTACTGAAGACATCACCCTCATCTTAGCTGTAGATTGGTTTCTGTAAGTTTACTGCTAAACTTAGTAGAGGAGGGGAGAGAATTGATTGAGTGTGAATCGGTGTGTGATTGGATGAGGTTGGGGGTGACTTGGATGGTGGTTGGTTCATCCGCGTGCCTTTGTCCTGCTCAAGAACCTGAACCCCTTATCTGTTTCCTCAGGGATCGTTTGAGGACCACCACCAACGTGCTAGGAGACTCTCTGGGTGTGGGCATCGTAGCTCACCTCTCCAGACACGAGCTGCAGAACGCAACGTCCGCAGAGGAACACACGGTCGTGGAGGGGGGAGCAGACACAGGAAGCCCCCTCCGCCACAAACAGACTCCTGATGACACGTACATTCACCTGAACACTCCCAACGGGAGGAGTGAGAGCTCTGTGTGACATGTACATGTTTTCACACATTTGATCTTTGTTTTTCTCTATCGGCTCGCTGTCGCTCTCACCTAATGCCTAGAACCATCTACTGCTCAAAAGCCATACAACAGATATGTGCAGTCACTTATGAGTAGGAAGGAGTGGGGATCGATTTCATTTTACCAACAGCTCCATCCATCCTGTGCAGACCCTGCTTCCTTTTGTAGCAGGCAAACAGAAAATACATCTAGGTCTAGGGTGGGTATATGGTACACCTGCATGTCACAAACTACACCCCTTGGTACAATGTTGTTATACTAACTGCTGATACAATGTTATCCAAATGAGAATGTATTATTATAAACAAATAAATTTGTGCATAAACAACTTCAGTCAGTGATAATTCTTTGAAAATTTATTTAACTTTATAGTTTACAACCTGAAAACATATAATATTCACATTTACATCTGTCGCAGGGTATCAATTCATGCCCTGCCATATATTATAATTTATACCTATATACATATATTACAATGCCAAAGGAGTTGACTGCCTGAGATCAACTTTAGATTGAATACCCCAACACTCACCACAACAATCTTCAGTACCTCCAAATGATTACTTTCTACATGAGACTTTCCTTTCAACACTCCGGACATTTCCCTAAGCAGTCCAGATCCTTTGGCAGGGATCTGTTGACACCCCTTCCCTACCCTCCACCTTCTGCCCTCCCCCTCCCCCCTCCCCATCCAGGCACCTGCAGAGAGGCTGCTTCAGTGACAGCCACAGCTCCCGGCCACCATGTCATCGTACTGCTTCAACACCACATTCTCCTCGTCGTCGAAGTACAGCAGGTTGATGGAGAAGAGCTTGTCGGGTACGCAGCATGGCGTCTCGATGCCCTTGGTCAGCTTGAGGGCGTTGATGATGGACTGGACGGTGGCGTGATTGGTAGGCCTCATGTTCTGGCCCAGCGGGAAGGGGCAGGAGCCTTTGCAGTGGTAGGCGTTGTAACCCCGCGGAGATACGATCCAACCGGACCAGCCAATCTCTTCAAAATCCACGTAGAGCGGATGGCGCTGGCAGTGGGTTTTCTCGCCGTCGTCCTCACCCCCGTAGTCTGAGGCGCGGGCGCTACGGCGGGCAGCCGCCAGCAAGGGCAGCTGCGGCAGGCTGGGAGACGCAGGGCTATTGTTGACATCTGGTGGGAAAATGAAAGAGAAACAGCTTGTAAAAAAACACGAACAAAAGTGATTGTTTTGATATTGAATTTCTAACCTATTGGTATGATATACCAATAACATATATAACATATTGATATGTTTAACATATTGAACATGCATAGCAACATAATAAAAATAGCAGGGGAAATCGCTTGAGGTGTCATACTTCTGATGTTGTCGACTGAAGCAGAACGGCGGCCATCGTCAGTGAAGAGGACCAGCATAGGCTGCTTGCTCTGGTGGTGATTGCGACCTAAAGCAAAGCGAACCACCTTCGAGTCCATCTGGCTTCCTCCCAGAGTCTTCATCGTCACCATCAGCCCCAAGTTGCTACCTTCGTCCATCATCCATGAGCGTACCTTCATAGATAGGGTTTGCGTTGGTTAAGAATGTATGCCATGATAGCATACAGGGACAGTCAGAGAGTACAGGGGAAAAAAACAAGTACTAATGACTGTTCTAATGACTTACTGCTTGTGTAATAGTGAAGACCTCCCAGCCAGTGGAGTGTACAGGGATTAGTCGAGAAGACAGCAGTTTTTTCCCCAAAGTCATGTTACTTTTGGTCGTATCAAGGACCTGATAAACACTGACCTGTTGGATTGGAATTAATTAAACATTGGGTCTGCTTTCTTGTCTTGAGTTACCGATTTTTGAGTACACCAAGTTCACTCAGAAAACAGCTTACCACACACGTCACATTACCTGGCAGAAATGATGTCTGTTAAAATGTGATGAAGCTTGTGGTCGCAACTTGAAGAGATGGACTTCAGCAGTAAGAACTTTCTCACTTCTGGCAACCGTGGACAAATTAAACTGGAATTCAACTTGTTCGCTGTGCACTGAAAGAAAAAACTGTAAACATTAATGCAAAATATAACAAAAAAGGTCCGCTAAGACGACCTGCATATCTGTTATGAAATATGAAAATGAAACAGGTGTCAACGTCTTGACTAAATGGCACAAATACTTAAGATTAATTAGCCTTACATTTGTCGAAGAAACTGCGAACTGTATTCCCCTCAAGAAGGTGGGGATCCTTTGTGACGCCGTCCACATCTGCAACGGTGTTATACAAGTCAAGCATGTACTGAGGAGGTTGCTTGTGACCCCGGGGAAGAGGTGGATCCTCCATGCCGAACACCTCTAGGAGCCGTTTAATGGCTGCAGACCGGACCTCTTTGGATTCGTTTTCTACAGCAAAAGGATTCTCAAAATATTCCAGTGAAGGCCTTGCGACGGCAAAGCCCACGACAGTGGAAACAAACGCCACAAATGCAGCCAATATCTCAGAATTTAGAATCATGGTTTTTGGTTCCTTGTGTACGTGTCCACACTCATTCAAACGGAAGGTCTCTGTTGGAGTGATTGCAGACCTTTGCAAGCTCGAGGTTTTATATCAAATGCTCCTGTATTGTCCACAGGCCCTCAAACCCTCGGTCAACAGCAATAAAAATGCTATTTAGTCGCAAATGTAAATCAACCATCAGCGAATGTATAGGAAGGCTAATGGTTGTGTTAACAAGGTGTGAACCAGATTGTGTATTTTCTTCTGGCGGTTACCCCCAACGTCTGACGAATAGGTTAAGAAACAAATAAAGGAGTTAGAAGGCCTATCCTATAAAACGATTTTTTTTACACAGATAACAATGGATTTATTAAATTGGTTTTTGAATTGAACCTACAATGGAAGAAATCTAAATACTCCCGGAAAAATCGGAATTAAATCTAAATGGCTCACTTTGAGGAAGTTAACTCACCATAGGAGGTTAACTTCCTCAGAATGGATCCATTAATTTAGAATAATGGGGTTAATGTTTTACAGGAATACCAATTATCTCGATAAACATAGGGAGGAGGTATTCTATTTTGCAGTCTTAGCTCCATGTAGTTTCCATGTAAATCTGTCCGTGGCCAGGCCCTGCAAGCGGTTAATTTAAAGTTTTCGGTTTTTACAGTTATGAATCGTTTGGCTCTCTATACTTTTGAACACAGTTTTTGTGAATCTACATTTCACCTTAAATCTAACCAATAATACGAAACAATTATTTGGGGAGATTCAATAAGTTATAGTACATATAAATTGTCAGGGTTCAATATTCCAACTCATTTCTCAGCACGAGATGAGGATCATTGACATCAGCTTTTAGGCAAGCTTACTGACATCGTTGGAAGGAATTAAAACTGTCCAGAGATAAGAACTTCCATCGCCACATGGGTGGCAGGTGGGATTTTTGAAAGTGTTTTTTTAAGCATGCCAACATCCAACATCAAAACGCTTCATTTTACAACGGAACACTTTACTCCTAAGTAATAAATTATCATCAAAGGTTCTATATAGCCCATATTCACACTGTGAACACAGTAAAAGACAAATTGTTGTTTCACAAGTAGATATGAAGACCAGGGACAATTAACGACCAGTGCACGTGTGAACCATTTGAAAACAGCAGGCTATCTACCAACGTCATTTATATATAAATTCACTTGGAAGAAATCAAAGTCATGTCTCTATTTTTCATGTTTTCTTTGTTTCTTTGCCAAGAAACTGTTCATCTTTAATATCAAACATCTTTAGGAGACTACAATGTATCAAAACGTATTCTTTACTAGTGTAACATATTGTGCCTCCTCTAGGAAGCAGACACATTTTGATAAGACCTAATGTGTAAGTCCACAATGTAGTACAATGGTTACGCAAATAAATTTTATTTACAAAATTACTTTATACATATATTACATATATAACAATAATATATTGAGTAAATTATTGCAATGAACTTTTGGGGGTTGTTCCAGTAAAGCTGCTGTTGTGACCAGACAGCTACCACTTATGAACAAAGACCATTTCCAAAGTGTCAAAGACTTGAAGTTGAGGCAGTCCAAGGGAGGGTGTAATTGTCAGGGCTGGCAAAAACAAGAGGTAATGGAGAGAACAGTGCGGAGTTCTCCATGTTGGTCGTGGAAAATGTGTCTTTCGTTGCCTTGAGGAACACAGGAGTTGGCTGCTCTGTCAGCCCATAGCTGGCACTGGTCTGGATCTGAGGGACTCCTTTGGTGAGGAAAGACAGACTTTTACAACGTGTACTTCAGTACCTCAGAAGTGCACTGACATGATTTACTGTAATGCTCAAATCTACTGTGTGCAATATCTGCACTTATCTGTATAGAGTTAGGTTTTGACACATTTCTGCAATGCTTAATAAAACATAAATGTAAGCTATCAAAGTGTCAACTGGACAGAGAACAGGCCATGTTTAAACGCAAACACTTCAACTTTCATGAGTGTTCCTGGGTGTTAGAACTAACAAGCAGTTGGGGTGAGAGTGAGAAGGGAGGGTGCTTTGCCAACAGCTGTGCTCATGCTTACCTGAGGAGACAACGGTTTCCTGGGGTGCAGCTTCCCAAACATCTGCCCACATCTATTTCCTGTGGAACATTAGCAACACAGAGACAAGGCAATCAGCTCCCTGCATGCCGCAAATACTGGTCTGATTGTGTGAGGGGGGGGGGGGGGGATCTTCTACTTAGCATGGTAAGTGCTTTGATTTGACACCTGCAGTGACCATTTGTGTTTGCTTGCCTTACACCTTTTGTGAGAGGGGTGGCAGACAGTCTCAATTCAAACTGAATTCCTGAATTCCTTCCTGTTCTGAGTGGCAAAATACGTACAATATATCCTCTAAACAATATTGAGTTAACTATTATTATCGAAGGGAATGTTTTTAATCTGTGAGTGAAACCTGTTTAAGAAACCATTTTTTATATTATTTGTTTCATATACAGTCTTTTTTTATCCTGTGCCATTGAATATGCCTGCTTCCAGGAATTATACCCTGGATCTATAACATGGTTTTTATTTAATAGAATTTCATTCAAGTTTTACTTTGTTGCAAGTGTGCTACCACTTGTTATATAGACCCACATAATAAAGTTGAATTAGTAAAAAAACCAACAACTTCATTTTCCTTTTGAAGCAAGGGTTCGACTTGAGAGACATCCTAACATAGCCTGTGTATTGGCACAAATGTTTTAAGTGTACAGAACACACATCCTATAGCTTTATACAGATGGCTATCATACAGCATGCACGGTAACGACCAACTAAATTGGATTAGAATGTCTGGGAGGGAAATGAATTCACAATTAGAGTTGCCTCGTTACTGTGTCTGACACCCATGTTAGAATCTTGAACTCCCTTGTTCCTTGATCACAGGGACAGACGGTGTGAAATCGAATTAAATCAAAGAGGTCAAGCTGTTAATCAGCCAAGACCGAGACTGCATTTTGACGGTGATGCGATCATTCACGGTGAGAATATACATGTGAAACAGAATCCTTCTCCCACCTTCAGCCTCTCCTGTTTGACTCCATCTGCGCTGTCGATGAGCTCGTAATAGTATTCCAAATATGGAACCCTGTAGCAGTTTTCCTTTAGCTCACAAGCCTCCACAGTCTGGATGAGGTCCACTTTGTTGGGGGTCTCCACAAGGGCAGAGTCAAACTTTGTGGGAATGCAGGAGAATCCCTCTGAAAATGATAGTTATGATAGTTAACTATAAATGATGGATATGGAACATTTATCTGGGCCACAGAACATAATTATTTCAGGAGCAGGAAGTCATTATCTCTTGTTTGCAGACTTGGGTTAAAAACAGGTGAACTATTGAATATGGGCATTGATGCTGATCAGACACACCAGCTGAAATATTAAGGATTTGTCTAATCGATTTAAGACCTTGGGCAGCAGAAATGTGTCTTTTGGCTGTCTATCATCTATCTCAGTGCTTGCATCTTACAGATTTTTGTATTAAATAACAAACTACCATAGACGTGAATCTGTCATATGCTACAGTAAGCGAGTGAGCGTCGCTTGACTTCTAAATCACCAGAAATAGGTAAGCTACAGTAGGGCACAATGGTTTAGCCTATTTATGTCATTCGTTTCTGTGCGTTGAGACTGTAGGCTTAAGAGGAGTGCATGACCTACCTGAAAAACCCTTCGATTTCGAGCATCCTCCTACGTCAATGACGATCTCGTACGGGGTTTCGTAGAAGTATGTCTTGAGCACCGGTACTCGAACACATTGGGACAGTTTGGTTTCACATTGGCATTCTTCGATGACCTCCACTTCCCGCAGACCTTCAAACAAAAGCACCCGTTCTACTCTCATCCCGGTCGGCTCACAAATGTGGTTTCTTCCGCACGACGGGATGTGGCCCAAACTTTCCGGGCCTTCTCGAGTCGCAGGTTCGCGCACCTTAACCTTTATGTAGAAAAATAGCAATGCTCAGATAACATCCCTGCAGATATGTCTAAACGGAAATGTGTTTCTGCATCCTTAAGTGAAAATAATCTGTTCCCATTAGTAATACTGCAACAAGCATATTGACTTAGAGAAATAGCCTATAGATGGGTAACAGGCTGTGTTCTGGTCGGAGAAGCTCTCTGCAATTGTGAAAA
Organism: Plecoglossus altivelis; assembly: GCA_036571765.1. Taxonomy (NCBI): domain Eukaryota; kingdom Metazoa; phylum Chordata; class Actinopteri; order Osmeriformes; family Plecoglossidae; genus Plecoglossus; species Plecoglossus altivelis. The sequence continues at coordinate 5,482,901 of BROE01000001.1, forward strand.
ATCATACTTCAATGAAATTGATTCTTTTGCACAAATGTGTTGGGTCCGTGCACGTCGTCATTAAATAAAAAGCAGGGCACATCAAATACTACGATATTATGAATATCTTTGTTAGATTGTTAACTGATATGACAATTTGTAACGAAACTGTAGGCTATAGCTACAATAAACATATATTGGTCAAAAAGAGAAACAAATAAACATACACGTACGCATGCACTTATCTTATTTATAACAATGTAAAGCCTTTTAAAAACAGCATCTCATTTAATGACACAAGATCGCCCCCTTGTGGTCTTCTGCAAAATCGTGTATCCCATCGCCTACCTTTTTACTTCTGAGGTACTCCAGCATCGAGGTGTGTTTGGAATATCCCTGATGTCCAGACTCATGCGCGCTCCTTGGTGTTCCCCCACAATGTGACCTGCACATTCCCACATCAACATTAACAGGTCTTCCAGATATATCTGAGGAGGATAAAATATATATTAGATTACATTGTAAAAGGGACACAACATCCCATGAATAATGAATTATATGTTCCATTCTTGCAGACTTGGTGGAGGAAGCTTGCTGGTATATTGCTTGTTACTCAAGAGAAAAAGTATTGAAATAGTAAATAGTAAATAGTATTGAATGTCAAAATTCTACTTCAGATAATAGCTCTCAAAAGTCAATTCTTGTTTACCTTGTCCGATATAAACAAAGTGGCTTAGTCTTTTGCAGCATGCTCTCTGTGTGAACAGGTTATGCTGATCTGCAGGCTTGCTCAGCACTGCTGACACTGGAGGAAGAGAGCACAGATAGACACACATCAGTGGTTGTTCACCTTGACAGTAACACAGACAGCTCTTCATGACATCCTCTCCAGTAGTTCAATATGATCGAAGTGACATTATAGATTCAGTATTTTATATGAAACCTACAAATATTACACACGATTTGATGTAATGTTCCACTTGTAAAACCCTCAGAGAAACATGATTGAGTAAAACCCCATAGCTGACAAACATGGAATTTGAATGAAAGAAAACGATTTTGTCAAAAATACAAATACCCAAGATGTTTAGAAAAACATTACCAGCATAAACGATTTCACTGACGTCTAATATTGAACGTCAGTAGCAACCTTATTGGCATTAGTCACACAGCACATTTCACAGCACTTTCCAAGCCCCCTCTTTCACTCTAAACCGATGTCATCCACTCTGACAGTGAAGTATTGAGCACCACCTCAAGACTCGAGAAAACTCTTTCTAGCCCGCCAATAGATATCCCTGACCTTACACATTCCTGAGGTGAAATGGGAGAGAAACCAACAGTACTTACACCCTTGATGAAAAGCACACAGCAGAACGAGCAGGCAAGGCTGCAGTATATCCATGGCTGTAGTCCTTACAGTAGGAGAACAGCTGTCAGAGTGGCCCTTCTGACTCCAACTCCCTCTCTGATATTTATACAAGCTCTCGCTTTGGCCCCAAATGTCACCAAGGAAACAGGGCTCCCAAGTGGAGCTAATCAAATTTCCACTCTTAGCTGAAACCTTGTGTCTTCAGGCGGAGATCGACTTCAAAGGCTGTCTCCAAAGCATTGGGGCTTCTCATCGACTGGCCTGCTTCTAGCCTGGGTTGGGAGTGTGTGTGTTGACCGGGCCCAACCTCTCCTTAATGAAGTGCTTAAGTAGGCTTGAGCCATTCAGGGGCTCTCATTCAAAGGTATTCATCATCTTTTATCTTAAGGAAAGGTGTTTAGCACCAGGACATAAAACAGAAGCTGTCCTAAGCACATAAACAGGATCAGCATGTGGGAAGAGCCCTCTCAGTGGGGCGCCAGCACCTTTGTGTCTATTCAACGTGGCACCAAATGGTCCGTTTTTTTTCTCAAAGCAGCGTAAGTCTCTGGAATCCCAGGTCTGTCCCTTTCTCCCTCTGCTTTTCAGTCTGTTTCTCTCCTATTCCCTCACCATGAAATCAGACACGATCCACCAGGCCTTTCCCTGATCTTTCTGAGTCTGCCTTAACATCTCCACATTTTCTTCAGCAGAAAAAGTCTTTGTGTGGATCATCTCGTCATAGTGGTGTTAAACCCATTAATCTACGTAATAGTCAGTCTTTGATGTATTTTCTTGATCCTGTATCATCTCATCTGAGGGGGGATTAGGTAATCACCTCTGCATTCACACCTTGATTAGGCCCAAGTTTCAGGTTTTACTCTCCCTTCATCAAATTAGAGCGGGTTGTTTAACCAAACCTTTACAATCCACCCCAGTTGCCAATCCTAGTTCATTTATGTTCAATGTTGACAAAGAGTTGACAACAATATAATAGAAGAAATCCCCAAATAGAACCTTCGCAATTGTGGTAATTCCCAGTTGTTGTGTTTTTACATTTAATTGGATAAAATAAATACACTAAATAACAAATCCTAATTTGCAGGATAAAATGTAAAGGTTACTTTTTTTGTAAAACAAAATAGACTTTTATAATGTTAGTTTCCCAGGTGTGTTTTATAATGGGATGTCTATCCTTCCATAGTTAAACCCTTGTCTTGTTTAGAAATTGAAATAGATAGAGTGGTAACAAATAGTAAAATAAACATCAACTAAAGTAACTAAAACGTCAGAGGAACTATTATTATTTTCTTCAGAAAAAAAGCAGGAATGAAAATGTTATTGATCTCTGTCAACATCCATTCAAGTAATCCACCGTGTCCTTTGACAGCAATTCTAGAAGAAATAGTTCCTCTTCACTATGTTCATTATAGGATTTACTGGTTGTATTTACATAAGTAACAACATGAAGTCAGATACTACAAGAACCAGACCAAATATGAACTGTATTTTGCATGTAAATTAAATACAGTCTTCATGTTTGTTTTTCATATGAAAGAGTGTCTTACCTGTTTATATGACTTGTGCTGAACTAACCACATATTCACACAGGAACGTCTTAATCAAATCTAACCACCTAGCTCTTTTTACCTGAACTCATTGACAGCTTGACACTTGTCTGCTGTGCTGAAATATAATATAGGTCAGTCGTAAGAAGCCATAAGTTGGTCTGATATGAATGCATGTGTGGCTACACGTGCATCCTGCACATGCAGTGATGACTCAGTCCCTGTTCATAATGGGAAGGATTATCACTGAGCTGCTAGTCAGTAACACTACTTGGGAGTCTACCTACTTGCTCAGCATTTGACCCCTTAGTAGTCCCGTCTGGTTTAGCCAGAGGTCATAGCCAGAGACTCCTAGTGCAGAACCGCTGGGTGTGTCCACGTCTGGCCTCCTTGTCTGGGTCTGGGTCACTGGGTCTGGGTCACTGGGTCTGGGTCACTGGGTCTGGGTCTGGCCCTTTCAAGGGGAAACAAAAGCTGTCAGCTGATAGTCTGCCAAATCTAGATCTAATCGTGGTGGACATTGGTCTCCCTGATGGACAACAGCAAGATTCTGGTCCCTTCCCTCCCTGTCCATCCACCTGCCTGTGATGCTGCGCCAATGACAGTGCCCCAGCCCTGTGGCTACCTCTGTTTAAACTGCCATGTACCAACTATGACCCAAGTTGAACACTGGATGTTAGTGTTTCAACAGCTGTTGCCACTTCCCTGCTGTATGACTGTTTAGCTTGTCTTCCGCACCTCTTTCACCGACTGTCTCCGGAGGAGGGGATTCCTCACCCGATCAAACCTCTCAAGGTTTCTTGCATTTTTAAAATATCTTTTTATTTTCAGAGGTTTTTCTTTCTGGAGCTTTGAGGGGCAGTTCTATGGGCACATGCAAAGCCCTTTGTGAAATGTCTTGTAAAAGGCTTGTACCCAATACATTTTTATTTGAAGCGAGTTGAGTTGACTCTTTAAATATCAACGTCTCCCATTGAAACTGCAGCCTACTATTGTTCACTATAATAGCACACAGTTCAGTACAAAAGACAATGCTGTGGCCCTGTCCCTCTGCCGATCCCTTAATGTGACACGTGTGGGTAATCCTCCCAGTGTCTGTCTGACTGTCTGCAACATGTGTCAAGTGTTAGACAGCTACCCATCTTGGGCTGATCCAGTATGTCTGTGTGGGAGGAGTCCCCAAGAAGGATTACAGGAGCTTGATAACTCCACTTGATCAAGACAGGGGGATGATAAGACGAGACGGAGTTTGGGAAGCGAGTGGGTTTTTACTAGAAACTCTTCAGGAGAGGTTGTGGATTGTCACCTCGCTCCTCAGAAGTTAGTTGTAAAACAGGAGGAGATAACATCAGCACAGACTGGTTGATTCTGAGATCTGTGGCGGACTAAGCGACCAGACAGCATCCACTATAAACAGATGTTCTGCCGATCTGCTTGGTCATATTCTACAAGGTTAAGTGCTTGCTTGATACTTCCACCGGCGTCTTCCTACACCAATCAATAGTGACTGACGAGGTCCTTCTCAAAGAGCTTGGAGGACCGCTCAGAGGAGCAGTAAATCCACAGCCAGAATCCACAGCATCAGATACGGACTGCCAACCATGATGTCTGCGGACAAGCAAAAATGTGTCAAAACTGTGAAAAACAACAGCGCCATGAAAGGAAGCGTGCCATGTGAGTACAGACGTGAAGGACTGATGTCTCATCCTGATAGTGCTTGAATAATCAAAGGTTTTGTTGATTGTCATGCTCTCTGTGTCTCTCTCACCACTCCAGGTAAACTGCCTCAGAAGAAGCTGGCACCACGCTATGCCGAGGTGCTCCCTGATGAGAAGGAAAGACAGAATGAGAGGAAGAAGAAGGGCACACATTTCAAGAACAAGGAGAACATACTAAAGACAGCCGTCGCCACAGATGTGCAGCAGGTGAAATCACACACGGCGCTCGAGAGGGCGTTGCACGACCTGTCACACACAGAGCGAGTGATGAACGACATCACCCTGGGACGGAGGGTGGCGTTCTACGAGTTGAGAGGAGAGATTGGATGTGGAAATTTCTCCAAAGTCAAACTGGGGATTCATGATCTGACAAAAGGTGAGACAAACCAATGCTAAATTAGTTCTAATTTAACCGACTGACTCAGTATTAGAACGGAAAGGAATTGATGGTAGTAAATGTATTTATACATTGAGTTTAGCCCATAAACTTTTGTATGGAAGTTTATCCTGCTGCCTGTTGTCAGAAAGGCGATCACCAAGTTTAGGTTACTCAGCAAATTGCAACAGAAGCTATAAACATGTTTGTGTGTTTGTGTTTTGTGTACCACAGCTGATGGGGTAAACTCATGTTTTCTCAATTTAAATGTAGCCTTTTGCTAGTTTCTGATAAAGTGGCTGTCCGCATGTGTGGGGAAAGAACATGTTTAAGCAGCTTGACTTGACTACTTCACTAGCAGGTACCTCACCTCCACATTCAAAGTGAATGTGAACAGTCAGTCGGTTCCTCACATGGCCACAGGAGGCAGCAGAAAGCCAGCCTGTTATGTTTTCAACACGCTGGTCTGAAGGGATCCAAACTAGGTTAATCCAGACTACAGGTGACAATTGCTAATCTCACCAACTACTCCCTCACCAACTAGTTTGTTTTATTTTTCCCATGTGACTGATGTTGCAGCAGACCCAGAGTAGGTTTAAAGGATTAAGCATAAACTGAGAAATTGGATGAAGGAAACAAAACGTAGGCAGATCACAAACCTTGCACTCTGTACCACGTGTCTCACTGTCTCTCTGTCCCTATCTGTCTCTCCCTCTCTCTTGTGTTGCGGCTCTCAGAGAGAGTAGCAGTCAAAATCCTGGACAAAGTTCGGCAGGACAAGCAGTTGCACTCACTGTATGCCTCTGAGATCTGCTGTATGGAGAAGCTGTCCCACCCTAACATAGTGTGTCTCTACGAGGTGGTAGAGACTTTCAAGCGCTTGTACCTCGTGATGGAGTACGCCAGCGGAGGAGAGCTGTTCACCCATATCGCCACCAGAGGGCCCCTGTCTGACCTGGAGAGCAAGCTTGTCTTTGCCCAGATCGTGTCAGCTGTCAAACACATGGTGAGCTAGCACCAATGGGCAATTGCTCCTGTTGTGAGTATTGTCGAGGGAGATGTCTAGTGATCAGTGCATAAACTTTACCACTCCTATTGAAAAAAATGCAGTTGAATTGTATTGTTGATGTTTTGCAAAGGCGCCATTTTTCCTCATCTTGGGTTTTTCTCCCTGACCTTCTTCGTCATTATATGTTTCGAGCCTTATTTCATTTTTCTTTTCTTTTCTCCCAGCATGATAACAATATTGTGCACAGGGACCTGAAAGCAGAGAATGTGTTCTACACCACCAGCCACTGCATTAAGGTGGGTGACTTTGGGTTCAGCAGCGTTTGTCATGCTGGCGATGCCCTCAGCACCTTCTGCGGCTCTCCACCATATGCCGCTCCTGAGCTCTTCAAAAATAAAAGCTACATTGGTCAGAACGCCGACATCTGGGCGCTGGGCATCCTGCTGTACTACATGGTGACGGCCACCTTCCCCTTCACCGCTGCCAACCTGAACAGGCTCAAGATCTGCATCCTCCAAGGCTCCTACACCATCCCAGACTTTGTGCCAGAACCATGCCAGCAAGTCATTAAAGGCATCCTGAGGCCTGTGCCCACAGACCGCCTCAACACAGCCCAGATCATGACCAGCAGCTGGCTGACGGGCGTCGACTATCCTCCAGCGTTCCCCAGCGCTTGCCTCACACCAGCCCACCTGGCTGAGCCCGGGCGGGCCCTGAGCCTGAGCGAGCAGGATGTGAAGGCAGCCCTCCAGGACCTGGGCATCACGGATGCCCACCTACTGACCCAGAGCTGCCTGGACCTCCGGAGTCCCATCACAGGGGCCTACCGCATCCTGCTGCATCGTATGCACAAGAAGAAGATGGTGGAGGCCACTGGCTTCAGCTCTGTGTATCTCAAAAAGCCGCCTGATAGGAGGAGATGGAGTGAGACCACAGTGGCCATGATGACACAGACTCCCTCGGCTGTGTGTGTCATCATGTGAAAAGAAGTACAGAAAATATGAAGTGATAAAAACTCTTTGTCCTTAGATATATTATACAAGAGAGATATCCAAGAGAGTTTGTTAAACTGTGTTACATTTGAACATATTTGTCCTCACTGCAAATCCAATATGAAGAATAATTTGTTAATTAAGTGAAGAAAAATAGTTGTACTTTTCACATACGTTGTGACAAATGTGTACATCTTTAACTGTTAAAATGTGCTTCTCTGAGAGAGAATTACTATAGGTCTGTGAAATACATTGACCAAGTATATTGCAACTTAAGGGGACTGCCTTAATGAGTTATTCCTTTTGTATTTGGTGTTGTGCTATAATAAATATATGGTGTTTTAAGTTACATGTTTTGAAGTTTCCCACACACAACCAACTTGATTAATTGCAACAAGTACAAAACCTTTTACATGACTTCTGGAAAATAAGTCTAAATGCAGTACTTTCCCGTGAAGCTGGAAACCTCATTGATCAATCAGTTTTTTCTTGTTTCCCATTTCTCAGAAATGATGCGTAAAGGTGAGGAAAGATGGGTCCTTTAGGTTGTAGCACTCCAATTGGTTAGTTCTCTTCCTGAGTCCAAATCTTTGTCTTCATCCCCACATAGTGCCCAAGTTAACAGAACATAGAACACAATAAAATCTTAGTTTAAAAGGTAACTCCTGAATGAATATGGTCTCACTTGTGTTTTGATGAATTCTGAGAATGCAAAACGTTCGCTTATCATCAAAGTATGAAATTATTTCCAATAGATTAAGGTTGTCTTGCTCAGTCATATTTACTGAACCGTAATCGATTAAAAGCATGTTTTTATCCAAATGTTTAATGATTGATTGATGAAACGTTTTGTAATGTAAAAATAAACGTTGTATTGACCTGTTAAAGCAAGTGTAGAGATGAGATTTATTGGATAAAAAGTCCAACTCGAAATGCAAGACTTTCAGATTTGAAATTATTTTAAAGTAATAATGTAACAATAGAAGTCAAATGTATTCGAAGAATAAGTATAAAAGCAACCAGATGAGTTGCAACATGTGGAAACTCGCATCTTACAAAACGCCCACAAAAAATATTCAAACGTACACCGCTCTTACAACATTTCCATCCTTTTTTTGCTTCCTTTTGACACTGTTGCCATAAAACTGGCCAAAACCTTTCACATTTGATTCAAACCTTCATTGCTCCCTCGAAAATGACAGAGGCAGAGAACTACCCTGTTGCTAAGGAAACTCAAGATTTCTTGAGCTCAAGCGGCTTAGAACCACCTCCATACACCTTTGAAGATCGTGAAGAATCGGACCCCAATCCGGCAGAGGAGCCTCCAGCCTACTACCCACCTAATACAGGAGCTGCCATTGATCCTACCAAGGAACATCAACCTGAACCCACAACCTATGGAGACCCAGGTATAGCATCTTCAAGTCATTTGTCCAGAAGGCTTGATTTAGGTGCGTGCACCGTGTGTGACTGGATTGTTTAAAAAAAAAAAAACGTCTGTTAAGGTTGTGATGAAGACGCAGCAGAATCCACTGCTATGCAGGAATCATCACCGGGGCCATTTGATGATAAAACAATCAGGAGAGCATTTATCCGGAAGGTATTGATGACATTGATGTATTGAGGCCCCTTTGTTTTGGCCCTTGTCTCAGAAAAACAAACACGACTCATCGTTTACTCGAGTCAAGGTTCGTCAGTGTCAGCTGTCTTATCCTTCCATCTCCCAGGTGTTCAGCATTGTCACGCTACAGCTGGTGGTGACCTTCAGCATCGTGTGTATCTTCACGTTCTCCAGCGTGGTGAAGAAGGCGGTGCAGTCCAACATCTGGATCTACGTCAGCTCCTATATCATCTTCCTGGTGGTCGCTTTGAGCCTGATCTGGAGCAAGTCCTTCAGTCGGAAGCATCCATGGAATCTGGTGGGCCTGGTGAGTCACGTTACTGTTTGGTACACCAGCAACGGTTACGTACAAGGGTTGAAGATGAATGAAGGCCTCGCTAACATTGTTTCAATTCAAATGAAAGGCGAAACGGAAACGGAAATGAGAAATGTGTTCTCTGTTTGGAGATAGTGGTAATCCTGTTTGCGGTGTGTGTCCTCTGACTCTAGATGGTGGTCACACTCAGCCTTTCCTTCATGACGGGCACGGTTGCCTCTTTCCACGACTCCACAGCTGTGATCATCGCTATGGGAGCCACTCTGGCTATCTCCTTTTCCATCATCATCTTCTCCACCCAGGTCAGACAAATTCATTGGATGACAGCACTCAAGTGATTTGAATTCAGTGATTTAAAGTGTACAACTCAGTGTCTAAGAAGCACACGTTAGAACCAGCCCAACCCTGTGTTAGATTCAAATAGGAATATTTCATTTTAGAAAGTTGTGTTGGGTGTTAACACACCTACTTCAATTGCATTCATTTGTCATTGCCTGCTGACTGCATGTGTACATTTAATGCCAAAAGACATTCTCCAACAGCTGAATGTTAACAATGAACCAATGTTATCCATGGATGAATTGAAGTATGCTTTTGTGGTTCCCCCTCTGGGGTAATTGCAGAACTGGGTGAGCTTCTCAGTGTGTTATGGAGCCCTGCTGGTGATTCTGGTGGACCTGCTCATGTTTGGGATCTTCTGCACATTCTACTACAACAACATTCTGCAGATTGTCTATGGATGTCTGGGAGCCTTACTCTTTGCACTGGTAACACATCATATTCTGAAATGCCTATGAAGAATCTAATAACAGCAATGTATACAATGTACACAGTTTTAGGTGGTATCCACGAAGATGGATGAGTGTGATTGTTGTCCTGAGTGACTAAAGAGGACTTCATCTCTTATGACTTCCAGTTTCTGAGCATTGACTGCATGATGGTGGTGCTGTTGGGTCGGTACGGCCTGGACCCTGAGGAGTATGTGTTCGCTGCCCTCATCATCTACCTGGATATTGTCATGATCTTCTTGTACATTCTGGGGAAGAGATGAACACCTGGGAGAACCTCCACCTGATACGCATGATCACACACATATACACACACACACACGCATGCACACACACACACACGCACGCACGCACGCGCATGCACGCACGTGCACACACACACACAGGGTTCAAATGCAAGAGGGCTAGGTAGGATACAAGACTTCTATCATTTAAACCCACCACACAACACACCTGCAGGGGCAGATCTAGAGCTTTTCATTCGGGGTGGCAATGCAGAGGCAGTTGTTTGGTGGCCTCCTGGAGGTGAATAAAAACCAAAAGCACAGGGGCATGGTGCATCCCTATGGTATATGATTAGGTAATGGCATCGTAGTTTAAATTAAACACTAATATTAATGTTATTCATTGAAATGTTCAGTTTTTTAAGCAAAGAATATCTTCCCATGGGAAGATTAGGGTGGTGAGTATTGTTTATCGGGTCGGCAGCTGCCACTGCACACCTGGGTCAGTTACACAAATCAACTACGTGAGTGTTTCTAAGGGATTTGGGTCTGTTGAATTCATATTACGGTTGAATCTTTTGAGACCCATCCAATGGATTCAAGTGCACTCAAGTATTTGACAGTTGCAAATGGTGATTGACTTAAGTCTGCCACACATCTCTACCACCTGGGACTGAAATGATTACTTGGGAGATCGTATAATGATGCACTTTTTAAACACCCCCACACACATGCCTTTGTACGTATAGAAACGATTGTTAGTTGTAACTGGTTGAAGCCTCACCCTTCTCCAATAGTTCAGGGGTACTATGTCAGACAGCCCAATCTTAAGGTGGATTTCACTTTGTTTTGTTCCATGTGTTGTTGTTGTTTTTCATTTTATGGTTGATGATGTAAAGCTCAAATGTGACTCTACAATTAGATGAACTCATAAGAGTTTGGTTACACCGCACACAGTAACAAGTCTTTATTTTATTTGAATGAAAACCCTTCATGACATACAATGAGCCCAAACACATGCATGTAGCATTTTTTGACAAACCTTTTCATACTAATAAATGTTTTAACAATTCTTATTAATAGATCAAGGATTCTTGCAATTATTTTTTCAGAAACTCTTGAAAGAATACAAGAATAGAAGACTAGACAATCGACAAAACGTAGAAATACAACCCTGTATTATGTCCTTTTTTTTACACCACTGTTGCGTTACTATAGTGTTGTTGTGTGCTCCTTTAAGGTTCATTTAAGATGATAGGATAATGGCATTTATACATCTGCCCTAATAGTACAAAAATCATTCCTGACACATTTCATAGGCCTTCAACAAATAACAGAACAGTGCAAAAACACAACTGTATCAAAGACTAGGTAAAGATCTTCAGCTGAAGAAGAACGGATCCTTCTTTCCTTCATTGTCGGAGAGGAATCCCTCCCCCAGCTCGGCAGTACCACAACTCACCATAGGGAGGCGTAGTTGAACCGTACTCTGAGGAGGTACCTCATGCGTGCCTGGGCTGGGTTGTACACGATGAACTCATTGTAGAGGAGGGAGTAGCCACCCTTCTCCCCCACACCAGTCTTTTTACTTGGACCCATAGGCACAGTCATGCCATCCCTGAGAGAGAGAGAGAGAGAGACAGAGAGACAGAGAGAGAGAGAGAGAGAGAGAGAGAGATGGGGGGATGAGCAGTGGGGGTAGTGGTTTTAGGATCGAGGTGTCAGTTCGAAACAAAAGATAGAGACAGAGACAGAGAGACAGAGACAGAGAGAGGGACTCACAGTGTGAGGCTGTTCTCAGGGCTAGGCCCAGTCTGGCCCAGGCCCTTAGTGCTGTGCTTCCCTGCAGGGAGCTGCTCAGCCTGGCAGTCGGCATCCAACAGCTCGTTACTGTCTCCCAGGGCAACCTGGAACCACACAACAACAAAAAAACACCTATTGTAATTGCCGTGGCAACATGAAGCATGTCACTCGTGGAACCGTACTCATCTTTTAGAACGAATCAGACTTTATCACCCGTCTTAGAAGTTGTTAAAGGTAAGTGGGCTTCCGATGGCAGTTTTTGCTAGTCTATATCAGCTAGATGGTTGCATGGTGAATGTCATCTGTGTTGGTGACAGAACAAAGAGGCAGCCATACACACCTCACACAGAAGAAGCAGGCCTGTGCTGTTCTGCTGACTGGCAAAGCAGTAGTTGGCGCTCTTCGACGACATATCAGCGAAGTAGATGCCCTTGCCAAACTGGGAAGAGATAGAAACAGTGTCCATCCATCCTGCCTTAAATCCTGCTCTCTTTTGAGAATGTAACAACCGTGATACAAAAGATGATCTATATACGCCCTCAAAGAAAGTACAGTATATGCAAAGCATATCAACTTAAGAGGCTTGATTGGTTCCATCTGTGTGTAAGCTCGTTCATTCACCTACTGAACCATTACAGATCACCACAAGAAAGTAATGACACACTAGAGATGATTCAACAGGTTTTGAGTCCATCTGTTCCATACGGTTCCACCGGCCCAATCCTACCATGTATCCGGTCACAGGGGCCTCCGGCGGGGCAACTCGGAGCCCCTGGCTCAGGATGCCCACCCAGTTAGACAGCCGAGAGCCGTGCCAAAGCAGCGTCCTGGACAGGAGACACAGCGCACGCACACAGGTAAACCTCCAGAAACCATGACAACTAGAAACCACGTAGACGCAACTCGTGGATAACCTACCCTGTGGTCCACTGTCACACTAACACAAAACTTCACCATGAACGATACACCACCTGAGCGTGAACACCCAACCTGTCGGGTCATGCTTAGCTGCAGCGCTGCCTGACCCGAGGCGGACTGATCACTGGTACCTGTTGTGCATTTGCGAGAGGAATGTGTCCCTCTCCCCGTCCCTGTCCACAGAGAAGACGTCCAGGATGCTCATGGTGTAGTCACTGTGGGTGGGGGCATGGGTGGTCTGCAGATACTTCTCGATCACCTAGGACATTTGGGGGGGTGGGGGGGTGGATGGGGGGGTTGTTGCCACATACAGGACAGTCTAAACCTCTGTACGAATCACAATACATATCCTGACAACTGACTGACATCACTTATGCCGTGAATGTACAACACGTGGCATCTGTGTATCACGGAACATGTACATAACACTGGTACAACAAACATGTTTTTCAGCCCACATCTACTACACCAGCGACAGTACTGTTGCTATGCTGATTTAGCACACTTCAAACACCATGTGCATCATGAGCTTGGTACAGTTGGTCTTGTGATGGCGATATATTTATGTTCATTCTATTGGGTGTATCACAAACCACACCTCTGCACTTACAACAGAGGGGTTCTTTTTGGGTTTAGTGTGGCTGACCTGGTACTCGTGACTGGTGGGGTCCAGAGGCTGCAGCTGACACTTCAGGGAGTGGTACTGTCTGTCCAGGGGATGCTCATCACTGCTGGAGCTGGACTGCACCATCTTCACCGCAATCTGGATGTCGCTTAACGCCTGGGCACGCAAGGACACACTTTAGGTAATTAGAAGACATGTCATGTACTTCCCTTTATACAATCTCCCACCCGGACCCAAACATGATTAGGCATTATGGAAAAAAAGGTTGGTGACAAATCATGGGAATACATGAGTTCCAAGAAAACAGGAAGAATGCTAAGCACCTCTAACAAGGCAATTTTCTCCTTCAGCTCCTCTTCCGTGCGAATGATCGGAGGGGTTTTCAGCCTGCGTGTGCGTGACAGCAAGACCAAAATTGACCATACATGGATTCATCATTCTCAAATTGAGCCTGGAGCTGGACAGCAGCCTAACAAGCATTGTGGCACCAGCCTGGCCCCACAGGGCCTTAGGAGCTCCACTGACCCAAAGTCGTGCGGGATGCGAGTGTAGAACTGGTTACACGCCTCCAGCAGCTCCCTGCTGCTCCCCTTCCTTTTCACACAGTCCTCGATCTTCTTCAGGGCCGCGTAGCCCGCTCGGATCTGCTCCACGGTCAGCTTGCCTTCAAGGGGCCAGACACAATGGCTCTGTCAGACAGCCTAGAGCCAGTCTTCCGTTCGTTTGCACAATAAAGCGGCCATTGCCAGACGGCCATTCGAATAGCCACTCGCTACATAACTTGTTACATATGATTATTATGAATGTATTATTGTAGCTAGATATGAAGTGCAGTTGTCCACACACACCAAGGGGAGCTTTCCGTGTGTCAAACTTCATCTCCAACACACACTCCTCCATGGCCTTGATGTCGCAGATCAGCTCCAGCAGAGACTGGATCTTCACGTCCAGCTGAGAGGTCTTCCTTTGAGCTGAGGCCTCGGGCTTGGCCAGGGTCTCTTCCTGGAGGAGAGAAGGTAAACACTCACACCAGGTTCATAGAAAGGGACTACAGGAGAACAGGCTGTCTATTAAGAGGGCATGGCTACAGAAAGAAGAAACGATGAATGAGTAAATAAATGAATGAAGGAAGGAAGATGGATGGATGGATGAATGCGTGGTGAAGTGAGGATGTGAAGAGCCAGATGTGGCACTCTTCACATTGGCACAGAGACAATGGCCCCCCACAAGTACTCCCTCCTTGCCTTGTCGTTGGTGCTATAGTCCATGAAAACCAGATCATATTTTCCAGCAACCTTCTCAAAGTTGGCTCTGTCCGCCCACTCATTCTTGGTTTTGTCAAAGAATCTTTAAAAATAAAGGACATGATCCCACATAATCAACAAAAAACACCCCACTCTATACAAGACATAAATCACAGAAGAATTCTTTTTCCACATAATGCTAAACCACCGACTTTTTGTTGAAGACATCTTTGGCTTGCAAAAGATCTCCACCGCATGAAATCAAATTGCTCTGTCCATCTTTGCCCACTAAAAAGTGGTGGTGGAGAGACAGAGAGAGAGAGAGTGAGAGAGTGAGTGAGTAAGAGAAAGATAGAAAGAGAAAGAGAGAGAGGAAGAGGGAGACTAAAAGTCAGAAAAGTCCCAGAGAGGAACACAGTAAAACCCTGGAGATCCACAGGAGTAGGAACGAACCTCTGCCCCATCTGAGCCACACGCTGTACGCTTTAGCATTGTCATCCTGCAGCAGCTGGATCAGGTAGAATTTGTTGTTGTTGAATTGGAGATTCGTCTGTCAAAAGAGTAGCGCATCCGTTACCCTTAGAATACAAAAATGGTATCCAAGTATATCCAAGTAAAGATGACTTTTGGGGTTTTTTTAATACCTGGTTCAGCATGACGTCATATACATCCTTCCCCTCGCTGTAAACATGGGCCTCAAGGTGGAAAAGACAAACAACAACAAGGAACAACAAAAAGAGTGACGTTAGTGAGGAATATTTGGGTTTATCGGTTTTATATTTGTCTTTTTATGGCTTTACTGGACAGAGATGGTGACAGAGAGACAGAAAACGAAGAGTAAAGAGTGAAAGAATACTGGCAGGTTTTTTAGGAGTCCAGATGCCTACCTTGCCAAGCTTGGCTTTGCACTCCGGGTCCACCGGTGCCTTGCCTTTCATGACAACTGTCTTAACAACTTCTGTATACACACCAAGCACATGGAACACACAACATTGATTCAGTGTAGGAGCGGACGACGATAAATTCCCTTTGCCTTGTCTCGGTGCAACTTACCAGTGCTTGCCATTTTCTCCTTGGGAATGGCCTTGCTCTTCTTCTGGCTTCGCACCTCCCTGCACTTCTTCTTGGCACTAGGCTGCTCGTCCGGTTCCGCTTCGTTCTTCACTTCAGCAGGGCTCGCATCTTCACTAGTTAAATCAACGGCATCACCGCTACCATTTGCAGCCTCTTTGAGGTTTAGAAAGTGAGTTTTGTTGGAACACCTTTCCCAATCAAGACATGAACTTGAAAACAGCTGCTTCCATATTGCACACAGACCATCATACAGTCTCTCTCTCCCACACACACACACACACACACACACACACACACACACACACATACACACGTGTATATATATATGTATGTACATTTATACACACCAGGTTTGACTGTGTATGTGCGTATTTTCCTCCTGTACTTTGTGACAGGGTTGATCTGCACCATCTTCTTCAGGTCCACCTCATAAGCAGCTGAAGTGCCAAGAGCCAGGCTGACAGACAGTCCTCCAGAGGAGATCGCAGCGTCCAGCAGCGCACAGGCTGAGGCTGGGTAAGGCTGCCACTGGCCATCATCCCCCTCCCACTGCCAGACTGTCCAGATAACAGACAAATGGCAACAGGAAGAGAGGGGGAAAGACAGAGAGAAACACAGAGAGGGGGGGGGGGGGGAGAGAGAGAGAGACAGAGAGAGAGACAGTGACAGAGATAGAGCATGGATCTTATTGTACTGATGCGCACGCTCTCATTGTATTTTTTTTTACTGCTCTTTTGCTACTCCAGTCATTGTGAAAACAAATCAAGTTAAACCTTATTTACAATATTGGAGAACGTATGACTTATTACTTTATGCTTTGGTGAACACGGTACTTGGTATTTACTCGTGATATAACTAGCTTCCTTGTTGGCTAGCAACTGCTAAATGAAAGCAAAAAAGCCGATACATACCGATTGACTGAACCTCTTCACGTTCTGTTTTCACTTGAGATTTGGTCTTAGAGCTTCTGGTGCGCCTCATCTTTTAATACAATGTTAATGTTAATTTTGCGAACAGCGGTGTGCGCGGGAATTTTACCCAGCTTTCTTGCGACTCTTTAGTTTTATCAGAGTCTAGTTAGGTCTCTGGTTTTCTGCACAGTCCGTAACAACTTTGATTGTAAATGTTCCGCTCCAGTGTTCCAAGTCGGAAATATTTTGTAGACGTACACATGTGGCCATCGTGCTAGCCAGTGGAGTATGCTAGTTGACTAGCTAACAAGGGATAAGTCATAATCATACATCGTTTTGCTTCGAAGAAAAGTTACTATTTGACTAAATATGGCTTCTCGAACCTA
The DNA here is from genome assembly GCA_036571765.1 of Plecoglossus altivelis. Classification (NCBI taxonomy): domain Eukaryota; kingdom Metazoa; phylum Chordata; class Actinopteri; order Osmeriformes; family Plecoglossidae; genus Plecoglossus; species Plecoglossus altivelis. The sequence continues at coordinate 5,499,804 of BROE01000001.1, forward strand.
TGCTATTTGTGCTCACTGTCAAAGGGCTGTCACCGTTAGGATAATGTACAGGGTGAGTGTTTGAAACAAGCTGTCAGACGTCTCACTTATCCAGCTAGTTGAATACAGGTGTAACGTTAGAGGTCGAGGTCAAGTCTTACAATTGTCAAGATGAGTTATATTTGCAAATGCAGTCAATTTATATATCTGTATTAGGTCCTAGATGTTAGAATACTATTTAGCTTGTTTTTTTTGTCTGACGACACAGGACTATAAATAAAACTCAGGGGTGATATTTAAACATACAGTGTTCTTGTTCATAATTGCAGGGATTGTGCAGTGCAGTGGCACAGCACCAGTCGCAGGCAGACTTCCTACAGGGTGCACCTCACAGGAAACACCCAGGTGTCAACAACCTGAAGACCCTGAGCATGCCCAAAGAACTCCAGATGGCTGCACAGGCTGTCATTAACGGTAGACATCCGTGGAAGCAGTTGACAGGAATACTGTCTTGTCTTGAACGTGTTGATCTTTAGCTTGACGACATTTTAACCACCATCGGTTTGTTGTTGTTCTTCCGTCAGATTCCGAAGTGACCGGACTGATAGACAGGGCGCGCAGTCTCACCAACTTCCTGTGGAGCAGGAAGAGAGCGCCCGAAGATGCTTTCCTGAGGGAGAGAGCCATGAGCCTGGAGAAGGCTCTGTGGATGAAGGCGCACGAGAAAGGAACAGGTGAGAAGGTTAGAGCGGATGGAAACAAGACGAACCAGAGACATCCTGGAATAAAATGTGGGCAATTCAATGTGGAAGGTGGGCAAGACATTGATGTTTGAAAAATGTGTGTTTGACTCTGAAGTCGTGGATAGCGACGTGCTGGGGACCCAAATCAGGAAGCAAGTGCTGTCCGAACTGAGGAAGACGACCTATCGCTGGAGACAGATGAGGTCGGCGCCGCGTTGTCGTCAGTAGGAGAGAGTGTTCAATGTGTTGGAACAGCGACGCCTTACTACACCCATTTCCTGTCCTCTCCCTGTCTTCTAGTTATGATAAGGAGTTGAGTGTGATATACATGGCTGCTAGGCTAGCAGGTGGCTATGCTGCCCTAAGAAGAGCTCTGAATGAAGTAAGTCTAATCTGAGTCTCACCTGCTCCCTCTTCCTGCCTCAGCAACAATATCTTGAATGGTTTTAACCGCACCAGCTAGACCCTTGCTTGGTCTACATGTGAGTGTGTGTTGTGTTTATATGCATCTCTTTTTACAGATAAAGAAAAGAGATTCCTCCTTCTCCCCCTTTTCCCTGCTAGACTTTGGTTCTGGCTTAGGAACGGCTGTCTGGTAAAGATCAAGATGAACAACAACTAACACATATTTGGTGTCTGGTTGGAATGCAGTGCTGATCGTCTTCGCTTCCTCCCAGGGCCTCACATTCGTACTGGGGCGACTCTCTGAAGGAGATGGTCTGTGTGGACAGCTCTGGGCCAATGAACACCCTAGCAGAAAGGCTTCTCCGAGGTAAACATGTCCTCAGTAATAGTAATGCACAAAACACATGGATACACATACTGATGATAATAATGATAAAGACAAGATGATGTTTTTGTCGTGCAGAAGGAAGTGAAAGAGATGAACCTTGCATCAAACAGGTCTATTTCCGTCAATTCCTTCCTGTTTCTCCTAAGGTTAGTCAAGTCCCTTATTTAGTGTGTTTGCGGTTGACCAGTCGTGTCCCTTTATGTGCTTGCAGTTGCGATCCGATGCATGCCTTGCATTTGCAGGTGCAGTTTGACCTGGTGGTGAGCGCCTTCTCCTTGTCAGAGTTAGCCTGCCAGACAGAGCGGGAAGAGACCCTCTTTACATTGTGGAGGAAAACCAGCTCTTACCTGGTGAGTGGAAATAAGACCACGCAACACAGCCTTGTTTTAGGTTGTGTTTTGTAGCCAACAGTGTAAAAAGAAAGTCTCACTTCTTGCTTTTGAAAGGTGCTGGTAGAGAACGGGACGAAAGAGGGCCACCAGATGCTGATGGATGCTAGAAATACGCTTCTCAAGGTCCGACTTTTACACGATGACACACCCACACTTACCTTCACAACCAGTCTGACGTTTGAGCACCCCCAATTACATTAATGGGACAATGTGTCCAAATGTTTGACTGGTAGTGTATTCATCTTGCTCAGAATACATACCTATAACCAACCTTTTCTATTTATTTAATTGTATACATAATATATATCCTGTCTGACTTGTAGAAACAAGAAAAGTCATCCCAGGATCCCAGAAGGCCGTTTGTGTTTGCCCCCGTACGTAATGGACAAATATTTAAGGAGAATTATCATTCATCTTCGCTGTATTTCACATTTACACTCACAGTCACCAACCATATTGTGCATCCTTCTCTGTGTGCTGTTGCTCAGTGTCCACATGAGTTACCCTGTCCCAAGCTGGCCCAGCGCCTGCCTACGCCCTGCAACTTCACCCAGCTCTACCGCCCTCTCCAGCTACCAGGAGTGAGAGACAGCCTTCTACCACACATTATCATGTTTCACATAGGTCGACTTATACTGTACTTCTCTATGCCGGCAGGGCACAAGTCTGCTTGCTCATCCATACACTCTTGGTTACCAGGTTCCAGATCAACAGACTGAGAAGTTCAGCTACCTGATTCTGTCAAGGACAGACCCGGCTGCCACGCAGGGGCGAGTGGAAGGGGTGCGCTGGGCCAGGCTGACAGCACCTGTCCTCCGCAGACCCAGACACGTCCACTGTCAGATGTGCTCCCCTAGTGGAGAGCTCCAACGACTGGTCGTGACTTCTCACAGGCACGGCAGGTAAGGCTGTGTAGTGGCCACCTCCTTCACAATACTGTAAATATACGAAGTCTTATAATGAATGTATAAATTCGTCTTTAGAGGCTTGTAACTTCCTTTACCCGATGGTATTATACACATGACTGTCAAAATGTGCGTGGAACGCTGATTGTTTGTGTTTCCATCAGGGATGTGTACCGCTGTGCACGGAATAGTGATTGGGGAGATCGACTGCCAATCATCCAGTCAGAGGTGGACACCACTGAAGATGTAGAAGGATTAGCCAATGGGAGTGTCAATACCATCCAGACTGAATGACAAAGATGCTGAAATAAAAGTTCAAAACACCAGACAGCTGACTACCCTAGATTTGGCAAAACCTCAAGATCTCCATAAAAATGTATTTACTTGTATAACTTATATTAGGAATGTCTTTCTATGGAAAGCCCAAGCAATTCTTCTCTGAATAATGTGACTTTACAACTGTATATGCGTCAATGTTAAGAACAGAGCAATGAATAGGTATAATTTTCCTTGTTTGTTTTTATTCAATATATGACACAGATTTCTCACTCATTCTTGAACATAGCATCAGTTGGCCATGATGCAGTTGCAAATAAGTTTACTGTACGTTGGTGAAGTTCACCTTCCATATTCTAAGCCAGTGTCAACTGATGGGTCTCTTGCTTCAGAGTAATAACATTCACATAGAGCAGAATATCAGCTGCTTATAAATATAGGTAACAATTCCTTTACCCAAACATTCAACAAGTAATTAGAATCATCATCCACCAGCTCGAGGAGGGTGGATGATGCAAATGAGATTTAATGTAACATGGTTTCACAAGTCTCGTGTTAGCTCCCAATAATCTGCTTCAGGGCTGAACTTAGGTCAGGATAGTGATACTGGAAACCAGACTCTAACGTTCGCTTGGGGGCCACTTTCTGGCCCTGAGTAAGAACAACGGCTCTCTCGTGACCCATGAGGGCATTCATGACGAAGCCGGGAACAGGGAAGATGGTGGGTCGATTGAGAACGCGACCGAGTTCTTTAGTGAACTCGTAGTTGGTATTCTCTGCCGGAGCGACGCCGTTGAACACTTGCGGAGCAGAGGATGAAGGGTGGGAGGAGGGCTCCAGGGCGTGGGCGATGATGCCAGCCAGATCAGACACATGGATCCAGGGGAAGGGTTGACTGCCGGAGCCTAGTGTGCCTCCGAGACCCAACCAGAAAGGAGTCAGCATCTGCTTCATGGCGCCACCGTCACGACCTAGCACGGCTCCTGTTGGTGGTGGTGGTGTTGGTAAGGTCAAACAGCAGGGAATGAGGAGTGGAGAAAGGACGAGTATAAAAAGACTGACATCGCTGTTTCAAAGCAATGAGCACGGACCGAACAAAGCCATTCCAAACTGTGTACCTGGCCTGATGACCACCTGTTTGGTCTTCAGGGCTGCGTCTTCAGGGAGCCGCCCTGCCGCTTCCCATTCTTTCACCAGCCGAGACAGGAGGTCAAACGGCGTCCAGTCACTGTCCTCTGTGTACTGCGCTGTCTGACTGGGTTTGTAACAAGCTGGGGGTGGTACACACACACACCTCCGATGACTAGATAATCAGGAGTTTGAGAACATTGAAATGTCTTAACCCAAATAACATTCTGCATGTTCTTTTCTGAATCAGACCTACCTACACCTGTGACGAGGACCCATGAGTGGGGAGGAGAAGGAGAAGCAGCGATGGCCTGAGCCAGAGCCTTTGTGGTGTCGATACGACTGGCAAACAAATCCTTTTTATAACTTTCATTCCACCTGTAGACAGAGGAGACAGTAGTCAGAGAGGAACACTCACTCCTGCTAAAACATCATCTTGCCTTAAAATAAAGGCTGAGTACGTTTGGTGGTGATGGTATGAGTATGAAAGACGGCTAACCATCGCAGAGGGTTCATGAGGTTCTCTCCAGCCAGGTTCACAGCTCCCTCACACGGTGGGAGGCCATCAGCTTCCAGATCTTTCTGTAAGAACAAATGAGGGAAGGGAAGCATTTTGAGAATACCCAGATACCTTTGTTGGCTGACCTCTATGAGAAAATACAAGATGTTCCTATAAACTGATATGGAATGAGAACAAGTAGGAGGATACTTTAGGATTCCACTACATAATACAGGGAAAGGTGCGTTCCTTGAGCTTAGAGCCCTGCTAGGACATTCCAGACAGCTAAAGTGGTGATGTCGTTATAACAATACCATTTGAATTCAACTCTGTTCTCATTTTTATGATCATACCCATGTAATACTGCCTGGACCAGCTTTTCGCGATATCACAGTGACCTCATGGCCTTTGTCGCGAAGCAATCGAGACAGCTCTCTGCCAACAAACCCCGACCCTCCACCTGAAGACATGACAGATGTCAACATAAAGCATTGCATTCGACTTTGATGAAGAATAATACGATTGTGTTCGTTATATCTGAATTCATTTATTTGTATATGAATGTGTTAATAGTACGGCTATGATAGGCCTACTGATAGCTACCAAATCAGTGTTATAAACCTGGTAGTTCTCAGTTGGGAACTGTTACATTTTAAAGCAAGAAATTCTGAAGCTGCGCATGCGTATATCACACACTTATAAAACAAGGCACTGCTCCCCTCTTGTGAAGTTTGATCTGAGACAAACTAAAAAGTATGTCCCACGTATGTGTTCGGATCCATGCATGCATGCTCGTCTTGCATAGAAGGTAACGTTAAAGGGATCTACAGTTAAAGTTCTTGTGCAAGGTAGGCTACATAACGTTAGACAGCTAGCTCGCTGTGTCATATTGACCTTACGTGCTCACTCAAGAACAGCCAACACACAATATCTTTGAAATGAAGTACCTACCTACTAATATTCTCATGACACCTGTAATTACAACAGAAAACAAGTAGGAAACTGTTCAGTTAATCTCGTGTGAGACGATCACACGGTTACTATCAGAGGTTGCCTGATTTGGCTACCTGTCTGATTGGTCTGGAAGCTCTTCCGTTGGAGTAGCCTAGCTATCCTTGCTAATTGGACATAGTAGTCCTCCATTTTGGTAAGGGAATTTTGATATTGAATCACTGTTGCTCTGTTTAAACTATTAGATAAGGTAATAAACTTTGCATTGGGACCTCGTTTACAATGATTTCATTTGTATGACATCATGAGTTCGACTTTTGTCGGATACGTTTATTTCAGATTTCCTGTTCCCGAGAATTGCTAACCTTTTAAGACACTAAGACACTAAATACTGAATATATATTGCATACAGTTTAACAATGGGACGATTACATATCTTCTGAAACAGTTTTCTATAACAATAGAAAACCTGGACATATTTGATTATCCTTCAAAGTATATCATATATATTGAGAACTAACTGAACAAACATTCTGCAAAGGGGATACAAATTCATCATTAGTTGCAGTCCCATACCCGGAAGGAACAAACGTGGTTTCTAAAACGAGGGACAACAAACACGTGGTTTGATAAAGAGATAAATTTGGCCACACTTCTCTTGTTCAGCCTTTTTTACACATACCAGCGAAGGGGTAGCATCTAATTTGGACCCCCCGCAAATCGGCACTTTTTCTATAGTTTATAACTGTAATTGCAAGGCTAGATAATTGGATTCGTAGGAATAATTAATTGTGACGACTATTGCTAAATTATTAGTTTACCTTCAGTTTGTTAGCTAGCATTAGCTGCTAATATTTCACGAGGGACAGCACTTTAAACCGGACAACGTTATCTACATTTTTCATTTGTTTACAGTTTGATATCAGGATCGATTATGTATGCATGTATCGGTTGACCCTAGCAGTCTTATTACGGTAAGATTTCGATTTGAAACATTTATTAGAAATGGCCAAACGATCACGAAATGTGATGGCAGTCGATGCTGTTATAAAATGCATTGAGCAGGTGCATAATGGCCATAAATTCCATGTGCACAGTATGATGGTTAACTCCTGGAATGATGATTTGCAGTCCGTGTTTCACCTGATCCTCGTGATTAAAACTTTTACTGCACTGACAGGCTATGATATCGCTTGCTGAATGTGAAACATGAAGTCCTGTCCATATGTGACCTAATTTCATATTCTGATCATTGTTTCCTTTATAGATTTCATTGTAACTGGAAACGATGGTAAGCAATTTATTCAGTGTCCGTTTTGAAATCTTAACAGGCCTTATTGTTGCTCTGCTATTAGTTTCATGTTTCCCCTAACCTCCTGTAATTAATCATAAGTGCAGAAAGGTTGTTAAAGCCACCAGGAAATGTTATCGCCTTAATCTGATTATTTTTCTTCTTTTTCTCTCCTACCTAGGTATAGTCTAATCTGCATGTGGGTCAGGTCTTGATTCACATGTACTCTACTATTTGGCGTTGCCTGTCTCAACCTTGAATGATCAGTTTGAATGTATTTTGTGCCATCCTGTAATGTATGAATAAAGTAAAATCAATTAAAATTAACTATTGGTCTGGACTCATTTCATTGTGGAAAATACATTCAAGGAATAAAGAAATAAATGCATGCACAATGGATGACCTTGTTGCAATTTTGGCATGAAATTAACTTTACAATTGGACGCATGACCAGCCTTATAAAACTAAAACAAGTGTCCAAAACAACCCTGCAAAAGTCTTTAGTCTGCGTAGTTCATGTAGCCTCTCCGCTGGTGTTCTGACTTGACTTGCAGGTCTTAGTATGGCTCAAGTTGCTGTCCCATTTACAGCGGTCTCATCACTGTAACTTGACTCGACGGTTTGAATCCTTATTTGTTCCTTCTTGCTAATGTTCCGTCCTCTCTTCGCTGCAGTTTCCAAGGACGTTCCCTCGAATAGACGAGCCATGAAAGCTAGGCCATCCTTTTTGATGTAGGACTTTCCGGCGAAAGTGTAGAGAACCGGATTGGCACAGCTGCTGATGAAAGCCAGAGATGAGGTCACTGGACGACTGGTGAAGGCGATGGTGTCGAGTCTGGGGAGGAAAAGCCATGTTACGTGGAACTAGTAGAGTTTGGGTTGAAATGTTCATCGTTTTAAGAGCCTAGCTGATGTGAATGACTAGTTAAGAGTTGTGTGCCTACGTTTCTCTTCTGGGCGAGCCTTCCTTGAAGTACTGTGCCACCACCTGCAAGTGAACCGCAGTATTTTTTTAAAGAAAGTGTAACAGCCTGTTTAACCTTTACAACATAATTTAGGAATTTGTTGGACGTAAAACATGTTCGAATACACACCTGTATCATGTTGATGACATGGTAGGGTAGCCAGAAGATGCCGAACATTACAACTATGGCCAGGATAAGATTCTCGCTGCGGACCTTCCGGCGGAACTTGGTCTGTCTGAGTCGTCTCAGTATGCAGACGTAGCTGCTTACTATGATTCCATAGGGGAGCAGAAATCCCAAAACGGTTTCAAAGGTGTACTGGAATCTTATCTGGACAGGAAGTATGAAGCGTGCACAGATATGAGTGCTGTTAGTTGACGGAGCTCCTAGGAACACGTCTTTACAGGCATCGATGAACACATAATTACTACCTTGGAATAAACTACTCTTAAAGAGACATCATTCTCAACACAGTGAATGAGCTCAGACTTTGACATAACCATGCTGTTTTTGGATGCGTCCGTTGGACTTACATGCCGTGACAGGCCGTGATTGGGTGCGCACACCAGCCTGGTTTTGTTCATCTCGTCCGTGTCCTCCCTCACTTCTCGGAACACCAGAGCAGGTATGGCAGTGAAGAGCACCAGGAGCCAGACCCCTGCCAGGACCCTCAGGACTATCTTCCTGCTGGCCAGGCTGTGCACCTTCCTTGGCCAAACCACCGCCACCAGCCTATGCAGGCTCATGAGGGTGATGAGAAATATGGAGGCGAACATATTCAGATTGCACAGGTAGAACACAGCCTTACACATGGGGTTGCCAAAGTCCCAGTTCTGCCTCGCCAGGTAGACGACGAAAAAGATGGTGAGCAACATGAGGCAGCCGTCAGCGCAGGCCAGGTTGAGGATGATGAGGGTGGTGACAGAGCGCTTGCGGGCGCGCGCCAGGATGCTCCAGATGATGAAGGTGTTGCCGGGGACACCCAGCAGGAACACCAGGCTGAGGATGAGCGCACCCACCACCGTGGAGACGTCGTTACTCACACTGTTCTCATCCTCGATCTCCTCCGTTTCATTCCCGTAGTCGGAGAAGTCATGGCGAAATGCAAGCACAGGGTCGTTCTCCATCAGAGATGGCTTCTGAAGAGAGAACGGGAATTAGTCCAAGTGTTTCAAAACTAACGTGGCATTCTGTACCACCTCTATAAGATCATCTCTAATCTAATCTGGTTGGAATTGGTGAGCTTTGTATTGTATGTATTAGACTGAGGAAAAAATGCTATCAATGATTTTCTAAAGAGGGAAATGTATTTGTATATTTAAGCCTAGACATGGGCTTGATGCCTTGATTCCCTGTTCCCCATACGCAATCATCAGTCCTGTTTCAGAGATGGGTCTTTGAAATACATACTGTATTTTAATGTAATCTCTTATCACATACATCAGCACTTTGCTCGGTTAGGTCCCTTGGCCTATAACCTTTCCAGACAAATTGTGAACGGTCATGAATTTAGATTTTGAGAAGAAACTGAATGCGCGGTTCTGAATGTGCTTGGATGACACATCCATTACAGTTTCCGTTACAAAACACCAACAGCTTTCAAACTGACGTAAGCAAGCAAATATTCATATCTAGCACTGGCCAATTGTGTTTTCCTAACACAGCCCATAAAAGACATGCTTAAACATGTTATATCAGTAACGGGGACATTAAAGACATCTTCCAGGCCTCTCCTCACTATGCTCGTAGATCTACCATTTCTCAGAGAAAACCAAGACTGACAAAAACCAGGTTCAAGTTGTGAATAAGAGTTTAAGTAGAGGAACTTGCAGTCTTCTTTTAGAACGAGAAGGAACAAATACATAAATCTAGATATAGAATTTGTTTGCTCTTATCATTTCATGCTTGCTTTCTCTCAGTATAGCTTTGGTTCATTTCCCAAGTTAACTTCAGAACAATGTGGATGAGTTGTGACAAGGGACAGAGTGGAGGCAACAGCAAGGAACACTCAGATTGATGCAGAGTCGCAAACGAACGACATCACGTCATCGAGAACCAAGGCTCGGAGGGATGTGGGTTTGATAAGAAGCACGGAAGATAAGAAATTGGAGGATGCAACTTTGACACAGAGGCACAGAGAATTAAAAAAAGAAAAAGTAAAGTCACGCACCTTGATATCTTGTCTGTACAAGTCTTCGATGGAGAACGATGACCGTTATTGACAAGAAGTGTTAAAAAAGAAGAAGTTTTAGTTGTGGATCTAATTCTTTGAATAACAATTCTGTATTTTTCCAAACAAAATATGACCTGTTACGTATTGGCTTACAACGGTATATACAAAGTCTTCGAAATGTGGCTGACTATGTTACCTTCACTTTTAAAAGTAATTTCGTGCGGTTTGCTTCCCTTGTCCTCTCTACCTTTCTCTAAGTGCCTTACAAATGACTGATGAGTCGGCCCACAGGCCAGAACAGGCCAACGGAGGAGGCAGAGGTGTGTCCTTTCTGTAGGATGCCCAACCCCCACACACAAACCTTCAGTCTATATCAAAGTTTGTTTTCCTCCAAAACACACACACACACACACACCTTACATTTCCAATTTCGTATGTCTTCACCTGTTTCTCTCATACACACAATCTCCTTACAAATAAGCAATCTGTCTCTTTCCCTCACGCACACACATACAAATGCACACAAACTCTCCCTAACCCAATCACTTTCACATACACATAATACGTACACTCCATCATTTTATATTGGTTTACATTATGCATTCTTCTTTCTGTGTACATGATCTTGTTGTTCTTTAAACAAACAAGTACATCCGTTCTAAATTGACTGTGTCCCAACATCTGTATCCCGTGGTGCTGTTGAAGGCCTTGAAACAAAAAAATTGCACACAAGAGAGAGAATGTCGATGTCTTAACATTCCGACTGAAGCTGATATTGCTCGAACCCGCTCTTGTATTCTCCGGAACAACAGCGCGAACATGTAGCCAACCGTCACATATGCACATGCACACACACACACAAACGGAAAAATCACACACACGTGCACACACTCGTTCATCTGGAATGCTGATCCCTGGAATGCTGATCTTGCAGGGGCGGTGACAAGGTAGAGACAAGCATATCAGATACACAGAGAGGAAATCGAAGTCTATACAATTTACCGTTGAAGTTGATACTGTGGAAGCTTAAGACACCTCAGTCGGTTTATCAGAAGTCTCTTGGCATAATGATATCTGTTCACACTCATGCTGTGGAGAGCACAACAGGCTTGTTTACTTCCAATTAGATCAGTTCTATCATTACCTGCTATGACAAAACGCTCTCTTTAACAGGGTGTTCCAACAATATCAAAACCTGCCATAATAAGTTTAAAGAAGTCCAAGTTTCATGAAAATAAAATAATGTCTACCCAATTTCCTCAACATGGTATTTGGTACGTTGATTATTAACTTGGGAACAAACTGTTAACTATTAACAAATGTTGAAATTAATTTGATTGAGATGTTTCAGTTTATTGTCAATTGCTGGTAAAATATTTTCCTAAGGTTACTGGATATATTCTTCAATGTCATTCTCTCGAAGTACTTCTTATTTGAAAGTAGTTTACCTTTTTACCACACAGTGGCAGCACACCACCAGTAATCTTTCTACCCGACCAAAAACCTTGACATTCAACTGATCAGCTAATTGATGGGAAACATTCCTCACAACTATGAATTTAAAATATTACTGAGAAAAAAAACTATAATTTCATACGCTTCAGTTTTGCCACAGTTTGATGAAACATACACATGCATGCACACACAGAGAGTCCAAATAAGCCACCCTTTGATTCGTACCTCATCATGACTCGGCCAAACCAAACGACAACATCTTAAACCAGGACTTAGAGGGCCTTGCTGAGGCTTGACCACACTTGGCCCCCAAGAGCTTGAGAGACAAAGGGAAAGAAAGACACAAGCCACCAGTTCCACTCAAATATGACATGGTTGTGAGAACTGCAGGGAGGAGGAAGAGGGGGGAGAAGGGGGATTATCCTTAAAGAGGGACGGAGAGAGAGAGAGAGAGAGAGAGAGAGAGAGCATGTTTATTTAAGTTTCTCGTCTCTTGTCTCAGACAGAGTGCAGACTACGGAGGATAATGAGAAACAGATCTTTCGAGGCGAGGGAGGTAGAGAATGAGGGAGGGAGGAATGGAGAGAGGAAGGGAATGAGGCGAGGAGGAGGGAGGGACATGCTGGGGAAGGGAGAGGGGGTGAAGGGTAAAGGGAGGAGGAGGAGGAGGAAGAATGACAGAAGAAAAAAGGGGCTGTCATGTACGCCACAGGAAACAAGCCCCTAATGTTTTCTGAGTGACAGCCTAACATGGTCAAACGTCATTGAACACAAAGTCCCCACCACAACCATAAATCTGCCAAATATTGCCAACAGCCGCAAGCATGGTTCTGAAATGTTGGTTATGGAGGGCAAAGATACACTTTGCGTTAAATGTATTTTATTGAAATTAGGAGAGACAAACATGGCATAGCAGAACGTGCCACAGCAAAAGTAATGATACTATAAATGTAAAAAGTAACAGAAAGTCTGAAGTAACTCTTTTTTGCCATGGGTGTATGGAGTTAAAGAGGTTGGGGAGATAGGGATTGGGGAGGGGGTTCCTTGAGTGACAAGCTAAGCATCCTATGGGGATCAAGTAATGAAACGACTGGGGCTGGGAAACCCACCCAAAGGCAATTAAGGGTAAAGGACGACAAAAATATTTGATGAACTTTTTTCTGGAAGTGTAGCCTGGGAAGAAAGGATGGCGATAACGTTAGAATGAAATACTGTTAATCCAAGATTACAGATACAAGACCGTTTGAAGATTCCTGAACCGACAAGGCATGGCTTACATCTCTCTGTTTTAAACTTGGAATTAACTATAACGGTAATATACTAGCACAAACTGCCGCCACTTTGAGAACAAATTCTAAATCGTCTAGTCCGCTTGATAATAGGAATCATTTGCGTTATGAGTCATAGCATACCCTATAGTTGATTTATTTCAGAGAGAAACGTCAAAAGAACGGACATTACTTTTACTCCGTTAGATAGCTCAAGATAGCGGTCTTCCCTATTTCTCTTGTCTGGGATGGGGGCCGCGTCGGGTTCGGGCTGGGAAGAGGGCGAATTCGAGTTCAAGTTGGTTTTTGAGGAGGATCCGCCGCGCCAACTCCGGGGGCCATCTCCAATGCGCAACGTGGACCAGGAGCACATCATCACGGGGGAGAGAACGGAGAACACCCTGTTGCACCTTGATACGAGCAGTAACGTTGGTTAGCCCCTTTCTTTGAATAGTGCGTGTCAAAAGTAGAATCGGGGAGAAATCTCTTATGTGCCGGTCAATGGTTCCTGATGCTTGTGTCTGTGTCAAATGTGATTGACTAGCCTACAACTGAATTGCTGAATTACAGGACGTGGATTGTTTTGTTGTATCATTCTGACTGTTTCCATGAGAGAGAAAATGTTTCACGCTTTGTGGGTGATTTGTTATTCGCTTGTGTGTGTATTATGTAGGCCATCATGCCTGTGCTTTCCTGCATGCTATGTGTGAGTGTAGGTGTGCGTGTGTGTGTTTGTTAGGGCAACAGAACTCAATGTGGTTTTAATCAGCTGTGCGTGTGAGTAGAGTTAACAGCTGCCATCTGGATGAAACCTCAATCTCTGTTTACTGAGCATGCACCCCCCAAAACTCCTTCCCTTTTTTGTCTGCTGGTCGCCCGCCCCCCCATTTCATGACATTTTTTCTTTTTGTTCGCCTTCTTTTAGGTCTGCATGCAAACCCTCACCCCCTCATACCCCTCACCCCCACGCACCCTCATCTATATCCCGCCCACCCTGGCACACAACAGGCCTCACCACACCCTTGCCTTGAACTCACTACACAGCACACAAGTTACCACAACGTTATACTGCACCCAATAACTGCCTCTTAAACATGAGCTACGATCCACAGCAGACTCGCTGTTCCACATTGACCCAAACTACTGTTTTACACAGTGGTGGAAGCGAGCGCTCCATCTGCACCACAACGGGAAACGTTGCACTTTAATAAGAGGTTCAAAAGTTTTTGCATCCATTTGCACATGGTCTGTGAGGATATCATTCAAATTTTCCACAATCGCCATATTTTTCATTGGTCTCTGGCGTGAAGACCTGAGGCAGGACTGGACTACTTAAAACTTTTATTTGATGTATTATTTTGACATTTTCTTTACCTCTACTATTCCAACGCCAGTGCAAAGCGAGGCTTTTTTATTTGACAACGTGGGTCCAACTGACTGGATTTAAGCATCCTTTTTCACTAATGAATGCAATCAAACATACCACTGCCACTGTAATAAATATTTCACTTCTCATACAGTCCTCTGTGTTCTGCTTGTACGTAGACAACCACCTGGTTACCACAAATGCAGGCCAGCCAATTGGCATCCCTGCCTCACCTTCCTCAGCCAGTCAGAGGGCCGGAATGCATTCCCCACCTCCCCGGCGGGCCTTGGCGAGGGAGTTCAGTGGGACTTATGAGAGTCTTCCAGCCCGGTCTGTACAGGTGAGTGCTTGTCTGGCTATCAACTCCCGTTCTTCCAGGTTCAGACAAGAAGTTTGAGTGAACACAGAAGATATATTTACTTTGTAAGACACACTTACTCCTTACTAAAACCCATGCTCATATAGGCACTCTGATAGCTACTGCATTGACTCATCACCTCTCTCCTTCCTTTCCCTCCCTCTCCTCCCCTCCCTTCTCCCTCCTTCCTTCCCTCCCTCCCTCCCTCCCCCCCTCTCTCCCTCCCTCTAGGTGTCAGAATCCCGTGTTTTGGAGTGCCCAAGCATCCAAATAACAACCATCTCCCCTGAGGATGACTGTACTCCAGCAGGCGGAAACTACTGGGACACTGGAGGAGGCTGGGATCGTGAGCGCCTCTACCTCCCCCTCCTGGACCCCTTCTGCTACCGCGAGGCAGGATGTGCAGGCTCACTCAGCCCCAGCCCCGCCTCCAGCCCCTCCTCCCGAGGCTGGCTCAGCCCGGCGTCCAGCTGCGATTCGTTGCTGGTGGAGGAGGAGGAGCTGAGTGAGGCCACCGCACACTTTGGGCTGTCCCCATCCTCCAGGCCCACCTCTCCAGGGGGGAAAAAACGTCGTAATTCCCCCCTGGCTTCCCCTTGCACCTCACGTAGGAGCAGCTACTCCGAAGACCACAGCGTCCTGGAGGGGGGAGACTCCGCCCCTCAGTCACAAGCTCCGCCCAGCAGCTTTGAGCTGAGTATCCCACAGAAGACCAGGAAGACATCCTTGGAGCAGGTGAGTTTGGGGGTCTGGGGGTGGGTAGTTGTGGTCAGCTAAATCCTGTTACATCCTGTACATTGTAGTAGTTCTTCACCCAGGATTCATCATTATCAGGTTTTACAGTGCATTAAGATTCACCATGGAGCCCAGCACCTGATGGTAGACAGGTAGCTTTAACACAACAATTCTCTGCAAAGCAAGCATACTAAGGCAAGAGAACATACTCCATGTGGTTGGGCAAGACTGTGTTGTAGTTCCAAAGTTGCATACCTGCAGGTTGCCCTCAGTGTAACTGCCTGCCATGTTTCTTGTAGATGTCTCCCAGGGAGGTGGATCAGGACTCCTCATCCCCAGGCCTTCCTCCCTGCCTCCCACCAGAGCACCTCCAGCAGCAGCAGGCCAGGAGAGAGCCCCCATCCCTGGGCATGGACTACCTGTCCGTGCCCCCATCCCTTGGCTGGGGCAGGACCCGGGCCAGCGCGCACAGCCCCCTATTCAGGTCACAGACAGCATAAGCATGTGGAATGCTTTTAAATATTGCGACTCGTACCAGAGTATGCTTTTGTATCTGATAGACATACAAAACATTTCTGATTGGTCTTTTAAACAGGTCCAACGCTCTGCCACCACTTGATTGGCCGCTGCCATCTCAGTTCGACCAGTATGAGCTGCGCATTGAGGTACAGCCACGCCCCCACCACCGAGCCCACTATGAGACAGAAGGCAGCCGGGGGGCCGTCAAGGCCTCGCCCGGTGGACATCCTGTTGTCAAGGTAACACACATTGGATTAAAGGCAGGATGGTGCACAAGAACAATGTCAGAATATCATCTGTCAACCGTGTTTTTGTATGTCTTGAACTTATGTAATGATTTTGCATTGACTCTGCATTGCATTGAATATTTGACTCTATTTATTGTTCTATTTGTTGTAAACCCTCCACTCACACACTCACAACCCCCTTCCCCACACCTACTCACCCACACAAACACACACAAACACACACACACACACACACCAGCTGACAGGCTACACAGAGAGACAGCCCCTCTCCTTGCAGGTGTTTGTCGGAACAGCAGACGACAGGTCCATTCGGCCGCATCCCTTCTACCAGATACACAGGTAGCCAATCAACATGGGAAGCCTTCATAGCATACCGTCGTCTTACATTGATGTACACACATCCACCTTAGGGTACTGTGATATACTGTCTGTATTATTCATTGGCACAAAGGACTGTCTGGAATGATAAATGTTTTAGTGTGTTTTCCTGGTTCAAGATGGCAGTTGACTCTGATGTTTCCTGCCGGCAGGGTGACAGGCAAGATGGTGGGCACGGCCAGTCAGGAGAGCATTCAGGCGGGCACCAAGATACTGGATATCCCCCTCAACCAAGAGACCAACATGACGGCACTGTGAGTGAGAGGCCAATAGATGTGGAAAGGGAGAGAAAGAGAGAGAAAACGAGAATTGACACTCTAAAAGTATATCAGTAACAGTACATCTGTTACCAATATAGGACGTGTTTCGCTCCTACTGTTGTCGATGGGTGTGTGCGTTTATGTACTGTAGCAGTGTGTGTTTGCTTGTGTGTGTGTCAGTATTGACTGTGCAGGCATATTGAAACTGAGGAACTCGGACATCGAGCTACGGAAAGGAGAGACAGACGTGGGGAGGAAGAACACGCGTGTGCGCCTTGTGTTCCGTACCCACCTCCCTCTGGCCCCGCCCCAGGCCCCGCCTGGGCGGGTCCTGGCCCTGCAGGTGGCCTCTCTGCCCATCGAGTGCTGTGAGTGGCCAATTAGTCATCATCATTTGCTCTGTTGAGGTTGAGCTGAGCGTATGTTTTGTGAATGTAGTGAGACAAGCTGAAAGATGTCTGAACCCAAGTGTCCTATTGGTCTTCTTCTCCTGTATGCTCCTCTCTTCCTCTGTTTTCTCTCAATATTTCCTATTGTCTCCTCAGCTCAGCGTTCAGCCCAGGAGTTGCCAGTGGTGGAGTCTGTCAGCATCACTTCCTGTTCTGTGGAGGGAGGGGAGGAGCTTCTGCTGAGCGGCACCAACTTCCTACCAATGTCCAGAGTGCTCTTCATGGAAAGAGGGACAGGTGGGAGAGTATGCGTGTGTGTGTGTATGTAGTTACAACATGTGAGTCATCTTTTCGCTATGTGTAGTTGCTTGTTCACAGTATTTGATTCCAAGCATGAAAGCTTGTCATGATAGAAATCCTTATCTATCAGATGGCAAGTTGCAGTGGGAGGAGGAGGCCCACGTTGACCGGGACAACAGTAATGAGGTAAATCCTGTTTCTGAGTTCACCTAGTTTGTGTGTCAACAGTCCATTTAGTCCACATGCAATTTGGATCTGTTTGCTTGTTTGTACAAGAGAGTGTGCAAGTGTACAAGTTCCACGTGTCATTTGGGCGGATCACCCCTATATACTAAAGCTTGCTATTCCATGTGTCTGTGTGTGTGTGTATGTGTCTGCCCCAAGGGTTTGCTGTGTGTGCAAGTTCCAGCGTACAGTGACCTGTCAGTGAGTCGACCAGTCCCAGTGTGTCTGTACGTCTCCAATGGAAAAAGGAAGAGAAGCAGCACTCATTGTTTCAAATACCTACCCAGTGAGTTGCCCCTGCCCCTCATCCATGTTGTGGTTATAGTCTCTCTCCCTCTCTGTGTGTGTGTGTGTGTGTGTCTCTCTCTCTCTCTTTCTTTCTTTCTCTCCCTCTAACTAACCCTCTCTCACACAACCACCTCAGAAATACTTATGGCTCTCTCCCTCCCCCATCAGTCATGTTCAAAGAGGAGGATCCTCTCTTGTCCCACCCTTCAGTCCTCCCCCTGGAGGGGGTGACGCTGTGCCCCATGGGGGGCCCTGGTAGGACAGACCGGGGGCTACATCTCAGGGGTGACCCTGCTCCAGAGGACCCAGGCCAGGGCTTCCACCTGCCCCCGTACCCTTCCACCTACTCCCCTCCCTATCCGGGCCACGGGTACAGTGAGGAATACGGCCCCAAGCCAGAGGCAGCGGACGATGCTGGAGGTTCCCGGGGGGCTCTGTCTGAGAGGCACCCTAGCTTTGAGAGCTTGGAGCTGGGCTTCACAGAGCTCCTGCCTCCCCTGTACCCCAGAGCCCCGCAGCCCCCATCACCGTCCCCCTCCCCGTGGCTGGACTCCCCCTACCTGTCCTCGTCCCCCTCCCCCTCCCACTCCTCCTCCCTCAGCCCCTTCCCTGCCGGCAGCCCAATCTCCTCCTCCCCCTTGCCCCCCCCTGTCTCCTCATCCTCCCCTTATCCCCAATACCCCTACACCCAGGAGGTGTGCCCCTCGCCCCCCTCCCACCACAGCCCCTACCTGGACTTCTACCCCCCGCCATACAGCCACTATGAGGCCTGGGAGTCCCAGGGAGGGGGTCAGGGAGCTGGGGGGGAGAGGGAGCCTCCATCTGGGCCAAAGATGCATGAGAGCCCCCTGGAGTTTGCCAGCTCGTCCACCATGCAGCAAATCACGTTAGAGGAAGGTGAGCAATGAAGGCCCAACATAAGAATTCTCCAATGGATGTGCTGATACGTATTAGTCTTTATTTATGTATGTAATGAGGGTTGCTGGTAAGACAGAAATGCTGAATAAAGCTGTGCAAAAGACGGACGGACGGCTGAACAGATGAATGAAAGAATATAACCGCTTAGTTTTGTGTTCCCTTGTTTTCTTCACATAGTGAACGAGTTCATCGGGGAGGACATCCGATCTTTCCATTCCAGCTCACAGATGGACAGCCAGCCTAGCTGAGCGGCACAGCGCCTTTTAATCTTTCTGTCCATATCCTATCACACTTTATGCACTTGGTTTATGAAGCTATTAAGCCAATTTGTAATGGGAAATTAATGCAGGGGCACTGTTGTAATTATGATAGATTACTGTTACAGTTTATATAAAGGGAGACTAATGTTTTTAACCTGTTTTCAATATAACTTATACAAGAATATGTGTGGTACAAGTGTTATTATGCCAAACTATTCTACAATTGCTTCTCAAACAGCTAAATACTTGAAGCTCCTGACAACCACTAGATTTGTTGTAAGAAGGACCCAATCCACACCAGAAGTGTTGTCTGACTTCTCGTAATTATGTTCACTGTCTAAACAGCCTATGGTCCCTCATATCTGCCTAAATCCTAATCCTTTTGCAGTGGAAAATCATACCAAAGATTTCATATAGGTAGAGAGACGTTAAGATGCCATAAGAATGCTACTTAACTCAACTGTATGTGTCCTAGTGTGGCGTAAGATGCAGGAAACAGCACGTTTCAAGGGATACAAGCAGTCATAATGGCAGGCTTGAGGGCTTTGATTAGCAATCCATGATGAATCAAAGAGTCCATGAAGAAATTCGGTGTCAGTTGTCTGTCTTGAAACCCCCCCTTTTAACTCAGTTTCACTATTTAGCAAACGTCGTCACCGATGATGAAGGATAAAACACTCACTTCCTTTTCGGCACACCCTTCGTAAACCTGCTATTGAAACTGACGCATATCACTTCCTTCTTGCATGCTTAGCCAACTCTATTATCAATTCCAAGTTTGGACTTGTTGTAAGTGTACACATTCCAAAACAAGAGGGTCGTTCAAAGCTGTATTATAGACAAGATGTAATAGGCCTGCTGAACTTAGGTCTGTCCACTTGTCCACCAGGGGTTGCTGTGACATCAGACATGCTGTAGCATGAGACAACCAGCCAGTTATACTGACTTGGTCTTTGACCACAGGTCCTGTGTGATCCAGCTGTTACAGGAATGTAAACAGTTCTGTAGCCCACCAAACTGAAGGGGGACAGCTGTCATGTCGTTCCGTTCACCATAAAGTCTTGTGATGAAAAGGTGATGAAAAGGTGATGAAAAGGGAACTCTGACTGGTCGTTTAGAACCATATTCCTTAGAGGGTCCTAACTTTAGCATTCAAGAGGCCTTGTTTTAGTCCCCTACTTAGGGTTTGGAGAGTCAGATATGGTCACATCCTGGCACTGTGTGTGGTGAAATGATGTTTTAGTAAACCCACAATGTTGCCGTCCACTGTGGCATATTTTAGGGATCATTCTACCTGGCACAATCGGAGAGAAACTCCAAAGCACACAAACTCAAAACCAAGAAAGAGGGGCTGGGAAAATATAGTCTGGACTCTGTGTAGCAAAGTCATTGTTGTATCAGCAATGCTGTAGAAAGCCAGAGTCCCTGCCCTGTGATCCAGGTACACTCCGATCCTCAAGGACATCGGTGCAGCTATACGAATCGCTGCATTGTCATGCCAGAATGTATAACCCTTACTGGAGCAGAACAAACTCCAGGACTTGTCATTGTGCCCAAAATGAGAGTCGCTTGTCTCGCCTTTCCGAGCTATGCTCTGGTATGCAACAGCCATTTTGGCTCCACTGCCGCTCCACTCTGCCTCCCAGTAGCAGCGTCCGGTTAAAGCCTCACTGCTCAACACCTGGCACCAGTATTCAAAGCGCTCTGGGTGGTCGGGACAGATACGATCTCTGGTCCTGACAGTCACTGACCTGCACTCATTACAGATTTTCAGGTCTCTGTGCGCTGTTTTGGGGTCCAGTGTGAGATTGCAAGAATCTATGAAGAAGAGAAGGGGTGGAGTTAGTAGATCTCAAACACTGTGACAGAAAAGGTGACAAAAAGCCCCATAAAGTGAATGGACATGATGGTGCATATTTAGTATTTCGAAACAAGATTTTTTGGGGGAAATTCACTGATTGTCCATCTCCTTTTTTAGAATATTCATAATGTGTGACTTACAGTACAAGAACTCATCTCTGGTCTTAGGTTCTGGACATTCCAGTAATTTCACTGCGCTTGCTGCGGAGAACAAGATATGAGGCTTTTATGAAGGCCCCTGAGAGATCACCTAAATCTTCGGAATCACATTTAGCTCAACCAAATTTCCAAGAGGTCCCACCAACCTGCCCTGGATATCTTGCACCACTCTCCTTTGACAAGGTCCTCAAGTCTCCTCCTGAGCGCTGACACAGAGGACTGCACCTCTCCAAAATCCAACGGGGGAACCACTGTCACGCTGGGGGACTTGGTGAGTTCAGCCGCTGTAAAAATGGATCGATAATTCTGGAGAAATGCAGATTCGGGCAAAAGACAATGTTATACTGGACGGCATGTACAATCGCAAGACATAGATATGAAAAATAAGACTGACGTCAAATGTATGACCTGGAGGAAGTAGATGTGGTCCTCTGTGCACACAAGCTTCTCCAGTTCAGCGTCTCTCCTCCTCAGCTCAGCTACCTCCAGATCCAGCCTCCTCAGAAGGTCCCTGGCTTGTCTAGCTGCTGTCTCCTCCTGGACTCGGATCAACTCTCTCACTTCCTGGTGTCTGCTCTCTATGGAATGCAGCAGCTCAGAGAAGATCCTCTCACTCTCCTCCACTGCTGCCTGGGCAGAGAGCTGTTGACACACACAAGCAGATTTGAGACATTTGGCGGAGAACACTGAATGCTTCAAAGCCCAAACCGTTCACTTCAAAGTTGCAGATTACTACTCCTCAGTGGCAGCCATTGCTGTGCTAACGCTAGTCAGATCATTGCTGTGCTAACGCTAGTCAGGGCATTGCTGTGCTAACGCTAGTCAGGTCATTGCTGTGCTAACGCTAGTCAGGGCATTGCTGTGCTAATGCTAGTTAGGGCATTGCTGTGCTAACGCTAGTCAGGGCATTGTGACCTTGAGAGATTCCAGAACCCGTCTGAGCTCTTGTAGCTCTTTCTCTTTGGCCTGGATTTTCAGTTTGAATTTTCTTCTAGTTCTTGCCAGCTGTCTCTGTGGGGAAACAGGAAAAGACATACACACAAGCACGTACAAACATTTTTATTGATTTCTTGAGCCAGTCCTTGATCAAACCCAAACGTTTTGCACTGAGAAGGCAATATTATACTTGTGTGTGAAAAACATGGAACTGCAGATAAAGTGTAACATAGCAGAAAATGCATTGTTTAAACCATCTGATGTTGCATATCATATAATGTTTTATAAGTTCACTCTTATGCTTTGCATGTGGACCACATTCAGACTGACTGTCAGACAATCTGGAACAATTTCTGTCATCATCCATATCTTCATCTTTAGTTGCACATAAAATCTGATACACAGAACTACAGAGTACATATTTGAATTATGTTCTTCATTTCACTAAAGTTGTTCATGTACCCGTTTTTAATGGCCCTGACATTGATAACCATCAAGGAAATGTCCTCAAGAGGAAGAATGAGGTCACTTTCAGTGCAAGGGCGTGTCAACCAGACATATTTCTCCAGACTATTACAGATGAATTCAATCCTGGCTTGTACATAAAATCAAGCTGCAAATTGATTTTTTTGGTCATGAAACCAAATACAATTGTTATAAGTAGGTTAGATAGACTGATCAAGGGTCTTGCTCAAGTCTTTTCCTATTTACACTGCCGATTTTGCATACAGTGAACTGCAATGTGTTGCTAGGGAACTCTCTTGACCACAATGGGACTTCATTCACCTCCCTCCTGTTTTCATCTTTCATCCTACGTTCTCTTTCGTAAATGAAAGGCATTCATAAATGGCTGCGTTCATTGCGCTGCCTCAAGTCATACCTGTCTCTCTGTTCCCTCTACGCCAGCGGGGACCGTGTCATGTCCCTTGTGTTCCTCCATCGCGCAAAGAAGACATACGCATCTGTGGTCGGTCCGACAGTACACCTCAAGCAGCTTATCGTGGTGTGAGCAGATCTTCTCCTTTAGGTCCGCTGTGGCTTCCACCAACGCATGTTTCATCAGGGCAGGTGATTCATAATGACAGCGGACGTGGCTCGCACAGTAAGACGCCAGACACCCTAGACAAGATTTGACCGCTTTGAACTTTGCCCCGGTGCAGAAATCGCACGCCACATCTCCGGGTCCAGCCAATGGGTGGCCGTTACCGAAGGCAGTTTCTTGAAATCCTGTCTCCATCTGTTGGTCCACCATCTTGGGTCAAAATAAAGTGTTTCTGTTCAAAAATGGATTACCGGTAGACTTGAAGTCCTCTATTAACAACAGCGGAAGGTTCAAGAGATGTTCTTTGCCACTGTAGCCTGTGATAGTGTCCTTGCAGTTGTTGGCTCACCACTACTCTAGTAGCTCCTGACAGTTAAAGTAGGACTGCCCTTGATGAGCTATCGTGTCTACTGTGCTCCACAGAGACAGAACAGAAGGTGACGATAAACAGGCTTATCTGTTGAAATCTACCTATGCAAAGCAGCAACCTACTTGCACAGGCTGTCTGCTGTTTGTGTGTTTGTGTGTGTGTGTGTGTTCGCCTGCGCAAGCCTGTGCAGTGGGGCCAAAAGGGATGCCTTATTAAGGTTTGTTCATATCAAAGACACAAGCATATCTCCCATACATGTCAGCAATTTCTGTCACATAGGTTTTATTGAAACACTGACATTTAACACTGGTTATATTCTTAACACTTCTTTGGTATGAACAGACACAGCAGAGAAACAAAAATGTGTTAACAAGCAGTGATAACGAGCAGGGAGGTAGAAAGAACCAGATCATTCTCGTTCTCTCTTTCAGACCTGATAAAATGGGAGGACATCCTCCACCATGAGATCAGTAAAAGGTTACAGCAGTATAAACCACTGTTCTGCATTACATGTAAAAACATAATTGTGTCTTTTCTATCTTATTTTTCTATCATATTCTCTAATATTCTGCCGTAAATTCCATTATTGGTGACAGCACTGTACAGAGAGCGGATAGTCAATCATATACATAGCTCAAACAATAAGTGTGCATTATACAGTGGATGTGTAACAAGTTACCTTGTTTTACAGTAAATGCCTGTTTTTAAAAACATACTTTCTATAAAGACAGTATCTAGTTGAGGGTATAGCATTTCACTGAAGATCTAGAGGTCGCAGGTTCAAATCCCCTCTGTATGTTGCTTTTATAGAAGCGTTTGCCGAATGAATACATTACATTTGATTACATATCTATATCTTTGACACTGTAGTCTGTGGAAACATGTAAAATAGTATATGCAAAAACGTGGCTAATGTGCATCTTTACATATATTCAAATACATTGAATACAACTTCAAGTCTTGAAAACATTGGAGCAGGACACAAATTATTTTATCTGTTGACATTGTGTGTTACATTCATATTTCAACCAATTACAACTAACATTACAATGAATGATTGTATAAATTTGACACCTTCACATGCTCCTTGAGGCTCCTATGCAATGAAGATAAATCAGTCAAACCCTATGTCAAACTTTCAGATGCATGTGTGTTCATTGTCGGACCTACAAATGTTTTAGTCTCAATGACATGTTAACACAGTAACTGTAAACTTGTTTGGCCTATGGGATGTCCTGTCAGAAGATATGTATGTTAGGCAAAACAACTTTGGAAACTCCCAAATGATGTGGAAGTACAGCTGAACAAATGTTAGAATGGGTATTGGTGGGACAATGACAGCTACATGAAGCAATGCACAGTAAGCCATGTATTTCTCTTTCTTGAACGAATACCTTCTCATACTACACATCAGCTTGTCCCCTTTCTTTCCTACCCTCTCATATGAATCCCCAGCTCTCTCTCTTCATCCCGTCTCTCCCTCCCTCGCCCTCCCTTAGACGGAGACAAAGACGAGTCTAGCCGAGTAGATCAGGTCGGCCACATAGAGGATCAGGTTAACTGCGGTCAGCACTGACACAGCCAGCACCTTGTCCCAGGTGCAAAGTCCCATGGTGGAGCTGCAGTGAGAGGATCTTGTTGTTCCCCCATGTCTACTGTCAAACTTGAAGATGGGCCAAATGATAGTGGCTGAGAAGTACAGGAGGACAGCCACAAGGGCATAGCCAGACAGGAAGCGGGCGAAGGGGAAAGGCAGGCAACCGGTGCATTCACAGATGCACAGCACGATGATGGCCGCCGACAGGATGAAGCAGATGCAGTAGACGGCCAGGCAGTACTTGAGCGCCTCGTGTTGTTCGTAGGACACGGGGTCGCTGATGAAGACGAAGATGACGCAGGCCACGAAGGTCTCGCACACCTTGAGCAGCCCGGGAGCCGTGGCCATGTAGCCGGCCACTTCACCGGGCCGGGCCTTGCTGATGCTGACCTCGCTCATGTAGGCCACAGTGGCCAGGCAGGAGAACACAGTGGAGACAATGCGATAGTCGCGGATCTCGCTGCCTCGGGTCTCCCCCTTCAGGAAGTAGAGGGGGAAAATGATGGAGGCGGAGAGGCAGAGGAGGGCGGCGTAGCAGGCAAAGGTAATGGGGAAGTTCTTCCAGGAGACAGGGGCGCGGGTCTGCAGGCCAAACAGCTCCACCAGGAGGACGAGGAGGGAGCCGGCAAAGCTGAAGGCCCAGCAGAAGATGCACCAGTTACCTGTGCCATGGGGAATGTAGGCACCATGGATGGCCACTGAGAATGCCACGCAGGAGAAGGCCATAGCTGCCAGGCGCAGCCAAAACAGGGGGTTGGAGTGGACTACTACCAATGGCATGATGGGATGTAGAGGAAACCGGACTTAAGGTAAAAGTTCAATTGCAGTGAAGTCTCTAGATTTTTCACTGGAGGTGCTCTGTTTCGGTACTGCAGGATCTGATCTGATGCAGAAGGATCTACAGGGACAAAAACAAATTTGGGGTATGGTCAGTAAAAATGGCAAGTGTGTATACGCCCTGACACACATAAACATGATGACATACAGTACTAATTCTGTCCACATGAGGTCAACAGTTTTCCTTTCAGCGTGTATATCCTGAAGAAATGACAGAAAATGTACAGGGCCATAGCAGCATGCATGAAAAAGTGTTGTCTTTAATTGAAAACTATGAACTTTAGCATTGTGTAAGAGCATATTATTAGCAAATGGCTTGTCTAAATAATGTATTCAAGAGCCTGTTCTTGACAATGGCATTTCTGGTCTTGTGTGGTCTGTGGATAATGTCACACCCATGCAGACATTCTTGAATAAGCACAGCCTCTTTTTAGACAGGCATGGATCCAAGACCTGCACTCAACCCCACAGTGTTTCTGTCATCAGCCTTGCAGAAGTCTCATCCACACATAGTCACACCAGCCGGGGGCTGAGCAAATTCTGATCCCCTCCCCCTCCGCACCAACCCCCCCACCCTGCTTGTCTCCATCCCACACACACACACACAATGGCATGTATTCACAAATGCACGTATGCATTCTCACATGAACAAGCACACATTCACATACAAAACACACTCACTAAAAACACACTCTGTCAGACATAAACTCCCAATACTCCTCCACACTCTCCCCACAACTGCTAGTGTCCATATACCCAGTTTACATAGACTGATATAAACATTCTGAGTACACGCCTATTTACATTAGCCAAATTAATCATCCAGACTACCATTGGAACTGGAGAGAGGGAGTTGGATATGTGGGAAAAGTAAAAGGCGAGAAAGATGACGAGAGATGAGAGAGGGAGGGAAACAGGGGCAGGGAAATCAGAGACAGAGAAGAAAGACTAAGAGGGTGACAGTCTGGGAGGGAAAAAGGAAGGAAAATGAAAAAAGAGGGCAGAGAGAAATATGGGGGAAGCCCTTTCCCTCTAACCTCAGAAGGACACATAGTTTAAACACAGTGATGGAGGAGAATTGCAAAGCAGTGAGTCACAGTCCGCTGACCCGCCTTCGTTTTCTCTAGTCCTCCCTTTCTTGCTCCCTTTCTCACTTTTTCTTTCTTTCTCTCGTAACATTTTCCAACTGACTGATCTATTCCAGATGTCTGGCAAACCACAGCTGCCTTGCTGTGAACTTAGTAAAATTGTCCAAGTCTATTCCTCTGTTTCCTAACTCTTTTTTTACTGCCTCTCCATCTCTCTCTCTAAGTACATTTTCAAGCAGTCTTTCTCTACAGATATTCTGTCTCTCTCCCTCTTCAACTCTTGCTCACTCTCTTTAAAATTCATTTATTTATTTATTCTAAAAGTTACAAAAATAAAAAATAAAAAATAATAAAAAAACAAAACTACTCATGATGTCCCAAGTAAATCACTTTAAACAAACTAATTTCATTATAAGTAATGGAGAAAATATTTTCCTTTCTGGTCATTACTTACACTGTGCTTATACGGCATCCCGTCAGGAAAAAGGGCTGAAAAATCAATTGGACCATAAACCTTGTATGGAAAAGCCAGCATTCAGAGTGGAGCATGGAAAACACTACGTTCTCTCTGAAACAGGGGGGGACTTCCCTTACAGATGGGCTTAAAATAGGTTCACACTTTGCCTGAACAGGGGAGAAAACAGGATACTGCATCAACGTACTTCTAAGCAGTCCCTTCTTAGCGCGGACTCATAACCGTACATATCCATACACACTGAGAACGCAGATATACTTCACAGTTAGGACAGAACTCAGGCACGAGGTCATGCACATTGGTTGTCATGACACAACATGAGAAACTCAATTTCACCCTTAATCCACTTAGAGGACCATGAGCACAAACACAAGACAGGCTCTGTCAGCAAACAATCCTTGTAGGCTATCCCACGGTAAAATAGAGAGATGATGGTGGGTGTAGCACAGAGCTGTACAATTAACAGAATTTGAACAGGTTTGCAATACTGTTACGAATAAAACTGGCGTGGTATTTACACATAAAGCTATTGTGTATAGGTGCAGTACTAATCAGCGTTCATTCTGGTGTTTTCCTTTAGTTATTTTTTTAACGTCGTCTTAAAAATATTAATTTTAGGAACAATAGCATTCCTGTTCATTTTCAGAATTATTACTAAGCTCAGCGACTCATACTGTATGTTGACTATACAATTGTATTCTTATTAAGTAAATAATTAGCTATTAAGAAAGTTCTCCTTTAAGGCAACTAAACCGTTATACCGATTCTTCATTCATGCAGGTGGGTGTGCCCCGGAGACTCACCGCGCCCAGCACGCACTTACACTGCCTTTTGAAAACATAACTTATAGCAAACAAAAATATTATTATATTAGTCAGAGTTCTACATTTTAAGTATTGTTTTTCCTAAATATCCTCTTTTTTCAATTGTCAATTGCTGCAAGTACAAACCATTTTCTTGTCCATTTAACGCACGTTTAGTGTTACAGTCAGTTTGTTTAGAAAGTTGTCGGTTCTTTTACACACTGCTTACTGCTATGCAGATGGTAACTTGCAACATGTTACAACAAGCATTGGAAGAAAGAAGTTAAACTATGGAGTGATTTCACTTGCAGAGCGCCTCTATCCGATTCGTATGGTCTAGATAGCCTAAATAAGAATTATCTTACCTTTCTTTTATTTAACTGGTATCCTTTGTTCTCCTAGGCTCTCAGTGGTTCTTGACAGGAGTGGACGAGCTCCTGGTCCGGACTACTACTACAGGCATGGTAGGCACCCATGATCCCCGCCCATATACCAAATTAGGTAGCGAATGTCTACATCGTTAATTCCACATCTCTTGAGTGCGAGTCATCGATTTCCTCCCCTTAGTGGTGGTCGATGAGAGAGAACTTGTTCAGTCTTCAGAGAAGGCAAAGGAATGTATATTGTTTAAAATTGAGTAGAACCTTACATTTAAGACTACTTTTGTGGGTAACCGTATGCAGCTGTAGTTGCATACTGCAGGCAGGCAGTTCTCGACAGTTCTCTATGCTGTTTTTGACAGCCTAACGACATACAACATTAGGTTCCTATCGGTACAGACCTGGTCCGTCATCCCTGAGTTCGTTTGCAGTCTTACATACCTGGTCCGTCATCCCAGAGTTCGTCTGCAGTCTTACCCTAACGCCTTACGTTGACGTACAGAGCCTACTGAATGGCATGGGAGTATGAGCATTGAGTGAATTGTTGCTGTTTCAACATCTATCACCAGGCCTCGTATTATTTCCCAACCCAACTTCAATAGCCCTAAAAGGAAAATAGGGGCAAAGGAAGTTACATTATCTGTAATTTCTCAACCACTTGAACCAGAGTGCACTTCTTGGTTTCGTTGAGATTTAGGCTACTAACGTTATGTACTATTAAACATGAATGTGTAGACTGTAATCTGCTGTCTAACCCTTAGTCTATAAATATTGAACCACCGCTGGTGCCTCTTCACAAAATGTCTATCCTACCCAACGTCCCTGATCCTCCTGCGAAATGTGACATTGGTGCCATACAAAGTCAAACGGGTTGGATAAAAGAAAGTACAGAATAATGGCCCAAATGATTGGCTTTGTAAGAAAAAGGCTCATGGGCACCGTGTTCTTCCATGCTTCCAAGTGATGTTTACAATTGTGTAACCGGTCCTCTATTTTCCATCCAATTTGTTTCAGACACTAATCCTTTTCCAGACATTCTACTTGAGCAGGGCGGGCCTCTTGCTTTGTTTATATTCATGTGAAACCTGTATCAATCAAACCTGATCTCGAAAAAAGCATAGAAGTTCAGACGCTTTCTCTTAATTTAATTTATTTTATAACATTAGGCTACCTGTTGCAGGATTACAGGGATAAAAGGTTTTATAGCCTAATCTAGTTCAAGATGGGGGTGGGCTGAAATGCATGCCATCTTTAGATTTAATTTGCCAAAGATTCTTAACTAAACTTACCATAAGAGGTACATTATTTTTATTGATGTTGCTAAGACACAGTCGCAGTTTCCTCGCAACGGATATTTGTTGACTGACTAATGTGGCTGAAATCCATGGCAACATCATAACATCATATAAATCGCGTTTCCGTTCCAGCTCATCCGAAAGCGAAGTTTAGCGAAGATTAGCTGCTAAATTCAGTGTTTCATGAATGACGCAGGCAACCTTGATGTTGTAGACTATTTGATGCAGCTATGGGAAATAAAATAGCCATCGTGTTAAAAACCCATCCAAGGTTTTGTCAATTACAAGGTTTTACAATCTCAATCTCTCCTCCTTGTTCTTTCATTGAACTATGCATTTTTGGAACGGAAGAGTTTCTTGAATATACTGGAGCCTAGATATAAATGTTTTTAGTAGAAAGAAAGTTCGGTTGGCATATCTGAGTCTTTGGCGTGAGATCAAACTTTTATTAGATGTCTGTAGCAACAGCCTAATCCCAACTGAGGCATGTATTGTTGATTTGTTCACACGATGTCAAAGAGCCAATTTACAAAAGATAAAGACGCTTTTAATGCGAATTGGTTTGATTACAACGCTAAATTATGTTACAAACACACTTGCTTTATTGCTTTGTGAACAAAGGTCGATGAGATGTCTGTGGTTGAAACGCATGTGTAAATTGTGGAAGTCGCAGCTGCACTCCTGACCTATGTAGAGGATCAGGTGGTGATATTTGGTGGTTTGAGGTTTGATGTTCACACTGGGGTTTCAAAGGCAGATTGTATTCGTAGCCTACACAAGAGAGCAGCTAGACAGCTGGCTGAAACTTTGTGTATCATGTTAAATTAAATGTCTGTCCTGGCAATTGTGGACATTTAGCAGCTCTATTGATCCGATGATTAGGTTATAGGCTGTCACTTAATCAAATTAATTAAATTACAACCGTAGACCATCGTTGGTTTATCCGAAATCCCATAGTTTTAATCCAACTGTCCTGGGAAGGGACACCCATCACGAGTTGTATCGAGCAATCTGACAATTAAAAAAGACAACTGCAACGTCATTTTACAGCGACAGCAAAACTTCTATACTAAAAACAAGATGGCGTCAGGATCAGCAGACCCGTCCGCTGGACAAGATTCCGAATTGGACGAGTTATTGGACAGTAAGGTTTGATATTTGTACTTAACGTGTCAAACCCTTAGTAATATATAGCATGAAGCGAGTGTTGTTGTTATACTGGGCGTATCTTTTTTCGCTGGTGGGATTTTGAGTTAAACAATGTGGTTATTTTCCTCTTTTCAGTGCATGCCTGTGTACAGCTTTATAACCACCAACGAGCTCAGTCAAACACACTTTCTTTCTTTCTTTCTTTAAAGTGTAGTTGTTGTTTCTGAAGATTAAATGGTGCATTTTCAATGCAGACACATGACTAGGATATTACAGTTCTGTTAAACATCAACAACGGTAGCCAAATTGAATCCGAGATGTGGGTGAAGGATCACGCTGTCCTTGAAATTCATTAAATAGAAAAATGGCTGAAACACCATGAATTAAGTATCCAAACAATGGAGTTAATCTCACTCTTTCACGCTAGACAATCATTTCGTATTGCCTAGTCAGCAAGTGATATCGTTATGCTAAGCCTGCATGCTGTGGATCTATGCATCAGTATTGCGCAGCCAATGTCATGAAAAGCTGCATTGGTAAACAGTGGTTGACGATTGCAGCTTCTCTTTAACTTAGCGGTATTGCTTTTATAGTATACACTTTTCCTATTGCTCACTCTTTCCCGGCTTCAAGCCTTCGTCGAATTACACATATGAAGTAGCATACAGCAAATCTGTGTATCTGTTCTGAAGCTCATGACCTCATTTCATCATCGAAGGTGCACTCGATGACTTTGACAAGACGAACACAGCACCGCCAGCCCCACAAGCGGAAGCGGAGGGACTCCCATCTTCTCGGAGTGATGCAAAGAAAGTAAGTCATTGTTTTGCATAAACATAATACAATCTATATGTTAGACCAGTTTAAGGAGATAGTTTATCTCCTCCTTTGACCACTGTTTAGATTGTCCATGCTATTACTGAAGCTGAAGCACAGTCAAAGTTCTGGACTGAAGCACAGATAAAAAGAAAAACCTTTTGAATACATCTTTCTGGGCAGTAGCAGGTTCTTATGCATTTTCAATGGGAACAATTGGTTTGAGATTGGGCTCTGGCTATGAACCAGCCCTCTGACAGCTTTGGTAGGAAGGGGTAGAGGATGTCTTTAAAACCGACCTAAAACCCTAAAAGATGACAAGGAAAAACTCCCATAAATCACTTCTTCTTTCTGAATGTGCTTTTGGTGGTTCACAACTACAAATGGCTGCATATCTTTGTCTAGTCTCTCTTATTTCCCTGTCCAAAATAATATTCATACTTTTACTATACATTATGCCTTGTTTACCTGTTAATGCACATTTCTGTAGCCCCCTCTACTGGAGGACAGTCAATTTTTCGAGTCCCTGTTCGAGGGAGAGATGGCCTCCCAGGCGAAGGAGGAGTGGGAGAAAGCCATGGCCGAACTAGCACAGGAAGAACCCGATCTGCTCCAACATTTTCAGAAACTGTCTGAGGCGGCAGGGAAAGTGGGTAAGAACCGACCTGTTTTTGCATGTGCTTCACGCATGGGCATTGTCTACCGCTTGACTGCTGTCAGTTCATACTTTTCAACATTTTTACTCCATTAGTGTTGATTTGTTTGCATTTTGAGCAGGCACTGATGTGGCCTCCCAACAAGAATTTACTTCTTGTCTAAAAGACACCCTCAGCGGACTGGCCAAAAATGCAGACAACCTTCAGGTGGTTAAAATCAAACATTAAAATAGATTGAAATTACAACGTGTCATGTACTATCCTATATAACTATAATCTCTTGTTTTGATTCTTAGAGTGCAGGATTGGCTGGAGATGACCTTGTTAAGACTCTAGAAGGACTGGGATTGGATGATGGTGGAGAGGGGGCAGGGGAAGATGGCAATATACTGCCTATCATGCAGTCTATCATGCAGAATCTTCTGTCTAAGGAAGTGCTTTACCCATCTCTCAAAGAGATCACTGAGAAGGTGTGTTGAATTTGTTTAAGTCATCCCTACTTAAGTATGTAGGAAACTAGTGTTTGGAAAACTTTGTTGTCATATTGAACAGTACTAACATGTTTTCTTAAAATGTGATATTTTCCCACTTAGATCTTTTGTCTTTATTTGATTTCAGAAACATATTTGTTATGGCTTGCTATTGTGATAGAATCTTCAACAACTCAAAAGTTAGCTATATTGAACACATATTTTGAAAACCCAATCTTCCTATCATGTGTGCCTCTGTTTCTAATTGGTCAAGTAATTGTCTCTCATTCCCATACAGTACCCTGAGTGGCTGGACAGCAACAAGCAGTCCCTCCCCCCAGACCAGTATCAGCGCTACGAGCAGCAGGCCAAGGTCATGGGAGAGATTTGTAGCCAGTTTGAGAAGGAGGGTGGAGGAGGGGATGGGGAAAACACCTTTGAGAGCATTCTGGAACTCATGCAGCAGGTAAAGACAAAATAGCTTCATATCAATGCTTTTTCTACAGCAGTTGATTTTAAGTCGGTGCACAAAGATGGATTTGAGATGATTGTATCTTGGTTTATTAGTTACAAGACTTGGGACAACCTCCCAAAGAGCTGGCAGGTGACGCGGTAAGCATGTGTACTCTTGTGATCTTTTCAGTCTCTCTCCCTCTTAATTCCTTTCTCTCGAGTGTGACCGTGGCAACTGTGAAGGTCATGTTCCCCTTTTTCCCCCTGGATTCTCTCCTCAGCCACCTGGCCTGAACCTTGATCTGGAGTCGCTAAACCTCCCAGGAGTCCCTGGGGCCGGGGCAGGGGAGCAGTGCTCGATCATGTGATCTCAGAGCGGCCACTTCTTTGGATGCACAGAACATAGGGACCGTGTACGAAGGGGAGGAGTCGAGGCGGGAGGAAGCCAGCCGTCCCTACGGCAGATGGGGAAAAGGAGGACAACAAGACTGTACACGTGTCCCCGCCCCCACACGCTCACACCCTCCCCCCCACCCCCTAAGTAGTCTCTGGATTGTCTGATGTATCTAAATGAAAGGCATTGTGAAGGGAGGCATATCGAAACAATGCCATCCTTTCTTGGAAAGTCTGTAACTCGCTGATCAACACAGCTGACCTTAATTTACTTGCTTTGGTTTGTCAGAAGTTCCTCCGGGTCATCCGTGGGTCAGCTTGTTTACTAGCATTCCCCCTGGTGGGTTTTACCCATCATTCACAGCTCATCTTAGCTTTTGTTTAGCCTCGTGGTGGGGCTTTTCCAACCCCTCATTGGTCAAAACAGTGCCTTGGTCATTTTTATGAAGAATTAGAGATAATTCTGCAAGGCAGAAAGGGTTAATTCTCAGAGCTGTGTACATCGACTTGCTCTGCTGCTGTCGTAGACAAGGCTTAAGCTAAACAAAGTTAACACTATTGTTTTTCAGACAACTTCTGAATGCACAACATCTTGGGACCTCTGACTCATAAATAAGTGAGCACCTATGTGAGCACCTCCAAGAACGATGTCTTAGCAAGCTACGTCACTGCAGTGGCATAGGTGATTGGTATTTCAACTGGGTAGTGAGTATAACTTGATTACATTGGTCGTTTGCTTTTCAAAGGACCAGCGTGGAAGGCAGCTCCCAACCATAAACAATACACACAGGTTTTCCATTGAGGTTTTACCAAAGTACCATATTTTAGATTGACACAAATTTGCCAATTTGATTGCGTTGATATCGTTCAACTGCATATAGATGAATATTTATGGTTTACAAACCAGTGTACATTTGTGAATTACTGAAAGAAGACAAACTTGAGGAGTACCTCATTAAAATAATAAAAACAAGTCGTGCTTTGAAGTGATGTGAAAAGAACCTAATTCCAGTGGCCTTTCATTTGGCCACAGTGATGACTAGAATTAGAATGACTGTGCACGTAGTACTCCTTGTTTTGGACAATGTTTTGCTGAACTAACAGAATTTGGAGAATGGAATTCTGGATGTGGGACTCTATACAAAGCTGACAACATGCTGACTGTTTGTGGGGGAGATGTCCTTTAGTTTGAGTGTTTAGATTTGAATTGGGTGCTATTTCCCGACTTTTCTATCATGTGTTTCATTGAAATATATCATACTGGTGGAAAAAGTTACTTTTTCTGGCTTTGGGTAAACAGATTGCAGAAAGTGCTATACCTACAGCTTATTAGCCACTTTTAAAGAGTGTCTTTGCAGAGTTTGAATGTTGAGATCAGCAGGAAATTACAGATACAGATATTGATGTTTATCAGCAAATACTGCCCATTTCAAAGGTAACTAACTATTCAGGTTAATCAACATACCTGTTCACAACTACATTTCTAAAAACGATATCCTTTCAATCACATGGCTTGTTTGATCAGAGTGTAAATAACTGGGATATATTAGGAAATAAATTAATAATACACAAAAATGTATCATCTTTTTTCTGAGTCGTTTAATCTGTTTTAACGTGGCATGCTTTGATATTTGGGTAATTTTATAGGTTGTCAAACATATTGCATTATGAATCTTGAGTTATTCAGCTTGAAGAAGGCTGCATGCCGGCACCAAACAGTGCGAGAGAAAGCAATGTTACCGCACCTAAAGTTATATAGAAATTAATCTATTATTGGGAAAGAGTAATATTCCTAACGAACCAGAATTCAGTCTACAGGAGAAGCGCCTCCGTGGAGCTTTCTGCGTCAGGCTGTTTGTACCAACTTTATTGAACAAACCGGAAGCTACACAGGTCGACGTGTCAGGAAAAAGCTGTCGGGAGAAGTGGCTTGCTAGGTGGATGGGCAAAGGGTTTTAATGCAAACCTGCCCCCCAAGAGATCATACTTTTAAACTTGTTTAGTTGCACAAATAGTATTGCGATACAGTGATAGAGTGGACATTACTTTATCAAGATGTTAACCAAATTTGAAACGAAGTCGGCCCGTGTTAAAGGTAAGATAACGCTTCTACCTTAGCTATACAGTACTGTCGTAGCTTGTTAGCTAGCTTTCTCTGACGTCCCGGCTAGCCAAAACAACGGATTTATTGATCAAGCGGTTAGCACACTACGTCTAAAATTCAAGGATGTTCTGTGGTTCTTTAATTTCTTCAAAGTCTGCGATCAGACTGCAATCAGTTTTACAATTCTGTCTTAACATGTAATGCACCAGTAGTAGCACTAGCTAAACTGGCTAGCTAATCTAGAGGTAGCTACATAACAGTACGTTAATAAAATGCCAGCAAAGTTAGCAGTCTTGGATTCAGCGCAAATCGAATTAGTATGATAGTAATTTATTTAAGCAGGATTGTCTTTACTGTGCCACATGTAAGATGAACTGTCTTCATCCGTAACATAGGACTGAGTTTCCACCCAAAGAGGCCCTGGATCCTCGCAAGTTTGCACAATGGAGTCATCCAGCTGTGGGACTATCGCATGTGCACACTTATTGACAAGTTTGATGAGCACGATGGTAAGTAACAGAAGTATTTAGTGAAACGAGTCTGCAACGGATGTTTGTATTCATTGGTAGTGTGTGTAACTGTCATCCTTGCATTATAAAGGCCCAGTCAGAGGAATTGACTTCCACAAGCAGCAGCCTCTGTTTGTGTCTGGAGGCGATGACTACAAAATCAAGGTGAGACGCACGCATCTCACGTTCATTGATAAACTCCACGAAACTAAAAGATAATGATGTTCAGGCGACAACTAGTTACATGCACACATTTACAAGACAATCCACACAAAATGACACACATATATCCGTGACATGTTTCTGGGTGTCTCTTGTGACAAGGTGTGGAACTACAAGCTTCGACGTTGCCTCTTCACTCTCCTTGGACACCTGGATTACATCCGGACCACTTTTTTCCACCACGTGAGTTCTTACCCTTTATAACATGAACACATCTGTGCCAGCATCTTTCCTCTCCTGGAGCTGAAGTGTCGTACACAAGTTGATCCTCCCTGTCCTTTGTAGAGAATGTGGATGTTACCTCTAACAGTTCTCTCTCTTCAGGAGTATCCCTGGATTCTGAGTGCATCTGATGACCAGACCATCCGCATCTGGAACTGGCAGTCTAGGACCTGCGTCTGGTAGGACCACTTGGCTGTCTTAGAAAGCCTTACAAAGTCTTACAAAGCTCCCCCCCGGAAACACTTTTGTATTTGGCTGTTTGTATATAAGGCAGAATTAATTTCTCACTCAGTTGGTTTCTCTTCCTCCCCTGTCCAGCGTCCTGACTGGCCACAACCACTACGTGATGTGTGCCCAGTTCCACCCCTCCGAGGACCTGGTGGTGTCTGCCAGCCTGGACCAGACAGTGCGCGTGTGGGATATCTCCGGTGAGGGATATGAGGGGATAGGCGGGGAGGGGAAGGGAAGGGAGGTTTGGTGTGTGTATTTTGGGGTGGGGAGGGAGGGGGTAAGGTGGTATGGCGAGGGAGGGGCAGGAACCGGACCGACGGCCGAGGGCTCTGGACCTGAAGCCCCTCCCCTCCGCCATGTAGAGGATGACTCTGTGGGCCTTTTTGCAAAAATGCCTCTCCTGCTCAGGTCAGATATACAGGTGAACCGAGAGATGATTGGATGAGATCACCAAGGCACATAGCCATGCTAGCATGGCTCAGCTGTAGTGGTATTAGGTTCAATAAATAATAGGTTCAAAAGAAGACCTTATCAGGAGAGGCATTCTTGTGCTTTTGCATGTTAACATCAACTATCTGTCTTATCAACTTACGGTGTTACTTTCAGTTTTCTTCGTTAACCAATTAACAGACTTCCACATCCTGTCTCCACACACTCTGTCACCCACTCTGATGGGCTGTCTTCTCCACAAAACTGTCATCATTTGCATGTATGGGTCAAAAGACCATCATGTTGCGTTTTTATGTGCATGGCTCAGAGCTTGGGAGGTGTTAAATCCTTCTCATAGTTTGCACCTTTGGTGTGCATGAGGAATGTACTGCCATAAGACCACAGACTATGCATGAAGGCTACAGACAGCACAGGAGACTATTACCCTGACCTATCAGTTGTCAACCGACTCCCAACTGACCAATACTAACTCAACATTGAACAATGTGCTCATCACAAACTCACCCATCGCCAAGCCTTCTTACTCATTGCTGTCCCTCAACATTGCCCCCATGACCAGCATGTTAATAGTTGCTAATGCCGAAGATAAAATGGACAGTTCTATCTATTATTCTCTTGTTATTGGAATTTTGCTGTCAGACCCCTAAGTGGTTCCTCTCTAATGAAAGCTTTCACGCCAGTCTAACTCGTTGGCATGGCTCGGCTATGAAAACATAGGTGCCGCAGTGTCTCTAACCCAAGCATGGGCTGACTCTCCAACAACCTACTCACCCTCCAGACCATCCAACTTCCCCCATCAGAGCACATCTTTACAACCCCTGCCACCACCCCTACCCCCACCTCGCCAAGCAGTGCACCTCCCAAATCCTCCACCCCACCCATATCCGTCTGTCCACCCCATGCTTCCCCCCTGGAAACATCCACACCTGCACACGGGTTCCTAGTAGCATTCTGCCTCATCCTCATTCCGTTGAACTGTCTGTCCACCGCCTGTCTTGCGAGGGCAGGGGGCTCTGACGCTGCCTGTGTTGTCCTGTTCTTGTGCGTGTGTGCTGACTCGCGTCTTAGTCTCGGGCTACGTGATTCATGACTGTAATCCACTTCTAAGGTGTTGTAAGAGTCTCTGGTACACGTGTTGGTGATTTTCCTGACCTAATCAACGACGCAGGGTGTCGATACGATGACCGAGTCTAGCATCAAGTTTGACCCGCACGATAGAGAACACAGGTTACGTTGGAGTGTCTCTCTCTGGCGTGTGTTCAGCAGACCAACGGATACTGGTTCTTTGTAGTTTCAATGAAGAAAGACCCCATTTTTCTGATATCCTTTCCTCCTCCATCTATTGCAAGTGACACATGTTAACGTATCTTGTTTTGTCCTCTCTCCTCCCTCTCTGCGCATGGTCATGTCCCCGTGTAACATGTATATGGATACCCCCTCCCCTTGTGCGCGGTGCTATGAATGTTGGTTCCAGGTCTGAGGAAGAAGAACTTGTCCCCCGGTGCCGTGGAGACGGAGGTGCGCGGCATCTCCGGCGTGGACCTGTTTGGGGCGTCCGACGCCGTCGTTAAGCACGTCCTCGAGGTGAGACGCAGTTCTGCCTCCAGACAACCGACGTGCGCGTGAAGACGTGGACACTGAGACATGTTCACTTTCGCTCACTTTCACTGTCCCTCCCCAGGGTCATGACCGCGGGGTCAACTGGGCAGCCTTCCATCCCAGCATGCCTCTCATCGTCTCCGGCGCCGACGACCGACAGGTCAAAATCTGGAGGATGAATGGTCAGTGACACTCTGAAATGGACTAGCGCGCTACTGTTAAGGGACTTCGTTTAGGTTTTTTTTGTGTGTTTTTTTTGGAAAC
Source organism: Plecoglossus altivelis (assembly GCA_036571765.1). NCBI lineage: Eukaryota > Metazoa > Chordata > Actinopteri > Osmeriformes > Plecoglossidae > Plecoglossus > Plecoglossus altivelis. Next base: position 5,539,246 of record BROE01000001.1, read on the forward strand.
AATGTATTAACAGGCCAAGTGGTTTTCTGAATAACCACTGCTGCCTCATCTCCACCCTCTTCTCCCCTGGCCACAGAGTCGAAGGCCTGGGAGCTGGACACCTGCCGCGGCCACTACAACAACGTGTCGTGTGCCGTCTTCCACCCGCGTCAGGAGCTCATCCTGTCTAACTCGGAGGACAAGAGCATCCGTGTGTGGGACATGTCCAAGAGGACCGGCGTGCAGACCTTCCGCAGGGACCACGACCGCTTCTGGGTTCTGGGGGCTCACCCCAACCTCAACCTGTTTGCTGCCGGTAACCGACACACTCGAGCACACGTTCACACACAGATGGTATGGAAATGCACGCACTGAGGAGAGCACCGTCCATGCAGTCGGTCAAACACACGGACCAAGTCTGTTGTTACTGTGTGCGATTATTTACATGATAATCTTGTGGCTTATCGTACAAATTTACATCAATCGTTCCTTAGCAGCAGTTAGCCGTCAGTAGCAGTTAGCTGCTAACAGCAGTAAGACATTAGCAGCAATTAGCTGTTAGCAGTAGTTAGCCGTTAGCTTCAGTAGCAGATGAGTTAGTTGTGAGCTTCTCGTCCTCCTCAGGTCACGACAGTGGCATGCTGGTGTTCAAGCTGGAGCGCGAGCGCCCGGCCTACGCCGTCTACGGCAACATGCTCTACTACGTCAAGGACCGCTTCCTGCGCCAGCTGGACTTCAACAGCAGCAAGGATACGGCCGTCATGCAACTGCGCAGGTGAGTGTGTGTGTCCGTCCCGTCCATACCCATAAGTACCTTTTGTTAGTTAAGTGAGTTTGTTCCACATTACATAGTAACTTACTGTGTCATGATGTCATGTCTCCCAGTGGGTCAAAGTTCCCAGTGTTCAGCATGTCTTACAACCCTGCTGAGAACGCTGTGCTGCTCTGTACGGTGAGTAGCACTCCCACTATGAAACACACATACACCTGCACACAGAGACACTCTGTCTCATGGCTAACATGGACTCTGCTGTTTCCCAGAGAGCCACCAACCTAGAGAACAGCACCTACGACCTGTACTCCATCCCCAAGGAGAGCGACTCCCAAAACCCGGACGGTAACAGTCCTCCCACCTCCATCACTGCCTGACTAAGCCTGATGAGGTGCTTATGCTAAGCTATCTGGCTCTCCTACCATGCTGAACTCTGTATCTCCCCATAGCTCCGGAGGGGAAGAGGTCATCTGGTCTGACCGCGGTCTGGGTGGCCAGGAACCGCTTCGCTGTCCTGGACCGCATGCACTCGGTGAGGGCTCCTGGTCTGTGAAGATCCGCAGCGCTAGGCTGCCAAACCCTGCTGACACAAGAAAAATATGACCAAGGTTTAAACTAAACCGATGCAAGTATGTCATCTGTTCTGCGTCTCCCTGTCTCCCTCCCTGTTCAGCTGCTCATCAAGAACCTGAAGAACGAGATCGTGAAGAAGGTGCAGGTACCCAGCTGTGAGGAGATCTTCTACGCTGGCACGGGCTCGCTGTTGCTGAGGGACGCCGATGGCGTCACGCTCTTCGACGTGCAGCAGAAGCGCTCGCTCGCCACCGTCAAGATCGCCAAGGTCAAGTACGTGGTGTGGAGCGCCGACACCAGCCACGTGGCCCTGCTGGCCAAACACGGTACGCACAAGCACACAAGAAACACGCTGATTTATATCAGAGTATTATCCTTATACCATCTGTGCTTACTTTCTCTCCCCATAGTATGCTTTCGAAGACTGGGCTTCTCTAAAGCTCTGTGGCTTATAAGATTCGTACCCATGTAAGGCTTGGGCCACAACATGACCTTGCTCTGCAGCTTGCCCTGATTGGTTCGCACACTCGCAGTGCATCTTCTCCTAATCATTGAGTAGACAGTGTGTCTGCAGTTTCTAAAAATAGTCTGTCTTAAATTCAAGGCGTATTGGGTTTCGTATCCCCTCATTTGAATTCCACTCGGCGTCTGAAAGGCCCGCCAACACAAGGGGAGTGCTCTGCCTGGGTTGAGTGTGTTTCCTCCTCTGTCCCCACGCAGCCATCATGATCTGCAACCGCAAGCTGGAGAGCCTGTGCAACATCCACGAGAACATCCGCGTGAAGAGCGGGGCCTGGGATGAGAGCGGCGTGTTCATCTACACCACCTCCAACCACATCAAATACGCCCTCACCTCCGGGTACACCGCTGCCTTGCTCCTCCCACATCCTGACTGGCCTTTACACTCGATGCAAAAACCAATGAATCTTCCTGTCGGTTTTTATACGCTCTCAAAAAACTCGTGGATCAAATTCACTGGTTGGAAGAATAGGGTCTTGTTCGCAGTAACAACCAGTCAACATTTACACCAGAACCCCTCTCTCACTCGCTCTTGGTGTCTCACTCACTCACTCCCCTCCTCCCCCTCTCCCCCCATAGTGACCATGGCATCATCAGAACACTAGACCTGCCCATCTACGTGACCAGGGTGCGGGGAAACAGCGTGTACTGTCTGGACCGGGAGTGCCGGCCGCGCGTCCTCACCATCGACCCCACGGAGTACCGCTTCAAGCTGGCCCTGGTCAACCGCAAATACGAGGAGGTGTGTGTGTGTGTTGGTGTGAGTCAGAGAGAGAGAGAGATAGAGAAAGAGGGAGGGAGCTAGAGGGAGAGAGGGAAGGATAGAGAGAGAGAGGGCGCTTCGTGGATGTTTGCTGTGTGGCCGAGTGCCTCTTGACCTAAGAGCTGTTCCTTTCCTCCCTCAGGTGCTCCACATGGTGCGGAACGCCAAGCTGGTGGGCCAGTCCATCATCGCCTACCTGCAGAAGAAGGGCTACCCTGAAGTGGCGCTGCACTTTGTCAAGGACGAGAAGACCCGCTTCAGCCTGGCTCTGGAGTGCGGCAACATCGAGGTGAGCAGCACCTTCCAGAACTGTTATTGAAGTTTATTCCTACTAATAGGACTGTAAGGACAGCAGGCCTATTAACAACAATTGTTTGATTAAAGGCCTATTATTGAATATATTGTGTATATCTGCTATATATGTTCTAAGTTTATCCTACTCAGTCTAATTAAAATCTGAAGTATCCCAAATGTAATATGTATCAAATACCCAGTGAACGCAAATGAACGAGTCATCCTCCGTGTCTGCAGGTGGCGCTGGAGGCGGCGAAGGCCCTGGACGAGCGCGGCTGCTGGGAGCGGCTGGGCGAGGCGGCCCTCTTGCAGGGGCACCACCAGGTGGTGGAGATGTGCTACCAGAGGACCAAGAACTTCGACAAGCTCACCTTCCTCTACCTCATAACCGGCAACCTGGCCAAGCTGCGCAAGATGATGAAGATCGGTGAGACTTGTGTGTGTGTGTGTGTGTGTGTGTGTACGTGAGCGTATCAGTGTGCTTAACCTCCTCTCGTGTTTCTCTACGGCGTAGCGGAGATCAGGAAGGACATGAGCGGTCACTACCAGGGGGCCCTCTACCTCGGAGACGTCAGCGAGAGGGTCCGCATCCTCAAGAACTGTGGACAGAGTGAGTCCCTCCTTCCCCCGGTCTCCCTCTACCTTTTGTAACTTCCTCTCTCTCTCTCCTCCATCCCTACGTCCCCTTTGACACCCTCCATATACGAGTCACACTCAGCCTAGCTCTCCCTCTCAACTTTAACGTGGAACGATCGTTTCCCACCGACGCCTGTAACTGTGTGTGTGCATGTAGAATCCCTGGCCTACCTGACGGCTGCCACTCACGGCATGGACGAGGAGGCTGAGGCCCTGAAGGAGACCTTTGACCCTGAGAAGGAGACTGTGAGTCATGATCTAGGCGCACACACACACACTCATCTGACAAATATGCTGATTATCATATGTGGACACCTGAGAATTGCAGTAGGGGTTATTGGGTTGGTAAAAACTGTCACACACACACTAACGCAACTGGAAAATGTACATAGAGTATAGGAATCGAGCCCCTCCAATTTAAGTCAAGCCCCTCCCAATTTAACCCCCAGGTTCCAGAGGTGGACGCCAAGGCCCAGCTGCTGCAGCCCCCTCCTCCCATCAACCCTCTGGACACCAACTGGCCTCTGCTCACCGTGTCCAAGGGCTTCTTCGAGGGGGCCATCGCAGCCAAGGGTGAGTCCTTCTACAGTCTGCCCCCAGTCTACTCCCCTCTCTGCCCCCTCTTTGCCCCCTCTCTGCCCCACACCACAGAGACTGGCTTTGGCAAACAGGTTGTTGTTTCTTGCAAAGGTGTCACGTTCACATTGATAACTGTCCTTGCAGTGCATACACTGCATTAGAAAGGCTGGATTAGTTATTTCCAGGACCATGTAGCCTTCTGTGAGTGTATCTTAGAGGGATGATGCATCATGTGTGTGTGGTGTCTAGGCAAGGCAGGTCAGATGGCTGCAGACATGGACATGGAGGCCCCTGGAGAGGAGGGCTGGGGGGAGGATGCAGAGCTGCAGCTGGATGAAGGTGAGTCTTCCCTTCAACATCCAAAATCACTGACAGAACATGTTTTTTAACCACATGTTACTTAGGATGTGTCTTCCTAACATTTCTCAAGTCCCTCTCTCCTTTTTATGTGCTATGTCTCTATCTCTCCATTCTGCACCTCAGATGGCTTCATGGATGCCCCAGAGGGTCTAGGTGATGAGGGTGTGGCTAAGGATGAGGGAGGTGGCTGGGAGGTGGAGGAGGACCTGGACCTGCCACCAGAGCTGGTAAGCCTCTTCACATCAGCTGCTCCCTGGGCTGGTCAGCGGTCAATAACCCCGTTTCCTTGACCGAATCATCTCTTCAAATTCATGATTAGAATCCAGTCTGCTGGGTAAAGGTTTGGATTGAGAATCTACAGGAACTGTGTGGGACAGGTTGCGTTTATGTATGGGATGTCTGTCTTTCTGTTTATTGATTAACACGTCGGTTGTCAGTCAGTCACGTGACCTCGCCTCTCCACCACTAGGAGTTGGCGGCCGGAGCAGGAGGCGGGGCTGAGGATGGCTTCTTTGTCCCGCCCACTAAGGGGATGAGCCCCACTCAGATGTGGTGCAACAACTCCCAGCTGCCTGTAGACCATGTACTAGCAGGCTCCTTCGAGACCGCAATGAGGGTGAGGATTAACACACAAACATACACAAAGATATTGCAAGTCAGTTTGTCAAAACAGAACAATGAAATTCTTAATATGCTTTCACATGGAGAAATACACTCAGTGTCCTAAACACTATGTGTTTAGGGTAGGGTTAGGGTCACTGAGTACACACAAACTAACCCCCCCTCCCCTTATACCTCCTTCCACAGCTGTTGCACGATCAGGTGGGTGTGGTCCAGTTCGCGCCCTACAAGTCTCTATTCATGCAGACCCTGTCCCGCGGGCGCACTTGCTACCTGGGCTTGCCCTCGCTGCCCTGCCTCCGTGGCAACCCCCAGAGGAACTGGAAGGACTGCGGTGCCAAGCAGGGCCTGCCCGCCGTGGGCCTGCGCCTGGCTGACCTCATCGCCCGTCTGCAGCAGTGCTACCAGCTCACCACCGCCGGGCGCTTTGAGGAGGCCGTGGAGCGCTTCCGCTCCATCCTGCTCTCCGTGCCCCTGCTGGTGGTGGACAACAAGCAGGAGATCGCCGAGGTGAGCTGCCTTGTTATGGTCGTTAGCTGATGAGATGACTTGACTGAAGGGTTCTCCGAGTGTGTTCACACTGGAAGAGGGGAAGTGAATGACTGACGGTTGGACTAAGCTCGCTGTCTCTTCTAGGCTCAGCAGCTGATCACCATCTGCAGAGAGTACATCGTCGGCCTCACCATGGAAACGGAGAGGAAGAAGTTGCCCAAAGACACATTGGACCAGCAGAAGAGGCTTTGTGAGGTCAGTCGATTCCTTCCCTGTGCCTTCACCCCTCTCTCCCTCCCTATGGCCTTTCTTTTACCACCATACTCCTCACATTGCATTATCCTCTCCTTGGTTCATTTAAAATGTTCCTAAGTTTAGTTTCCCCCTCCCCCCCCTACAGATGGCAGCTTACTTTACCCACTGCAGTCTCCAGCCAGTCCACATGGTCCTCGTCCTTCGTACGGCCCTCAACCTGTTCTTCAAACTGCGGAACTTTAAGACGGCAGCCGGCTTCGCCCGCCGCTTGCTGGAGCTTGGGCCCAAACCGGAAGTGGCGCAACAGGTGCGTGTGCTGGCGCGCCACCGTTTTTAAAGGTATCTTCAAATCTCGTCTGTCTTAACTTCACACTTCTTCTCCCCTCTTCTTTAGACTCGCAAGATTTTGTCCGCCTGCGAGAAGACCCTGACAGATGCCCATCAGCTGAACTACGACCCCCACAATCCCTTTGACTTGTGCGCCGCCTCTTACACACCCCTGTACCGCGGGCGACCAGTGGAGAAGTGTCCCCTGTCCGGAGCCTGCTACTGCCCCACCTACAAGGGACAGGTCTGCAGGGTCACACAGGTCGGTGGACACGCATGAGCTGCACTGTGATCAGCATTATCATTGATGGGACTACAAGAGTACTGTAATAACAGGCTCGACTGTCTTCACGCTGAGCTTAAGCTCTGTCTCATGGCTTCTTACTTCCAAACGATTAATAGCGTCATGCATTGCTATCATTGTGACTTTTTGCAAATGGCATTTGTTTTATGTTTCTAGGTGACAGAGATTGGCAAAGATGTGATTGGTCTGCGTGTCAGCCCCTTGCAGTTTCGTTAGGGAAGAAGAAGGAGGAAGAACACGGAATCCATTTAGCCAAACACACTCACGCCCTATTCCATGACTATAGATACTATATGATTCATTTTTATTTCTTGATGTTTCAGTTTTTTTGTTCTGACAACTGTTTGGCCTTCTGCTTATTTTTGCTCTCTTTCAGAAATGTTTCCTTGTTAAGTGACTCGATACTGTGCTTATGAAAGTTGCAGTTGCGGTGTTAGTAGAACCCTAGACCTATGTTTCTGTCCTGTATACTGAATAATGTTAAATGAGCAGGGCTGCTCTGTAACCTGTCAAAGATTCAAATAAATACAAATTAATCGTCTTTATTTCATATCAAGAGTATTATTGGTGTTGTAATGTAAGTTAGTATAGGCTACTTTAACTTGACTCCTGTGTTCTTTGATTAGTTATTTGGTTATTGTCTGGCTCATAATAATCTCCACGTTAAATCTTCATACTATGACTTGGGTTAGGGTTTATGGGGTTGAGAAATTCTGTCATACACAAACACTTGCAAAAGGGAAATGCACATTAAATATTGAGTCATGCCCCTCATATTTAGCTCTAGCGGTGGACAGTAACGCCTAGCTTCTCCCAACAGCTTTCTAGATACCAACCGACAGCTGCAACATATTACGCCTACGTGATATGGCGAAGTTCTTTTGGAGTACAAAATAAATTGTGTCATCACCCCAAGCCATTTTGAAACGCCCAACGAAATATGCTGTAGCGGAACCTTTAGTTGAACTAGGCTAAAAGCGGAACACGGAACTATTTTCCCGTAAACACTTCCTGTGTATTTCCCGTTTCTCAAACCAGGAAGATGGATTTGGGATCGCCGAAATGGGTTACAATGTTAATAGTTTGTTGGCTTTACAAAAGTAAGTTAGGATTTTTTTCTATTATTACATTGGTAGACCTTGCTGTAGGCAAACACAATTGAGTATTTCTTTCAATATGTTTGTGTCCCGCACAATCCATTGTTCCATTGCAGCTAAGCTAACGCAGCTAGCTGTCTTATAGCTGTAGGCGTTCTGTTGCCTTTAGTTTAAGAAATGTCATTTACATGGCCAGTCAATAACGATAGTCAATATTTTGTCATGTTGGCAATGTCAGCATAGAGACTGACCGTTGTACAAAGAAAGACCTTACAGTTGCCGTTAGACTGCAATCTTGCTGAACTAGTTTTCCTGTCTGCACTATTGATATCAACCTTCTCAAGTCAAGCGCAAGATAGTCAAGTTCAGCGTGACCGCGCGTGATATCCCGACGCCTGGGGGACTGTTTTGGGGGATTACCAGGTTTTTAGTCCTCTGACCAGTACAGGCTGCCTCCGTTTGTTAGACGAATGCGCATGTCAAATTACACATGCGACAAAAAAATAATAAAATCAAGAGTTCTTACGCTTTTTGGGTCAGCCTGAAAATGAAAAATAAAGCGTCCGACCCGAGGAAATGGCACAGGATGCATCGGCATCAATGTTAGTTTTATTTATACGACATTTAACCGTTATCTCGCTGTTATGTTTCAGGTGTAAACTGTAATTCAGTTAAGCAGAAGATCTATGTAGAGCTGAACAACACTGTCCCATGCGTCCGACTGCTCAATGCAACACATCAGATAGGCTGCCAGTGTAAGTGACACACACGCACACACACACACACACTGTACTTTTCGGGCCTATACTAGGATTAATACAAGAGGTAAACTAACAAACGTTCTGCGTTTGTACCTCAGCATCTTTATCAGGTGATGTCGGTGTGCTTCATGTATTGGAATCTGAGGCAGACCTGGACTGGCCCTTGAGCTCAGGACCGAATCCACCCTACGTGGTAATATTGGAGTCACCATTCTTCACCAGGTAAACGCACGCAAGATTGTGGCCCCAAAACAGGAAAAAATGACCACTTGCTCATCTTGATGATTGACATATCTGTTCAGGTGGACTGCGTTCCCTCACAAACAGAAGAATGACCTTTCTCTTCCCTCACTGCAGGCCTATCATGATGAAGATGAAGAACTCAACAGGCAGGATTGCAGGCGTTGCCGTGGTGATGCCTAACGCCAGCCCACCCGGGGGCTTCTCACCACACACTACCTGCCCCAATGAGAACACAGGTGTGTGAAGCTCTCAGTTCCACACAGCCACGCACCATCTAACACTACATCTCGCCACTACGTCACATGGCTTCTGTGACCTTCAGTTCCTCATGGCCGTGCATTTCTCTCAACACAGGTGTTTACTCCGAGAGTTACGGTTCCGAACTGGCGAACTGTAGCACGATGGTGTGGAACCCGTTGGGGAATGGTCTCTCCTACGAGGACTTTGACTTCCCTATCTTCTCCCTGACCGAAGACAACCAGACAGACATCATAAAGCAGGTAAGACATGAGGTCACAGCGTCTTGTCACACAGCTTTCCGGTAGAGGAGCTTACAGCAGATGGTGCAAGCGTAAGCAGACACCCTGTCGCCATGGTAGCTATCACACTACAAAGTTTTGATTGTGTTTGAATGGGTGTTTTTGAAAATTCAAAATTCCTCATGTCTTCTCTCTGTCTCTCTGCAGTGCTACTTCCAGCACAACACGCGGGGGAACAACAGCACTCCTGTTTACCCGCTGTGCGCTATGCAGCTGTTCTCCCACATGCACGCTGTCACCGACACAGCGACGTGCATGAGGCGGAACGACATCTTCAGCATCAACCCAGGTACAGCTGTCAACGCACGCCTGCCAAGAGATCCACCTCAGGGATTCACATGCAGACCTCTTCTTCTGCGCGTTTCCTAGCTCTCTAATTCTGTCTTCCACTTTTATTTACCCTCTGTCTCTGTGTGTGTCTCTCTCTCTGTTCATCTCAATCAGTGACAATGTGTGACCCCCTGAGTGACTACAATGTGTGGAGCACCATCCGGCCCTACAACGACTCCATCAAGGGCCACAGGGAGAACGAGTCTGTGGTTGTGGCAGCGGCCAGGGTACCTGACCCTCCTGTCTTCTGTCCCGCTTCCCTCTGTGATGTAGAAACGCTCTGTGATTCTCTTGCCCTGGCATGTTGGTCTCCCCAGTCCAATATGTTCACTGTGCTGCATGTCCATCGCAAAGTCGAGTTCATGAGCTCGCAGTCAAGACAAGCTACATTGTTGTGTTTTCTGACAAAGAATCTTTGCATTGAGTCCAGTGTTGATGTTTTACTGGTAGTTACTCTCAGCTAACAATGGTGCCATTCAACTCAGCCACACTCTCCTCCTACCTGTCCCTGTGCTAGCTGGACAGCAGGTCGTTCTTTTGGGACGTTGCCACGGGAGCCGAGGGCAGCATCTCTGGGTTTGTCACTCTGCTGGCAGCTGCCCAAGCCCTGAAGGAGGTCACTCTAGTGGCCCCTCCCACGCGGAACATTCTTTTTGCCTTCTTCCAAGGGGTTAGTCCTGTTGGCTTTGTGCGTGTGTTTGTATGACAGTGTACGTAGGTTGCGTGTGGGTGCGAACGGCATATGAATGTACATGTTGTGCCTGTTCGTTTCTGACCTATTTCCAGTGTTATGATAATTGAGGATGTTAAGTGACTTTGAGTATTCAGTGCGTTCATAGGAGCCATGTTGGTAAACTAGCGTTCTCTCTCAGGAAGCATTCGACTACATCGGCAGCTCTCGAATGGTGTTCGACATGGAGAACAACAAGTTTGTCATTGACCTGGACAACATTCACTCCATGCTGGAAATCGGACAGGTAAACCAGTAGCCACAAGCAAGCTTTCTGTTGCCTGGCAAACAGACACACCGTGTGCAAGTCTTTCCTTTGTGATGATGAGTTGCTCTAGTGCTCGATATCCTTAGTACTTTCTCCTTTTGTGAGAGAACCTCCAGTATAGCATACCATGCTAGACTAATACTCTGGAAACTAGATCAGTACTATTGGAGTTCAGGTAAACAAGGAAAGGGTTTAATCGTGAAATAACTTACTAAATTGCTTATATGCTTTGTGTGTGTGCGTGCGCGTGTGCGTGTAGGTAGGGGTTCGTAATGGCTCCAGGCTTTTCCTCCACTCTGACCCAGTGTCCAGGAGGAACAGCAGCGTCAACACAGAGGCCAGTCCACCACCACAATATATCTCCCTCTTACCACAAAACCCCTTCATCCCCTCCATCTCCGCTCTCCGAGTTTCTGATCCATAACCATGTCTTGTCCTCCTCCTCCACTCAGGTGGGGGACATGTTGGCCAACCTGCACGCAGCCGCCACCGGCCTCAGCTTTTCGCTGGCAGAGCCCGCTGTCTCTCAGCCTCTTCCTCCCTCCTCCTTTCAGCGCTTCCTGCGAGCTCGGCCTATCCCGGGCGTGGTGCTGGCAGACCACGAGTCGGCCTACAACAACAAGTGAGGAATCCGTCTTGTCCACAGTCGTGGTAGCTGCCCGTTTAATGTTCATTACGTTTGTTGGTAGGCGCTTCTCAACAATCGAATGCTCCATTTGGCTTTGATACAGATATTATGAGAGTGTCTACGACAATAGTGCCTACCTCAACCTGACCTACCCTGCTGACCTGACCCCAGAGGAGAGGCTAGAGTATGTGACAGACACTGCAAAGGTACGTGTTTAGAAACCCCCCTCCTGCTAACGTCATACTGCACCCCAAAGTGAAGTATAGGGTACTTGTTCGTGGACCTACATTAGTCACTGTTTCCTGTGTAACACTTAAAGCGAAAATACCTACCCACAATGAGAATTGGTGTTGCATGCCCTAACTGGCTGTCCCCCTGGCTGTCTGCTGTGTTCCAGGCTGTAGCTGAGGTGGCCACCATGGTGGCCCGGGCTCTCTACAAGCAGGCCAACGGAGACGAAGGGCAGCTCCCCAGCATCACCGCCGACCCCAAGCTGGTGAGACCCGGTCCTCATGCTCATGTGGCGCTGCACTCAGGGCACTGCAGGCTTCAGTGACGGCTTGCCAAGCAGAGACGTCTCACATTCTTATCAGAGTCACTCAGCACAGGACTTAGCGTAATGATTGACAGCTGGAGGGGTGTGGTCAGATTGCTGTTTACCCTTGGAAGAGATTTGGACCTGTTAATCTATGCCTCTCTTCTACACCGTCGCACACGCTCATTTCTCTCGCTCGCTTTCTCTCTCTCGCCCTCTCTCTTTCTGGTTTACTGTCTCTCTGGCTGTCTGTCTGGCTAAATCTCTTTTTCGTCTCAGGTCACCCAGATGCTGTACGGGTTCCTTGTCGAATCTAACAACAGCTGGTTCCAGGCTCTGTTGGCTCCTGAGATGAAATCTCTTCTGAGTGAGTGCTTCTGTCCTCCCCTCTCTGTCTCCACCCGAGACCCCACCCCACAGCCCCACATCCCAACAGCCCCACATCCCAACAGCCCCACATCCCAACAGCCCCACATCCCAACAGCCCCACATCCCAACAGCCCCACATCCCAACAGCATCCCCACATCCCCTGGTTTTAGATTTTAGGACCTAAAATACATTTTATAACTAGAAAAATGCCCGGTAGCACATTAAATCACAGCCCACTTGTTTCCGACTAATCTACAAGCAGTGTGTCGTCAATAAGGAAGTATCTCTGATGTGTCTACTGCCATCTGTCCCTCAGAATCCAGCCCCCCAGAGTACTATGTCGGAGTCACCATGTCGATGAACTCCCCAGCCAACACCCCCACCCATCTGGTCCAGTACATCCTGGCTAACCTGACAGGAAACGCCACCAGCCTGAACCAGACGTCCTGCCAGAAGCCAGACGATCTGGAGAACGAGAGCAAACAGGTAAGGACCTGAAACCTGATCGAGACCCCGACACCACTTTGACTGCCAGCTCCTGTTTGACTGTTGGTGTAGATGCAGGGAGGGAGGTATAACGTCACAAAGAGACTGATCATCCCTTTTTTCCCTCCTTTCTTGCCCCCCCGACCCCTCCCTCAGCTCTACTCCTACCTCTGGGTGCAGGGCACAGTTACCCCCAACCACACGGAGGGGGAGGGCTTGTGTGTGCGCTCCTCAGTGCGCCTGAGCAAGGCCCTGTCCCCGGCCTTTGACCTGAAGGAGTACTCCTCCACAGCGTACTCTACGTGGACCGAGTCCCGCTGGAGCACAATCAAAGCACGCATATTCCTGGTGGCAAGCCACGATCTGGAGGTGAGGACGAACCAACGGTTTTCTACCTCAGTTAGATGTTGAAAATGACATTGTTGTTATTTCACCCAAAGACTAGGGTGGCAGAAAAAGGCCAAATGACAAGAGATTGTAAAATATACCGATTCTCCTGTCTCTGCCTTCCTCCTTCCTTCTCTCTTCTCTTCCCCTCGCTCTGCCAATCCTCCCAGATGCTGACGTTGGGCGTGGGAGTGGCGGTGTTGCTTGGCTCTCTCCTGGTGACGTATTTCGTCAGCTCCAAGGCAGACGTGCTGTTCAGTTCTGCGCGGGAGCCCGGCAACGCAACCTACTGATGCACATCCCTCGCTCCTCCCAACCCCTCCAGGCATCCGCAAACCCGTGGCCAGCAACCTACTCTCTCTATTGCTACCTAACAACTGAAGAAAACGGATTTTTAAACACACGATTGGGTACACAAGTGCAAAACAAGATTATTTTGAAACTCTGGCTAAGGGACTTGCACAGTTGAGGTTTCATATGGGGACTAGACTTGGCCTGAAACAGATGTGGACTCATCAGGGTCAGGTAGCACTGGTCTCAGCCTGCCGGCCACCAGTGGAAAGTTGTTCATATTCCTTTTTGTTTGTCAAAGAATGTTTTATTTACTGTACAATGGGAGTAGGCACGAAGTTCTGCGTGTGTGTGTGTGTGTGTGTGTGTGTTTGAAGCTATGTGTGTCTTGATAGGTGAGCAAAGGAGTGTGTGTGAGTTTGAGTGTATGTGAGATTGCAGTATGATGTGCAATAGCCCTTCAGTCTGTAGCATAATGATCAGTCATTTGTTATGAGTGACACATTTTCTTTGGATTTGGGGTTGAGCCAAATGACCACTACACATTAAAAATTGCTTCTGGATATACAGATCCACTGTATTGTCCCATGTTGATCCTTAAAATAGTTTCTTTTTATAATTGTTATTACCTACAGGAATTGGAGTACATCATGGCAGAAGTTTTTATGTGTTGATGACAGTCTGTTTTATGATCATTTCTGACCAACTGGGAAATATGTGTGATTATTGCCTTGATAACAAAATAAACATGGCTTCTTTTCCAAACTTTCTTTTAATACATTTAATAGTACTTTTTTTGGATCCATTCCCAATTTGAGGAAGGAAAAACGTCAATTCAACTTTTTAAGGGCGTACATGGAAACCTCCGTAAGCATCTATAAAAACTCTGTAATATTTGGTTTGTGCAAAACATCTATTTACCGAATTAAATGCAAACGGATCGGCAGTTTTAATTTTTATGTTAGGGTAAAGGCATTGAAGCAGGCTGCTCTTGCAGCATAATCATCGAGTTTCTCCCAAGGGGTGGAGGAGGGGCGTACAATCGGGGGCGGGGCTCACCGCGTTACGGTTGAGGGAAAGAAGTGGAAAGTGAGAAAATACCTGAATGGATATCCTGAACTAAGTGAGTAGTATTTGGGGATTGGAACAGGGTAACAAAATACGATAGGCACATCTAAATATGCGTTTAACATATATTTTTTTTAAAGAAAAACCAGAAACGGCTAATTGAGCACGAGGGTCATGTGTTTCCCGAAACAATAAGTCGGGAAGACGACGATATGGTCGCACTCGGTTTTCACCCGGCCGCAGTTACAGGGGAAGTTGTGCTAGGACCCCTGGTAGGGCCCATTGTTATTTTCACCGAGGCCACGTAGCTATCTTGCAAGATTGCGAACTTGGTTTAAGGTTATGATTTGCAGCGCTATGGAATATATAAACTGACTCGACATTGGAATTCGACTCAGAATTGTAGTTTGGGCATCAGTCCATTTAGAAAATTAAGGGTATGTATTAATTCACAGCGCATCCGCACTCCCTTTTTTCGAAAAGGAAAGCGAGATAGCTTCACAAAGGGTAAACGTAATGGTCACTCTTTAATTGAGCTGTGGGGTCGTGGCTCTGCGCTGTTTCATTGTTATACAAGCCTATCCCGATACAGTATTGCTCGCATTTTAATGTTAACCTGTTCTCCTGGTCTAGGCTATGCATGTTTTGTGGTTGCTCACTGGTACATGAACTAATTCCCTTGTTTTCATTCAGGCATGTGATGTTTGGGCAGTTCAATTATTGATGGATCTTCGTGTAGGTTCACATCCCAACTGGACTATGTATGCCATGAGGGATAGAAGATTGACTGTTTGAAGTAGCGAGTACAAGTAGCTACTACTACTATCCAGTTAAGCTGCAAAAATTGCAACAGGCAACGGGTTTCTTCCATATTAACTTGTTTCAGATGAAAGGTAATCGGTTACAAATGTTTCAAACAACGTAAGTCATTGACTTCTGTTATGCAGTTAGTTTGATCGGAGTGTAAACCATTCAAGAAACTCAAAATGCTATCAAAAAGGCTTTACCCTCAGAAGTCTGCAAGACTAGTTGGAGTATCATTTCGTATCAGAAACTCTCGTTTCGTATAAAATAACCATATGTCACCCCATGTTTAACTCGGTGTATAAATCAACTTTCTCTAGACGTGTCAGTTTCCGGTACTTTGTCCTGGGTCATTTTAACCTCAAGCATCTTTCAGAAGGAAACTTGGTTTGCTCGTGTGCATTTCTAAAAGGCGGACAGACCGTTTAGCCCCTTGTTATGATTGTGCCACACCCTGTTGTACACACACCTGCTACTCTGGGCAGCACATGGACACTAAAGTTTACAAACAGTTGCTGTTGCTTCTCTTTTCGAATTCCGGTTGTTGTGTGAGGCTCAGGCCTGACACGCAGACATGGCACACAAGGATGCGCGTGTCTGTTTGTTTGTGCAGTTGTCTTTTCCACCTCGAATGGCTGATGGGGGGGAAAAAAAATCAAAGTATTTCCACAGTAGGTTCAGATGCACATGGGCAGCTGAAACGGTGAGCTGTGAAACGGGTATCTAATGACCTTAGGTCAGCCTGCTTCTCTATGTGTGTTATGAACAGATGTTCTGTAGAGGCCAGCTTTTCTGGAAGCGAAACCTCATTAAAAGATCAAGTGTTTGACATGACGACAGTAGACGGTCATGTCATTTCCTGCCAGTGCTTTCCCAGAGGGCATCTGGGATACCGTAAGGTCATGAACGGTGCATGATGGGTTCGTTGACTCTCCTGGTCAGTTGAGCTCCGCCTCCGGGCCTGTCTCTCTGGTTCCAGTCTCTCTGGTTCCAGTCTGCATTTGCACACCGCCTGGAGCCTGCTTCTCTCAATCCCACCTCAGACTACAGCAACAGCTTGTTTGACTTGTGTCTCTGTCTAAACGGAGGAGGATGTTGGGAAGCAGCCTTTTTAATGCCAAGTCTTGGAGGCAGACTGTGCAAGCCGAGGGATTCATCTCACGTCTGGTCACAGACAACAACATCCTATCAAGGACTCATCCAGAACCAGCCTGTCAGAGATTCCAGAGGGATCCCTTTATCTTCCAAAGCCTTGAATGTATTTTGTTTCCGGGTTAGGATGAATGCATTTTTGGAATTTGAACCCGCCATCGCTGTCTTCCAAGCGGAACCCTACCTGCTAACAGGCCGTGCTATCCAAGCATCTTGGTTAGACTTCATGCACCACAGACAGATTTAGCAGAAGAGCTCCTCCCCCCTCCCACTTCATACGTTCTGTCGCTTGGCCCTAATCACACATGCTTTCCGCTGATACAACAGGTTAAAGTGAGGCTACTTTCAGCCCTGATTGTGAACTGGGACATGTGGATGAATAGGAAACCCTATCTATCTCTTGCTCAGACCCCACCTTCATAGATCAGGTGTTCATCATATCCTCCCTCAGTCTGAAGCGCCGATCGCTCGTCTCAGGGGAATAATGAGGTCACACATCAGGAGGGAAGCTAACCAACAGCTATGCGCCTCACTACCAGTGTTCTTTTTATGGAAAGGCATGAGGTGTTTTTATTTCATTACGCACCCTTTGCTCAGTGAAGTGGGTGTATGTGTGTCTTATCTGCACGTCATTGGGACTAGTGGAGTACAGCACATTGCTCAAGGCTCTTGGAGAGTTTATTGGCAGGTACAAAAGGTCAGGAGAGTTTCCTTGGAGACGCTTAACCTACTTCCCTAGTTGAAGCTCAACACACACTCACCAACACTTGTATGGAGCGCTGGGAAAGGAGGAAAGAATAGAATGGGGTTTTAATGGAGTACGTTGGTGGCTTCGTGTTGGCAAATCCTCTGTAATTGATTAAATGTGTGTTCCACCACCCCACCAATTTCCCCCGAACACGACCAATCAAGACTCTCAATTAGTGTAGGTGGCCGCCTTTGTCAATTGAACCCGTGACCAACATACATCCGTAATGCCGGCACTTGTGTGTATTTTTTTATTTTTTTTGAAAGTTGGTTTCTTAGCAGAATAGGGTGGCGTAAGGTTAGGTCACCATGGCAACTGTCAACCTCCAATCCCCTCCAGCTGAACACCCTCTTTCATCGCTATGGCAGCAGAGAGGCCCTCGTTACCCTGGGGACCAAGGGAGACCAAGTGGGAATGTGAGCTGTGGAGAGGGAGGAAGAGGGCAAACAAGTTTGCGAAAACACAGTAATCCAATATGGCTGCCTTTGTGTCAGACCTGTCGAGTTTCACCGGACCTTGTATAGCTACGCTTGTGTGATGAGTCACCTTGGCTTATGCTTGGCAACTTGCGTTAGGTCCCAGGGCATGGTCAGGACTTGGGCTCAGCGGGATAATGCGTCCGGCCGTCCCTCATGTGGCTCAGGTGTCAGTTAGGCATATTAGGGGCTGTGCCTGATTCTGCTGCTAGCAGAAGGGAATCTATTCTGCATGTTCTTATGGATGGGAGACGTGAAATGCCATGTCATCTCTTCAAATATCACGTCTAGCCTTTATCTTAGTGAGCTAAAGTAGTCTCTCTCGAGGTTATGATCCAGTGCAGTTATGTATGTCGTTTCTAACTGGCTTGATCGGTAGCCTTTCAAAGAAAACAGGATGTGGACTTTTTTCCCCCTAACTGTCTCTTCTCTTCTTCCTCTCCAGTATCCAGCCAGTCCAACAGCCCCTCCCTCGGTCTCCCCATCATTCTGTCTGCCATTCCCTCATCCCTCCTCCCCCCTCCTCTCTAGCCTAGTCTGTCGATCGATCGCTCCTTCCGTTCCCCTTTTCCCTTTCCTCCCTGCTCTCCCTCCATCCCTCCACCGGCCTTCAAGATAGATTCCCTCAGGAGCAAGGTTGACCTGCTGAAGCTGCCCCTGGCCCTCTCCACCAAGTCCATCTCCGAGCGCAAAAGCCAGCTGGGCGGAGCCGGGGGCGACCGAGGCACGGGGGGAGGAGGAAGGGCCCGTAAACCCTGCCCACCACCGACCCGAGACATGGACAATGAGTCGCAGTATTCGGGCTACTCCTACAAGTCTTCCCACTCCCGTAGCTCCCGCAAACACAGGTAGGGGCGCACCGACACACACGCTCGCTCACACACACGACTCAACTGATGGATAGGAACACCTGCTCCATACGTATGGAGCACTGCAGATTTGATGTCCACAGACGCCTTCGTTGTTACTGTAGAGTATTACGTGAGAGGCTTCCAGACATGCTAACGCAGCCCCCCCCCTCCCCCCAAGGGACCGGAGAGACAGACACCGTTCCAAGAGCCGAGATGGCAGCAGCCGCGGGGACAAGTCAGTCACCATCCAGGCCCCTGGCGAGCCGCTCCTGGACGCAGAGTCTACCCGCGGAGACGACAGGGTGAGACTTCCCAGCCTCCCTCTCTGCTGCCCTCTCATCCACACTTCCTGTTCCTCTGTTTCCCACTCATCGTAAAGTCATCTTAGCAGCTTTGGAAGCCCCCTCCGTTAGTTCCTCTACTCGCTAACGATATGTCCTTTTGTCTGTTCTACCACTCTGTCTTTTTCCACCTCCTGTCCTCCACCCGTCTGTTGCCTGGCTCCAGGACGATAACTGGGGGGAGACCACCACCGTGGTCACCGGCACCTCCGAGCACAGCGTGTCCAATGAGGACCTGACGCGCGTCTCCAAGGAGCTGGACGAGTCGTCGCCGCTGGAGTGCAAGCGCTTCGTGGGCCCTGTCCTAGGGGGCTGCCTGGGGCTGTTTGCCCTCCTCACCCCCCTGGCCTTCCTGGTGCTTCCCCAGGTGCTGTGGAGGGATGCCCTGGACCCGTGCGGCACGCCCTGCGAGGGCCTGTACGTCTCCCTGGCCTTCAAGCTCCTCGTCCTGCTCATCTCCTCGTGGGCGCTGTTCCTGCGGCCGCCGCGCGCCACCCTGCCGCGCTTCTTCGTCTTCCGCTGCCTCCTCATGGTGCTGGTGTTCCTGTTCGTGGCGTCCTATTGGCTCTTCTATGGCGTGCGTGTGCTGGAGCCGCGGGAGAGGGACTACCGGGGGATTGTGGAGTACGCGGCCTCGCTGGTGGACGCGCTGCTCTTCATCCAGTACCTGGCGCTGGTGCTGCTGGAGGTGCGCCACCTGCAGCCTGCCTTCTGCCTCAAGGTGGTGCGCACCACCGACGGGGCCAGTCGCTTCTACAACGTGGGCCACCTCAGGTGTGTGTGTGTGTGAGACACTGTGTGGCTGCCAAAAAACCTTCAAACACCAAGCCTTCCCAGTTTAAACGTGTGTTCTGAGCCGTGTTCATGTCGAGCCATGCTGATGGTAACCTGTGTGTTCCGCAGCATCCAGAGAGCAGCCGTGTGGGTTCTGGACCAGTACTACAGCGACTTCCCCGTCTACAACCCGGCTCTGCTCAACCTGCCCAAGTCCATCCTTTCCAAGAAAATGTCTGGTTTCAAGGTCTACTCCCTAGATGGTACGCGCGGGCCTCCCACCCTACGCCAGCTGCCCTTTAACTGCCCTTTAACCATGCCATGTCTCCTGTCAGCGCTCCCTCCTTCCTTTATTCCTAACTGCCTCCCATCCACCTGCCTGCCCGCATGCTTAGCTATCCATCCATCTGTTCTTCCTTCCCAACATCATTCATCCCTTCCCTGTTTTCTTCATTCAAAGCAACGAATCCACCTACCCCTTACCCTCCACATACCCTTCCATCTTCTCCCCCCCCCCCCCCCCCCCACACACACACACACCGGCTAACTGGTCATTATGGTTGTTTGATCCAGAAAACAGCACCAACAACTCCAGCGGCCAATCCCGGGCCATGATAGCGGCGGCCGCCCGGAGGAGGGACAACTCCCACAACGAGTACTACTACGAGGAGGCTGAGATGGAGCGCAGGGTCCGCAAGCGCAAGGCCAGGTGAGCCCTGCTGCTTAAGTCCACCTGTGTTTGTAGATCACCTGTGTGTATGTAACCTGATCCCTTAAAAGGACTTGCTACAGTGTTTTTACAAACAGGGTGCTTTCACATGAACTGGGCTTTGGGGGGGGGGGGTATTTACCTAATGATGACTGTCTAAGCAACCACAATATAGATGTCCTGAAGACCATATTGGACCATATTATAGGAATACATGTATAGACTACCATAATGCATCCAAACCGCTTCTATACAACCTCAACAGAGCCTTTTACAAAGACTTGTAGACCAACCCAACCCTTGAGCCGACCACCCTAACTGAGCCCCGTGTCTTTCCACTCCCAGGCTGGTGGTGGCAGTAGAGGAGGCCTTCACCCACATCAAGCGCCTCCAGGAGGACGAGCCGGGCGCCTCGTCACCCAAGCACCCCCGGGAGGTGATGGACCCGCGGGAGGCGGCGCAGGCCATCTTCGCCCCCATGGCTCGGGCCATGCAGAAGTACCTGCGCACCACGCGCCAGCAGCCCTATCACAGCATGGAGAGCATCCTCACACACCTGCAGTTCTGCATCACGCACAACATGACCCCCAAGGTACCGCACACACACACACACACATCTTAACATAGCAGCCCCACTCTGTCCCACTCGTTCAGTGTGTTCTATTGGTCAGCCTGACTGGTCACATGAAGGCTGAAATAAACATGGCCTGACATTTGTTTGTTTGGCATCCTCATGGGGCTAAAGAGGTTAACTGTACCTTTAGATATATTTCTGTACGCAGTCATTCAATGAAGAAGCAGCTAATATAATGAATTGTACCATAATGTAATTTGTTGTTTTCAAACGACTACTTCTACTTTGGGCTTCTGGGAACCCAGTGGCCTTTGTTTAAATAAAACTCATGAGACTCAAACCATGTTCTCAGGCAAAGTTGAGGTTGATATGTCTTAATGTCCCTGTTGTGCTCTCCAGGCCTTCCTGGAGCGCTACCTGGGCCCAGGCCCCACCATGCAGTACCAGCGGGAGAATGGCAGGGGGCGCCAGTGGACCCTGGTGAGCGAGGAGCCAGTGACCTCCGCTCTGCGCCAGGGCCTCGTCTTCTCGCTACGACGTCTTGATTTTTCCCTGGTCGTCACGGTGATGCCTCTCCCCTTCCTACGTCTGGGGGAGGAGTTCATCGACCCCAAGAGCCACAAGTTTGTCATGAGGCTGCAGTCTGAGACTTCCGTTTAGAGGCCAGGGTGGGGGATGGGGCCCAGTTGTTTTTTTTATTTTTATGTTGTTTTTACCGAATGTTTATGTTTTGTGTCGTGGCCTACGTGATCGCAGGGATGTCAGCTGGAAGGATCCTGCACCATCTCTGACTTCCTGTTGTCAGTCAAACGGAGAAAAAGACAGGAACTAAATCAACAAAGGCTGGTCGGGATCCTTGAGATATCAAGGAGACCACCATCATAGATGTTTGATGATCAAAAAGCTGCGAAAAGCTACGACTTTACAAACCCGGAAATGGAGTCCTTTGTTTATGTATTATGTCTAAATGACATGCTGTAAAAAAAAAAAATTAAAAAAAATTAAAAAAAGGAAAAAAGAAAGAAAAAAATGTTTTACATAAATTCCAACATTGTTTTGAATATTTGAACTGTAACCACTGGAACCCGTGTTGGATGAAATGCACAACTCATGTTGTCCACATCTACTTCCTGATGTCTCTTGGATGGATCAGAGTGCAACATTTAGTCGGCTAACTGCAGACTTTACCATTCTTCAACCTAGACTGTTTCCAGTCTATGTTTGTATTTAGTGCTGGATAAGGAGATGATAAAGACTGGGGGGGTGGGGGGGGTTATCAAGAGGTGTGACAATTGTTTGTTTTGTTTTCTCAGAATGTACATGTATCGAATGACCATGGTATCTCTTGTTGCCTTGTATTTGCAAAAGAAGGAAGCACATTCCGAACTGAGACAAAGTGGCTTTGAATCATCGAAGGTTTACCACATTCGTGGGTCAGTGGGCTCTGATGATGCATATTGATAGGAGGATAAGTCATAGGACTGCAGTGTATCCTGGTAGTATTCCAATGGTGTTTCCCCCCCCCTGTTTGGGTGTTTCCTTGTAAAGACCGCTCTGACCAAGGACATGTGATTGTATTCCTCCACTGCAGGTCTGCCGCAGTCATAGTTGCACAACTAAGACAAGTGCAGCATCATGGCTGAATCCATCGAATAGCCTTACTCATGAGGAAATAACACACAAGCTAAACACGGTCACTGTTCAACGCTCTGTTCATGAACTCTGGAAAAGAAACCACTACTCTGACCACTAAACCTCTCCGTGGGTCTGACCAAGGTGCACTGTAACTTGAATGTTGGTGTTGAGCCTTAAACCGGCCCGAAATGTGTTTGCTTGTTATTTCCTGATCCACCGCGTCCGACAGCCAGTCACGTTAGTTCACCGGTGTGCAGTGGAGCTGAAGTACAGTAGCATTACGTGTCTGTGAAAGTACCACCAGTGCAGCTGAAAGTCCAGAACTGGCGTTTGACATGAACATGTCACAATGAAATAATGCAAATGATTGTCTTTCCAGTTTTTATATGCATGCAAAAATCGGAGGTTTAAAAGTACCTTTTTTATACAAGCTTGTTTTTTCTATCATTTTTACAGTGCCTAAGTTATGATGCAATTTCCAGAAAGTTGTTTTTTTTTATTTTGGAACGGAGGTGGGGCTTGTACAAAGATTTGTAGATTTGACATTATTTGGTAACTGTAGCTTGTATAGTATGCTAGACATTTTGAATGATTAAACCATCTTCCTGTGCATTTGTTCACTCTGTTTCTGTGTATTTGAAAAGGTCCTAAATGAAGAAAAAGTGCCTATTTAAAGTTGTTTAACAGGAAGCAGACAATATACACTTTGACAATCCAGGGTAAAGTGAGTGGTGCATTTTAAATTCAATTTCATCTTGCAATGTTCTTTTGACTCTGCCATGTCAGTTATGTCCGTTCGTGGGTCATTTATTTCCCTGCCTTTTCACCCCATTTTCTGTTTAGCTCTAACTATGCAAAAACATTTGAAGTATCCAAATATATAAAAAGAAAAATGGAGACTCAAGCAGAAAGTTGAGTTGAATAAAAATGGCAAATGACAAACATTATATACACACCAGCCTTTGTTATATCCATCTCATTATGCAAAAATTTTAATAAGATTTGGAATAGAGCCCAATGACATGGCCTCTTCTTAAAGTGCTTTTACTGATGCGCTTGGTGTGTGAAACCTAGTGGGGAGTCGGTGTATGCTGTTGTATGTGGTACGACGGTCAGTGTGAAGACATCATTTCCTGCCATCAGATCAGGCTTTCAGTTCCAGGGTGTTAGAAACCCAGAAATAACTTCTGTATCTACTCACACCATCACTCTGCCTCTGAAGATGAAGTGCTCTCTCGTCGGAGCCATTCTCCTCTTACATGTCAGCTGTGCTGGTGAGAAACATTATTTTAACTGTTGTTATTGTTCAACTTTATGTATATACCAAATGTCAACTTGTAGGTTAAGAAAGGGTTCCTTCAAGATGACAGACTAGTTTTCTGTTGTGCAAAAAAAACAATGATGATGATGATGAATGTGTGTGTGTGTGTGTGTGTGTGTGTGTGTGTGTGTGTGTGTGTGTGTGAGCAGAAGCATTGGAAGAGCCGAAACTCTGTTATATCTTGGATGGGATTCTAGTGATCTATGGCATCATTCTAACCTTCCTGTACTGCAGGCTCAGGGTAGGACCATTCTTACACAGCATAAAGCTAAAGACACACACACACACCCTCGTTTCAAGTCAATTGAGTACGTGGATTGAATTGGAGCCTGCCCCAACACTGTGTACTTGATCAAAGGTAATGGCTCGATTGTCTTTCAGATGGATCCTGTGCTTTCAAATCCCAACAATTACCCTCAGGTAAAATATAATGTTGTGGTGTGTGAGTGTGTAATGATTTGTATACGCAACAGTAATTTGTTATAGAAAACGAATACTGTAACTGCTTTCGGCCTCTCCGTTACACTTCTGCTTGGGCCTAAGTCAGAGAATGTCAACATTTCCTGTTTCCTTTCAGCAGAACAGACTGACCACCAAAAATCTATTCATAAACAGTTTCCATTACTCCTTCACGCTAGTCACAACATATATGGAGTTAAATGGGTCATGCTGCTAAGTGATATAATTAAAATGTAATAATAATAATAATAATAATGATAATAGTATGACATAATGAGTACAAAGCACCTGAGGAGAAAACCAAAACGTGTTCGTAATTTCTGGAGAATAATACAAAATACAAAAGAAGAACTTTTGAAATCACAAGAAAAATGGCCATCTGTTCCTGCAATGCTTGGTTTAATTACTAAATCACACAGCTGTGTCTAATGTTATTCTATTCAGTGCTAATGCTATACTTTTAGTCTCATCATAAATACGTGTATCATTTTCCTCTGAACAGAAACCAGCAGAATATAAAGAAGGCCTTTATGATGTAAGAGTAACTCGAAGTCTCCTGAAATCACTACACAATGAAAGTATCATGTCATTTTACATCTTTAAAAGTTTGATAGGAAAATGATTTCGGCATTAACAGTTTTTGTTCTTAATCTCTCTCTATCTCTCCACTTCCGATAGGGATTGACTCCCCACAGACAAGACATCTACGAAACCATCGACAACAAAGGGGAGAAGAAAACAATTGTCTGAGAAGAGTTGGGGAAAAACATTTGTAACATTTATGATTAATCCCCTAATTTTCAGATATTTTTATGTGTCAGCACAACAGCCAGTATTAGTTTGGTGAGTAATGTTGGAAGCTTTATCAAGGAATCAGTGTGTCCTCGCTATAAACCAGAACTTCGCTTTGTAACATTTATCCTGTCAGTTCACCATGTCTATTGGAAAGATGAAAGTGAAATGTATCTAACAATTACCTTAAATCACTGCCCTGATATGTTTTCATATACAACGAGCTGTGTTGTGGTCTATTGTAGAATATTCATAAGATCTCTAAACAGTTCGAGATTTTTTAAATATACCGTATATACATCACTTCAATTACCCTACAAACCAGGATAGTATTTAAGACAACTGATTAGAAACTTGTTTCTAGGATACCTAAACAGCCTAATCTGTGTAAATTTCAATGAAGGTAAAGTGGCAGACTGGTAAACCTAACATTGTCTAATTATGTACGTATGCGAAATTATTGTCAACAATTTGTTAACTTGACATTTACAAATCATTAAAATATGCATGGACGAGTTAGTTGTCTGGACTGGGGAATTTGTAATTTGAACATTAGTAAAGGAAGTAACGTCGCTGTCTGTCAAATATAATTATGTTGATTAGGGGCGTGGCCTAAACTAAAAGACAGGTGTATCTTAGAGTGAAGTTACCATACACCTTTGGGGAAGGTAGTGCGCAGCTGAATGAGAATGATGAAAATTCGAACTTTATTCTTCGTCTAGCGTGAAGTAACTGCAAAGTTTGGATAAAGACATTGTGCCATAAAACGTACAGAACTTTTTACCTTGTGATCCAGTAGCCAAGACATCTGTGAATCTTTTCCTGAAGCGAGAATACAGAAAAGTCAACAAGAAAATACAGAAGAAAATTGTATTATTGACACACACCTAAGATACTGGAAGAACGAGATAAGATCATTGGTTTTGGTTCTCCAACGGCACGACGTGCATACAACTACCACAAACCGCAGCCGCATTCGACTTGTGTCGAATTATTTTCGGAGAATTTATTTCTTGGTGACACAACTTGTCTTTTTCAAATCGGATTTCAGCTGAGTTCTGGAAATGACTGGGAGTGACAGAAGGCCTAA
The DNA here is from genome assembly GCA_036571765.1 of Plecoglossus altivelis. Classification (NCBI taxonomy): domain Eukaryota; kingdom Metazoa; phylum Chordata; class Actinopteri; order Osmeriformes; family Plecoglossidae; genus Plecoglossus; species Plecoglossus altivelis. Next base: position 5,565,179 of record BROE01000001.1, read on the forward strand.
CACCAATTAAAGTGTTTTTGCTGAATAATTCAACTTGCAGTCATGAAGTCTGATGTATGGGCCGCAAGGCAGCGGGCAGAATGGCTGGCACTTATTTGGGCATTTGGTAAGACTTAAAATGTATTTCTCAAAAGGGCAAACACACCTTCATTTCCTTTGCGTCTCTATGCACATCATAACATGAGGCACAGGTGATGAGATTCATCATTTTGAAATGTGGAATAGTCACATTCTTTGGAAAACTGAAAGCAGATAAGGACTGCGCTTCATACTGTTTTTCTCACTGTGACCATTCATTCAGGTATGTTTGTTGTGGAAGCTACCCAAAGTTCATAAGAACCAACAATTGTCTCTATCAATTAGTCATGTATTCTTTGTGCGATTGCTTTGGTTGGTATTTGCAAATAATTGAATGAAAGTTAATGTCGTGAACAGGAAAAGCAAGTAAGGCAGCTTTGTGACACATGCAACATGTCATTTTACCTCCTCTGACTGTATATAGGACACAAAAGTGAAGTATTTTCTGTTGACTAGAACCTGTCTGGCAGTGTGGGAGGAGAAGGTGTTTGCATTCCTCTGTATGTCAGTGAACCTGACGGTCTGGCCTTGTTTTCCTGGGTTAGAGAATGGAGACATCATACCGTATATGTGCCATGCAGTTTATCTTAACAGAAGGTTTAATCATTAATGTTTTAAACAATCATTAACTAGACACTTTCTACTCGTCGAGGGCAAATTATTGTTAATTTTTCGTTGTTGTGGTAATGCGTTAAACTATCACTCTCAACCTTTTCCACCTCCACCCTACTTCCTTATCGCAATTCTTCAATTAATAACACACTTTCCTACACGCGCAAGTTCACACAAACATAAGTCTCCCCCCCCCCCTCCAGTGGTCTCTGTCCAGGGTGGCTTTGTGGAACCCCCTCCCTCCTTCTCCCTGCGCTCCCTGGCGGAGTCTGAGACGAGGCTGCCCTGCCACTACCAGGTGGGTGACGGGGAGCAGGTGATCCAGGTCACATGGACCAAGGAGCTGCCAGATGGAACCAAGGAAAAGATCATCACTGCCCACCACAACGAGATCCACACAGGTAGGCCATGTTACGCCCTCTCCGTACAGGTGGTATATGGCCGTCCCCGGGGAAGAACGCTGACTTGTTATGGAGGAATGTGGTTGCACCATGGGGTTGAATTAGCCTCTTGTGCAACTGTACCTCTATAACAGAAAGAGGGGGAACAAGTGTTTGTAGAGATGAGTTGAGTCTCTCCCTCCCTTGTGCTTCTTTGGTCAGAGTTTGGGCGTTTCTCTGGGAGGGTGAAGTTTGAGAGCGTCAGCCCTGCCAATGACTCTGCCCTGCTACTGCTCAGCACCCAGGAGTCTGATGAGGGGAGCTACACCTGCCACATCAGCACCTTCCCCTCAGGGAACTTTGAGAGGAAGGTCTCCCTCACTGTCGAGAGTAAGACCCCCCCCCTCCCTCCTGTTCCTCTCTTCATCCTTCCTTCTTCCTTGCCATTCTGCTACATACGATGACATTTCATTATCAGGATCTCTTAGTGTGAAGCCCCAAATTAACTGATTCGTTTAGCAACCTATCAATCAAAGTAGACACGGGCAAACTGCCAGCCACAATGAGCACATGCTGTGACCGGGTCATGTTGGATCAGTGTTTGTTACACATTAAAATCCCCGAAGTCTGTCCTCGTCTAAACTGTTATCTCACCTCCCTCTAACTGTAGACCGGATCGCTAAGTAGTTTGGTTCTATGTGAGTGGCTGTGTGTGGGAAAGCGTTTGTTTGCTCTCTTCTGTGAGTCAGTGCCCTCGAAGGTCTGTTCTCAGGGGGTTTAGTGAATGAAAATGTCCCTGGATGAGCCATGATTTCCTTCTTATCTGCAGGTTGTATCATTGACTAGAGCCTATCTGATCAACACTCAAAGGGTGCAATGTTTGTTTGTCCTTTGTTGTGCTAATGAATAAGCATTTTTGCACCCTCTTACCCAGCCATGTCTTTGTTTCTCTCCTACACAAACACACCTGCACATACAGCCCCACACACAGCCCTCCAATCAGCTGAACACACTCCACCCCCCTTCTCCCCGCCCGTGGTCCCTGTCCAGGGTGGCTTTGTGGAACCCCCTCCCTCCTTCTCCCTGCGCTCCCTGGCGGAGTCTGAGACGAGGCTGCCCTGCCACTACCAGGTGGGTGACGGGGAGCAGGTGATCCAGGTCACATGGACCAAGGAGCTGCCAGATGGAACCAAGGAACAAGTCATCACTGCCCATCCTACTGAAGGCCACACAGGTAGGCTATGCCATGGCAGCTTGGAGCTGAAGGTTTTAAATAGTGCATGGTGTGTCATGGGGCTTTTGTGGAAGGCATGCATATGGTCAGACCCAGATATTAGGATTTCAATCTAGATTTTTATCTTGATATTTAACTTCTCTTCCTGGTCCTAATCTCCTCAAATCTGTCTACACCGCATTCCTTAGCATTCTAGGAAATCAATGGATATCCTGGTAACTGTTTTCCTGAGTCTAACCTCTGTAAAGCAAGAGAGTGAATCATACCTCCTCCCTTACCCCCTCCCTCCCGTGTGCTTCTTTGGTCAGAGTTTGGCCGTTTTTCGGGGAGGGTAAAGTTTGAGAGAGCCAGCCCCACCGATAACTCGGCCCTGCTCCTGCTCAGCACCCAGGAGTCTGACGAGGGGAGCTACACCTGCCACATCAGCACCTTCCCCTCAGGGAACTTCGAGAGGAAGGTCTCCCTCACCGTCTGGAGTAAGATCCCTTCCTGATCCTCAAAATGAGCCGATGAGATTTACAGTACACACTGAAGTGAATGACGTCCGATGATGAGGCAAGGGGGCCTCTGCAGCGTGGATGCAGGGATTTGAAACCACCAAATGAGATCCCATGGATTCCCATTCCACATCCATCTATGACCTTAGTTATACAGCACTTCCTTCTACTGTTGGATTAGTGATTACATGATCTTAGAGAGGGTGTGGAGCAGATATTAAGTTCCTTCTTCTCCTCCTCCCTCCTCCAGCCTTACCCATCTCCTCCCTGGAGCCCGTGGTCCTGACAGAGGGCCAGTCCTACCGCGTGGCCGCCACCTGTCGTGCCGTCGCCCACCCGCCGCCACGGCTCTCCTGGGACACGGACCTTCCCGGGCAGGCCCAGAACCGCAGTTCGGAGGGTGGCGCCATCTCCACCTACTTCTCGCTACATCCTCTCCGCAGCATGAACGGCAGGCGGCTGGACTGCCTGGTGTGGCACCCGGGCCTGAGGCAGCCCCGCAGGATCAGCAACACGCTGCAGGTGCACTGTGAGTAGGCCTGGTTCGGCCACGTTGGGGCCCAAAATACAAGGAGGGGATGGAGGGGCCATCCGTATGAAGTGAACCGTCTGATCCTTTTGGATGTTTCGGTGTCGGATAACATGAGATGCGTAGACGGGCATCATCGCAACTGAAGATGGCACTCATGAATGTTTCAAATCAGAATGAAATGATAGACGTAGCCAAAACATATTGATACACGATACGTGACATTAGTTGTTTTTAAATTAAAAGACAAGGAGTATGAAAGGACCTTGTTGACCATGGAAGAATACAATGTTAATCACAAACTAAACTAACATCTTTTGGGGAAAAGGTACCTAATAGCCTTCAGTCCTCCAGTGTCGTCTATTACACTGGAGTAGAGTCACCTGCAGAAGAGTAGAAATCTTAGGAACGTATGAGGAGATTAAACCAGTCACTCAAAGCCTCACCCCCCCCCATTCTTAAGTAATGGTAGCGAGAATCTTCCAGCACCCTATCTGAGGGATATGACATGTACTGGCTGTCTGTTGCCTCTGCCTGCTTTCCACCAGCTTCCTTTAGTTTAGTTTTAATACTGTACTGCTAGAATGATGAACGTTAAGCCCTTCAGACGTCAATGCAGACAAAGGAGATATGCCTGACTAAACCAGACTGGATGTGTAACACTAATGGCACCTTCAAATGGGGAGGGGGGCAGCGGCTGTCATTTCTAAATGGCTCAAATAAAGGCAGACAGTCTGCACTTTAATCCCACAGTTATTGAATCCAATCCAATGTGCCACTTGATTATATGTAATTAAATATGACTTGTATTCAATACAGCTACTGTTCTCAATCATAGTTGGACGTTGACCTCTAAACAATAGGCATATTTTATAACCAGTTTATTGAAGTTTCAATATAGTCAGCATATTTTATTTTTCCACCAATTTAGCTTTGTGTGTGTGTGTGTGTGTGTGATTTGTCCCAGTTCCTCCCGATGTAAGCATCACTGGGCATGATGGGAAGTGGTTCATAGGACGAGAAGGAGCTGAGCTCAGGTGTGAAAGTGGAGGATATCCCAAACCCGAGAACTTCACCTGGACCAGGTATGGCTGACTGGCAGAGTGTCACTGCTCTGTGTAATACTGTCTACATATCTGAGCTACTGTTTAAATAGGACTGGAGAGAGGACTGCTCTTTATGATGCGCGCGCACACACACACACACTCACACACATACACACACACACTCCCGTGTAGCACGCATGGACACAGACGACAAGGCAGAGGGTGTCCGCAAGAAGAGCTTGTCTTCTCAAGCAGTTTAATTCAATATAGAATAAAAGCCATGGTATCATATTACTGAATTAGAAAAGGGATTGAGAGAGAGGGAGAGAGAGCGAGAGAGCTGTTGAACACAGAAGGAGCCAGGAAGGGAGGGAGGAGCAGACGGGGTGGAGGAAGATGGAGCCGCGTCCTAAGCACTTAATCACAGCGTCTCTCTTTAACTATCACCATAACACACAGTAAAACACAGGGTGCGTGTTTAATTAAAGATTGTTCTCAGAGCATTACAATAATAACAGATCACACAAGTAATCATGTGTTGCCTCAATGTGCACACTTCCTGATCCAAAGCAAACCTGAAGGACAATGACTGTTTTTTCCAAAGTTGCCCCACATCATACACACTACCAACTGTTTGTATGTATTTGATGTATGTTGGTGCACTATAACAGGATTGTTCTCAACGCATTCAGCCAGTATCCATATCAGTATTCCATCCCCCTATCAGGTCCAGTCTCAGGAGCTGATTCTATCATAAAGGGCTGGTTTAAAAGGTGGGGCTGAGAATAGAAATCTGAGAGAACCCTTGAATGGAGAAGGAGGGGTTACAGAGGTTAGCAGCAGTAAAATGTCTAAACAGCACATTGAAACGAGGTTTAACCTGACCCCCCCCAGTGGAGCTGAAACTGGCTTCTCTCCTTTGCACGCCCCACGTCTCAGGTGGCTCCAGTCTCCCAACACTCTCAAATCCCAACCCTGCATTTATCAATGAGAGAGAAAGCGGCAGTGAAAAAGCAGTACATACAAATAGCTGGTTCTCCTTTCTGACAAAACCTGATCCATGGCGAATCAAAGAACACCTTGTTATAAAAGAACCGGCCTCAGATCCAAGGCAGGGAATGTGATTAGGAAATAAGGGCTGTTTGGAATGAATTGATCTGTGGGTTTTAAAGGGTACTTCCTGGATGCATACATTTGAAAGATGTTTGGGTTGAGAGTTTCTTTGGAATTCAGAATTAGTTTAATATCGTCTGACTACCGGTATGGTATTGCCATGTAACAAACAGCATGGTGTTCTCTGTCCACAGGAAGGGTGGAGCTCTGACAGGAGGTGTGTCTGTACTTGGAAACAGGCTGCTCTTTGGGCGGGCCCTCAGCTTGAATGACACCGGTGTCTACGAATGTATGGCTCAGAACAGTGCTGGAACAGGCAAAGCTGAGTTCACCTTCACAGTGACAAGTAAGAACAGTATACTTGATGTGGAAAGTAAACCACAAGAACAGGGCCAAATGGCCTGTTAGGGGGGGGGGGGGAATAATGGATTTAAATAACTTTGCTGCCCCCTGGTGACAAGACGGAAAAATTGAATCGACATGTGCAACTAGGTGTAATGAGGGTCTTTCTTTTAAGCTCCTCCTCCTGCCTCAGGGAAGAGTGTGCAGGAGTCCACCTTCGACAGCCTCCTCCTGATAGCTGTTGGAGCAACCGCAGGTGCTCTGGTCCTCATCATGATCATCATCATATTCCTGGTGCACCGACACCATAGACGGCGGACCAAGAAACTGGAGATGGAGCTCGATGAAAGGACGTGAGTAGGGGAATGTGTTCCAACTATTTGTCCTCAAAGGCTGAACTTTGAAGCTGTGGCATTTAACCATTTTCTGTGTCAATATATGTATATCTTTTTTTTCTTAATTTCCTACAGGGAGGAGATGAACTCACTTTCCAGACAGGCCTCATTCAGGAGACTCAACTCTCTCAGCTCAGATCCCAGAGTGCTGGTAAAGAAATTACCTCACGTGGTCTCATTTCACATGAATGCAACATGCTTCATTTCGTAATCAATTTATGTATCTGATATCGGTCCCGCTCTCTAACCCTTGATCTTTTCCCGTGCCTCCTCCGTTCAACCCCAGAATGAGGACAGTGTCTCACTCAGAGTGGACACCAGGATTAAACACAGCCAGCTGTCTTTGGATGTGAGTTGAAAACCTTATAAGGGTTATGGTGCAAAATAGACGTCCCTATTGACACTGAACTTGATGACGAGATCAGTGAAGTTACCAACGCTTATTTCTAATATGGTCCCATGCATCGGTCTACTGTGGTGACTGTAAATGACGTGATTGTTTTCGTGTTTTTCCTCTCCTTGACCGTTTCCCTGTTCAGGACCGGCCCGTGTACCGGAGCAGCCAGTCCACGCTGGGAGGGAGGCGGGCAGCACCAGGAGAGGTGGAGGTGGACCACCTGGGCCGGCCCCTGCTGTACCAGGCGAGCTGGCGCGGGAGCCTGAGGGCCTCAGCAGACTTGGACGAACAGCGCAGGCAGAGGGTGGAGTCCTACCTGAGGAGCAGCCACATGTCATTGGTGCGTGTTGGTAGGGGTGTGGACGAGTGATTCACAACACAAATACAATCCTTATGTGTCCCCCAGCACCCCCCCCCCCCCCCCACCACCACACACAAACACGCTCTCATAGACACCCACGTCTCATACCTTTTGTAACCCTCCCCCATCCCTCTCCTTCCTCAGGACTCGGGCATCCCCTCCTCCCAGCCCCAGCAGGACAGTGGTGAGAGCCACACCACCCAGGACCTGTCCCCACCACCCCGGGACTGGTGTGGCCCCCAGGGGCCCGAGGACTGGGCTCCCAGTCTGACCCTGCCGGAGGGCGATGAGGTGGACTGTGACACTTCCTACCAGATCTCAGAGGCGCTCACCAACCACTTTGACTACAGCAACGGCTTCCTGCGGCCCAAACCTCACTCGAACGCCATCCTCCTGCACCCCCGGGGACAGATTATATAGGTGTGCACATGTACGGCTGGCAGAATGTGATGATCATCTTCAAAATGTGGTGATCTTCCCTACCTCACAAGAGGCCAGTTACTGAACTTTCTAGGTGACAGGTCACCCTAAGTTGGCAAATGGCTAACATATGCTTTTTTTATTGCTTTGGAAATGTAGTGAATGCCAGTATATTTTTCTAATATCTGGCCATCTCTGGAACATCAATCATGATTACACAGGAAGAGATCATACTACACTCTGTTCACTAAGGGATTGCTGAATTTCTGGGCAATATTTAACTTATTGTAACTACCGCAGAACTTCCTAAGAATGATAGGTGTTTTTTTCAAATACTGTTGTCATATTTGCCACCCCCCTCCCTTGTAAAATAATTTGCAAGAAACCTCCAGAAGTTACAAGTATTTGAAATGTTAGTTAGGGTGTGGTTGTAGACTTGGATACACACAACACAGGTACATACCAGGGGGGTGTTCCATCAACATGGCTTAAGGAAAAGCCAGGCTTATTTCGACAAGTCTTGCTTACTTTAGCGAGAGTTCCGTTCCATTAAGACGGCTTATTGTAGTTCAAGCTACGTAACCAAGGCAACTTAGACTTCTGAACTAGCCTGCTACGTGACAGGCTATAAGTCGAGCTAAACTAAGATGTGTTGAAGTTGAAAATAATTTTTAAAAGACGGGATCGAATATCAAAAGACAGTTCCTTCGAGTAGATTTCAGCCTGCTAAGCATTATTTTTTGTTCCCTCATTCTTAGAAAACATTAGCTCAGACTGGGGGTTGGGGGGGGGGGTTAGGGTCACCTTTTGGGTCACCTTCTGATCTGAAAATCTGTGCTAGATCTGTATTTCAGTGAATCCCCATTTAAGTTATGGTCATCTTTCCCTTTTATTTGAATGCTCAGCTTTTAGCCTATCATTTAATAAATGTGTGTAGCAAAGTTATTTTTGAAGTAATTCATTCATTTTGTTTAAAATTTGCAGACAAAATCTGTAAGCCCACATTGAGTGCAAGCCGGCCTACAGTGTTGAAATTCATCCTACAATTTTCAAATGTCTGCCGCATTCTTTTTTGGCTATTATTCTCAATCTCCTGTTGAGAACATTGGCCAATGATAAATCTATTGCCAGAGCGGTCATCAAATTACAGTATCAGTAGGCCTCGATGCATTACCTATGTTAAGTAGATTGGGTTGGCATACGATTTACGCATTTAAACGGACGTTTCGGTTTGACAAGTTGACTCCCTTGGTGTGTTAATTGCGGCAATATTTCTCTCTTGGTGAACTACAGCCCCAAAAATCTGGAATCGATTTACGCAGCTAAAAATAACACCGAATAACAATGTACGCTTTGATTTTTGCGTCATAACTCCTCTTCGACGATTGCCTGATCTGGGTTGCTTATGTTCTCTGTGTACGCGCTCAATTGAAGCTAATTGAAGTCTTGCTTGAATTGGCGTTGCTTGTTAGTGGAACGGAACGTTAGTGGAACAGGTTGAGGCTTTAGTCTAGGTTGACTCTAACCTAAGAGAGGTTTTTTGTGTGTAAGCGCGGCTTTCTTTAGCGACGTTGATGGAATACCCCTCTGGTTTATACCAATGTACATTTTCCAAAACGTTCACAAGTTGTGAACCTTGCCACACAGACCCATGTTGTGTGGGTTCATTCCAACTTCCCCATAGACATTTTAAAGGAAACCTTTGCAGCTATACGACTTGTGCACTCATGCATCTGCATTCATACTGTAAGCTCCACTCAGTTCTGATATCATCCCCATACACATGCTGTCAATGTTCTTGTTTATTTACACAAACATTAAATATGAAATTGTCCACACGGTTCATAAATATTTGTATCAAACCTGCTGTTCCTGTCCCCCTCTGATCCATATCCTGATATTGACCAGCTAAACAGTTCTAGCGGGACATCTTGTTCATGTGCACACTCTTGTTACATCCTATAGCTTAATGCCACAGATCCATAAACGAAACGCTCTGGTGGCATGTGTGATGATGACAGGCCCACAGTGTCAGCTTCTGACACAGACATGGTGGAGCTCTGAGTGGTCACGTTTGGGCTAGGGCCCGAGGTGCTTGTGGTTGCGTTGGTGTGTTCGAAGGTTGCTTCTCTGGTTGAAACACCTCCCGCAGGTGCTGCACGTGTACGGCTTCTCCCCTGTGTGAATCCGCTGGTGGATCTTCAGGTGGCTGAAGCGGTCAAAGCTTTTCCCGCAGTATCCGCAGTCAAACCATTTCTCCTTCCCGTGAGGTCTACTTGATTTAATAATGGCAGTAAATTCTTGGCCAGTTGAGGCCAACGACAATGTAGTGCTGCCAGCCCAAACACAGGAATGTCCTGGAATCTCGGTCATGGTTGGTTTATGGACCGGTGTCCGGACAGTGGTGTTAGTTGCAATCTTTCTGTTGGAGCTCATAGTCTGCCCTCTGTCCTGCCCTGGTCCCTGTGTCTTAAGAACAGACTTGTCCCTTCCAAACACATCACCGTATCCCGTCTCTCCCATTAGGCCTCTCTCACGACTTTCCATCGCATTTTGAATAAGCTCTATTTCTTTCTCTAAATGACCTGGGTTTTGTTCTATACTGTAATAGCCATCTGAATCTGCAGTCATATCGCTGTCTCTCTCTGACACAGGGGACCAGCGGGGGTGTTCTCTCTCCTCCGTGACAGGACAGACCCCCTGATGGGCCGTCCCCTCGGTAACACCAGGCTCACTTCCTGGCAGATGCACCTGGACGCTGTCGGTCTCCTCATCTTCCTTGGGCTCGGCCTTGATTAAGTGTAGGTTAAAGACGTCAATCTCCTGCTTTAATGGAGCCTTTTTCAGGCCTCTTTGTGAATCTGCGCTTGATTGTGCTGAATTTTCACAAAGTTGCACATTCGTAGGTGGGATGAACTCCTTACTTGTGTTAGGTGAGGTCCCTCTGCCTGAAACCTCAATAGAACCGATAGTTCCTGAAAGGAGGTTGACAATGAAACAAAGTTACGAAACGTGGTTTTAAAAGCATTTTTATGGCAAAAAAAGGGGACGGGAGGCATATGCTTTAATAATAATTACTGCTGAAATTGTCCACACGGTTCATAAGTATTTGTATCAAACCTGCTGTTCCTGTCCCCCTCTGATAATAGGACATAGGACATAATAGGACATAAACAAATTCCTTGTACATCCCTAGTACCAAATCAGCAATTCAGGTAATAACAAGTAGATTATAACAGAACTTGAATTGAAAGTCTTACAGTTTGAGACAGATGATATGAATGAAAGATCTACAATGTTACAAATTGAATATGGGAATTGAGTAGAATAACCTTGACAAGCTGATGTCTTCTGAGTCTTGACACAGGCAGCAACAGTAAGTTGGAGGTTGATTCGGAATGCTATACTTAACGGCATGCCTGTGTTTTAATCTGTTCATGTCATGGGAAATACTAAGTCGAATACGGAACACAACCTCACAGAACAACGTAAATAGTGTTGAGCTATTTCTGGTTTTCCTGGAACTTTCCATGGAAAGGTTCCATGGGTTCCAATTATGGAAATGTTCAATTCGAGTCATGTTTCTCTTGAATAAATAATGCAGACTTTGCCTGGTATGTGAAAGAAACCTGGGGTAGAAAACTACAAAAATAGACAGCAATATGACAGTCACAAGTGAACAATTCCATTTTCCTCCCATTTCAGGGATGTTGTCACAGCCTGCGTACAGAAACAGGTGACGGATGAGACTTGTGACTCACCTTGTTCAATTGTGAATGGCGAGGACGAAAGAAGACGCGCCGCCGAGATGTTAGAAATGTTTGCATTTCCTCGTTCGTTTTCAGTACATTTTCTTTTTAATTCTTCTATTTCATTGTCTCGCCGGCATATTTCCAGTCGTAACACCGCAAACTCATCCTCGAACAATTTACTTATTTCCGCGATGGCAGTTTTGGTTAGTACATCCACCACTGACGTTAATTTGCTATGAAACGTCACATTTACCGCGTTGTCTTGGAATAACATTCTGCCTCGTTAGTGAGCGTTCTGTACTAGAGTTCAAAATGCAATATACAATGTCAAAATAAATAGCATAAAGTGTAAAATGGTCAATTGTTTGTACTTTCCCAGCCTAAAGGCAGAGAAGCTGAAGGGGAGGAGCGCGTGACCACATGACAAAAAAGTATGTACAGTGTCCATAATAGGACACTTTACTACAAGCGTGAAAAACCGAAGTAAAAAATACTCCGAAATGTTCCCAGAATCTTCAGAATTGTCCAGACATTTCTAGGAAACTTCACATGTACGAGTATGAAGTGTGTGTCCAAAATATTTGTTTCCAAATAGTAATAATAAAACGTGGGAATACAATATATTGTATAAAATGAATTTAGGCCAATAGGGTTTCACTTTTTCTTTTAAACTTTTACCCTGAACTAACCACTTCAAACTGATGGAGCTTATTAGGTCAAATATGATGTAAGGTTTCTTCAAGTTAAGGAACACATCCCTAGACTTTGGGACATATTTCATGGACTCCTGCAATGTGTAAGTAGCACATACCACACTTATTTACTTCAATTAATTTTAATGACAATTGAAACACAGAAGAATTTGCAGAAACGTAAAGAAGAATTTCTAATCTCCACAAACACAGGACCCATGTGTCAAACAACTTGCCGTTCCACAAAAAAGTCAGGGCAGTACCACAGATCTAACAGAACATTCCCTGTTAATGAATAACATTACAATGTTTAAGTAATAGACGATAATTACAATTGAAGTGCCGCAAATGCATGTTTCTTTCTTCGAACACACTATTTGAAACACCGGGTCTGAGACATCATTAAACTGGTGTGGGGGTCCTCTGCATACGCAGGAACCATGGGCCTGTGGACAGACGCGTCGCTCTGCCCCATGTGAGTTCTCTGGTGGGACTTGAGACTAGAGCGCTGGGTGAAGCACTTGCCACACTGCACACACTCAAATGGCTTCTCTCCACTGTGGACCACGGCATGTCTTATAAGGTTACACTGCTTGGTGAAACTCCGCCCACACTGCACGCAGCTGAACGGTTTCTCGCCGGTGTGACTCCGCAGATGCTCCTTCAGCTGACTGAATCGCATGAAGCTCTTCCCGCAGAAGGTGCAGCTGAAACGCCTCTCCCCCATGCCGCCAGAGCGCCATGGCGTCCTTATCCTCCTCGCCATGTTGAAATTGCTGCGACCGTATCCGGAAAAGGCTGAAGCCGCCAGGCTGGGCCCAGCAGCACCTGCGCCTGCGCCCCCCCTGTCTGTGGCCTCCAGGGCCCTATATTGCTGCTGGACAATCATACCATTCTCATCGATTAAGTTCACCCCGTCGCTGCTCTCACTTTCCTCGGGTATGTGTACCGTCTGTTGTCTTGGCCCTTCACCTAACGCTCGAGTATGTCTCTTCATGTGGGCCACACGGCCTGTTTTGGAATGTCTTTTTCCTTTGGAGGGGAGCTGAGGACCTGTGTCCTCACTCATGGAGGGAACTGACAGCATCCCACTATGAGAGGGGAACATGGAGAGACTTTGTTGGTACTGGTCGGTGGGATCGAATGAGAAATCGGAGTCGGCCGGCTCTGTGTCTGGATTGGAGGACCAGAGGTGTCTGTCGGTGGGGTCCATGCCATACGGGTCTGAGGGGATGATGTCTGCGGCTTCGTCTGGCTCCTCCCGCTCTCCTTCGTCCTTCACTATTCGCGGATGTTCCCCATTGGTTACACTGGACCCGTGTGGCTCCGAGTACCCCTCAAAGTGCTCTGTGGTAGGCAGCGCTGGCTCCGGGTCCTCGGGCCCCTCGGCGGAGGGGTAGAGTTCTACAGACGCGTCGGTCAGCTTGTCGTTGCGGCGTTGTTGAGAGGTTGCTGCTTGCCCAGCCTTGGCATGAGACTCTGATTGAGACACAAGCGTACTTGGTTAACACACACTGTTTGAATGTCTGAGTGTGACGCTATGGTCTGTATGAGTGACAGATGTGTGTGTGTCAGACATGTCTAAACACACCCACTCTACTGATCCTCAGTTTCTCCAGTGGATCTGGGTCAGTCTTCCACGTGTCTTCTTCCTCAATCAGTATGGGCTCCGACTCAGCATTCTGCTCCACATCTCCAGACTAGAAAAGAAAAAGAGACATTTTCGCATCGGTATATAGCACAGAGCAGGACCAGAAAACTATTTGATAAATGCAAAAATACAGATAAAAAAGGAACCAGATAACAACATGTCAACAGACATTGCTGTTGTGTTGTTCAGCAGTGGCCCCTGGGTTAGCCTTGTTGTCCCCCTCCCCCCCAGGTACCGGCCCCGGCCCTCTTGTAACACTAACTTGGGTAGACTGGAGTTGAATATCCTCCTCAACTGCATCCATGCATCTCCACTGTGAAGTGTTCCTCCCTTTGTTCAAAACCACCTTGACTGGATAGGTTCCTCGTTCTGTTACCATGGGGTTAAAATCAATCATATTATTTAGGAACATTGCAAACATGGGATAGAAGTGTAATTGCGCATGCAGGAGGGTATCGTACCTACACTCGCCTTTCTACAAGGCTCCAAGTCCACTAACCTTTTCTCCTTACTAGTCCTCGAGTCCTCCTCAGTTCGCCCTCCATCAGTGTGTATTTCTTTTTCAGAACATCAATATCTCGCTGGCTTTGCGTTAACTCCAGACGTAGAATGGCACAGCTATCATCGACGCGCCTGTTTATTTCTGCTACTGCCGCTTTTGCCAGTATCTCCATGACAGAAGTCAACTGCGCTTGAAAATTGCAGTTAGACATTGTGCCTCAAATATTCAATACCTGATCAAGTAAAAAAGTTTGTTACTGCGTCGGTGTGTCTGGGTATTCTTTACTAATCAATACCCGCTATGGAGTAATATGTTTCCAATATCGACAATAAATTGCTTGCTGCTTATTTGTCTTCTGATATGTGCCCGATTCTTCTTCCGTTCAACTGATGACGTCAAATACCGTAATGCTTGAACTAATGCAGAACTCCTGTTTTGCTCCGTATGTTGTAGAAGTTGAGAGGATTTGAGCATTATTGTGTCTTTATCATGCACCCCAAGGCTTTCATGTCAACAGAAGTAGCACACTACAGTCATCCATATAGCCAGGCCCTTTCTATATATTTGTAATCACAACTAATAATCATAGACATGGAACATATATTGACATTCTTATATCGAGTTACATAACAAAAAACAAATAAATGCATCCACAGACAGTGGAGATGGATAGGTAAATACAATTCGTTGATTTGCCTATTGTCACCAGAGGCGGAGATATGTTAGGACATACAGAAGACTCAGGAAGTCAACAGGGGAAGTTTAGTGGTTTCTTGCGTCACTGCTCTTGCTGCTACCCTTTTACCGGTGCAGATTGAAGGTAAGAACAAGTCTTTCCTACGGTTGAAACATTTCAGTCAACCGCTTGTAGTCTCCCGAGCCCAGGCGAAGGATACCTGAAGGACAAAGCGAGAGTTGGAGAGGGACATAGAGGTAGGTTGATACTGGTGAGGTCCTGAAGGTCTGCAGTCACTCCGTGTGACATGCTGACTTCCGCTAGAAAGACAGCGTTCCAATGGCTGATCAGGCAGAGACGCGGTAAGGGCCTTATCGGCCCCAACTCCAAAAACTTCTAGGTGTGTCGATGTGTTTGTCAGGGAGTGCTGAAAAGGCAGGATTGGATTGATGTATTCCAGGACCACATATATAAGGATGCCACTGTTAAAGAAGAGGAGGAAGGGTGTGGCCCGGTTATCATTGAAAAAGTGTATTCAGGGGAAGTGGATTGAATCATAGTGTGTTTGATTTGGGGGGTGTAAGCCGGATATGTTGCTGCGTTGGCATCTTGAGAATATGCTTTTGCCTGTTCTCTCCTCGCAGGGTGCTACAACGCATCACAAGATGATGTGACCGAGCATTCCACGTTCAACGATTAGCTCTCCACAGAACTGCACGGGGTGACACAGCCATACGCCAGGCAATGCACTGGAGAAAAGAAGCTCAAATCTTGAGAAGCCATTGAAATAAACTTTGTGACATTCACACTGACATACTCATACAGGAAACGCGCACACACACACAAGCACACGCACACCTCACCACAGGACTAGATGTAAGAAAAGCTGAGAGAGGAAAGGATCCAAGATGCGGAGGGGGAGGAGAAAGGGAGGGAACAAAGACAAGGTGTTTGGCTGTGACCTGTTGGAACATCTAGCCACGTCAGGTCAAGAAAGTAAGTCCATAATAATCTGTGTGTGCTGACATTGTACAGCTTTAGACAGAAAAAAATACAAACTTTGAGATGTTCTTTAGTTTTGCTCTTTGCTGTGGGAAACCTGTGTAGAAATCCTTTTGATTCTGCACAAAAACATTGAATCAATGATATGTTCTAGTCGTAATCATTGAACCTGTATAATGCCTTGGCAAACTGAAGAACCCATGAAAAAAAAAAAACGTTTTGGAAGCATGAACAATTGTGGACGCATACAGATTTGAGGGTTTATGGAGTTCTTGTTACAGTTCCTCAGGTGCTGCGAAGCTGCAGTGAGTTTGTTGAGGAGCATGGAGTAGTGGACGGGATCTACAGGTTGTCAGGGGTGTCATCCAACACACAGAAACTAAGGTATAATGTGTGTGTGTGAGTGTGTGTGTATGCATGGGTGTGTGTCTGTTGAGTCATGTGCAGCAGATATGACATCTTGTGTTTGTGCCCAAAAACAGGGGAGAGTTTGACAGTGAGGGAACCCCAGACCTTAACAAGGATGTCTACCTGCAGGATATTCACTGTGTCAGCTCCCTCTGCAAGGCTTACTTCAGAGAGCTGCCCAATCCCTTGCTCACATATCAGCTCTATGACAAGTTTGCCGTGAGTGACAAAGACAATAGTTCATACACATTCATGAACAATTCAGTACGACGCAGATCGGGTTCTGTGTGCATCTTTCACATGCTTCACGAAAACACTGATGTAGTTGCTCTTTCTCTTTCTCTACCTCATCCCTCTCTTTCTCTCTCTCTCTCTCTCTCTCTCTCTCTCTCTCTCTCTCTCTCTCTCTCTCTCTCGAACTCACCTCCCTCACCCCTGTCCTCACAGGAAGCCGTGGCGATACAGTTGGAGGAGGAGAGACTGGTGAAGATCCAAGACGTGCTGAAAGAATTACCTGCTTCCCATTTCATGTACGTTTCTCAAACTGAAATGTACCATGTTGTTACTGTAGCGAGCTGTTACCTGCATACTATAGTGCAGTGGCCATTCTTCCTCTTTTTCTTTCTTTCTTAGGACTCTGGAATTCCTGATGCGACACTTAGTCAGGATGGCCTCGTTTTCCTCTCAGACCAACATGCACTCCAGAAACCTTGCTATAGTTTGGGCTCCTAACTTACTCAGGTGAGTGTGTACGTGAGAGACATGGAGAGTCAGAAAGGGCTAGAGAGAGATGATGAAAGAGAATGAAAGAGCAAGAGGACTGAGAACATTCATATGTTGCCGTTTCCGTTCCTCGAATCCTCTGTGGCTGTGTTGCAGGTCCAAGGACATCGAGGTATCGGGCTTGAATGGTACTTCTGCCTTCATGGAGGTGCGGATCCAGTCTATCGTGGTGGAATTTATCCTCAACCACGTTCCCCAGCTTTTCCCTGAACAAGGTGTGTCTACGTTTGCTTCTACCCGTTAATGTTTCAGTCGGAAATATTTTACTTTTGTGCTATCAAATACTTTACTGTAAGTGTACTATCAATGACTCGTAATATTCCGGCTTCACCAGGTGCTCAGAGATCTGGTGAGCGGAGGAAGTCTCTACCATCGCCGTCTGCCATATCCAGTACAGAGTTCTTCCGGGCCATTCCCTTCCAGTCCCCGAGTAACATTGGCAACATCAGTCCGGGGGATGGCCCCATTGCTATGCGACCCTACCATGCCATTATTGAAGGCACAGACAAGTAGGCTTCACCCTCAACACAACAAACTGATTCAACAAACCCACTGTTCGTGGATTGGGCATGGTTGGTACCTCTAACTGTTGAGTTAGGTTACTCGTCTATGTTTTTTTCTTTTCCATCTCAGGAGGAAGGGATCCCTCAAGGGTAAGAAGTGGAAATCCATCTTTAACCTTGGAGGCCGAATTCCCGATCCCAGACGACGATACAAGAACTCATCAAAAGGTGGATAATTCCCTCCACAATCACTATATGGCTCTCTCTTAGAGGGGCTTGACAGGTATCTTGACTCACATTCCACTCTATGTTGTTGTTTTTTGTAGAGAAAGAGAAACCTATCTTGAGGCCGGCTAAGAGCATGGATTCCCTCAGCTGTGCACCTTACCAGCATGAAGGTACAGTTTCTACTTTCTCACTGACAACTTTCTCTGTCCGTCCTGCTAGAAAAACACTTACTTGACCAGTAATAGGTATAATTATGTATAGTTTACCAGTGATTTTATATATTGTGCACAAATATGAATTCAGTTCTGTGTTCTCTCTCTTAGGCTCTGGGCACCGGCCTCCTTCATCCCACATGTCTCCCCTGGCACTGTCTCCTTGCCCCCAGATAGGTGGGACTGAGGCAGGGTCATCCGGCGGAGGTGGTGGTATAACCAACAGCTATGCCGTGACCTACCGCAGAGGGGCAGGGGCCAGTGTGAGCGTGGTGAGCGGGGGCGGGGGTACACCGGGCACATACAGCCCTCTGGAATCCGGAGGAACGGGGTCCACCGGGGCAGAACCCCACCACCACCATCAGTCAAGATCCCCAGGAATCTCCAGCAAAGCAGGCCGACGGGCCGGAATCCACATATCAGGGCCTCTTTCGGTCACCGTGCCCCTGCACATCACCTCCGGCCTGGCCTTGGGGGTGCTCCAAGGGGGTGCGGGGGACATGGGTATCCTTAGAGGGTTTCAGGGGGGTGGGGAGGGAGAGGAGGGGGAGAAGCAAGAGAAAGGGGGAGTGGTGCAAACCACACAGGAGAAATTGGAAAAGGAGGACAGGTGTGAGATTAAAGCGAATAAGGAAAAGAGCCAAGAGGAGGCAGAGGTCAGGGAAGAGATGGTAGCAGGTGATGTGATGTCAGATGGGGGAAGTGAAGAGAGAGGTATAGAAAGCAAAGTTGAGGAAAGGGAGGATTCTATGGATGGAGATGGAAGGCTTTCATCGGAAGAAAGTTACAGTGAGGTGGATGCAAACAATCAAAAGGACAACTCAGAAGATAAAAACGAAGAATACATAGGTTGGTATGAGAATGGGTCATGTTTATCCAACAGGAACCCTTATGTTCAATGATAGTACAGGTAGATGCAGAAGTTAGACTTCTAGATTTGTAAAGAGTTTCTGCCAGAGGTAACAGTTATTTTAGTTGAGACTCTTCTTGGATATTTTGAATGGTACATATTGTTCATGTGATTCCATCTTTCCCCAGATATGAAATGTGTCAGAGACATACCTGAGTCTAAACCAGTAGAGGTGTGTAATGACCTGAAGATGCCGGGGGCATCCGGTCTGTCCAACCATCCAGAGCTCCCTGAAGAAGACCAGGACGACTTCCTTCCATTAGACTTCCATGAAACGTTTGGCTTCCTGGATCTTATGGACAGCAGTGCATCTAACCAGGTGCGTTTGTGTGAGAGCGTTTTACTGCTCACAGAAAGTCCACTGGAGGACTGTATCTGTGGGATGAGTGTGAGTTCATGATTGTTTTTCAGCGTGCGTTCCCTCACCCTCTACGCTCTCTCCTCCATTCCACTGTCCTCTGCAGCTTCACGAGTTCTCAGTGGAGCCCCCCTGTCATGACGAGGACTATGAAGACATGTGCAACCCTAGCCCCCCCAGGGAACTGCCACACAGACCAAGCCGTGATGCCCAACCGCCTGCAAACACACAGACACTCGCTGACACTCAAAACAAGACAGAGCTGAACACGCCAAGACCAAGCCAGAGTCAGTCACACCGTACCCTTGCTGTCGATAAATATGGACGACCAAACAAATCCTTGAGTTTGCCTTACATGGCTCAGCCCTTCATGCCTGTTCAGTTCTCCTCCTCCTCCTCATCCTCTGAGATAGAAGATGATGAGGATGATAACGATGAAGAAGAGGACATGTTCTGCAAAAGTCTACCGTGCGCTTCACGGTTCCACAATTTGACTTGGGGGGTTGCCTCTGAAAAAGTCTTGCCAGCCCCTAAATCACAAGATTTTGACAGTTCCGCTGTTTGTGGAGTTCCTGATGACGCATCACAAAGCTCTGAGGACAGAGTGCTGAGGCCAGTGGATGTTGAACCTGCCATGTGTAGAACCCCACCGGCACTGGAGCAGAGCCAACACGAAGAGGAGGAGGGGTTGGAGATGAATGAAAACCTGCTAGACGTAACAGGTGCGGACGAAGATGAGGACAGTCAAGACGGAAGCCCCCCAAAAACCTTGGCAAGCACATGCACACAGAGGTAAGGTTTAATATAAATGTATGGGGCCTTTTTCAATGGAATAAATACATATGCAATATACTAAAATATATTATCTTCACTCTCTAGTGCAGAGACAGAAGATGCTCCCTGCTCCTTCTCTGAAACCACAAAAGAAGAGGACGTTCTGGTGGACATGGATGTTGAAGCCCAGCTGCAGGACAAAGACACAGAAGAGGTTATGGAAAACTATGGTGGAGGGGAAAGTTCCGAAGTATTAGCACAGGATGATATGAATGAAGGCCCGGAAGCTCCGAAAGAATGTGTTCCTCAAGTCTGTCAGACAGAGTCTGGACCTGTTGAACCAGAGACCGAGATACCTGTGCCTGCTGAAGTTGGCAGAGAATCTATCGGCGTTCCAATGGAAGAGCTTCAGATGGGTGCACAGGATGAAGAGGGGGAACAGAGGGATGATGAGCGTCATTTGGAGGACAAGACTGAGGAGAGAGTGCTGGAAAACCAAGAACGTGAAATTGATGCTGATGGGAATGGAGAGACAGAGAAAGACGGAGAGAGGGAGAATGTAAAGGAGGTGGGAGGAAGAGAGGATGAGATGGTTGAGGAGGAGCAAACCAAGGATGGTGAAACTGACAGTCATGGGGACAGAGAGAGTGGGGAATGTGCAGAGCGAGAGACGGTCAAAGAAATGGGAGAAAGAGAGGAGGAGGTTGAGGTGGACAACCAAGGAGAGAATGTTGAGGTCGAAGAGGAAAGAGTCGCACAGGATGAAGACCAAGTAGACCAGGGCACAGAGCAGGTTGAGGATGCCGAATTGAGCGCAGAAGTCAGTGAGGACACGGACGAGATTGTGGAAAAAGGAGACAGCGGAGATGAGAACGACGACAGAAGAAGAGATGGGGAAGATGAGATGAAGGGGAATGCAAATGGTCCAGAGCGCAAAGAGGTCAGCGAGCCAGAGAGGGAGGAGACTGGAGGAGAAAATGGAGAGATGGTGAACGAAAAGGGTGGAGAAAGCAGTCGCATAGACGAACAGGAGAAACCCACTTGCACCGAGAACGTGAAGGAAGCAGTGGACATACAAACCCAGGTAGCTATTGAGAACAGAGAGATGGACTCGCTGCAGATAAACAAGACAGAGGAGGATGCGACTGAGAACGGAAATGAAGATATTCTAGATGGCCACTTAGATGAGGATGTTATTCATCAGGAAGAGAGGGAGGGAGGGGACTCAAAAGATTCAGATGGAGAGGATAAAGGGGAGAGAGAAGAAAGGGTGAATGAGGGACAAACACAGACTTCACTGGAAGAGTTAGAGGGAGAACCAAGAGAGTTTCCAACAGACATCGCTGAGGGGAGTGACATTAATGTGGGACTTGGGCCAGGGCTGGGGAGAGAGTTGATAGTTACCAAACAAACAACACCTAAAATGCATCATGTCAAATCAGTGCCTGTAGTTCCCCCTAAGCCTCAGCATTGCCGACTAACAGTGCTGAGCATCAGACATCAGCATCAAGAGAGAGAGCGGAAGGAGGCAGACAGAGACAGACAGAGGGGGTGGGAGGAGCAGGTTAAAGAGAGAGATGGGGAGGATGGATCTGAACGCTACAAACTCTGTGAGAGAGATCAGGCAGAACAAGAGGAAGGTCACCATGACAGCAAAGGCAGAGGGGAGAAACAAGAACCACAGGAAGGCGAAGGAGGAAGAAGGAGAGACGGCGATGAGTTGGGGGGGAAGGAGATGGCAAAGAGAAGTCCGATCAGCATGTGTTTTGATGAAGCTGTCGCTATGGCAACGATGATGCGAGGGCGGGAAAAAGAGGGTGCTGAGAGGGAAAGGCCAAGGGAGAGAGGAAAGGAAGTGCAGTAAAAACTAATTCTTACGTTTTTATGTTCTGTACAAACAGTTGGATTCTGTAAGTCTGATTACAGTTTTATGAATGATTTGATGAGATGTTTTGCTGTATTTGTCAAAGATCCACCATACATGTACAAATAACCTCCTTTACCTTATGTACACTTTGATTTATTGAGTATGCACGTTTTGATATGTGAATTCATGCTTTAATACATGTATGGAATGCAAACTAGGTATTTCCTCAAATAGTTTGAATATAACCTAGTTACATTACTCGTCAATCAACAAATGCAAATAGACATGTTGATCTGTAGGTAGTAATGCTCAGATAACCTTCATACCCCAACTCTTAAAAATTAAGATAATATAACTATGTTGTTCAAGCAATGTTACTGTAATTACTGAATGATACACTGAATGTTGACTTTGTAAAAAGCGTTGGAAAACAACAATTTTGTCTCAACAATTCAATAAATGTGTTCAATACATTCCTTTTTGTGAATAAATGTAGTTGCAAATTATGTTGACTGTTCCACCGTTTTTCTTGTAGGCAAAAAAGGGGAAATGGGCCCACACGGAGGTCCAAAATAATTCACAATTTAGGAAGATTACGGTAAACGAGATGTCACTTCCGCAGTATACCCGGAAAGATAACAATACCACACTGGTATCATTTAAATTTGGGATTAATAGTAAATACATATTGTTTTCAAATTAACTGGTCATTGTAAGGTAACACGTGAGAAAGATGTCTCTCCCTGTCTCCCTTAATTCTCAAATATCTGCAATAATGGATGTTTTAGCCAAGGCAGCTGTCGCTGAAATAACCAAACTTGTGGAGGAAGGCACCGTCGTGCTGAAATTGGAAATGCGTCGAAGAGACAGTGAGATAGAGGACCTCAAAAGAAGACTGTTAATGGAAAGACAGCTTAGAAAAGGTCAAGAGAATGCCGCGCGGCTGACAAGTGACAGGCTACATGCTGTAGGGACTCAGGTTGGCAGCCCCATAAAAGGTTAGTGGCTCCGTGTGTAGGGACGTGTAGTGACTCCGCTGGCTGTCAATATGTGCGAAATGTGACATCATGATATGAGCTAAGAGTAGTTGCATCAATGTGTTTGGTTTTCTCATTTAAAATACGTGCTTGAATATGTTCTCCTTTCAGGTATTCAAGAGAAGCAGATACCACATTACTTACACGTGGAGCACGTTGTAGAGCACTGTGGACTGGGACCTTTGGTGAAGTCGGAGCCATTAGAAGAGCATGCAACCCAAGCAGACACAGGGCATGACACCGATGAACAGACTAGTAACTTTGAAATAGCTGGGAGAGATGTCCAGCTCTGGCAGTCTGATTCTCACGGAGTCTGTGGGACAGACTTGGTTGACCCAGAAATATCTAGCACAATAGAAAAGTGTTTGCAGATGTTTTCTCAAACAGATCAATATCCATCTAACAGTAATATTGCACAAATGCCTTGTAGTTTTTCATCCACTGCAGGAAAATTGCTTGATGAAGCATTTGATCCAGTAGCCATTAAGGTGGAGCCAGACACACAGCCTTCAGCATGCATGGGGGACATCATGTTGGTGTCCATTCAACCTGGGCAGGGACAGTGTGCAAATGCTGCACGCACTGCGGCCAGTGAGAACCTGACTTTGCCAGCACTACTGCAGGAGCCAGGGCTCCCACAAGCAGAGAGAGTGACTGAAGGCATGCCAGGGCCTAACACTGCCTACAACCCTGAACATTATGTGAACAGAAACCGGTTCAGATCTAAAAGAATGGTAAATGTTTGGAAAAATGGACTTGCTCAAAAAATGTTCCTCTGTTCAATTTGTGGTAAAGGCTTCCCCCGCTATGGCCAGCTGGAAGCTCACCAGCTCAGCCACTCTGGAATCAAACCTTACAGATGTTTAGAGTGTGGCAAATGTTTTACTCAGAAAACGAGACTAAAGACACACCAAAGCGTCCACACGGGTGAGAGACCTTTTAGTTGCAAAATATGTGGAAAGATGTTTTCAAGACAGGACAACTGTATAAGGCATGAGAGATTTCACAGCGGATTAAAACCATACTCATGTGTTCAGTGCGGAAAACATTTTACTGCTCTGAGCAACCTCAAAGTGCATCATCAGCAAGTTCATACTTAAGGTAGAATTCCAACTGTCAACGTTGTTTGAAGAAATACTAGAATTTATGTATATGTAAATAGCAGTACTCAATAAATATTTGGTACATTTTAATATATAACATGTATGTTTCTGTTATTTGATGGCATACCAGCAACATGTAAGATCTCAGCCAGTTTTGGAAGGAATGTGCGTGTGTCTTTCTATCATTACGGTACACGTACGTAACGC
This sequence comes from Plecoglossus altivelis, assembly GCA_036571765.1. NCBI lineage: Eukaryota > Metazoa > Chordata > Actinopteri > Osmeriformes > Plecoglossidae > Plecoglossus > Plecoglossus altivelis. The sequence continues at coordinate 5,589,248 of BROE01000001.1, forward strand.
ACGTAATTGTCAACGTTGCGACGTCCTATAAAAATTTATCTGCTTTGTACCAGAGGAAATAACTTCTAGCTAAGATCGCAGTTTAACTTACTATATAATTCTATATTTGTTGTTTGTTCCTGTAGACTTTGCTCAAATATATAGTCAATCATGTTGCTAACGGGCGCTGCCGTGCGGTCTCAGATTGCCTCCATTGTTGACGTACTCTCTAAAGCAGCAGTAGCAGAAATAAGCAAAGTGGTCGACGATAGCATGGTTGTGTTACGTTTGGAAATGAGTCAACGTGAAAATGAGATAAAGGCCTTGAAAAATAATATAGAAATACTTCATAATGAATTAAGAACTGCGCATGGAACGGAAGAAAGACCGCCGCTTCATTTCAGATCTGTTGAGAATCATCATGCAAGAGAAGGTAACGTTATGCCTACATTTAACTATGTAAATGGGATAAATGTAGGCTATGTGCACTATATACACACGGAATGTGTAAAAGGACATGGCACTTCCTATACTTGTAATAGTAGACAAGTAATTCAAGTTAAGTCATTCCACCCGACACAATGCTTTTTACATAGGAAAAGCAAATGATTGCAAGCGCTTAATGCACCCTCTAGTGGTTAACATGTTAACCACACCTTCCACAAGAGAAGCATGCATTTGTTGTTATACTTTGCATCTCCCTTTAACTAAATTTTTACCAGTGCAGTTATAAAGGTTGTAATATCATTGATTTCTAAAGGTCCAGAAGGAGAGAATGTAAAGGAAGTGTTGTCATCTGGAAGGGACACATTGGTGAAAGCAGAGCCTGGTCAAACGGTTGAAGCAAGCAAAGAGACAAGAGCACATCATCTGGATGAAGCCCTGGCAATGTTCGAGAGGGAAAGATACCGTTGGACAACCAAAACGCACACAGAAAACGATGAAAATTCGGAGTATTATCACAATTCAGGGGAAAGCTCCCTGTGTTTCTCTGATCGCTCCCAACTAACTACCACTCCTTCGTTTCAGTCCAGTTCACTGTCTCGAGGTCAATTCAGTTTTGCTCCATATCGTAACACCTTTGGCTCAACCAGGAAAAAAAGGACACTCAAGAGATACATGTCTAAGACACACTTTATTTGCCCTGTATGCGGGAAAAGCTTTGAGCGCATTGGTCACTTGGAAAGGCACAAGCTAATCCATACAGGAGAGAAACCATACAGCTGTGAAATATGTGGGAGGCGTTTCAACCAGAAAAGTACCTTGAAGGGCCATCTGAAGACCCACAGAAATGGTTAGTAACATTGGAGAGACATGAAATACAAGCTTAGCTTTTGACTTTAAGAATGCATGTCAAGGAGCACAAAAGATACAGCTACCATATTCCTCCTGTAGCATATGATTGGAATTCTTGTTGAATGTGATCTCTTCACTTGACAGGGTCTTTGGTGATACAGGCGAACACAGGACAGGCACATGGTCCTGAGGCACACCATTCGGAGGGGGAGGGGAGCAAAGGGGGGGAAGACCCCAAATCTGCAGGCGATGTGCCAATGAAGGCCGAACCTGGGGAGAAGAATTCTTTCCAGCAGCTCCATCATGAAGAAAATGAACACACCAGAGAGAGATCAGACCTTGAGGAACTGAGAATGGTTGAGGCAGAGCACCAGCAGTGGGCATCCAGCTCACATGCGGACAGTGATAATGGAACCAGCAACCCAGAGTATTTCAACAGTTCAGGACAGAGCTCCATGAGTCTCTCGGGACTCTCTCCAATACTTCCTGTTCCAGGTGCATTGGAAGCCTCCTGTAGCACCATGTCATTCCCAGCTATGGTCTCCCAGCAACAGTATGGACACACGGAAACACCCCTGATATCAAGCGATGGTACAGTCCATCCTAACTTTCATCCTGGCTTGCCAAAGAAAACAAGAGATGTCCAAATTGTGAAACCAAAGAGATACTTCATCTGTTCAACATGTGGTAAAAGTTTTGAGCGAATTGGCCACCTGGAAAGACACCAGCGAATCCATACAGGGGAGAAACCGTACAGCTGTGAAATTTGTGGGCGATGCTTCAATCAAAAAAGCACTTTGAAGGGCCATCTCAAAGTTCACATAAATGGTAAAAAAAACATTTGTCTGCATCAAATTATCTACTTTGTTTACCATTAGATAATTTATGACTCAGCTTTGAAATATCACCAACTATTAGAGGATCGAAAATGATGAAGGAACTAATAATATTATGACTATTAACTGTAAAACAAAATATTTGGCGGTTACTCTCAATTCATTTAAATAATGAATACTAACATTGAATGTATTCAATTGAATGTATCCTTTGAAAATCTTTTCCTTTTGAGGCACTGGAACAGAAGCAGTTGAGGGGTATCAGCCTGTTGACAAGAAGATTGTCCTCACAACAGACACAGAGAACCTTGGGAAACAAAAGCAGTTGCCTTCCCAGGCTCTGTCCAGCCCTGCGTATAGTGAACGGAGCAGCAGACCTGACTCGATGGTCAAAGCCGAGCAGAAGACTCTTGAAACCCCAGCGCTCAACCAACCAGGAAGTGAGCATGTGTCGGTAGGTCCGGACCCACTGACCCAAAGCTACGTCATGGACGGACGAGACGGTCAGCTGTGGACCCCTGCGACCGACAGGACTGGAGACGAGCAGCCGGCCATTCCGGGTTGTTCCGATAGCGCCACTTCGTTTGATCCCAATTTTAAGTACCGGAACAGTCCGTTTGAGGGGGTGCAGAGTACACATCGGGGCTTTACATCACCTAGTGCAGTTGAACAAGGAATGTCTTTTCTCAATGAGAAAGACAAGATGGAGATGATTCAGCAAGAGCAATATGCTATGATGGCGTTGCAGTCCCGGAACCTTGACCTGACGGGACTCCCAGGGTTGCATGGGCAGGTAGATACTGTGGAGGACAGGGTGATGAGGGAGCACATGGCTGAGTCCACTGATGGTCAGGAGGGAGGTTTGTTTACATTAGGGGTCAACACGTTTGATGATCCGAAGACGGGCAATGATGTAGACACCTCGAGACAAAAATGTTTTATATGTTCGACGTGTGGAAGAAGCTTTGATCGCTTCAGCCATTTTGAAAGACATCAGCGCACACATACAGGGGAAAAACCCTACAATTGTGAAATATGTGGGAAAACCTTCACGCAGAAGTGCAGCCTAAAAGTTCACCAAAAACTTCACATAAAAGATTGAGTTTTATCTTCACAACATGTACAGTATCATGGACTGTATGCTTAGAGATCATATAGATGTGTACATAATTAACTAATTTGTTTTTCAATTCAAAGGTTTTCACAAAACTGTTGAGAGCAATATTTGTGTATGCTCGTGTTATATATCTGTTCTGATCATGTTAGAACTGCACAACGGTGTACTATAGCTGATAAGGCCTCTTGTATATTGTGCTTCTCTTGCCGAGTACTCATTTGTGGGACTACAGTTTTATCTTTAAACATACCGTGATCCATTCATGTATTTTCTATGGATCTCGAATAAATTTAGAAGATTATCTACCTTTGTTGTATATGTAATAGTTTTTCTTCTCGTTTTCATGTAATGTCATTTAACGTGTTTACGGTAGTCGCTCTACTCCCACCGGAAGAAGCCTGGAAGACGAACTCGATACCCCTGGATCATGCAATTTTTTTATTGTTAAGTCTCTTAATGTAGCATAAGAATTTGGATGTAGTTTTTTGAAGAGTATAAATGCATTGTAGGTGTGTTGGTGAATTTTATATTTTCAAATAAACCATAACAATGTCGACGTGCAGGCCAAGCACCTTTCAGACCCAACTAACCGCGATTATGGAGGTCTTGACTAAGGCTGCAGTGGCAGAAATTTCAAGGCTGTTCGAAGATAGATGTACTGTATTACATATAGAAGTCTCCCGACATCAAAATGAAAACGACATTCTCAAGGGGAAATTGCTCAAGGTTGAAAGCGAACTAAAAAGCGAACGAGCTCGGCGCATTACCGATGCTGGTAAGTGCACTGGATTGCATCGACGTAATTTCGTCCTGGGCTGTTAAGGATGTTGTTTTTAAGTATCGTGTGCGGCCAGAGTTAATGCTTTAAGAGCAATGTACTATTGGTGAACAGTTTAAATACTTGCAGTAAGTATACTGTACACACAGCATTCCGTGTTTGAACCAATGAACATAGACTCCCGACCAAATCCTCAGTTTACCCTATCGACGGTGACTACAACACGTTAAAAAGGTTCAGATAATTTTGTATGATTTAATCTGCTTTGCTGTATTTTATAGGCAGGAAAAGATTGTTGTTTAATTATTTATAATGTATCTGTATTTTGAGCAAACATTCACTGTATTTATTTTGTATTGTTCATATCGTACCGATATCTACGTGGAGAAAGTAGGAGGGCCTCCAGATTGGAGAGCGAATCAGAGTCCTGATGAAGACCCAGCTTTCGGAGCTGGAGTCGGCATGAAACCGTTCACCGGACATACCGAGGTATGTGTATGATTTGGCCAAATTTCAAGTCCTGAACAAATCAATGGACTTAATTGAAACACAATGAAAGGGAGAGTTCTGGTATCCCTCCTTTTCAATGTATTTTGAGAAGGAGTCCAGGGCAGAGTAAACTATGCATTAATCAGGGGATTAATAAGGAGCATGCATTCATCATAAAGGATCATGAATGTGTATGAAAATGGTATGTTCTTTAACTTTTATCACGATTATTTTACCATATTTATTACCCAAATTGATAATAAATGTAAAATAAAATTGTTCTTAAATTCTGTTTTGGATTGTATTTGTTTCTTCCAGCCTACAAATGTAGCCACTACTAAGTCCCTTATCATTAAGGAGGAGAGGTCAGATGAGGAACTATGGACAAACAATCCACATAGTGATGGTTTGCAACTTCCAGGAAGTATCCTCTACCACGACGTCCTTGAGGAATTCCAGATTGAGAATCAACACTTTGAGGATGAGCTTCACACCCAACAGTCACATTCCAAAGAACCAAACAAACATGGTGCAAAACCCAGATTCTCAACAGAAAATCCAGACTCGAGCAGTACTGGACACAATGGGGCGGAGACTGATGTTTTTGTTGTGAAATTGGAGAAGGAGGAAGAGCATTCAGAGTTTCTGTTGGATGCATGTCAACACAGCACAGGAAAACAGACTCCTGCAGGCATTGGATTTGCCATGGATGAAAGAGACAGTCAGCTGTGGGCTTCAATAGTTCAAGAAAATCCCAACATCGACGCCGACTTTCCTACTTTCTCCAACGTAGCAGACCCATATTCCCAGACTTCCCAGTATTCAGACTGTACCGAGGCAGCCCCTTTCTCAGCCTCCAAAGAATCTTCCGGGTTGTCTCAGTCTACTCCACAGAGCCCGTGCAAAGTCATGGCAAACAATGTTTATCTCAAAGATAAAGTCTCATCTCAGTTCATGTCCACGTTTCATCACATGCCTCAGCGCTCACAGAGAAATGACAACATCTCAATTACTGATCAGCAGATGCTTGAAAAGTCAACTGCATCTCACTCAGGGATGACTTTCCCAACCAGCAACCAACTGGCCGTGTCTCACCCCACCAAAAACAACTTTGCGGCTGCTAGAAGGGACCGATTTATCTCCCAGCGTGGCAAAACATTCAGCCGCTCACCTTACATCAAGATTCACCAGCAAGTTCTCCCAGGACCCGAGTCCCTCAGCTGCAACATCTGTGGGAAGAGGTTTGCCTCGCTCGCTCATCTGGTCCAACACAACCGCGTTCACACTGGGGAGCGTCCCTTTGGTTGCGCCACGTGCGGGAAGCGGTTCTCGCAAAAAGGGAGCTTGAAAGCCCATCAGCGCATCCACAGTGGTGAGAGGCCGTTCTGCTGTGCTCAGTGTGGCAAGACGTTCACTCTAAAGCACCACTTAAAAAGGCACAGGCTGATTCACACAGCAGAGATGACTGAGAGAGGACTCGACCTGCCAGTGGAGAAAGACTCTCTTATTCCCTGGAGAGGATAAATGTTGTCACGGACAACATTTTTGTACTTTTGATATATGAAATACTACGGCGCTGTTTGATATTGTAAATTAAAGGTTTGTTATGAAAGGGGATCCGAGATTCATTTGGTCACAAGAAACAATTAAGTGTCTTTGTCCTGTGAAGACTCACTTGTAAGCAGTACCTTTTCCATGTTAAGGTCCAGGATTTTAAGATATTCAGAAAGTGTCAAATATGTTTTTATGTTTGGATCCTATAATGACAGTCTTGGCTTCTGTTGTTAAAAGTGTTCCGATGCACTAGACCGTTGACAGGGTTTTTGATCTTTCAGCAGAGGGCAGTGTGAATCTAACTCAACGGTGAAACTGTTTTAAACAGGATTCAAGAACAGGATTTGTTAGATGAACAGGAGCAACCTACTTCGACTTCAATATTAGCTCTCCGTCGCCTTCGCAAGAGCGTCAACTTCAATGCAAATAACATACACAGACGAGACAAAGATGAAAAGGTCACAGGTCATGAAACAAAGAAGTATCTATGTGTTTCAGTCAAAAGAGGGAGAAGCGGAGAAGTTTCAGGTGTTAAATGAGGAAGGGTGATCAAGTTTCAGCTGGAGGATACAGGTATCAGATGATGTACGACATGGGGAGGTTGGGCTGCACCTATCGTATGGGTTTATGTCTCTCCCATAGAGCCCAAGCTGGTAAACTTTGGGTGCACTTTTTTGTCCGGCAACAAATTTGGAGAATTGTATTGTGAAAGTGTAGAGAGTTCCTGAAGAGGAAGCTTTGAAACATCCAACGCTATAGATTGCTGTGGAACGTGTGTCTAGTAAACAAATTCCACTCAAGGCTCCTATGGCACAGCACGCGATGCGTCCTGGAGCAGAACATCCCGAGCTGTTTCTGTTTAGCTTCAACTCCCAGCCAAAACATCTACAGCTCTGCCGACACTGCTTTGAAGTCTCCAAATTGACCAAACATGCATGTATTTTCCGACAATCAGAGACACTGCTTATTAAAAGACAGTAATAATCCAATTTCAATAATGGTACATATAGTAAGTCAACCTCTTTTTAAATGGGCTTTCCAGACATTTAGTAAACAGTTAGCTGTACAAAGGCTTAGAAGAAACAAAATGCATAAGTGAACAACTGAAAATAAGAGAGGACATATAGATTATTTCTGGCCTGCTGCTCTCAGAGACTCAGCACATGACCATGTATGGCTGTAAACACGAATGACTTGACGTCACGGAAAACCCTGCTTGGAGGAGGGAGGGCATGGCTGGTGAATAGCTTGGGTGAGAAAAAGGGGAAAAAGTGGCCATGAGAGCAAGGGAAACAATGCAGGGATAGAGCTAGCAAAACAACGCTGATGTCAGGTGCTGTTGCTTTAGCACGTGGTTGACATCCCTCCTAAGTCAACAGATAGTTTCACACTAGAGTGATGGAGATAAAAGGTTAAAAAGGATACCACTTCTATAGTCTTATCAAATTGAGTTGACATTCAAATTTACATGAACTACCATGTAACTACATAGCGATTCCTGTATTAAAAACTGTCAACTCTTGTCGACTGAGTTTATTACAGAAGGGAAAGGGCCCTGAATGGATGAGGGTAGTTAATGATATGTGGCGGTTGAAAAGGAACAGCTGAACGTTGTGTTGCTAAAACAAGGTCAATGCTAAAGTTATCTTCCCCTAGAAAAGCCCAACCTGTCCACACCAAGTTTCACTTGTGCAATGACTTGCATTGCTAAACCGTACTAAAATGTCACTATGTAACAACTTGTATCTAGCCACAATGTTGTTTATTTAGGTATCGATCAGTAGTTGCATTGTATCTAATGTAACCTTAACGTAAAGCGAACCGTGTGAATGACAATGTGTGCAAACCTTCGACCTCCATTGTCAAAAGCATCACATTCTGACAAGATTATGTTTCCCGGTGAGGTTTTAATAGTTAATGACAGCTGAACTTGCACAAAACACTCAAACTATCATTTTCAGTAACGTGTCTACGTAGACTTCAACTCAATTGTATCAAATGAAAGTACATAAATAAATGTTATAAATATATTTTAAATATTACATTTTTTTAACTGTCACACACCAAAACATTGTTACATGTACATTTCGTTATATTAAATTAATAAAGCATCATTGTGGTGCATACCAATAACCTTTTTCACTCACAAAAAAACACGTCCCGGAATTTACTTCTTGTACAAGGATTTCTATACAATTCAGGATAATAATTATCTCAATTCCCTTTTTTAAGATATTCAATCAATTCAGGTTTCTTTGACTTTTACACAGCACATTACTGCTGTACAATTTCTAGTCAGTGTGCATATATAGTGCAATGGTCATAACAGCATTCTAAACCAGAACCATATATTTTCATAAAACGTTAGGTGCACAAAGTAGTTAAAAGCTACCTAGAAGAATGTAAACTTAAGGTACAGTAGAATAAAAAAAACAAAGCACAGTTCCCAGAATACGGCTGAGCTGTAGAAATATCTCTGCCCAAGCAAGCCTGTTGTTACACACACGCAGCCCACAGACAGACACAGCAGTAGTAGTTCTTAAGTAGAACTTAGAAGAACTGAAGGATCAACAGGACAACAGGATAAGCCAGTTCTGGTGCAAAGTCATGCATAGTTGCTGCTGTGCTTGATGCGGGTGACCAATGTGGATATCAGCTTCTGCAGCGCATCCGCCCTCAGTCTGCCTGCCTCCAGGACCTCCTCATGATTGGCCTTCTCATGGCTGTCGTAGTCCATCACTGCCTCGTTGGTTATCAGAGACAGAGCGAACACCTTCATCCCGCAGTGCCGAGCCACGATCACCTCGTGGACTGTGCTCATCCCTGCAGACAGAAGCAAACAGGTGAGTCGAACCCAAGAAACAGTACGGAGCGGCGTTCGAATGTTGTCAGAGGGCTCCTTGGGAGATTCAGAGAATATTTCTCTCTTATTTGAGGTTTTGCGATGTCTGGGACCCCCCTGTGGGATCCGATGACTGCTCTTCAGACAGCGTGTGGTGTCTGTCTCCTCACTCACCCACAGCATCAGCTCCTAATCTGTGCAGCATTCGGCACTCAGCGATGGTCTCGAAGGACGGGCCGCCCAGGACACAGTACACGCCCTCGCGCAGGAAGTCGCTGTAGCCAAGCTCCTTCCCCACTTCCTGAGCCAGCTGCACCAGTTCCCGATCGTAGGCATCAGACATGCAGGGGAAACGGACACCGAACCTAAGGAAAAGAGGAGTAGGAGGTTTATTTACAGACACTTGGTTGATCTTAGTTAGTGAAATAGCTGTAAGTCTCTATCCAAACCCATGCATACACATTTACATTGTATATTATATATGTATACATCCATCCATAAAACATTTACTTCCATTCTCCTTTTTTTCCTTGCATCCATCTATTTAGAAACCATCCTGTCTCTCCATGCATTCATCCATTAATCTAGCCAACCAGCCAGCCAGCCAGCCAGCCAGCCAACCTGCCAACCAGCCAGCCAGCCTGCCCCTTCATTTACACCCACTTGTCATCGTTGGGTCCAGCCAGGGGATTGATCCCAGCAAAGCCAGGCATGTTGATGTGGTCCTTCATGATCATGAAGTCTCCAACCTTGTAGTCCTGGTTGAGCCCCCCTGCCGCATTGGTCAGGATCACTGTCTCCACCCCCAGTAGCTTGAAGATTCGCATGGGCATTGTTATCTGGAATATAGAACTTGTACGTAAAATACAATGTATATATAGAAAACATATAACACTTCAGTTTGAATGATTGTGTGATTGTGATGATTCTGTTGCTATGTGACAAACGAATGCAAAGCACAATAGTGTGAAACAGAGAGAGAGGTAGAGGGAGAGAGAGAGAGAGCGAGGTGGAGTGTAGACACCAGTGGACCATCATGAAAGGCTATGCAAGCACTACACACCTTCTGGATGGGATAGCCCTCATAGAGGTGAAAGCGTCCTTGCATGCACACACACGGCTTCCCTTTCAGGGTCCCAAATACCAGTCTACCTGCATGACCATGCACTGTAACACACACACACACACGTGAGTTTGATTAGTGGTTGTTAAAATCCACAAAAAGCAGAAACGCCCTGGTCACACCAAACGGCATGGCTGAGAGCAGATCAAGCAGACTTCACTGGGTTTAAAACTGGGTGCGTCAAATTGCAGCAGTGATGGACTTTTTTGAATGACAGAGCTTACAAATGTTATACTTCAGCAATGATACGATGGGTGTGACCAGGGCTCTAAACAGACTTTTACACATATTCACTATGCATACACTCTATCACTACACACACGCAGCCATCACAAACACATACCTGTGCTCTTAGGGAAGTTTGGAATGTCACAGTAGTTAAACACCACCCGGTCTTTCAGCATGTCGGCCAAGCCTCCGAGGCCAGAGCCACACACGATACCGACCAGGGGGCGCACTTTGGACTGGGACAGCAGCCAGTCAGCTGTGGCTACACACTCCTCATAACCATACCTGGGAGAGGAGAGAGGAAGTGGGGAGGAAGGGTGGGTTGGTTAGTGTGTCATTCCATTACACTTTCAAACTCACTAACCTTGTGTGTGTGTGTGTGTGTGTGTGTGTGTGTGTGTGTGTGTGTGTGTGTGTGTGTGTGTGTGTGAGAGAGAGAGAGAGACTAAGAGAGAGACTAAGAGAGAGAGACTAAGAGAGAGGGGGATAGGTATGAAGGTTGTTGGCCCATTGCTAGGATGGAAATATGGTGGCAAGAACGGGCATGATGGACTGGTAAAGACAGAGAGGGATCTGAGTTGTACTGTTTTGGAGATGTATTGATGTATCTTTGTTATTCCGGAACATGAAACCCCCGTGGATATATCCAACTCACTCGTTTGACACACCGACAAAGACAAACACGCACCTGTTCAGACACACTTGCAGACACAAACCATAACATGTAGTCCCCTGGCGTGTGTACTGTGTATACAGTACGTCTACGTCTAGGTTAGGAGACACCTAACCATCACGTAAGTCCGTCAATGTAGACTGACACTAACACATGCACATTTACCACATTAATGTTTCACCAAACCGTAACCCACTAAAACGAATTACAGCTCAATAAATAGTAAATATACAGGGAATATAGCTATTTTTAATTCATATGATATAGTAGGGTCTTTCATCATACACCCATTGTCTTACCCACCCAAAGATATCTTTTATCTCAAGTTGCTAACGCAACAGTAAGATAACTACGGAAGTTGTCCAAGTTCATTCAAGTTTAAATCGGTGCAACGAATTTCCCATCGCATTTAGTCTGACTTTGCAAATCTTTTATTTACATCACCATGAAGTAAAATGAACGAAGGCGAAATAATGTATGTATGAGACAACCATGTGCACACATCAGTTTCATCGAGCCCTGGTAGTTCATTAGAGGGAAAGATGAACTACATTTTATTTCGTTACACAGTTAATACTAGTTAACGGGTGTAATACCCAGACAGTTTCAACAACGTATACCAGAAGAAAAACATAAATATCACTTACTCTGAGGCAGCCTCGGGAAACATGTCTTCAATGAAAACGCGCTCAATAAGTGTTTAAAGTGACGTCTGACTGAGAACCGTGTTCCACGAAGAGGTAGTATAAGCTATTTGAGCAAAACTAAAACTTTCAAAACCTAGTAAAAAATTTTTTTCACGCAATATTGTAACAGCGTAGGGATGATGTAATTTCCACGATGGAAATTACGACGCTCTTCTAAAAAGTCATTTCCTTACGCCACATCCCCTGTACGACGAATTATGACATACTCACGCTCTTATTGGTCAACGACGCGGGAGTTGTTCGGATATAACGAACCAGTTTCTTTGCCGGGAGAAACCCAATGGCATGAGAGTAACTCACACGTCATAACAAAAGCCTACGATTTACCATCACGTAAAAGGGAAGTAGGCGTTTGGAAACTTGTCTGTTTAAACTGCGCCTAATCCAATTTTTCCAACTAACAGAAAACACTTACTGAACACTCGCTTACACACACACATTTATGTGGGTGATTTGAAACATTTGGGATGTAGGCTTATAAAAGAGCGGCTTGTGTTCCTGGTGTAGGCTAATGTTATGAAACAAATGCTTGGTTCAGACCGGCATGGCTGTGTTACATCCTCATGCCAATCGTTACAGGCTCAAACAAACAAACGACCGTGAAGACATTTTAATATGCTCCTATTTGACCTAAGGTCGATCTCTATCTGTGTAGTAAAGAAATATGACTGTGTGCATTCATGATGGTGAATCCATTCTGGAGGAGAACAGTCACATTAGTCACCATTCTCATCATCATGTCATATGCAGTCAGAGAGATGTGGAATTTAAAAAGTGTGTCGTTCTAAATGGTGTTCATTGCAGATTGCTAAGACCTGCTAAGTGTTCATTGCAGTTTTGGGACTTGTGTATGGATGCTTTACATGTCCACAAATTGGGTGTGTCTTATTTGTTTGAACTGGATTTCAGAAAGCATGTAGAAATTTTGCAAATAACTTTTCTTTGACAGGTAACACCCAACCACATTTTCAACAAAACCAGAAATGTCTCAATACATACACACCTATATTATTGCGATACATTCATTCCAGGCTTACTCATCTGCGATGAAGACCTTCAACACCACTATGACTCAGTGTTGGGGTTAGCAAATCGTCTCATGGTGTAATAAGAGGGGGCATTCAAAACTGAGTGGATGGAGTAAGTTTGTTGTCATACATTCCATTGCCATTAAAGAGGCCTAACCTTTTCCTTTATATGAAAGTGCTCTTTGCAGTGGTGTTATTTCTCACTGATCTTGTTCCTAGTCCATTTTCTGGGATGTTCCTCCATTTATCTTCTTGTCTACATTTGTTTTAGTTTTTATTTGTCACTTTTTATGTCATCGCGACATCATATCAACATGGCCATTGTCAATAAGAATGTTTTTCTGCAACTCATTCTGCAACTCACCCTGCCCTAAGGGTAAAAAAGGCCCCACCTTTACCCTGAAATAAAGCAGGTTAATTAAATTTTCCCTTTGTACCCCGTGGGGCACTGAAATGTGCAACCACACTGCACAGAAAGATTTAGTTTTGTCTGAGTTTAAACAAGTACATATAATCTAAATGCCCCATTCTGGGTGTGCCTGTGCGTGCAGTCAACATAGTTTCAGTCATTCTGACTCCCGAAGAGAACCCAAGGTTAAGAAAGGTAGTTCCCCATTCTTCACCCTTACAGCTGTGGGCGAATGTTGTGAATCCCAACTAATGGACCCGGTAAGACTTGCCTTGCTTGTTCCTGTATCCCTTTGAAATGTGAAAGTGGTCGAACCACTGGGCTGCTTCTTTACGTCTGCTACTTGGAAACCGTAGGTAACGGCTGCGACCTGTGACAAAGTGGGGTTGAATGGCTAAGCCCCGCCCTGTTGGTACTACATAGCGATCCTTTTCCTTCCTCACACCACAAAACACGTGCATTTGTCTCCCCCTGCTGGTTTAAATATGACATTGCCGTCTGTTACGTCCTATCCCCCAAAAGGATTATATCAAAAATTATTCTATTGCATGCTTCCTAGTTGAAACCATAAACATCTGTATAATGCAACATATTAATTAGCATTGAGCCTTTTGAATGATTCAGCCATAATGAACGATTTCCCCCCACAAGGTTATTATTAGGTTCTTACAGTTACATTCAGTTTCACTTGCGAAGCACCAGGATCTCTGTTGTTGCTGTTTGTCAGCTTGATAACATGACAGGTTCCATCATTCTCACAGTGTGTGCTTTTGGCTTGGTACACTGCACATCAACGAGGTAGTGGAGCTTGATCAGACATTCCAGCACAACATCCATCTCTGCAGTCCAATAGGTACTGTCACCAATCAGTGAAGTTTGCATTAAGGCAATCAAGGAACTATATACCATCTCTAAACAAATAGGGTAGAATAGCCAAGTCTGAGATACACTTAAGCCTACTGGCCAACTGTATGAGGACAGTGCTCAGTAAACCAGCTGGTTGAATGAGACAGGCAGACAGGCAGGAGGGCAGGCAGGAGAAGGGAACTGGAAAGATGCAAATGAGCCCAGTTCTTTTAATTGTAATCAATGAACACCCAAACACAAACACACAAAGGCAGCGGATGTGTTACCACTACCACAGGTAAACATGTGCCAAGAACACTAACCCGGACATAGCGTCTCTCGTTCTCTCATCCCCCCATCTCTCTCTCTCTCTCTCTCTCTCTCTCTCACACACACACACACACACACACACACACACACACACACATTCTTTAATAAATCTACTGTGACCCCAGCCTCTAGTGAGATATTCGCTCTGCAGTGCACATTGGTATTCATAGGTACTGGATCCCGATTAACCAGATAGACAACAGCGATGCTGTGCACACTGTGTAACCCATGCAGTTTTTCCATATCAAATGGCAAGCCAATCAACAGCCAGGAACGACCACCTGAACCTTTTTAGCCTTGTAAAACTAAGAGTGGTGATCAACACAATGCTCATCAGAAGTGTCAACTTCGGCTTATGAGACTCATAAGAAACTTGGTTTCAGTCCTGAACCCTTCAGCCCAGGCTCTCTCTCTCTCTAGCCCTCTTTCCCTTGTCCAATACAGAAAAGCTTCGTCACTGTTACATGAGCCAGAACGAAGGGCTGCATTCGCCTCACGAAATTTGGTCTCTTTATGTGTTTCACTCTGGGACATTCTGTTCAAGCTCCAGAGGCCACACGAAAATCTGGTCACAAAAGGCAGTGAATGCAGGCCCGCGAGGGTATCCTAAACAAGCGTGTGTTTGTGTGTGTGTGTGTGTGTGTGTGTGTGTGTGGTAAGTAGAGCAGGTGTCATGCTGAAGCATCCTTAAACAATTCTACTCGGATTACCGGTAGGTTTCTGAATAAATTAGCCTAGTTAGGGTGAGCCTAAAGCCTATGTGTTAACCAAACATGGGTCACTTCTCAAATCAATTGGATTGTTTGGTGGTAAATCATAGCTGTAGTTGCTTTAAGTGGACAAGGTTCTGCATCATCACGCACTTTTTATCTGAATCGTTATTGTTTAAAAAACGAAGGGTCAGGCTGAGGCTGAAGGTAGGATGCCACTGATAACTACCAATTTTTTTTCCACCATTCAAGACCCCATTCCAACTCAATAGGGCCTATGCTTGATATCAAAGACTGACAAAAGCAACGTCCGCTCAAAAGACAAATGCAACACAAAAGCCATCACGACAGCCACAGTTTTTTTAATATGATAATCAAATCGGCGCCAATTGCGTGACCAATTAATACAGAACGCACGCGCAAGAAACCGACTCGAAGTGAGTGAGAGATCGGGTGTTTGTGCGTGTGTATGTGCATGTGTGTGAAAGAGAGAGAGAGAGAGAGAGAGAGAGAGAGAGAGAGAGAGATGACCGCTTATAAAGCCAAAACTGACAGATAAAGTTGCAAGTGTGTCTGGGACTGGGTCAAGAAGGTCTCTGAGAAATTATCCTCGTATTCTGCATCAAGGGTGCATCCGTTTCGAGTTGAATAACTTGGAGAAATTATTGTACTACCACAGCCGCGTCCAAGTTGGAATGCATTGAGTGGGTTGCGTGAGCATGCGTATGATAACAATGCCGACATGTGCAAGACACAAATGCCGATGGTTCTTGTCGTGTAAAACAAGATCTATGCATCTAACTTAATCTGCATGCTTCAATTAATCTTTTAACCCGACTGCAAGGTAAGTAAGTCATCTATTTTGGGATTGCATACATTTAAAATATAAATATTATAAAGCCGCTTTAATAATAATTTAGTAATTTCAAACACAACAGTAACAGTAACAATATCACAATCCTACTCTCTCATTCTATTAATTTACAAAGTATTGTAATACTGGGGTCTGTGATCTACTTCCCCTGTATCAGCAGTAGGTTACTTAATGGATGTCATGTAAATACCGGACTTGCAGGTGGTCCGATATGGTTTTTCTATTTTATAAAAATGTTTTTTTTTTCAGTCCTGCTTGTGGAACAAACCACTCCACAATATATAGGTTTTCAGCAATACATGGACAAGATGTTCCATCTACCCCCAACAATCTGATTTATATCATTACAAATCTAATCAAATCCATATCCATGCTGTACACACCACATTTAAGTTACATTCTGCTAAATCATTTCCAGGTAGGGCTTCAAAAGTAGGAGAGTCCTGACTATATACACTCTATATCCACTCATGCCAACCAAGCAGTTGACGACTCTTTAAAGCAATCACATCACATCACATCGCACAACACTTAAATCACATCATCAAGCAGAGGTGGTCACATCTGTGATTAACCAAGAATGTTCCCGTTTCCTACCAACAGCGTGCCTGAATTAAAGCTATTCACATGGATCTCAGTGAATCCTAAGGAGTTCCACTCGGAAACAAAGTTGAAATTAAAGTTGAAACTTTTACTTGTTTTGACTTTTTCCTGAAAAATCGGACGAACACCTAGCATTTTGGGGCTTACAGCTAGCGTGCTTCACAGGTGTTTGCAGTTACATTTGATTCTAATTGAGAAAGCGTTATTGTATATTTAAACCCTTCTGGATTCGGGACCAAAGTAAAGATATCTTACAGTACGAAGGAATTTGTGTGTGTTTCTCATGAAGTGGAGTAATATTCATAGTGACTGGAACCGCAGTCCAACACTACATCACGGAATGACTGGGTGATATTTGTGCGTCTGAGTGCGTGTGTAAGAGATGAAGTGAAAAAGAGGTATGGATAGAAGAGAGCGGGAAAGTGAAACGGTGAGAGGAGAAGAGATCCGGAAAGAAGCGAAAGAGAGGGAGAGGAAGGAAGAGAGCTAGGGAGGGAAAGAGAGGGAGAGGAAGGAAGAGAGCTAGAGAGGGAAAGAGAGGGAGAAGGAAAGAGAAAGAGAGAGAGAGAGAGAGAGAGAGAGAGAGGAGGGGTGATAGTGTGTTTCAGATGGTGGGGCATTACTCTACTCTCCAGAATACTAACGAGGGCCTTTGTCACTGATCTCTTTCTCTCTTTGCCCCTTTTCCGCTCTCTTGCTCCTCCTTTCACACACACACACACAGACGCGCGCACATACGTGCATCCACACACTCGCACACACTTGATTTTGTCAATGGCGCCTTTTGTTCCTTTCATCTCTGTCCCCAACAAAGCATTCTTGTGTACCCAGGACAGAGAGAGTGAGGGAGAGAGAAAAGGAGAAGGAAAGAGACAGAGACAGACGAAAACATGCGACACGCTTTTATAGTTTAGCAAAGGCAAAGTTTAGGTTCTGTCAAAGGGTCAGCGATACATAGACCACAGAGAGCACATCTGTTACCATGGAGATGGAATATATCCTGCTGGAAAGGTTAGTTTGGAAGATGGTATCTGACTCTAAAAGTTTTACTTTTAATAGTACTGTACTTCCTGTCAATCATAGAGAGAGAGAGTGTGCCCTCAGTGAATTAAAATGCAAAGGATCGTGTGTGTGTGTGTGTGTGTGTGTGCGAGAGAAAAAGACGCAGTGATTACAAGAGAAATGAAATCATGATTGAAAGAGCAAGTTTTCAATACTGTCATTGTAATTAGGATAGGCCCGTCATTGCATAATCAGAGATGTGTAGTGTAATTAACAGTAATGAATTACGTAACATCAGCATTGTATCTGAGCTATTTTGATGCAGGGTGTTTATTTTAGCAGTCATGGTGCGTGAATGTGTGTGTTTGTTTGTGTGTGTGGGTGTATAGGCATGCAATTTGGAGATATACTTTGTGTGTGTGTGTGCATGCATTTTGGAATGTATGCATGAATGCATACATGTATCGCGTGTGTGTGTATGGGTCTATTTAGTCAATGTGAAGTACAAAGCTCTCAGTGTTCCCCCTGACAGTGCGGTGACTGAGAGCATACGCTTACAGCAACAACACATTTAGAGGAAGAAAGAGGAAGAGAGGGAGAGAGGAACAGAGAGAGATCGAAAGACAAGAGGAATATACAGAAGAGACTGAACAGGAAGGGACAGGACACATGTGGTTCTAGTGCAGAAATGTTGGCCCCAGCCCGGTCCAACTCTTATCAGAGTCTCTTGTTTCCAGTCAGAAGTTCACTCTTTGTCCACTAAAGGGCTCTCAAGCTGGCGCAGGCATTGATGCCGGCTTTTGACTCCATCTAGATAAACTCTGCGTTTCTCGCTTTCTTTACCTTCATTGAATCGCGTCCGTTTCTCGTTTGTCCACACTCACAAACGAGCCCGAGTTTCTATTGAACATCCTGTCATCCTAATTCTGCACCTGCTCCTGGACCCCTTTTTCTGCACATCTAACCTTTTTATCGTTCATCTCCTTCTCCCAATCTCCCCCTCTCCTTCCTCTGTTCACTGTCATGTTCCATCTGTGGGGTACGTGGGCTGGAAGTAAGTGAATGAGTGTTAGTGGGTTTGCTCTTTATTTCCACTGTGGAGGCGTTCGTTCCCTCATGTGCATGGCGTTCTTCACCCAGCTCTGTGCTGCGCGTGTGACTTGACCTTGCATGACACCCAAACTTGCGAGACTTAAGATAACGCTGCTTTTCTGTTCTGTTATGCCGAACAACAATCTTTGGTTCTCAGTATACAGCTTCTGCGGTGCAGACAGTTGAGCGGAAGCCTT
Source organism: Plecoglossus altivelis (assembly GCA_036571765.1). NCBI lineage: Eukaryota > Metazoa > Chordata > Actinopteri > Osmeriformes > Plecoglossidae > Plecoglossus > Plecoglossus altivelis. The sequence goes on from BROE01000001.1 coordinate 5,607,961, forward strand.
TTTCTAACCGACTTGTTTCGCTTAGTCATGTCTGACTTCCACTTCCACCCCATATCCTGACACGATATATCAGTTGACGCCATCCATTCTTCTTTCCCCACCAGGGTGTGTAATGAGTGTGAAGACCCCTAACTGTCAATTTAACCACCCAAAATGTCTGAACCAAAATGTCTTCTATGAGTCTGACAACAAATCTAAAACATAATCTGGTATCTACTCCATTTGTACTCCTCATAGATGACATCCGCCACACCCCCTTCCTCCCGTAGCTCCTCCCCCCAGAAGGTGTGTCACTCTCAGACGCAAACGGACATTCTGAAGCCCCTGTTGGGCGGCGGGAGCTCGGGCGGGGGCGGGACCCTGAGGAGGAGGAGGCGTGTCCTCTCCAAGGATGGGAGGAGTAACGTGCGCATCGAGCACATCAGTGGGCGGAGCGCCCTGTACATACGTGACCTCTGGACCACCTTCCTTGATATGCAATGGCGCTACAAGTTCTTCCTCTTCATCGCAACCTTCGCGGGGACTTGGTTCCTGTTTGGGATGTTGTGGTACCTGGTGGCTTTGGTGCACGGAGACTTGATTGGTAAGACAGGAGAGGGAACCAAAACCAACATGTTCATTCTAAACAAGTGTTGTTTTAGCTGTTAGTAGGTAGCTGTTAAGTTGTTTGATGTCCCAAGGAAACTACATTAGTAGGTGCTGGAGTCGACACACACAAACATCCCCCGTACAATTTAGACCCCAGTACACAATAACAAAGATCCGTTCTGCTGGACGTACTGTAAGGAAAGCACGGAAGTTCCCTGTGAAGATCAAACAAACCGCATCTATTGTTTAGCACACAACCAAACTAAAGAGTGTAACCTTTTGTACGTGACCGAAACATGCAAGGAGAGTTTTTCATCACCTCTTCGACCCTCCCTCCACAACCTCAGAGTTCGACCCACCGTCCAACCACACCCCCTGCGTGATGCAGATGCAGACCCTCACGGGAGCCTTCCTCTTCTCGCTGGAGACGCAGACCACCATCGGCTACGGCTTCCGCTGCATCACCGAGGAGTGCCCCGCCGCCATCATCCTCCTTATCCTCCAGCTGGTCATCACCATGGTGATGGAGATCTTCATCACTGGAACCTTCTTGGCAAAGGTCAGGGTATAGTCACATAGGAAAAAAGACAAAGTCTCTGGCAGATTCCTCGTCATGTTGGACTGGGATCTTTGTCTATGGTGTGTTGCCATAATATTGGGCTGGCTCAGTGTGACTCATGTTTTTAAATTGAGGTAACTCGAAAATACAAGTCAGCATAATACAGTTAAGAACGAAGCACACAGTCCTAAAGTGGTGGAACGTGGCCCAAATCGACTTCCAACCTAGCTGACTCAGCATGCACAGAAATGGAATCGATCCCCGCCACGATCCACTGTCCAGCAAACTCAGACAGAGACCTGCTCAGTGAACACCCCCCCACCCCTCTCCCCCTCCGGACCTATTTAGGTGGCTCGGCCAAAGAAGAGAGGTGAGACCGTCAAGTTCAGCCAGCATGCCGTGGTGTCCAGTCACGAGGGCCGACCCTGCCTCATGATCCGGGTAGCCAACATGCGCAAGAGCCTGCTGTTGGGTTGCCAGGTATGAGTCTCTGACTGGATGTTTTGTTGGCATGTGCAGTGTCTCTTCCATCTCTTTTTCTCTCTCCCACACCTGTCAATACGATGAATAAATGATTATTTCATCTGTCAAATCAAATCCTATTTCCTGCTTCCAGGTGAGCGGGAAGCTGCTCCAGACGTCTCTGACCAAGGAAGGGGAGACGGTGCGTCTGGACCAGAGGAACGTACCCTTCCAGGTGGACATGTCCAGCGACAGCCCCTTCCTCATCCTGCCCCTCACCTTCTACCACATCATCGACGACAGCAGCCCCCTGAGGGCCTGGGCAGCCAAGGGTACCCCTGCCTTCCTCCCCCGCCTTCCTCGTCGCCTTCCTCCCCTGCCTTCCTCCTCAATTTCCTCCCCCGCCTTCCTCCTCACCCTCCTCCCCTGCCTTCCTCCCCCTGTGCTGTCTTTTTTGCTGTGTCTTTTACGGTCTTTGTCACTTTTCCCTGTCTCTCTCACTCTCTGGCCTCTCTGTGTCATCTCTCTCTCCCCCTCCAAGGTGGTGGATGGACAGATCCAGACTTGGCCGACTTTGAGCTGCTGGTGATCATGAGCGCCACAGTGGAGCCCACCTCAGCCACCTGCCAGGTCCGCACCTCCTACCTCCCAGACGAGATCCTGTGGGGCTACGAGTTCCCCCCCGTCGTCTCCCTCTCCCCCTCCGGGAAGTACGTGGCCGACTTCGCCTTTTTCGACAAGGTGGCCAAGACCAAGACCACGCCAGTCTTCAAGTCGTCCTCAACAGGCTCCCCGCACCATGGATACCAGGGCGGGGTAGGCGGGGAGGGCGCAGACCCGGAGAAGATCCGCCTGGAGCAGAGCTACCGGGAGAGGGGGGAGGAAGGGGGAGGGGGCAGGGGGAGGGTGAGAGACAGTAGCCCACTCAGCGTGCGCATCAGTAATGTTTGAACGGCTGAAGGGTGAGGGGCGGGGGATGAGGGGCGGGGGGTGAGGGGGTCATGTGAAGGTGTGTTCGTGCACACGCAGAACATCAGAGTTAAATTACACATTGTACACCCCTATTAGCATGTACGCTGTATGTGTGTACATACAGTACATGCACGCATGAAGGGACTGCCCCCACCCTCACAACACACACACATATACATACCAACACGGACATAAATACACACACAAACAAAAACGCACAAACATACATGGGTTTCAAGCAGGGTCTGCTATAGTTAACCACATAGGTACACTACTAGAAGTAATTTCTAAATGCCCAGAGATGGGAAAGGGGTAGTCCCCCTGTGAATGCTGTTTTTCACATCTTTGAAATAAACCATGTCATTTTGACCCCACCAGGCTACCCTTACATACACATTCACACAAAAGAAAACACAATTATGAAACTCTGTAGGCATTTTGATAATTTCCTGAATGGTATGTGCCAATCTATTGTACTTTGAATTTTTAGCCGAAAGCACTTTGAAAAAAATATGACACTATCATATGACAACATCAAGGAATGTAGACCTCAAGTAAACTTGACCATTTTGAAGGTGCTGGGTACATTCTTGACGGTGTCACTATGCATTGTCTGCACAGATATTTCTGTTATTGTCAAAACAGCAGTTAGCACTTTATGTTCCGTTGCACCTTAGGAACACTTGTAGCACTTCTCACTGGAATGTAGACATATAACATAACTTTTAACTTCGCTAAAACACTGACACAGCTTTTATAATTGCTTACATTTTCCGTTTGACCGTGTAACAGTGTATGAGTTCCCAAAGTTAGGTCATCTGTTCTAACTCACTTGTAGTTAGTTTAATTAGTTGTTTTGCAGAGCTGAATATTTTCTAGAAAATGCATATTTAGAAGAATCTGTAGCATAATAAATATGCAGGCCTAAACCTGCTTCCATCGTAGGTTAAAATGATCAAGGTTCTTTGCCCATATATCTGTATATGGCTGTATTTCCTATCATAATTAATCAAATGTTAATCCTGAAAGGATGTCACTGTTCTGTTTAGTGATGATTGGGAGGCATTCTGTCAACTAATCTTGGATGTGTAATAGTATTCGTTTCCTCTATGGATGATGAGCAGAAAGAATCATGTAGTCTTGAGAGGATACTGAATCTGAGTCAAGTCGATGGTAAAACTACTGTGGGACGGGGATGATGAGGATGGTGATGGTGAAGATAATGACAATGATGATAATAATGATAGTAATGATGATGATGGTAATGATGATAATGATGACAATGACAATGACAGTGATGACGATGATGATAATGATGATGATTATAGGGATGATGATGATAGTGATAGTGATGATGATGATGATGATGATGATGATGATGGTGATGAAAATGATGATGATAACGATGATGAGAGTGAAGGTGGAAGTGAGTCCAGTGAAAGAGGCTGGATGATGATGATTTGAGGTGTTTTTGTATTACCATGTAATGCTTTGATATCCTCAACGTCAAGCCCCAGTATGTCTGCTGGGATCCTTTGAGCCATGTTAGAACTGTGCCTTTCTGGCAAGAAAGGGTCAAGGACTTGTCTGAATGTTCACTTTGTAAACATGTAACCTTCAAATAAAAAAAATAAAAAAATGGTCTAGATATGAAATGTGTCTTGTTGTTGTAACATGCCCACTGAAAAACAAAATCCTTATCTGGTCAACAGTATATTTAACATCTTGATAGCACTTTAGATCACTACCCTTTTTTCTTGTTCGCCACTAAAACTGTACGATATATCACTAAATAGGAAGTTGCCATTTCCTGATTAGAACGCACCACGATGATTCGGTATCCTTACATGGCTGTAGCTCTAATTATTCTCTACAAACAAGGTGAGAAAACAAACATGCACCTAAATTGTAATCCCTAAATTGTATTGTCTTAATTTATTTATTCATGAATTTCCTATGTGTAAAACATTAGTAAAAACATAAGTACATTAACGCTAGTTTCCTGTCGCCATTTCTCTTTACTTAAGATTCCATTCTTCCATGATAGGTGTTTTAATCAATTGGATTAGCAATTATTTTGAATATGTGTATCCATTTAAGAATGTTTTTTTTCTGTCAGTGTTCTGACCTGTACAAACACGTTTTAGTATACAACTGATTGTTTTGTTTGTTACTTGGTTTCAGTAAAAAGTTGAGACAAGATTTTCCAAGTTTTACTGTAAGATACACAATATAATATGTGGTTCAACACAAGGGATATATATATATATAGTATATATATATACTATATATATATATATACAATATATATATGAGGTAATGTGTGAAGTTGAAGATCAGAAGCCCTCAATGACAGAAAAGACAGGAAATGACTTGAAAAGGAAAAGTCGAGACTATCATTTTGAGCATGTACATTTTCCTGATAACGCTTTATCAGTTTCACACAACAGACACATAATTTCTGCATACTAAAAAAACGAAGTATATGAGTACAGCTTGTAGATGGACTGACTATAAGAGTGTTACTACTGCTACTGTTCGTCCTGGTACTGTTCATCTTGCTGATACTGCAACTGTTCAGTCACACCTGACTTCTTCATTACTGACATGACCGCTGCATTACTGAGTCATACATGGATTGAAGCGTTGTTCACTCATGCTTGATTAACCTTTAATTCAATAATGATGGATCAATGTTTGTTCCACAGTTCACTCTGAGGAGACCCCTGTGTTTGTACTGAAGGGCCAGGATGTCTGTCTGGAAATCAAGGAGCATGTTGATCCAAAAATGGTATCATTTTTATCGTGGAGATTTAATGACTCTGAATCTGTTGTGATATACACCCCTTTAAGTAAAGAACTCAAAGGAGTCCAAGCAAAGTATGAAAACAAATTGAGCTTTTCAAAGGAACGTTTCTCACTGCTTATCAAGAACCTTCAACATGCAGACAGCGGATCTTATAGTGTTCTAGTGACAAGAGAAGGAGCTAAACAGATCCAGTTCTCATATTCAGTTGTGGTTCAAGGTAGGATTATTCTTATTTAAAGTTCTATTACACAGATATATCAGAGAGGTTGATACACATTGTGCTGTTTGTGATTTTACTATTATGGAGAAGAAATCAAGAACAACTTTGCAACTTTGTGTTACTGATCCATGGTGTTTGTGTGTGTTTACAGACAAAGTTGACTCACCAGTGCTGATGCTGGACTCCACTGCTGACTCCTGTAACATGACTGTGACCTGCAGAACTCTGAGTACCTCAGTCTCCTCCACCTGTAGCAACACCACCTGCTCTCAGGTGGGAGGAGACAGAGGAGGGGTCATGACCTCCACTGCCCCTCTCCTTATCTATGTATCTAAGGGGTCCATCATCTGTAACCACAGCAACCAGGTCAGCTGGGCAGAAGATACCAAGGAGATGAAAGAGCTTTGCCCTCTTCACCCTCTAGGTAACCCTGGCAACAGTACAAACACACTGTTTCTTTCCTCCACATACACCCATACACTTGTTGTATGGGTGTATGTGTTCATTACTGTTCAGTAGGTTTTGTCTCAAATATGTTGTTGTGTTTGCAGGCATACAAAGAAAACATCCTGCTTTTGTCATAGGAAGTACAGCCTTTGTGGTAGTAATTGTGTGCATAGCAATATGTGTTTATGCATACCAACACAAGAAAAGTAAGTACATTATATACTACCTTTTATAGACTGATGAACATACTATGTTTAGTTGTTTGCAAGGTTAGGAATAACACATGTAGTCATCATAACTGTTTTGTTTGCAACACTTTTCTGTGATCCAATTATTAAAGATTCTGATATTTTCTTCTGTCAAGTAAGGTACCAGAAAAATCTGAACTTTGTAATTTTGTTTTGAAATTTACTGTAGGATATCAACTTTAGACAAGTTATTTCGCTCAGTTGGTAAACTCAGTGTACATATTGTCCTTGGAGATTCGTTTTGAGTCAGTATGTTCAGTCATGGGTCCTTGGAGATTCGTTTTGAGTCAGTATGTTCAGTCATGTGTCCTTGGAGATTCGTTTTGAGTCAGTATGTTCAGCCATGTGTCCTTGGAGATTCGTTTTGAGTCAGTATGTTCAGTCATGTTAACAACTGTGGTCTTGGCGTAAGAAATAACAGACTCAAATGTTGAGGCATTTGCTTTTCTTCTGGATGTGTTTCAGAGAAAAGAACTGAATGTTTTAACTCAGCATATGACTCTGTTCAGGTAAGTGAAAATGGACAGGAAAATAAACAACAGCCTTGGAATGTTGAGTCATTCTGTAGTCCAAGGAAATGTAACTTGAAGAACATAAAACATTTGGGAAATGTAGTCAGGCATATTAACATTTGGTAAATGTAGATAAAACGATCATGAACCATATTTCTATCATCTCTGTCCCCATACCTGTGTTATACAGTTGTTTCAATGCTACCAGTGACGGCATGAGTATTCTCTACATCGTTTCAGAATCCTTATCCAGCTCAGGGACCTCCTGTTGATCAGTCAGATGACAGCAGCCTACCATCCATCTACAGCATGGTGCAACTTCCTAAGCCTGAAAGCCCTGAAACCATGGCGATGGCTGACAACGTCACACCACTTAATTCCAGCATCTATGCTCAGGTGACAAAGAAAGACGCAAAACGAATTTAATGTTTGAAAGAAAACTGACTAGTGAGTGACGATAAGCCTAAAAGTTGCTTGAAAATGATGAATTCTCTTGATCACGAAGCTGTTACAACACAGACAACTCCGATGTCATTATTAGTCAAATCAAGTATTTGAACTGCAGTTGTGTAATGTAAATAATGAAATCCTGTATTGTAAATTGAATGTGCTATAGTAGGTTATGGTACAGTTCAAAAAACATCAACTGTGAACATTTATTTTATGCTTTCACATTAGTCTTTACTGCTGCGTTCAGGGTTAAGTATGCCTCGCTGGTTAAGCATGAATTGTTGATCAAGATATCTGCTTCGATGTTCTAATGCCCCGTCATACGGTGTATTGCATAAAAGCGTCTGCTAAACGAATGACTGTTTCCGAGTGTAATTACCTTTACATCCTGTTTGTTTATCTAATTGTTGTGCTTGCTGCCTTCACCATTTGTTCTGTTATACTGATATCTTGTGAGACAGTGTTATATTGCTCAAAGTTGAATTCATTCTTTGAAGATGAATGAGTCCAGTGAAAAGCTAAATACTCAAACCAGTACTTGAGTCTGCCAACCAATTAGATGGGAGAAGACATTGTCCCTTTGTCAGCTCTCATATTTAATTATTTATTTGGACACGGTGAAATACAGTGACATTACCTGATGAAAGAGGATGGGTCAACATAGCCTTTCCCTGGTCCTGGGTTGATAATCCGATTGGTAAATCTGATTGGTCAAGCACTGTTTCCATTTTTCTCGGGCATCCATTTTTACTTTTCAGTCTCACCTCAGGGTCATCCTATAGACTAGTGCATGGTCATCATTATTAACTTTATTGCTTGTTTTTGTAATGACAGTGAGTACTTATAACAATTTGTGCATGTAACGACTTTCAACTACTGTTTTGGAAAAAAGTACAAACATTTTTCTTGAGATGTCCATAAAGGGGTCCATCCATTTTCTTCCGCTTATCCGGGGCCGGGTTGCGGGGGCAGAGTCTAAGCAGGGAGGCCCAGACTTCCCTCTCCACACACACCTCCCCCAGCTCCTCTGGGGGGATCCCGAGGCGTTCCCGGGCCAGCCGAGAGACATAGTCCCTCCAGTGTGTCCTGGGTCTCCCCCAGGGCCTCCTCTCGGTGGGACATACCCGGAACAGCTGCCAGGGTGGCGTCCAGGAGGCATCCAAAACAGATGCCTGAGCCACCTCAGCTGGCTCCTCTCGACGTGGAGGAGCAGCGGCTCTACTCCGAGATCCTGCTGTGTGACCGAGCTCCTCACCCTATAACTAAGGGAGCGCCTGGCCACCCTGCGGAGGAAACTTATTTTGACCGCTTGTATCCGCGATCTTGTCCTTTCGGTCATTACCCAGAGCTCATTACCATATGTGAGAATAGGAACGCAGACTGAAATCGAGAGCTTTGCCTTTCGGCTCAGCTCCTTCTTCACCACAACGATCCGGTACAGAGACTACATCACTGCAGCCACTGCACCGATCCGCCTGTCAATCTCACGTTCTGTCTTTCCCTCGCTCGTGAACAAGACTCCGAGATTTTGAGATGTTCAAAAGCACATTTGCTATGACCGAGAAAGTGTGCATTCATTTATTTGGAATATTATTGATCATACAACAGATGTATTGTGTAATAGATTATTAAACAAAAACTGTTTTGTTTTGCACAGTAGGCCTATACAGTCTCTACAGCAGGCAGGACACTACATGTATTTGTCTGTATTAGTAAAACGAAGAAGGATAGCAAGAACATTTACAAAAACTACGAAAGAAAATGTTTTCTGGCAAAAATAAAAATCTTATTAGATTTCAAATGACTTCCTAACAGAGGAAGATGAGAATGCATGCAAAGATCTAGGCAACATTTTCATGTTCAAGATTGCATTCATGGGTATACTTACCTTAGGCTATATTCTTCAGTTAGACGTGGCAACATGGCAAGGTCATGCAAAAATACGTTTATTGTGGGTTAAGAGTGCTTGCCAGTTTAGATAGAACTACCACCTTTTTAATGAGGCACCCTCATGCTAAAGTCGCAACACGACTTCAGTCCTTCTTGCTGAGTTTCTCCATGATGTGGACCGTGAGGAGGGCGGTGACCATGAGAGTCAGGCCCACAGTGAACAGTATGATCTTCAGCATGTGCACAGACACACCAGCAGAGGGCAACCCTGAAAACCATACACAAAGTGTAGAGATGGTGAAGATCAGTACATTCCGCATATATGAATAAAGGAGGGAGGTTGCAATCTCATACTCTCTGCTTTGTATTCATGTGTGTGTGTTTGTGTGTGTTTTTGTGTAAAAAAAAGAAAGAAAGAACAATTTATTGCTATAATCATCCTTCGATGCAAGCACAGGTAAAGTGTATGTGTGTGTATGTGAAAGAAAGAAACAGTGTGTTTGTACTGTTGCCAGGGTTACCTAGAGGGTGAAGAGGGCAAAGTTCTTTCATCTCCTTGGTATCTTCTGCCCAGCTCACCTGGTTGCTGTGGTTACAGATGATGGACCCCTTAGATACATAGATAAGGAGAGGGGCAGTGGAGGTCATGACCCCTCCTCTGTCTCCTCCCACCTGAGAGCAGATGGTGTTGCTACAGGTGGAAGAGACTGAGGTGCTCAGAGTTCTGCAGGTCACAGTCATGTTACAGGAGTCAGCAGTGGAGTCCAACGTCAGCACTGGTGAGTCAACTTTGTCTGTAAAACACACACAAACACCATGGATCAGTAACACAAAGTTGCAAAGTTGTTCTTGATTTCTTCTCCATAATAGTAAAATCACAAACAGCACAATGTGTATCAACCTCTCTGATATATCTGTGTAATATAACTTTAAGTAAGAACGATCCTACCTTGAACCACAACTGAATATGAGACATGGATATGTTTAGCTCCTTCTCTTATCACTTGAGCACTATAAGATCCGCTGTCTGCATGTTGAAGGTTCTTGATAAGCAGTGAGAAACGTTCCTTTGAAAAGCTTAATTTGTTTTCATACTTTGCTTGGACTCCTTTGAGTTCTTTACTGAAAGGGGTGTATATCACAACAGATTCAGAGTCATTAAATCTCCACGATACAAATGAAATTTTTTTTGGATCAACATGCTCCTTGATTTCCAGACAGACATCCTGGCCCTTCAGTACAAACACAGGGGTCTCCTCAGAGTGAACTGTGGAACAAACATTGATCCATCATTATTGAATTAAAGGTTAATCAAGCATGAGTGAACAACGCTTCAATCCATGTATGACTCAGTAATGCAGCGGTCATGTCAGTAATTAAGAAGTCAGGTATATATAAACATAGGGATCTCCTCAGAGTGAACTGTGGAACAAGCATAGAGCTCATAAACTCTCCATTTGTATTGTCCGTTCTGATCATTCACCAAATCATTTAAAAGACAGTGCAAATGACCCTCAACAATCAATGAAGTACTGTTGTGTTTTACCCAAATGGTTCAATCATCAGAATGGAGGAAAGCTTACCTGACAGTGGTCCAATACTGCTCAATAAACTCAAAACTAAAAAGAAAGCCGGTATGGTCATACTGACAGTCCGTCAGTCTTCTGAACAAATGTGTTCCGCTTATTATGTTTGTGTGTCTCATGTGCTTTCTTATTGGTCTGCGCCAATGACACTCACAGTGGCTTTTAGAAATACAGTCACACTCAGACAGACCACGTTGAAGGCAACCACCCAACCTAAGGTAGATGAAACTGAGGGAATTCTTGGTGAGCATGCATGACTTTAAGAGTTATTGATCATCTAACTGGAGTCTATATATTTTAATGAATCTGTGTCGAGGTAGACTTTATCTTTTAAAAGTGGACCTTGGTGAAAGCTCCTTCCTGCTTTTGCTGTTGAGCACTTCCTGTCTGTAACCACACATCTATATGGCCGTTGCTAAGATGAACTTTTTTCAATCGGCCTGAAATCTTTTGTTTCCCCGATGGCTGTTTCCTCAACACGATGCTTGTAACACGCACACACGCCCAACAGACACACTCACCGATGGCTGTTTCCTCAACATGATGTTTGTAACACACACCCACGCTGAATGCAGGAAATAACGAGACAATGTTGATTAACGTTTCACACTCAGCTGGTTTGAATGTGACTTTGAACAAAAGTCTGATCATTATTGTACTGTTCGTCAGATTTCTATCTTGCACATGTACAATACTCTTCCTTGCACATGTACAATACTCTTCCTTGCACATGTACAATACTCTTCCTTGCACATGTACAATCCTCTTTGCACATGCACATCGGTAAGTATTCGTACAGTTTGTTTAGTTTGTATCTTGTTTAGTTTATGTATAGGAAAATTGTTTAATTTATTTTAAATTGATTGTTGTTTGCCTGTACTGTTGTATGTCTGTACTTCTGTAGCACCTTGGCTCTGTGAGGCACGGCATTTCGTTCCACTGTATGCCCCCGCATGTAGCGGAATGACAATAAAGCACAACTTGAACTTGATCTATTTTCTATCGTAACATGCAGCTACTATTACTATCCTTGTATATTTAACTTAGTAACTTTACGTGATTGTATTTGCTATTGTCTACAGTATGAATAGAGATGGGATTTATTCAATGAAGTAAGAACTCCAGAGTTGATCATCTGTGTCAGGATGAGTCTGGTTATAAACACCACTTCTAAGAATGTCCATCCTCCATCCTTCCCTGTCAGTCAGCTGTTTGACTCAACGCAGCACTGCCCGCTGGCTGAACGCCTGTCACATTTCTCCCAGGTTACATTCCTCTGGACTTCCTGCCTGTGTACGTTGTTGGTACGTTAAGCAACTCACCCTGACACTCATTTGATCAAATATGAACGCTGAATTGTGTATGGTCAAATGGTGCTGTAGCCACTCCAGCAACGCTCAAGTGTTGGTCAGTCGTGTAAGAAAAGAACAGGACGGCTTGGTCATCTGGCACCTGTTATGGAAAGGAAGGAAACATGTTCTGTATGTGTGTGTTTTCCCTCTGTGTTGTACGTAGTAAACGGAAAGGTTGGGTTAGTGGAAACGAAAGGCAGTTATGCGCTCGCATGAAAGAAATAACAGTTGCTAAACCAACAGATGCAATAATAAAACGTGACATGCAAAGGGACCAGCTCAATTGAAGGTCATGTCTTTCAGTTTTTTGTCAACTTTCAAAAAGAGCAAAGAAATTAACACCCCAAAATTTGGTGAAACTTGTGTTTGAACTGTAATGCAGTACCTTTCTACACGCACACATGGCATGAAGATCTGAAGCTGGGGTCATGTTTCACACTTTTACAGAGGCTTTGTCATATGCATTCCCGTGGCAGAAGTTTGCTTCTGACACACGATGAACGAAAAGCCATCTACATCCAGAGTTTATGATCAAAATCATATTGCAAATAGCCTATAATGTTTCACATGAGGGTACAAGGGGCCTTGTCTTCCATGGCTGGACTCTGGAGGGGTCGTGGTTCATCACATGACCTGTGACTCCCCTCCCTCCCCTCCAGGGTTCAAAGTGACATATGGTTTTTGTCTTGGGGAGAAAAAAAAGTGTCTGTCCTTTTTAGAACCCTCAATCCAAGCAGTAGACCTGACTGGCTTGCTGACTGACTAGCTCGCTAAATGGCTGCCACATCTCTACCACATCTCCTTCTGCCTCTCTGCACTGCTTCACTTGTGGTTATCCTGCAGCCAGGTAGGCCTTCACTTTTAACTGTCTTTACTAACATTTTCACACTACAGTGGGGTGATGTATTTGTGCTATGTGTGGGAAGGGGCGGTGCTTGGAACTTCTTTTGTCAGTTTATTTTTTGATAGAAGCATGTGTAAGCATACTGAAGGAGTAGAAATCATAGTTTCCGTTGTTGGGAAATAATTCATAATGAGACCTTTTCTCCCAACCTTTGTTCAGTCTTACAACACTAGAATCATCGAAATGATTGCAGAGTGTAGAGATGTATTTGGCGATTGTGTGTGTACGTGGGTGCGTGCGTGTTTCTGTTATCTTGAAGCACACCCTTCTTCCTACCACACCCTTGCACCCTGCGAATAGACCAGAGTTCTAAAAATAGACATTACATTTGTCACTCGGAACATCCCTCCTGCACACCCTGTCCTCGTCTGATCATGATAAGGGCTGTCTTCTGTTGGGACTCAAAAGGTTTCATAACTTTCAGAACTCACAGAAGTGTAGCAAGTCAAAGAGATGACTAAAGAGCAAACGATTGGTGCTTTCCCTCTTAGATGTTGAAGCCAGCTGGAATGGACCAGCCTGTATGTGAAGACATTGATGGAAATGATTGTGAACAGTGGGAGTAGACTCTAGGAGCGATTTGATTGTCGTATAATAATATTGTCAACAAAATCTGGTAACACAGGATAAGGAACGTGCAGCACGAGGTTGTGGAGTCATAGAGGTTAGCAGAAGTGGCCTTGTGAACATGTGATCATACGAAGGGCCCTGTGCTTTCCTACATGATGCTGTCTCTACTGATGCCAAACCAAATCCTACCGACTAGGCTGTCTGATCAGGGGACACCTGACATCGCTGACAATCCAGGGCATGAAGTGTAGTCTGCCTGATGAGACGTAGACCCCGTGGGTACGCTTAGCTAGTCCTTCTCCAGGCGGGAGGGGAACTACCGAGGGCATCTGAAGACAAGGGAGACAAACACTCACTCAGGACTTGGATACGAACAAAAACATTTATCGCCAACCATATCTGCGACAGCGACGGTCGACCAATTGATTCGGAAAGATTCATGACAAAGTCATGGTTTATTATATAAACAATGTTAAATAATGGATACATATACTTTAAAAATGCGCTGTAGAGATCAGTGGTAGCCAACACCACATTAACTCATGGCTCGCAAAAAAAACATATCACGTGGATGTTTCATCATTCCAAACTGTGACCCGTGTCAACACTGTGGCATTACTACAATCAAATGTCCGTAATCAACTGTCAGTTGTATTCAAACAAAATCTCCCTGTAACTCTGCATCTCCCCTCTCAGTGGGCAGTGCAGACGCCCCCATCTTGGCTGTCAGGGGGGGGTCGGTCCAGCTGGACGTTCAGGCCAGCCTGGAGGGCATGGACATCGAATACATCTTCTGGCGGTTCAACCTCACACACAGTGTGCTGCGCTACAGCAACGAGTCCAAAAACCCTCTGAAGGTCTACCAGGAGTACGAGAGCCGGGTGGACCTGAACCCCAAGACCTACACTCTGGTGCTGAACAACCTGCAGGACACCGACAACGGCATCTACAGCGCCAAGATAACAGACCATCGGGGGTATGAGAAAGACGTGGCTAAGCATGAGCTGCACATTCACGGTGAGTTTCTGCACCGTGGTGACGAAGGCTTCTGCCCGTGTTCTGGAGAGAACATACGTGGTGTTCTGTCGCATTTTTGTAATGTTTTCTAACGTCGGTAGCAATCTTGGTATATTGCTCCCGGAGTGATAATATGACATGTGGCAGTGCTCCATTGTGTACGCGTGACGCTGACCCCTGACCCCTGATCCCCCTACTCTCCCGTGTACCAGAGGCAGTCCCGGACCTGGAGTTCACCATGCTGCTCCTCTACTTCAACTCCAGCGAGGGCTACTGCAATGTGTCTGTGACGTGCACTGCCGGGGCCAGCTCCGTGGCATACACCTGCGATCCGGGCGGCTGCACGCAGGACCTGGCGCATCTGGTCACGCCGCAGCTGCTGCTGGGCGTCACCGGGGCCGACGGCACGGTGGCCTGCAACGCCAGCAACCTGGTCAGCGCCAAGAGCCGGTGGGGTCGCATGAGAGACGTCTGTGAGTGGGCAGAGAGTCGCTGCACTGGCTGCTGTGCTGAGACTGGAATATCTCACCTGGCAATGGTTTAAATGTGTGCTTGGCGATAGAAGTGGAGGGATACAAGTGAATGCATTTTTTTCTGTAATAGCAAAGCAATGACAAAGGTGTTACTGTGAGTTTGTGTGTGTGTGTGGGGGGGTGTTCTTGTGTGTGTGTGTGTGTGTGTGTGTGTGTGTGTGTCCCTCTCCAGGCACTGAGGAGCTGGTCTATTCTTCCACATCTCTACTGGGGCCCGCTGTGATCGTGGTGGACATCCTCACTGCACTCCTCCTCATTTACCTCCTCCTCTACTGCCTTCTCATCAGACCCAAACACACAGGAGGTACCGTCTTCACATCACCATTCCATTCAATTACATTGACTAAATACACTACTTCATTTCAATTACAGTAAACTCTAATCCCATTTCCTGCGTATCAACAGTATTCACCACCACGCAGAAACTGAAAATGAAATGTGCCTCCGTCGAGGTAAGTCTTTTGAGATAGCCGCTTTCTCGCCGCATTTATACAGTTCAATCTGTTCTGTCTGTTAAATTCTGTTTTCCCACAGTTGCTGCACGTGAACGAGTTTGAGGAAGTGTTGAAGGACCCCTCCCTGCCAGACTATCTGAGAGGAGCGGCCATCTACAGCATATCACGCGGGAGGAAGCCCCCTTTGCCTCGCCTGGGAGACCCCATACTAGACCACACAGACACCTCCACACTGGTCAGACTATAGTATAGCTAGTATAGTCACACTATAGATCAGTGGGGGGTTGAAAGACAGACAGAGGTGTAGTTAAACATCTTGCCCACCAGAGGGCAGGTTTGCAAAAATGTAAAAATAGACGTTGAAGCCAGGAACCTAAAATTGCATCATGTTGTGGATTTAAAAAGAAGCAGTCAATATATTTACGTGACTCTCTGTGCTGTCTTGCTCGGGCCTCGTTCAACGTCCTAATAACAGACTTTCAATCTGAGTTTAGAAGTAATGAAACTCCAGGGAAAAGCTTGTTAAAATGCACTTTATACACATATTCAATTTCTTTTTTGGTGAAGTGGATGCTTTCGCGCGTCTGCCTTTTCCTTTTCACCATTTTCCTTCAAACTGTTTGTTTATTTAGAGGTTGCTTTCCTACTTTACTGGGTTGCAGGGTACCAAGAAATCCATGGTGCAGGAGCCCAATAACGAATGACTTTGTTGACATGTAGCAATGTATCATTGAAATGTTTCGCTGCAATTTTGTTGAACACTTTCAGGATGTCGATTGTTTGTCAACCATGACAGTATAGTAATGAATCGTTGAGGACGTCACCCTTTCTACAGTAATCTTTGTATTACCGGAAGGAACTTTAGTTTGTGTGGTTCCAGTGGGTGAGAATAGTTTGCATGTGAGTATTTTATTGGTCCCACGAGACCAGGATTTCTACAATAATTCAAACTGTGCTTCAGTTCAATTGCAGCTGCAAAACTAATCATGAATGTCTGATCGCAATAAAACACCAATAAAACTGTGTCCTGAAAAATGCCTTGAATGTAATTGAATTTGTGTCAGATTAAAAACACCTGTAAAACACATGCTTGCCAGATCTACAACATCCAGTCCTGCTGTAGGTTTCCTCTAGACTGCTGTTCCTTTCAAAACCACAAGATGGCAAAAGCGTTGCAGCTTGTGACCACGACCAGCCCTCTCCTCAGTCCCCCCAGCCTCTTAGCCTCCTGGAGACAAAGACAGTGACATCATCTGCAGAGGAGCAGAGGGTGTGCGAAGGACAAACGTCTTGGAATGCATGACATCGCTCTCCCGCTATATGATAATGTCACAGCTCGCCAGGATTAGTGCAACATAGACGACTAATGCAGCCAATCATCTGTAAGGTTGACGATAAACTCTCTGAATGGGAATGAGAGGTGGGATAGGATGACAGGAGTGGCGTGCAGCCAAGGTTAGATCTGCAGTTATTCCTCTTCTGAACAGGTAGGGAGGGCCATGGCATCACGACTCCTACCACACTAGCCATGAAGCCCAGAGCCTCTTCATCTCCAGTTCACATTTAGTCTCTCTCTCTCTCTCTCTCTCTTCTCTCTCTCTCTCTCTCTCTTCTCGTCTCTCCTCTCCTCCGGCGTCTCTTTCTCCTCCTCTCTCTCTCTATCTCTCTCTCTCTCATCTCTCTCTCTCTCTTTCTCATCTCTCTCTCCTCTCTCTCTCTCCATTCGGTATTCAACTCTCTTCCCAATCTCTTTACCATCTCTGTCTTCTTCTGACTGTTCTGGAAAATGGGGGGGGGGGGGGGGGACAAATACTCCTGTGTGTTCCCTCCTCCAGGCTTGTGTCTATCAAGCTCCAATCATAAAATAACTCATTTCATTTTTACAATCCCACTTACAGATACAAACAATTTTGTTGACCCGAGTTTGTTTTTACCCCCAAAAATGTGTTAACCAGTCGTAGATGATGCATGTCAGTGGGTTTGTTAGTACTCATTGTGAGAGCAGGCAGCATTCTTCAGTCAAACCGGTACCAATAAAGCAGAAGCAGAGGAGATTGTGTCATTGATCTTATGAAATCTGTGTCATTTCTTTATTTTCTGTAATACTGTGGAAAAATAATTACATACAATTTGAAAAAAATACTAAATAAAACCAATACAGAAATAAAAGAAGAATAAAGGGAAGAATTGAATCATATGTTTGTTTTCGTAACTTTTCTCTTAGTTATACAGAGAAACAAATACTGAATGAGAAACCAATAACAGCAATAATACAGGATATAATCCTATTATATTCCTTTCTTAACAAATAATAAAAAACTTGATTGTGACAGAAAAGATATTGAGGAAATACCCAGACAAACAAACAAACCAACAAACACCACACAATACACACACACACACACACACACACACACACAGCACAACACACACACACACACACACACACACGCTTTATTCTAAGTGCAAAGATGATATAAAATCCTTCATAGCACTGATCAGAATTGCCATAACAACAAGCAGGAACATATTCCGGAATCATGGTCGTTCCCGGAGCAGTTAGTTAGTGAGCGTTCCACACTCAACAGCTGCATGCAGCATTAGTGTCTTGGTGTCCTAAGGCCTCACGATGTCTCCCTTCTCTGTGCGTCTCACTCTGTCCCTCGCTTCCATTTATAGAGCCCAAGTGACCCTACACGCATCCCACACACACTTTCACACAAAAAAAACACTTGAGGTCATCAATACACATGCACATTCACAAGCATCCACGCACACACGCGCACACCGCGCGCACATATACGCACACGCACACGCACCACCCACACAAGAATGTCAGACACAAATGTCTGCTGGCATTTGTTTGTCTGCTTAAGTTTTTTTTGCACAGTCTTTTGGCACTCACATGAGATTGAAAACACTGTAAACCACATGTGACAGTCCTGGTCACAGAGAGCCCAGCACAGGAGCGATCGGAACGCCTGCCAGCTGCCCCCTGCCCGCTGGACCTGGGCAGGGCTTGGGCTGGGGTGAGTCTGGGCAGGAGAGAGTTGCTCGCTCACGTACGACTCGGGTGTGCAGTCATTTTGGCCACAAACACATATTTACCATTCGGCCGTTTCCATGACAACCCCATTTACAAAAGAACAAAAAAAATACGTCTGAACAAATCCTTCCATTGCTTGATCGCCGATGTCAAACCATGATGTTTTACAGTAAACATAGCGTGACAAGAAGCACACTGATTTTTTTTTGTAAAGGAAAGTCACATGTTAAACCCAAAGAACGATGAACATGATTGCAATGCGCTTATGAAGCTATCATAATGTTTTTTGAGAACAGAAAATTGCATCCTTCCCCCAGTCACCTGAACACACGCACGTCTACATATGTACAACTAGATATCTAATCTACTTCTATTGTCCTACGGGTATGAGAACTGTATCAAAAGCTACTAAAGAGGACCTAGACAAGGTGACTTAGAGGTGGAGGAGGTATAAAGTGTGGGTTTGGAATCCTGTCTCTCGGCT